>CM070712.1:14099131-14691651 GCA_036346275.1 Otatea glauca
CGCCCAGCCACGACGTTAAACGAGCACTTGACACCCGAACCTCACAGAGGCATTGGTCGCCCCGCCGACTCAAGGCACCGTTTAGCTACGACTTTAAACGAGCACTCTGACACCCGAACCTCACGAGAGGCATCCGGTCGCCCCGCCACCAAGGCACTTCTGACACCGAACTCACGAGAGGCATCCTGGCGCCCCGCCGACCAAGGCACTCGACACCCGAACCACAGAGGCATCCGGCCGCCTCGCCGACCAAGGCACTCTGACACCAACCACACGAGGCATTGGGTCGCCCTCGCCCACTGCTGCACTGTCTAGCTACGACGTTAACGAGCACTCTGACACCGAACCTCAGAGGCATCCGGCCGCCTCGCTGACCAAGGCGCCGCTTAGCTACGACGTTAAACGAGCACTCTCACGGCTGTTCCCGCCGATCAAGGTTCGATCTATCCGCTGACGATTAAAATCAAAGCAAACTCATCGCAAGACATTTCATAAAAGAAGATTTCATTATATGCCGCAGACCAAACTTTACACAACGCTACATGAGGTACCGGGCGAGCTCAAAAGATACCTACCCTACACTACGCAGAACATATCCGCATCAAACTTCCCCGCAGCCCTTGCCTCGGTCGACGACGTGATCTTGATCGGTGGACCCGAGGTCGCTGGAAGTGACTCTTTGGTAGGCCCTTCCTGTTCGGGTCAACGGGATGCACCTTGGGATCGGCGGACCGAGGTCGTTGAGACGACCGGCCGGTAGGCCCGTCTTGGCCGACGAGGTCGACATAGCCACATTGCAATGGCATGTCATTCGCCGCCGTTCTCACGACATCGACGCTGTCGACCGACAACGGCCGCGCCGCACCATCGCTTCAAGAAGGGCCTCCCTTACCACCTTAAGCCCTCGGAACGACCTCGCAAAGACGCCAACAGCAGCCTACATCACAAGTCGGAGCTTTTCCTCCCTGTAGCTCGACCATCGCCTGGTCAGCATTTCACCCAAAGCTCGCCAAAAGATCTTCTTCTTCTACCGCGGCATCATCACCAAAGTCAAGACTAAAGGATGCCTCCATTTCAAGGATCAAAAAGGAGGATTTTGGTCTAAGGGTCCATCGCTTCTAGCAAGCCCTTATATAGCCGGATGAAGGGAGACTGCCGCCTCCTGAGTAAATGCCGCTTAGCAAAACGGTTGCCCCGCATCGTAACCCGGCGTCAAGAAGGCGACGATGGGGCACACCAAGCCAAGCTCTGCATGCGAATGAGGCGATTAAAACCTCCAGAGTTCAAATGCCCCGCCAAGCTCCGGCAGCCGCCGGATCCGGCTCTGGTACACCGCAGAATCGCTAACCTCGACGGGCTCGATCGATCACTGTGCCCGCCACCACTCATCCAAGTTCAACCCCAACCGAACCACGGGAATCGCCGAGTTCGGGGCTACCGACGAATACTAATAACAGGGTACCCTAACGTTCAAGCGACGAGCCAGCGCCTCAAGCATATCTCCACCTCAACAGCCGCGCCGCCCGCCATCGACCGAATCGCTCGAGACCACACAAGACATCCGCTCCGACCGCCAGGAAAGCAATCCGACGGACAGCCCCGACTTTGGCGGGCGGATCTCCCGACCGACCGAACTAAGGTGACAGACGCCGAGGGTGCGCGGTCGGGCCTCATCACCCTCTACCTCCACGCACTCGCGAACAAGGTCAATCGGAGTGACTATACAAGGGTAGGTAGTTCCTTCCCTAGAAGGTTTGGTGATCACCAAGTCAAAGCTTCCAGCCTCATCAACCACAACAGATGATTTAACGCGACGCCCTCCCGAGGCGGCGCGCAACATCACACACCGCACGCCAAGATTCGTAAGGATCACGAGGGCAAGCACGCTATTTCCGGGAATACCTAACCTCCCCGACCACCAAGGCTACCGACCCAAAGATGGGCAAGACGTGTGGCGATCAGCCCATTGTGATCGGCGACCGTAGCTCCTAGCATAGGTCGCCCGCCTCTTCCCCGACTTCCGATGTAACTCCGCCCCTTCCTTCTCGTATAAAAGGAGGTGACTAACGATTCTAAAAGGAGGAACACATGAGAACACGAGGAGATTAAGTAATTTAGCGCCTCATCCAGAAACGCCAGCAAAGCAATACAATACCGCCATCGAATCGAGTAGGACTTCACCAACCAAGATACATCTTGGACTCTCGAGTCTAACCATTCGTGGAGTGGAACGCTGCGAACCCTTAGACTTGCTAATTTACTTTGCCGCCGCCGAAAGCGCCGATGCATCCATCCCGAGTCCTCGCCTCAGCGAGGGTAGCTGCGCGAGAAGTGGCCACCGCCTATCCCACACGTGTGCCCCATCCGCAGTGTGGGACCCGGAGGGGTGAGCGACGCGCACCCCGCTTGGTTCAACGCCGCGGTCGTGAGAGCTAATAACTGTAGTCCGAGTGGGTCCCGGGAGGTCCCGCCTAAGGGGGACCCTTCCGAGCGGACGATCCTGAGTAGGGTGTCCTGAACCGCTGCGCGCACCCATAAGAAACCTTTCTTTACTCGATCTCAGACGGACTCGGTCGTCTCACCACCTGTGGCACAACTGGTCACACCCATCGATGAGCTCCCGGAGAGTGTGAAGTATGGTCTCTGACACGAGTAGAGGCGATTGGTCGCCACCGACCGGCATGGGGATCACCGGGACTCGCCGCACTGCCCTTTGCTCGATTTTTGCCGGGTGGCTTCGTCCATCCGTGGGATAGGCCTTTATAACCCACGCCTTTCATGGGCTTCGCGCGTACATCGAGTTTGCTATTTTTGGGTCGCAGCTGCCCGGGGCGCTCTCGCACGCGCCCAGCAACTGTTTAGGCCTAAAGGCGAGACCGAAAAGGTCTCAGACTCGTGGTTCGAGGCGGTGTCTTTACTTACCATCGCTTGTCGATTAAAAGCAGAGGAATTGGAAACCGGAGTTACCAAACGCCTGCCGCGGCAGACGAGGGTGTACGCGACTCTTCGCCGAGGAGGTGCTTGTTCTGGCTTGGCCTGCCTTCTATAAATTCGCTACTGACGCCTCTGGGTAGTTACACGCTCTTGCTTTCTCATCTTCCACCTTCGCCTAAGACAAGAAAAAAACAAAAGAGCCTTCCCTTTCTCACCTTCCGCCGCTTTCGCGAGGATGTCGTGGGTCGGAGTGTCGCCTGTGCCAGCTGGGCTTTGGCTTGGTAGAAGAAAGGTTTCTCCTGCGCAGGATCTCCCACCGGAGGTGTCGACGGGCCGCGCCAGCCGGACGACGAGATCGTGGTGCCGCCTGCTTCGGTAGCGGCCGCTCGCCACGCACCCGCTCGCTCGAGGGCGCCTTTCATTACAAGGCAGTAGGTACACCATCTCAACCCCAACGGGTCCTCCACATCGCCATCTTCATCACGCTTATAAGCCTTACTTGGGGATCGGTACGACTGGCGCACTGGAGGTATTTCTTCCAAGCAAGGCTCTAGAAGGTCAAAGCAATGGATGCTACTACGCGGCTGGTTCGCCTCCAGCCTTTCGGCGGCCGAGCCGAGTACCTCGACGCAAGCTACCGTCGTCGAACAAGGGATGGCGCTCGGTAGTTTTACGCTCGAATGTCGAGACAATACCGCCATTCACCGCCGCCGTGGCGGGGAAGAATGGACCCGGGTGCCGATAAGAAGGAGAAGAAGAAGGTGGCCCCGATCGTGGAGCGTCGTGGTCTAAGGGAGCAGGGGCTCACCGACGCCGCCGCGGCGTTTTTATGGGGATGCGCTGTAACCCACACGATGTGCCGCGCTCGCTCCGGAGCGAGGGGGCGTTGACGATATGAGGATGGCGGAGCCCGAAGCTTGCCGCGACGGAGGTCGGCCCGTGGTGGCCATTGTGACGGGTGGAAGCGCCAGATCGGGCGCGCCACCCGAGCCATTTTCATCGCCCACCCCGACCGTAGGTTTCCGCGTCTTTCTCGCTCTTTCTTCCTTTGCCTTTGGCGCCACCGACCGTGTTTCCGCATTTTTCTAGGGGCTCTCGAATGGTCTCTGCGCGGTTTCTCGGGAGAAGGCATCGGCTGTCGCGGTCGCGGCGGAGGTCGCGACAGTTTTGACTCTCCCGCAAGAAGGCCAAGGAAGAGGAGAGGAAGAAAAGGAGGCGGCGAGGGCCGACGCGGGTGAGGACGCGTCCGAGACCACCGCCGCGGGGCATCCTCCACCGACAAAGAACGGGGAGCTCCTGCTACCCATACCGTGGGTTCTTTTTCGACCTGGTCGACCGGCGGCCCGATTGGGGGCTTAGGCAGAGGGCGATCGATAGGCACCACTACCGGGGGAGCCCAGCGGAGGGTGACCGTGGCGGTCGTTGCCGCCGCCGCACTCCTGTGGTGGCACCCTCGTGGAGGCGACTTCGTGGAAGAGGCCGCGGATCCGCCTCTGAGGGGGACGGCAAGAGGGCGTGCTTGCCGCGCACCGATCGGCTCGCAAGTATTCCTTTTCCCGCTTTGAACATTGTTACCGCAGTTGCCCGAACAGCTTCTAAGTGCTTTGCGGTGCGCCATTATACGGTGTGGCTGTACGCACCGCGCCGCGCTCGTGGTGGCTCGAAGGGACGGCGCCGCCCCGCCACGGAGGGTCGTCGGCGGCGCAGGAGTTGCGCGCAGCCGGAGGTGTCAACCGAGTTGACGGTGGTCGCGACGCAGGCGGCCGAGCTGGGGCGCGTCGAGGGCGCGCTCGCTATCGGAGGGACGGGGCCTCATCCAGAGGCCGAGGTCGGCGAGGAGCTCCCGCCGCCTCTGCCGGGGACACCGCCGAGTGGCACGATGGTCGTTACCGAGGGGGAATCAACATCGACGCTACCCGCGAGCTCGCTGGCGGAGACGGTGCCAGTGTTGGAGGCGTCCGACCCCATGCCTCAAGGGGAGGCACGGTCGGCGCCCCACCGGCGCAGATCGAGGATTCCAGGGCCCATTCCTCCGCAATTGCCCGGGAGTCCGACGGTGGCGCCCTGGTCCAACGGGCGCACCAAGGTCTCGCTGCCGTGTGGCCTGTAGGTCGGGACCTTGGGCGAGGCGGAGGAGAGTGAGGGCTGCCTCCCAGCAAGGCGCCGACGCCGGTTGAGGTGGACCGATCCTAAGGTTCGGCTCTGCCTCGAATCCTCCGGGCAGGCGCTGGATGCGACGCCGAGGAGTCCGCCGGTTAGTATGGTAAGTTGATCGAGAGCCCGCCTCGCACCTTCGGCGAATTTCGCGGGACCGACGGAGTGTCTATATTTTACAAAGATTCGCGGGCCCGCTCCGAGGCCAAGGTCGAAGCCTTCATAGGCCGGACACCGGCCGGTGGTCGCTGAGGAGGAAAGCGGGCCAGCATAAGGCGCGTCTCGCTCAGAAGCTCACCATCCAACCGAGAGGAAACGCGCGAGGCCCGCCAAGAGCTAGAGCAGCCACGAAGGCTCTCTCCGAGGAGCGCCGGGGCAAAGCCTCGAGGACGAGGGTGGCGAACTCGAGCTCCTTCTCGGCAGAGGCCGCCGCTAAGGATGCCGGGCTGTCCGCAGTAGGAGGCCGCGCAAGCGCAGCGGCCCTGTCGCGAATCGAGCGGGACTCGACCCAAAGACGCCGATCCGGCGTTCGAACGGAGACCGCTGGGGAGCCGGCTTCCTGAGACCTCATACGAAGCGGTCGGGAAGAAGCGCGAACTTGGCGAAGTTTCAGAATGTAAGTGTCTCAACTCCTTGGTTAATTTCGCCATTGTAGCCACTCATAAGGCGTGCTTATTCGGGATGTTGTGATCCGCAGAGCTGGAAGAATTTAAACGCCAGAGGCGCGAGAAGACACTTAAAGGCTCGTGACGAGGCGGTCACGCCGACGGGCGCGCGGCGCTGAAGGTAGCCGAAGGTGATCGGGCCAGCTGGCCGTGGAACCGAGGCCTTCGCATGGCCGCCAGCATGTTCCGCGACGGGTCCTTGAACCGCATGGCGGTTTTGAGCTCTCTAGCCCCCATGTCGCCCGAAAAGCGGCGCGCGAGAGAGCGCCGACCGTTAGCGCGTGCATTTGGGCTTTCGCGCCGGGTCAATACCGCCTCTCACTATGATGGTATAGACCTTGTGGTGGTGAGCGCGGCATCGCTGGAACCGGACCGACGATGAGATCGAAGGTTCGAGCCCAAGTTGAGCCACGCCGGGAGATCGCCGACCATATCCCGCCGCAGTGCCCTCAAGAAGAATAAGTAGAAGTTAGATTTGCACCTTTTTTATTGTAAAGGCTATTGTTCAGAATAATCTTAAATTCAGCAAGTTCCATACGCTTCCGCCTCTTTCTTATGTCATGGTGAGTGCTCGACCGCCATAGCCGTAAGGACCACCGGCCACTTAGGTGTAGGTCGTCGCTGGAGGCGAGAGGATAGGAACTTTTGGCCACGCAGCTAGCTACACACTTGTGAGGGATAGGAGTGTTCCCGATCGCCAAAGATCGCCCGCTGGCACTTCCTTCTTCGCTAAGTGCTAGTCGCAACTATAGTCATTGGGCGAGGCCAGAGCACCGGGTCGAGAGGGTTACCGCCGAGATGGACCTCGCGGACGGTCGGGCCACCGACCCGCATGAGCGCCGGAGTTAGCTGTGTTTTGTGCGGAGAGGAGTGTTCTCACTGCAAAGGTCACTCCGCCGGGTGCTTCCTTCTTCCGCGATGTGCTACTTTGCAACCGAGAGCTGGGCGAGGCCGAGCACTCGGGTCGAGAGGGTTACCGCTTGGAAGGGCCTTGTGATTTGGTCGGGTCATCGACCGCATAGGCGCCACCGGCGCTTTGATGGGGCGCCATGGCAGTTCTCGAGCGCCGTGACCGCGACCAAGTGCTCGGGAGGAGAAGTAAAAGACGACGCAAGGAAAAAGAAAAGGACTTAGGGATAAAAACGCCTTAACTTTTCTATGTTCCAAGCGTTGGGGAGGACGCGGCCATCCGGGTCCCTGAGTCGAAAGGTGCCAGGCCGAAGAACCTCTGCGATGGTGAAGGGGCCTTCCCATGGCGGCGAGCTTGTGCTTGTCCTTGCTGGTCTGGACCCGACGCAGACCAGGTCGCCAGCGCTGAAGGATCGTTCCTCGAACCTCGCGACTGTGGTAACGCCGCAGAGTTTGTTGATACTTGGCCGAGCGTAGAATGGCTACATCGCGCCTCGCCGAGCCTGGTCGATAGCGCCTTGTTGCGAGGCGAGCCCCGAGCCTCTTCAAGGCTTGTAGTCTCAGGCGCCGTATTCCGTGTCGGTTGGCAGATGTACCTCAAAGACAACACCATGAAGAACGGTAAACCCGGCCGCCGAAGTCGGTGTGGTCCACAAGCTCCAGAGGACGGAGGGTAGCTCGCCACCCATCGCCCGCGAAATGCTTCGGCCGATCAAGATCTCGTGGCTTAAGTCTTAGAGAATCATGCCATTTGCGCTGCTCGACCGACCGTTAGTCCGCGGATGGGCCACGGCGCCTAATCGACGCGGATGTTGAAGTCGCCGCAGAACTCGAGGAACTCCTTCCCGTGAACTGTGTGCCGTTGTCGGTGATGATAGAGTTTGGGACTCCAAACCGAAAGATGATGTCGCGAAGAAAGTGGCCGCTGTACCGACGTGGACGCCACGACCGACTTGGCCTCTATCCACTTGGTGAACTTGTCCACCGCGACGAAGAGATGAGTAAAGCCTCGGCGCTTGAAGGGCCCGACCAGATCGAGTCCCCACACCGCAAACGGCCATGTGATGGGATCGCGCAAAGGACTCGAGCTGGCAGATGCGTCTGCCGAGGCGAAGAATTGGCATCCTTCGCAGTGCGCATAACTGCCGGCGGCCGACACGCACGGTCGGCCGAGAAAGCTTGTCGAAAGGCCTTTCCTACCAGTGGACCGGGCGCGGCATGGTGACCGCAGACTCCACCATGGATATCGAGCAAGTACCGCTTCCTTGGTCGCCGTAACGCACTCCGAGGACCCCGGAGGGACTCCTTTTGTAGAGGTCCACCCAACCAGACGAAGGATTTCGCCCGAGCAGCGAGGCGCCGGCCTCGGCCGGTCGGTGGAAGCGACCCGTCCATCAAACGGTTGATGGAAGGTTTCCTCCAGTCGGATTCAGTTGTTAGCACGCCGCGGCCTGACCCGACAAAGCCTACGCCGACGCCGACGGCGGTTGGGGCGACTGTGCTCGGTAGGTCGGGAGACCTATCGACCACCGAGTCCAACTGGACGGAAGGCTGCAGAAGGTCGCAGACGAAGATCCTGTGGATCGCCCTCTCCGGAGGCAAGATTAGCTAGGTAATCGGCCTCACCGCTAGAAGCGTCTGTAGCTATGGTGGAGCTCGAAACCCTTGAACCGCTCTTGAGTCGCGACTTCTTGACATAGATGCGCCATACGGCGTCTCGGGCCCGCAGCCTTCATGACCTGATCGACGACAAGCTTGGAGTCCCCGTGGACATAGAGTCGGCGAGCGCCGAGGTCGGTAGCGATCCGGAGACCGTTGACAAGAGCCTCGTATTCGCGATATTGTTGGTCGTGTCGAAGAGCAACCTAATGGCGAAGCCTCGTTCGGCGGTGGAAATGATGGCGACTCCGCGCCGCGCCGTTCTTGGTGTAGGACCCATCAAATACATCGCCCAAGATTCGGGTCTTCGAGCACCGGTGGCGCCTGGGCTTCGGTCCACTCGGCGACAAAGTCGGCCAGGGCCTGTGACTTGATCGCCGTTCGAGGGACGTATGTTATGCCGTGACCACTGAGCTCGAGTGCCCATTTGGCTATCCTTCCTGAGGTGTCGCGGTTGTGGACAATCTCGCCGAGCGGCGACGTGGTCACCACGGTGATAACGTGCTGGTCGAAGTAATGGACAAGCTTTCTTTTGGCGATGAGCACTGCGTAGAGCAGCTTCTGCACCTGCGGGTACCGAGCCTTGGACTCGGAAAGCACTTCGCTGATAAAGTAGACTGGCCGTTGTACCTTGAGCTCACGGCCTTCTTCCGCTCGTTCCACCACAAGGGCCGCACTGACGACTTGGGTAGTGGCGGCGATGTAGAGGAGCAGCGGTTCACTCGTGCCTGGGCAACTAGGGACCGAGGTGAGGACAAGAAGGCCTTCAAGCGGGTGAGGGCCTCCGAGCCTCCCAGGTCCGGTGAAGCGGTCGGTTTCTTAAGCGGCATGTAAGCGGCATTCGCGCTCGTCAGCGAGCGAGACACGAACGGCTTAAGGCGCAAGGCATGCGGTCGACCCTGGATCCCTTTGAGGTTGCCAACGGGCCCATCCTTGCGATCGCCGAGATCTTCTCCGATTGACCTCGATGCCGCCGGAGACAATGAAGCCGAGGAGCTTCCCCTTGGGGACCCCGAAGACGCACTTGTCGGGGTTGAGCTTTATACGGAATCGTCGGAGATTCGCGAAGGTCTCCTCTAGATCGGTGATGAGGTCGCCGGCCTTCCTAGTCTTCACGACGATGTCGTCGACGTACGCCTCGATGTTGCGGCCGATTTGGTCGTTGAAACATGTTTGCATACATCGCTGGTATGTAGCGCCCGCATTTTTCAGACCAAACGGCATTGTTACGTAGCAGAATGAGCCAAACGGGGTGATGAAGGAGGTCGCGAGCTGGTCGGACTCCTTCAACGCTATCTGGTGGTAGCCTGAGTAGGCGTCCAGAAAGGAGAGGGACTCGCACCCCGCGGTGGAGTCTATGACTTGGTCAATGCGGGGCAAGGGGAACAGGTCCTTGGGACACGCTTGTTGAGACTCGTAGTCAATGCACATTCTCCATTGCCCACTCTTCTTTTTACAAGTACGAGGTTGGCCACCACTGGGTGGCGTACTCTCTTACTTAACCCCTGGCTAAAAGCTTGGCGATCTCCTCCCCTATGATCCTGCGCTTTTCCTGGTCGAAGCGACGCAGGCGTTGGGCGACCGGCTTTGAGCCTGGTCGGATGCTCAAGGAGTGCTCGATGACCTCCCTAGGAATTCCCGGCATGTCGGAGGATTTCCATGCAAAGACATCGTTGTTGGCGCAGAGGAAGTCGACGAGCGCGCTTTCCTATTTAGCGGGGAGCGCGGCTCCGACTCGCACGTCTTGGTCGATCCCGGGGATCGACCGTAACCTCCTTCGTGTCCTCGGCGGACTTGAAGGATCCCGCCCCTGACTTGCTAGACTCAGGGACGGACTCGGAGGCTTCCCTCCGAAGGTTGTCGAGCTCGATGGACGCGATGACCACCGATGCGAGCTCGCAACTGCTTCGCTCGCAGTTGTAAGCGAGCTGGAAGGATGAAGCCACGGTGATGACTCCCTGTGGCCCGGGCATCTTCAGTTTCAGATAGGCGTAGCTGGGGACCGCCATGAACTTGGCGTAGCACGGCCTCCCCAGGATAGCGTGGTAGGAACCGGAAGTCCACGACCTCAAGGTGAGGGTCTCGGTGCGGAAATTTCCGATCCTCCGAAGGTGACGGCGGTCGACCGCCCGAAAGTGGTGGGGCTTGACCAGGATGACGCCGTGGAAGGTGCCTTGCTCGGTCGGAGACTCGGCGAGGACCCCATGGCGTCGGCGTCTCAACATAGAGATGTTGAGGCCATCGCCGCCAGATCCATGAGCACCTTGTTGGCGCTTCTTCCCACGATGGGGTCGACCACGAGCGGATACCTTCCTGGCTGCGGGACATGGTCGGGGTGGTTGGTCCGATCGAAAGTGATCGAAGATTCTGACCACCGAATGTATTGAGGGGCGGCCGGTGAGGCGGTGTGGACCTCGCGGTAGGCGAGCTTGAGCCGACGCTTGTCGGCGTAGCAGGCCGGGCCACCAAAGATCATGAGGCAGCCGTCGGGTTCGGGGAACTCGTCGTCCGCCTTTTTCTCCGCGGCCCTTGGGGCCGGGGCTGGCTTCTTCCCTTTGCCCCGCGGCGTTGTGGGGGTGCCAGAGAGGAAACGCCTTAGGACCTCATAGTCCCGGTACTTGTGTTTGACGGGGAACCCGTGGTTTGGGCACGTTGTCCATCAATTTTTGAAGTGGTCGGTAGCGACGGTTGGTCACACTTGCTTGGCGGTCGGTCGACATTGCGACCACTTGGGCCTCGCGGACTGCTTTCCATGCCGCTTAGTTTATGGCGGTCGGAAGGGGACCCGGCTCGAGCGCCGGGCTCTTGCTTAGTTTTGCCGTCCTCAAAGATGGCTCCCACAACCTCCTCGCCGGAGGCGTGGTTGGTGGCGATGTCCAGAAGTTCCTTGGTGATTCTGGGCTTGACGCAGCCCAGCTTGTGCACCAAGGCCTTACAGGAGGTGCCATAGATGAATGCCCCCACGACATCGGCGTCGGAGATGTCGGGGAGCTCGTTAATCTGGCGGGAGAATCGACGGATGTAGTCCGGAGAGTTTCCCGGCCGTCGCTTTGCAGCCCGCCAGTCCAGGAGTTCTAGGCGCTTGTTAGTGCCACGAAGTTGCCGACGAAGAGGGTCTTCAAGTCGCCCTGAGTTCGATGGTTTTCGCGGGCAAGTACTCGGAGCAGGCTCAAGCCGAAGTCGCAAGGTAGATGGGAGGTATTGGATGATAAAGAGATCATCCGTTGCTCCTCGCCCTGCATCTGAGCCAGTAGTCTCGAGCCATACTGCGGGGTTTGTGGCCGGTGTATTTGGCAATGTTAGTCGCTGCTACTGATCCGCAGAGAAACCGCAGACGCGAATCCCTGGCGGAAGGCCCGTGGTCCCGACCATCGGGGCTTGGGCCGGTGGTGATGGCGTCCCACATCCCAATACGCGAGTGGCGGCTTCATCCACCGCCTTTCTTCATGCCTCGAGGGTGGCGCGGACATCGAGGGCGCGTCCGAGGTACCGCGCCGAGTGCGCGAGGCCCGGGTTGCTCGTGGTGCGCCACCCTCTTGGCCGGGCCAAACCGCTCCGGCGACGGACAGCCCGACGCCAAAGGTGGCTTCGAATGGTAGAGGCCGGAGAACGCATGTCTTGCCGCACTGGAAGACGCTCTACCACCCGGAGGTTACGGTATGTGGCTTTGGCCTCGGGCCGTCGGCTCGGGAAGGCCTCGGAGCAGCATCGCGGCCGCAGCCACGTTCTGACTTGCGTGGGGGAAGAACTGAGGGCCGTCAGACTCTTTCGCCAGCTTGTGGCGTGCCCGGCGTGTGCGCCCACGAGCGCCGCTTGTGTCTGCGGGGCTCGGCTCCTCCCGCTCCAGTTGGCTCGAGCTGGTCGAGTCGCCGCTCTTCGGCTCTTCGCGTTGTCGTTGAAGCTCGGCGCGGCGAGCTTGAGCGCGTTCAGCGTGCTCGCGTTGGTATTCCTCCTCCTGCACCTTAGTGCGCCAGATGGGGATCCCTGTAGCCGCGGGGGTTATGATCAAGTCGACCATGCCTGCCATGTTACACTCGCGAGAGTGTCGTCCGCGGGTGGGGTGCTCCGTGTCGGAGCTGGAATCGTGGTTGGAAGAATCTTCCAGCAACTCATGGATAGAGGACGGCATGTAGCCGGCCATTGCCACAAGATGTGAGCCTGCGGGGGGTGACATGGTCACGTGCCCAAGCTCGTGGGAGCTATCGCCAGAAGTGGCGCGGCGCTCCTTGGGTTCCGGCTTCGGGGCATGTTGGGGTGCCTCAAGTCGGAGTTTGGCGAGGTCGTGGGAGGCGGCGCTCAGGCTCCCGACGGGCGCCTGGGCTCCGGAGGCGGCCGGGACAAGCATGAGCCCTCCCGTCGAAGTGGCGGTGAAGTCGAGGGAGCCGAAGCGAATTGAGCTTCCCGACGCAATCGTGCCGTCATGGGTGAAAGATGCCATCAGGGAGGCCAACGGGAATCCGGAGATGTTGATGAAGACGCGCAAAGGCCCCTACCTGGCGCGCCAACTATCGGCGTTTCGAGCACCGGCAAGTAAATTTGTAAGTCTAAGGGGCCGCGCGTTCCCACTCCCTGAATGGTTAGACTCGGAAGCCCAAGATGTATACTGGTTCGGGCTGAATGTCCCTACTCCAGTTCGTGTGATGGTATGGTATTGTCTTTAGGGCGGATGATTACACAGTGTTTACAAGAGCGAGCTAAGAGCCTCAGCGCAAGAAAGCTCGTTGCTCGTCCGTGTGTCTCCTTTTTCTCCTCTCTTCTTTCCCTCTCTCCCGGGGGTTCCTGCCTTCTTTTATACAGTAAGAAGGGGCAGGTTACATCGAGGGTTGGGGAAGGGCGAGGTGACCTATGCTAAGAGCTTCGGTCCTTCGTTCTGTCGACTGGTCACCCTTCGTCTTGCCCACGCTGGGTCGGTAGTCTTGTTGAGCGGAGCGGTTAGCTGCTTCATTGGGAAATGGCGTACCTGCCTTCTGTGAGCCTGATGAGTGTTGATGTTGCTGCGTATAACGTTGGTGCTGCCTCGGGAGGGAGCGTGTTTTCGTGTCGTACGTGACTGGCCGATGGGACTGGAAGCTTGACTTCAGCAGCCATTAAACCATCTTGGGAAGGGGCCACCTGCTCTCGTATAGTCACTTCGATTGATCCCGTCCGTGGGGCACGTGGCTGTGGGCCAGTGAAGGCTTCGACACGCGGCCATTGGCGAAGGTTGCCTTGGTTTGATCGGAGTCAGGGGATCCGACCTGCTGTGGAGGTCGGGAGCCCTGCTTGGTCGGGGATGCTTATCCCGACTGGTCGGGAATGGGCGTCCTGCGCGGTCGTGTAGATGCTTTTGGTCGGTAGAGGGCCTGGAGCGGCCTGCTAGGCTCGAGTTATACTTGAGGCAGCCTGCTCGTTACCCAGGGCCGTTGGGGTACCCTGGTATGAGTATTCGTCCGTTAGTTATGCCCATTTCGAAATAACATCCTTGATGTTTGATTACCATGCCTTTGTAACCTTAAGATTTAATCATGAAATCATGTATTATGTGATTAACCTTGTTTCGTACGATAGACTGTGCTTAGGATTGATGTTGATCAAAATGCCTTTGGTGGGACAAATTCTAAAATGTTGTTGAAATGTGTTTTATCGAAACTGTAGCAAGGTGATTGCTGCTGTGATTGTAAAATAAAAATAAAATAAAAATGGTTTAGATTGGGGCAGAATGGTTTGTCGGGCGGGTGCGGATGGAGCACTAGTTCTGGTTTGTGAAAGCCGCCCTAATCAATTTAAGGACCGACGCTTATGACTGTCCATTCTAAGCATTACCGTGCAACCACAAGTCTATAATGGGTACGACCTGGCTGAATAATTTGTAGAAACCTAACTTAGACTCTTGATTGGTGGAATGTGGGTGCCGGATGGAGGCAAGTCGTATTTCTCACAGGCGCAAGAGGGGCTTCAGATCGGGTGGATGGAACCCTAACAATGGTGAAACCTCAGTGGTGAGTCGAGTTAGCGATACATTGTAAAGGCCTTGTCATATCTCTTGCCGCACACCAAAGGAAGTGTGTTCTTAGCGCTTGGCATTAAAGAGATGATCATGTCTTGTGGGTAAAATTGTACACCTCTGCAGAGTAAATCTATTCGAATAGCCATGCCTACGGTCAAAGGCAAAGCGAAGAATGCTTTCATCTTTGGTAGACTTGGTTTTGGTTTTCAAAATAATCGATGCTTTGGGATTCGGAGTGGTTAGAACTCTCGAATGTTTATTTGGCGGATTGAGCCAATCGTAGATGGAATCTGCTTTTGAATCATGACAGATGGAGTCATGTGATGGTTTAACAAGATCTTTCAAAATGGGCGGTTAGAGCCTGTGTACTAGTGTTGGTAGTTGGAACCTTCACTAGAGTTAGAAATAATTTCAATTGTACAAATAATTGTTAAACCGCTTTGTGAAAATTATTATTAATAACGTTTGTTAAATCGGCTTTGTGCAAAAGAACCCTATTAAGCCTTCCTTGAAAGCCCTTCATGATGCATTTTCCCGGACTTGCGAGTACGTTTGTACTCACATGCTACACAAAATTTTGTCATCGAGAATTATCAAGATGCGATCGAAGACAATGAATTCTATGGCGAGGAGTTCGTTGGAGATTGCCAAGATAACTAAGCCGCGCTCCTAGTAAATCTTTGTGGTGTCTTTTTGGTTTTATCTTGTTGTTTTGTTTCATTGCCGAGAACTCTGGTCATGTGACCAGGAGATGTAATAAATAGCCATGTGGCTGGTAATTTATACTTATGCTATATTTTTTTTCGTTCTGTTCTGGTTATGATCATCACTGCTTCACTGTGTGTACTAGCAACTGATCTGGGACTAGTACAGAAATACACAGGAGATTTCGGATGGTAAATCTGGGGTCTCACACTTGGCCAACTCTTCCATGAGGAACTTCTTGGTCGATTCAAGTTTATGGACAGATTCCTTGGTGGCCTTGAGCAGCTCGGTGTCGGCATCAAACTTTTGCTTCTTGTCCTTAGCATCAGCGACCAGCTCGTTCAAAAGTTTCTGATTGGCTTCTTGAGCTTTGCGCTGTGCTATCCTTGCCTGAATTGCTTCTACTTCAAATTTCCTCTCGTCCAAGTGGCAGGCGTTGAGGAGAGCTTCCATTGCTTCTAGGGGCAAGTCAGCTTCAACTACTGCCATAGCATCTCTGATCGGCTGGTTGTTGACCAAAATCTCCGATTGAGGCTTCATCACCAGATCAAAAAACTTGTTGAGACGCTCTTGCATTCTCGGAGTAAAAGTTACTGCAGTCGATGCCTCTTTAGACACTTCTAGAATTTTCCTTATCTCTGCATCGTAGTCGTCAGTGGCCATGATCTCAGGATCATCCAGATCGACCAATGAGAATCCCAACAAGTTGGTTGGGTCGGAGGATTCTGGGACTGCTTCGGCCGTTGTAACTGGCGGCGTCAGCAAAGAAGGAGAGAGAACTCCTAGGGAGGCTGCAGGAAGGTCAGCTAAGATTGTCGCGACCTGTGCTGACGGCGTCGGCCGAAGAAAAAGCAAAGGTTGAACCAACACTTTGAGAAACATGAGTCATTAATCAAAGTATACTGCTTACCTCTGCAGTAGCCGACGCATGTTGCCAGCTTTCGCCACTCTGCTCCTAGGGCTTTGCTCCCCTTTTTGCTGGAGCCTTGGTGTACTTAGTTTTCTTCTTTTATGAAATTATGATCGGCTAAGAGTTATTTATAAAAGAGATATAAAGAAATGAAAGTCGATCATGGTATACTTACTTGGTTGCTTTTTCTCGATGTCCGATAGCAACGGACTCTGAATCCCCAAGGTACCCGAAGTATACCTGGTCAGGCCAGTCGACTGGAGTGGCCTCTTACCTTGGCCACTGCCAGATTGGCCAGTAGCGAGCTTCTTGCCAGCAGCCTTGGTCTGCAAAATAGAAATAAAAATGATTAGAAAAGTGTATCTGGCAAGAATCAACGAATAAAGGAAATTATTCAAGCCGATACCTCATCAATTTTTACAAGACTTGTATTAGTATACCCCGTAGAATTAGTCTCGTCGCTTGAATCGCTGCTAGTATCTACTGTCGGCTCAAGGAGATTTGGAAAGAATTCATTGACAATAACCAACGTTGTCTTATCAGAGTAGAGCGCTTCTGCAATTAACGACCACCAATAAGAAAAGTGTTCTACCTGACGTGTATTCAGTATAAAATGCGGCAATTCTTTAATCTGAAGCTCGTTAGCTATTTCAAGGACAATGTTGGCCGTGACTGCATTACGGACTCTGGCTCTTGGCTGAAGCCGATCAAGCAGTGGTAGACTCAGAACGATCTGACCAAAGCCTAATTGCCTAGCATAAACTGACGGACAGTAGAACTCATATGAAGGTTGAAAATTCTGATTTCTTGTGTGAAGGCCGACGTGCAAAGTGCTTGGCGAAATAAAAAGCTTAAACAAATCCAAGGTATCTTGTAGCATTAGAGCACTATCGGCATCTAAGTGAAGAAAGGAAGGCCATGGAAAATCAGCTGTATTTGTGTAACCGAAGAAGTCATTTTATTTGAATTCGTTGTTGTCAAGTTGTAAGAAGAATGATAAATATTTTTTGGAGCCGATAGGTGTCACTTTTGTCTCATTCCCGGAGCACATCATAAATCTCTCCCCATAAGATCGGCTGGCTCTAAACTGCGGCACCATACCCTCTGGAGTGTCTTCGCGAGGAAATGTTGTATCTTTAGATGGATTCAACTCAAATGATCGGCTAAATAGACAGTACAGCTAGATCTGAACAAACCAGAGCGGTCCTCCGACATTGCCAATAGTGAACTTCGTGAAACCAGTAAAAAGCTGACATCTTATTATGTGCATCATCTGGTAGACTGCCCCTAGTAGCATTTTCCCAAGGTCTAGCCGACGACCCTCTACTAGTTGCTCTGCTATGGTTTGATATACTTGGGTTGGTCCCAAAGAGGCGCCACAAAGCAAAAACCGATCTAACCAAAGGTTGAGGAATGCAACATGTTCTCATCCGATACTGGTCCATGCATCTTATTATTATTACTGACATACTTAACCCATCCTTTCACCTTTAGACTTGATAAGCTTATATCTAGGCTTGGCACTATAAGTCAATATTTGTTCTCCATCGGGTCTTAGGCAACATAATTGGGCTACATCCAGGAGAGTCGGGCCGATGAGGTCGGTACGAAAAATGAATGCATTAAAAGTATCCAACCAGAAATAACAAGTCGTGACCACTAAGGGCTCATTGGCCTCTGGATCGGCTAAAGAGAGGGGAGACATTCACCTATGACCATTTTTTCCCATCCACCCCTCTTCTGGGCCGCTACACGGATATACCAAGATCTCCATCCCTTAAGCGCTGTCGGCCAAGCTCTGAAGCTCTTGCTCCAACTCTCTATATTATATCCCGCAGCCGATAGAGGAAGGCGGGGAATCTCTTCATTTATAACTGAATCGGCACTTAGATTTCCTACCAGGCCTAAATAAAATTGGTCATTGCTGTTTGGGATCGGGATGAATACATCAGAGGAATCCATTCAGACGATCTTGACAAGAAGCCAATTGCAGAAAATTCCGATTGAAGGCAGTGAGCGCTGAAGGACTTGAAGACACAAAGCCGATTGCAGACAATTAGAGAGCTTGTGCGCGTGAGGAATGAATGTGTGGGGGCCGCGTATTTGTAGCATGGTAAAAATTTGAAGCGGCGAGAAATGAATCTCAAAAGACACGAGCAGTTAAAATGCACTACACGATGCTAGAAAATTACGGCGCAATTAAAGCGGCAGTAACTCTATGAGGATTATCAGTTAGCTGACGGAGAAAAGCCAATAATTGCAATTTTTGAAAGATAACAATTCATCTCTAAAAAATGAGGGGCATATGTTTGTACCAAAATTTGGTAGGTATGGTCAAAATCGGCAAGAAAAAGTCAACATGTAGTAACCAACGGACGATTTGGAAAGATTTGAAGATATTTGGTAACGATAAAGATCTTTAAGGGAAAATTATCTGGATTAAGGCCGATACGGATCAAGCTTTGTAACGTGTTGTAATAGGACACGATCGGTCGACGGGTATAAAAAGAGGGCAAGGACGAGCTACGAAATATATCAATCACAATCAAATACACCAATTTACATTACTTTTTAGTTCTTATAATTTAGTCTTTGTAATTCGATCTTGATCAATAAAGTTGCGCATCGCCAATTGTTGATCTTCTTCAAATTACGCCCTAGGTTTGATTTATTCTAATTTTATTGCGCATCGCTTTCTTCAGAATCGATCTACCTTTGTCCTCTAATTAGCCTTAATTGGCTAGTTAGACTTACCTTTTTATCTTGATTTAATCGGTTTTAAGCTGATTGAGTTTAAGCCGATTGATCTTCACGATCGCCTTCAAGGAAATTTTATATTTTACTTTGTCGATTACAGGTCAAATCGACTTGCACGCTCTTGAATCAGGTGTTCGTCTGGTGTGCTTTTGTCAGAAACCCTACTTCAAATTTTTGACGTTAACAGTATCCCAAACCAACAAATTTTTGTAAACAGGAGGGAGTATTCACTATTTATTGTCCATGGCCAAGGTTAAAAGTTTAGTATACATAAGTAGTATTTATGCTATGTTTTTTGTCCATAATATACTCGGATACTATTTACTTTATACGGCAATAATTTTATCTTCTTAGCATTTATGTTTTGGTTTGAAGTAATAAGAAAATTACTGATACAACATTAATAGTTTGTTTCCGACTAATGACCAAAGGAAAAAAAAATCTGATTAAAGAAAGGAGGACATTCACTTCATCTGTTGTATTTTGTTACGAAACGTTTCAATTTGATTTCCGACTAACAACCAAGCTAGAGGCATGGCGTATACCAAGCAAGACAGTGGGAGCAGGGTTCACAAAACCGTTTCGCGGGCGGTTTTCGCGAAGACGGCGGTACCGGTTTTCGCGGTAAACCGCTCGAAAACCGTGAAAAATCGAACGGTTTGCAAATTTGAAAATTTGAAATTTGGTCAAATGAGATCGCGAAAACCGCGGTTTTTGACGAAAAACCGCTCGGTTTTCGCGAAAAACCGAGCGGTTTTTGGAGAAAACCGCAAAAACCGCCAAAAACCGCCCGAGGTTGGAAAATTGGGAAAACCTCGAAAAAATTGGGGAAAATGCAAAAATATTGTAAAATTTGTAGAAATACAGGAAGGTTAAAATTGAGTAAAATATAATAAATATATAAATAAGGTATGTGAAAACGTGAAAATTCCGAATGATCTCTCCTAAATTTGGAAAAAATCGACATGGCCTTTGCTATATTTTAGAGAATTAGAAGTTGTTAGTTATGTATTTAGCAATAATATATCAATAAATAATCTTTCATTACAATACTACAATCACATAAGTGCAAAAATCAGCATTTACATAACTACAAAGCAAAATCATTTGCAATTTCACTACCATTTACTTATCAACACTATTTACATTATAATGCATTTAAATTGAAGTTGTGGAGTAGGCATAAGCATAGCTTCGTTACTCTTCCATTATCACAAAAATGACATGTTCGACCTACATGAACGGAACATCGAAATCCGATGACAGAAGGAAAAATAGTTAAAATAGAAGAATAAATTGAAAAAATTGCAAAAAAAATTTAAAAATTTAAAAACAATCCCAATTAATCTATAAAACACCTAAGAGAATTTTTTTCAATTTTTTAAATCATTTATTTCTTCTAAAAAATCTAAAACAGAAATTAATGAAAAGGAACAAATACACTGTCAGATTTTTATAAATAGTAAAATGATTTATTATATTCTAAAATTTTACTGAAAATATAAATAATTCCAAAGGATCATGTACTAAAATTTTCAGAAATATTAGACTTCATTTATTTCCCATATAAAATCAAAAACAGAAGAGCATATACAATGATAATAGCACTTTCAGAATTTTAAAAAAATACACATATCTGATCATCATCTCAAAATTTTACATAATCATTTTGATGACGTTATAACATCACAAAAAATTTTTAATAAATATTAGACTTCATTTTGTGCCCCTAGAAAATAAAAAACTGAAGAGCATATATTGTGATAGTATCACTGTCAGAATTTTTAAAAAATGTACATATCTGATAATAATCTTAAAATTTTACAGAATCATTAGGATTACCTCAGGAACTCACAAAAAAAAAATTAAAATTTTTTGACACTTTTTGCTAAATTTCTTCAAATTTTTTGAATTTACTGTTCATCTGGCCGATTTTCCGAGCGGTTTTAATTACCGAACCGGCTCGGTACGGCCGGTTTTCACCAAAATCGAGCGGTTTTCAACGGTTTTTTGAACCCTGAGTGGGGGAGCGATGTATGATGAGACGGCAGAGGACACTGAACGCACTATGGTAGATGCAGACGAATTCCCACGATGTCTGGGTGTGTGGTTGTAATTATTTTTATATTTCTACAGTTTGCAAAACAACATTTGCGACTAAAGTATGCCTTGAAAAAATATAAGATATCTGAAAATGAAAGAAATATTAGTCTGAAATGTAAAATGTTACAGAGGTTTGATAGCATGTAATATGTCTTTTATTTAATTAGTAGCAACGGACGGATACTTAGCTAGTCACCACTAATTGGTTCTAGATCAGCGATTGACTTGTCCCTTAACAATATAATCCTTGAGTGATTTTCATTGCCTAAACTTGTAGAAAAACATGCTACATCTCACATTTGGTATACTAAATAAATCTTTACTATTTAGTGGCGGTGACTGATGTGTTCGTCGTATCTCCCTCCCCGTACGCACAACCTTAGGAAAAGAAGAGGAGCACCATCTGTGCGGGAGAAAAAGAGAGTGCAGAGTGCAAAGTTGGACATAGCACATAGCTTACTGTGGTTGGGTGTAGGGGTGGGTATTTTTTAATCGAAATCGAAAAACTGAACCGAACCTAACTGAATCGAATTAACCTCGGTTCGGTTTTTGTATTTTGAAAACCGAATTCACCGTAGAACCGATTAGCTGACAGTGCTGACCCCATTGGCCAGTGGCCATTACCCATTCGGGCTTTCGGCATTCCCCCATTCCCCCGTTCCGACGTCCCCCATTCGCAAATATTCCCCATCCTCCATTCCTCCTGTCTCCTCTAGGGTTTGAAAAGCCGGCGATTTTCGGTCGAAAATCGCCCGTATCGGTCTGGCCCGGCTTTGCGTATCGGTCAGCAAACCGGCCGGATTCAAATTCAAATTCGCAAATTTTGAACAATTTGGAAAAATTTGTCCTGGAATTTTCTTAAATTAGTATTAACATATTTATGATTTATGAGACGAAAATTTTGGAAAAATTCGAATGTTTGACACAGATTTGAATGAAAAGATGAAAAATAAAATTAAAAAGGGCAAAAAAATAAAAAAAACAGTAGTGGGCCGTGCACAAACAAGTGCAGCCCACTCGCCCTACCGGCCCGTGAACATTTGTGCGGCGTTATAACCCATTCGGCTGCGAATTCGGGCACAATAATTGCATCTCCAGACTCACCTCGAGACTAGCTTTCTCGACTGGGAGGACTCCGGCCAGATCCGGTGAAGATGGCAGGAAAATCGCCGCCGGAGCTACGATAATCAACGATTAGGCCCAAAAATCGCCGTCGGAGACCCCCAACTTCGGCCTCCTGGAGAATCAATAGAAATCGTCCGATTTTCGCTGGGAATCGACCGACTTTCGGTAAAATTTCGCGATTTTTTGATTTTTGTGATGAATGTCAGTTGATTAGCTCATTAGCATGTGCTTTATTGTTTATTTGTTAACAAGTGGCAGTATGACAGTGCATGTTTTGTTAGTGTTAGGGTGAGGTTTATAGTTTAGGGTTAGGGTTAGGGTTACTCAAGGACTTGAAGGTGTTAGACTGTTAGTGTTAGTGTTAGGGTTAGGTTAGTGTTAGGGTTAGGTTAGGTTAGTTCTTGTAGACATGCTGTACTTACAAAAGATGGGACATGTATTTTGCTATATGTTATATTCGTCGTACAATACATGTTTGCTTATGTGTGTCCGTGTTGAATTATTCTTAACATTAGAGTTGTTAATGTAGCATTTCTCATTACTATGCTCAATCCTAGTGACAATCCTAATGTTAAATTACTTCTTCTTGTTTTGATGTATAGATGGCAGAGCAGGGTGACGTTGTGTGGGAGCATGGCAGTAAGATAGGGACCGATTTTCGATGTAAGTACTGTCACCAAGAAAAGAAAGGGGGCGGTGCAACCCGATTGAAGCATCACTTGGCAGGGCGCGGTGGGAATATCGTCCAGTGCAGTCAAGATCCAAAGGAGGTTCGCGAGTACTTTCAGCGCGACCTAGACAGGACGAAGGACAAGAAGAAAAGAGCTACGGAGGAGAGGCTCAGGAAAGAAGCAGCAGCTGGCGATTCCTCGCCGAGGAGAAGTGTATATTCTGAGTACACGGGTGGTACTGATGAGGAGGACCAACTGCAGCATGCGATGGATGCCTCAAGGGTGGAGGCAGAATTTATGAGGCGGGTAGGTGGCAGGTATGAGCATGGTAGGGGCAATAGGGGATCTAGAGGGTTGGAAGAGGGGGCGGTGGTGTGTTTCCAAGAATGTTTCGGAGTTCATCGCAACGGGACAGAGCGGTTGTGGGGGATTATAACCTTGGCGCAGCTCGTGGCCCTGTGCAAGCACGGATTGACACTGGCAGCTGGACACAGAAGAGGAGGAATGCGAAGCAAGCGCTTGGCTCGGCATGGGCTAAATTCTTCCACACAACTGATATAGCAGGGAGGAAAGTAGACAATCCGTACTTCGTTAGCGCCGTCAGGGAAACTCAAAAATGGGGTAATCCAATAATAGATTTCAAACTATATACAGCTTTGTATGTCCAATAATAGTTCACATGGTCATCCTATATCTCATTTGCAGGCGAGGGTGTCCCGTCTCCCAGTGGGAGAGACATAGACGGCAAATATCTAGCCGCCAACGAAGCGGATATAAATAAAAAGATGATGAAGTTCAAGAAGGAATGGCCTACATATGGCGTAACCATCATGTGCGATTCTTGGACTGGGCCGACACGCATGAGTATTATAAACTTCATGCTATACTGCAACGGCACCATATTCTTCCACAAGTCTGTTGATACGACGGGCAAAAGTCAGGATTCGTCGTACTTGCGCAAGGTACTTCCTCTCATTGCTCCTATTTTGAAATCTATTTGAAGTACTTGCGCAAGGTATTTCCTCTCATTCGTCTCGTTGATCCTATTTTTCGTTGATGCAGGAAAGTGCTTCAGTGGTTAACGAGGTGGGTGCATAATATGTCGTACAACTTGTCACGAATAATGGTGCAAACTACAAGAAGGCATGCAAGTTCATCGCACGTGAGCACCGCAATATCGTGTGGCAGCCTTGTATTTCCTACACGATTAATTTGATGTTGAAGCAAATTGGAGAGTTCCCTAACCACGCCGCTGTCATTGAGAGTGGTAGAAAAATCTCGCGATGGATTTATAACCATTCCAAGCTTCATGCCATGATGAAGAAACACATTGGGGGCGAGTTAGTCAAGTGGAATGCTACTCGCTTTGGAACAAACTACATGTTTCTGGACAGTTTCCTTCGTCGCAAGGACAAGTTCTTGCAATGGATGGTGTCAGAGGAGTATCTGTCATCGCGCTTTGTTAATACTGTAGAGGGGAGGTACGTGTATGGGTGCCTGTCGAGCTTGGAGTGGTGTGGGACAACCTTAGTTTGGTTGTTAAATCTGTGGAACCGATGTACGCTTTCCTGCGTTTCGCCGACCAAGACAAGGTTCCTATATTAAGCGAGGTGGTATTACGGTACAATATAATGCGACAGGAATATGAGAGCTTATTCCATGACTCTCCAGCTACTTTCGAGCAATACATGAATGTCGTGGACCCTAGAATGGGTGACCTAACACGTGATACTTATATGAATACCGGTAATACATTCTTCTCTTTTAACAAAATATTTTATACTTGCAAATACTTGTCATAACATGTTTCATTTAATTTCATGCAGCTGCTGCCTTGAACCCCCGAACGCATTACTCGTATGGGACAACCAACACCTTTTTGCCAAACCTCCGGGATGCTTTTGAAGCTCTTTCCGATGATACTGATATTGCAATGCGAGGTCTTCACGAGGCCGATATTTTCAGAAGAAAGGTTGGATCGTTCTCTACTACGCTAGCTGAAAGGATGGCGCATGATCATAAAACTACCGCTGGTATATTTCTTGTGTCATCTTATATCTAGTGGCAATCTAATATTTTCCACCTCCTACTGATTGTTGTCTTCCATTACTTGCAGCACATTGGTGGGGTGTTTTCGGATCAGACACACTCACACTCCAAAAGTTGGCTCAGCGCATCGTTTCCCATTGCGCTTCCTCCAGCGGTTGCGAGCGTAATTGGAGCACGTTCGCATTCATCCACACCAAAATTCGCAACCGTCTATCATATAAGAAGCTCCATAGCTTGGTCTATGTGAATTACAACTTGCGGCTCAGAATCCAAGAACAAGAAAGTGATAAGTCCACGGCCGAAGACGATCCATTTCAGCGCCTTATGGAGCTCACACTATGCGACACATAAAATCCAATCCGACAGTGGATGGACAAAGGGAGGTCCAATGCTGATCCATTACTTGATGACGAGGACACAGAGACAGAGAGTGACACCCCCTTCCATCACATCTCGTGACAGACCCGGTAGACGCTCTTGTGTTGCAAAAGGAAACTGGGGCTGCAAGCATCCCCGAATGGGCAGACACGACAGTGGGGGACACTCACATGGGAAAGAGGAAGCACCAAACAGTGCTACCGAGGGAGCAAGCAAAAAGGAGAGCTCCATCAAAAGGAAAGGGTAAGCTTCCCAAACAACAGGCACAAGACGTAGGGAGTGATGACTCGACTGATAGTACTCCCACAGCCCGTCGGAGCCCATCGTACCAAGAATCTAATGATAGTAGCTCCAAGACGGATAGCGATAACGGTCAGGCCCCTGGTGATGCCTCCATCCGTCCCAATCTCACTCAGAAGCTCCTTCTGCCATAAAATTTACAGGGGAGTCACAGTACACTCATGCCACACAGGACAGAGACCATGGGGTTCCACAATCACCCAGAACAACTACTGCAGCCAGGGGGGCCGTCGATACGGTCGTGATGCACCGCGACATAGCTATAGCTCGTACAACGCCGCTGAGACGCAGGAGAGTTATGGTTCGTATGGCCCATATGACTACTCCATCCCGGATTTATCCACACAACCTGCCACTCAATGGGTATATGAGTGGCAAGACCCACAATTTTATGCCATGTTGTATCAACAGTGGGAAACGACTAGCCCGTGGACCGGGCAAAGTTGGCATGAATATAAGGCAGAGTTGCTAGCTACACGAGGTTTGCTGATGATGTCCACAGAAGAATACAATATGACCAACCAAGTGCACAACCAACAATATTACTCGTAGCCTGTAAGGTAATATTTCATTTGTACGTTCCATTTCATTTCAACTCGATTTTTTTACTAACATTGAGCAATACATATAGGTACACCATGCCATATGTATCATCATGGAAGACCAACGAAGCTGTGTCAAATGGGAAGATTCATTTTAGGTGAGAAAGACTCAATTCAAATATCATTTGCTATGCTACTGAAATGAATGTAACTGAAATGTGGACTTCATCAATTAATTTGTTTATGTATTGAAATGAAATATTATTTGTTGACAACTTCACATATTAGCCTATTTCACAACTTCACATTGTCCAAAATATAGCAAAGGTCATGCCGAATTTTTTTCAAAATTATTCATATTTTTCGATAGTTGTACTATAGGAATTCTGTTATATTTGTACATAATCTTTTATGCATTTTCAATTTTTTTTTTATTTTTTTGTTGGCATTCCACTAGTTTCCCACATTTTTCTGAAATTCCCCTCTTTTTTTCCCCTTTTTTACCCGCTATTTCCCATCTGCGAAGAATTTCGGTCGGTTTTCGGTACATTTCGGCCGATTTTTGGCCTATTTCGGCCGGTTTTCGGTTCTACCGATATGGCTCAACTCAATTTTTCAGTTTGAATTTGAATTCGCAAACCACCCGATTTTTACCGATTTTCGACGAATTTCGGTATCGGCGGCTCGGCGATTTCCCATTCTTAAACGATAATGTTAACCCTGATCTCCTCCGCTTCCTCGGCAGTCGGCAGACTCGGCACGCAAGCGCAGCCTCCCGACGGACCCGACCTCCCGCAGCTCCAAGCAGCGCGCCGCCTTAGTTCCAAGCATTTGCCTAGAGAAAAACCCTTGCGCTCATTGTCCCCTCTGCCTCCCTTTCACCGCCATGACAGTCGCCGCCAGAGTCCGACCACCGCAGCCGCGCGGCTACTTGATTTTCGGCGACGCCGCCTCCTTTAGCTGGATGCCTGCAAGGTAAGATCTCTCTCTCTCCCCTCGAGCTCGGGCGTGAATGATTTCTTCTTCTCGGTGCTGGGTTTCTTGCTCCAATTGATGAGTAATCCGATGGATAATATTATTAATATTTACTAGTTATTTTGCCAGCTCAGTTGATAGAGATCCAGGGCAGGAGCGTAGCATCAAATTGGAGGAGTCATGATGGGTGAGGTTCTTCTTCTTCGTCTCAGATAGCTCTGTCCTGTGAAGTGGCTCCTGTTATCACAATGCTATTCTTTCCCCTTGGTGAATTCTGATATCACAATGCTATTATTTCCCCTTGGTGCTTGTTCCAGGGAAATCTGAGCAAAATTCATGCAAGGAGAAGCGAGATCGGAGAGGCAAAAACTGCGACTTCTCTCTTGGGTTCAGCACCAGGTGAGCTGACCAAATCATCAAAATGAAAAACAAAAGATAAAGAGTTGCTTTGCTAGTTTTGAGACTTTAACTCCGGTACACAAAATATCTGGGATTAGGGTGGCAAAAATAAGAAGCCACCAATGCCATCCTAGGGGTGAGCATTTCTGGGATTAGGGTGGATCGTCTTCATCAGTAAGCCGTCGGGGACATGGCTTAGAAATAATTCGGTTAATCGAAAAACCGAATTGATTTGGTTCGGTTAATTCAGTTCGGTTTTTAAAGCTGTTCGATTTCGATTCGGTTAGCAGAATCCAAAAAATAAAATATTTTAAAACTGAATTAACCGAATGCCCACCCCTAGTTGGGTGTATGTTGAGCCGTTAGGAGTCGTGTGATCGGATGGCCCGGATGCACACGTGAGCACTGGCGGATGAATGAGTTTCACTCCTTTTGCTGAGCGCTAGCAAGTTAGTAGCGCTGGAGGTTAAGAACATTTTAAATGATTATGAAAGGTGTTCAGGCCAAATCATTAATAAGGACAAAACTGTGATTTTTTTGAATGCAAATGCAAACATGAGCTAAAGAAGAGCTTTATGATAATGATTGGAATTCGATGTGAAACTTTTAATGACAAGTTTATGGGCTTACCGGTATTTATTAGTGGGTCCAAGGCTAAAAATTTTGCATATCTGAAGGAGAAGATTTGGCGACGCATTCAAGAATAGAAAGAGAAAATGCTCTCAAAAGCTGGAAAAGAAATATTAATCAAAGCTATTGCACAAGCCATTCCTATATATGTCATGTCCTGCTTTCATCTCACAAAATCCTTTTTGTGATGAACTAACCACAATGATTTTGAGCTTCTGGTGGGCACAACAAGAAAATGAAAGGAAGATACACTGGTTAGGAAAGGAAAAACTGATGAAGCCAAAGAGCAAAGGATGGGTGGGCTTTAGGGATCTCCATGCTTTTAATGTTGCTATGTTGGCCCGATAAAGTTGGAGATTGATCCAGAACCCTCAAACATTGTGTGCTTGAATTATAAAGGAGAGATATTACCTGTCATGTGATGTTCTCCATACGAAACCAACCAATGGGATGTCATATGCATGGAGGAGTATTTTAAAAGGTATAAAACTGCTGAAAAGGGGAGTTATATGGAGGGTTGGAGATGGGGAAAGCATTGATGTTTGGAAAGATAAATGGTTGCCTAGAACCCAAGCAAGGTTTGTTAAAATCAGCTGTGGTTCAATTCTGATTACTATTAGATGGCTAATAGGATACTACTGCATTGGTGTATCAGACTTTTTTGTGAAGTAGATGCCAATGTTATACTAATGAGGAGGATTTCATCGCTTGGCATCCAAATGGAAAAGGGTGGTTTTCAGTTAAATCGTCTTATAAATCGCTCTTGTCGGAGATGGAACATGAGCAAGGATTACAAGGTAGCTCGGAAGGTTTTAACACTAGTTTCAACGAGAAGCGAAATTGGGATATGCAGATCCCTAACATGGTGAAGCATTTCATTTGGAGGTTTGCTCATAACAGTTTACCGCTGAGACGGAATGGTGCAAAGACAACGAGTTATATTGGATACTATTTGTCTAATGTGCTAGTGGCTAGATGAAGACGGGGGTCACCTTTTTCTCAAATGCAAATGTATACGACAAGTGTGGCGCATGTTACAGCTTGAGGAGATTCGTATTAACCTAATCAATTGTCCTTCTGCAATGTAGGCTTTAGAGGAAATATGGAAGCCTGAGGAAAAAAAGCAACTTGAGTCTTTGACGCTGATGTGGGTTTGGTGGTCGTCTCGCAATAAGGTTTCACAAGATGATGGCCCTGTCTCCCTTGATGTGGTCAATCATTCCGTTAGGAGATTTGCTGCTGATTTTCACCTAAGGAAAGAAGTTCGGGTCAGTTTTGTAAATCTCTTTCGTGAAAGCCACCACAAGGAGACATTCTGAAGATAAATATTGATGGTTCATTCTCTAACCAAACTGGCCTTAGCGGATAGGGAGCTATTGTGAAGGACAGTCAAAGAAGTCCTAAAGTGATGATGGCGGAGAAGCTCCAAAATCTTCAAGATGTTCTTCAAGTTAAAGCTATGGCGTGCACGGGACGGGCCATATCGTTCTGAAGACCAGTGCTTATAATCTAAAAATAGCCTTAACAGAGGAACAGAAGGATAATGGCATGAATGTGGTCATGATTAGAGAAGCAAGGCTTATGCTGATGCTTAATTTTGATGTATTTCATGTCATATATTGTCCTAGAGTATGTAATTGGATTGTGTATGAATTAGCCAAATTTGGTGCTTCTTTGGTTTTGGAGAGCCACTGTGTAGATTTGTTTCAGATCTTGTGGTCAGCGATTGTGCTAGATCAGTTGCCTAATGGAAACTTGTTTTTTTTTTAAAAAAAACGTGGTGTAAAACAGTGTGTGCTAACACACACGATTATAAAATGGGCCAATATTTTTACCTGCTAAATGTGCATATGTATATTTTTCCTATTTTTTCATTTTAATTTAGAAAATGATATGCTGGAAATTAATTTCACCGTATATAAACTAATTTATACGGTGAAAGGATTAAAGTAGGCAAACAAGGGCGTTGGATCGGCCTCGAATGATACAAATCCAGCCATAATCCCACCTCCTCTACTTAAACAAGTTTTTACATATAACTTTTAGAAAATTTACAAAATTTCACTTAAGTAGAGGAGGTGGGATTCCGCCAAGATCTGATTCGTTCGAGGCCGATCCAACGTCCCTATTTATATTTACCTACTTTTATCATTTCACCATGTACTAACTTTCACCGTATACATCATCTTCTTCACTTAAACACGTTTTTACATATAATCCACTAGAAAAATTACAAAATTCTAATTAATTGGATGAGGTGGGATTCCTTCTTGATCTAGACCATTCGAGACTGATCTAACGTTCCTGTTTATCCACTTTCATCCGATCACTACGTACTAGCTTTCACCGAATATACCGCCTTTTCTCACTGACGAGGAACGTATCAGCATTAGAAAGGGCTATCGAGACAAGTTATCATCTCACTGTATTAGACAGAGACATTTTTTAGAGTAGAAAAAAAAGGCAAAATAGGAAGAAAAAAAAACTCAGGTACAGATAATACTTTGCACCAAACACTCGTGGTAAATCACGTGGTTTAAACCTGCCTCCCCCGAATAGAAACTAGTATAGTGTCCGTGCTAACGCTACAATGGCAGTACATCCGTTTATCAATTAAATAAGAAGATAAGTATGAATATAACACTTAATAATAAAAGAGAAATTTAGAATTTTAAATGAATTTAGAAAGAAAAACGGAACTAAATGGAGATCGAATGGGCGAAAACGGGCTCCTAAAAGATTTTAAATCAATAAAGAGGAAGAAAAAAGAATTTTCTAATTTTGGATTTTTTTTTGTTTTGCAGCTTCCACAAAGAGCACAGCGTGCTCTCTGGGCTTGGCCAGCACAAGGGGGAGGGAAGGTTAGGGGTGGCCGGTCGGTCGCAGCGGGTCGGCACTGGTGCGGTGAGATCGCCGGCACCGGCGCCTGCGGGGGAGGAGGCACGGTTACAATGAATTTCGCCAGGAAAGATGACGGTGATGGCTTGGGTTACCTCCAAAATCCAGCGATCTTTACAAGGGGGAGCGCTTGGGGATTTAAGCAATGCAATGGGGTGGAGGAGAGCTCGTCGGCTTTTATAGCCCCGAAACAAGCATATACATGGAAACCATAATTTGAGGTCAAATCAGATTGGGAGAAAATTTTGGCAATAGAGCACGTAATTTGGGGAATTAACACCATAGATGGAAAGAGGAGATTTGGTGCGGGCTTGATGGAGTTTTGGAGCTTCTTTCTTGCTTTAATGGAGGGAGGGAAGAGAAGAAGCTTCTCTGGTCTGGCTATAGCTAGAAAAAGCTACAGGTGGGTTGCCTTTATTTTTTTAAATATAGAAGGATTTTTGAAAAGATAGCACATTAGGTTAAAAAATTATAAAAAAACTTTCGATTATTTTGTACTTAATAAAATTATTTTCAAAAAATTTGAATTATAAATTTGCTGCATTAAATCATTTATTTAAATCTAAAAATAGAAAAAAAATAATTTAAATCTTTTAAACAAGAATACACAAAGGCAATGAGTTTTTGGGAACTGGTCAATAAATTAATACCTCTTGTGCGTCGGCAAAGCCACCGATGGCGATAGTGGAGCCGTTGCAGACCTGCGTTCTCCCGGTCGCGCTGCTCTGGCCGCCGCGTGCAATCTCCCGGTCGCGCTGCCCCGTCTCCCAGTTCCTTTTTCTCAGCACGTAATGTATGGTCTTTCTCTTTTTCAGAACGTTTGTTTCCTTTTCCTTGATGATGCTTGCTAGAGGTAGGGGTAGGTCTGTTGTGGGCCACAGGGATAATTAGACATATTGAATAATGGCCATCCGATGTGGGTGAGTAAAGCTGAGGAAAGATCTGAGAGGTTAATTTTGATGGAGGCAAGTTTCTAGAGACGCTTCGCTGGATACATGAATGTTGGGCCATATCTAATGTGATGCATTATTTAGGGTGGATATAGAAAATAATGTTTACGTGCATTATAAAAAAGTATATATATATATATATTATTAACCGTCCAAGGACATGTGTTAAACAACGGCTCGTCCAAACACCACGCCCACCGTCCTCTACGCCTCTCACTGACATACGGAACCACGTAAAGGGTCGCCTTCTCCTGGGGCGAGGTGTCTGCTGTAGGCCCACCCACGTGCTCCCCATCCGCAAACGCGGCGTCCCGTGCGGCCCCGCGTGGGCCGGGTCGGCCCATCCTTTCCACCACTGCAACTACTGCGGGCCCCAACTTTACCTGACACAAGTCATCCAGACTTTACAACTCTGCGTGTAGCGTATCGGGTGGTGTGCCTACGTAATCCGGGCTCGATCCGGGGAGGGGAGCGGCCGACCAATCACGAGCGGGGAAAACCGCAATCGTGCCCCTCGCGTCCCGCGTCATGATCACTGACAGGTGGACCCCTTGCGGAAACCTCGGGCCCGCGCGCCAGCGTCGAGCCGTGGAATCCCAGGCTTGCCGCCCCCCGAGCGAAATCCCCTTCCTGCCCTTCTCCCCTTCCCGTCTTCCTCCTCCTTTCCCTTCCCATCCCGCCCTCCCCTATAAATACAGCGCGCCGTTGCTTCCTCTCCCTTTCCATTTCCTTCCTCCTTCCTTACCTTGGCGTCTCCTCCAATCGAATTGGTTCCCCAAATCTTAGGGTTAGGGTTTCGTCCATTCCTTCCCTTCGTCGCCAAATTAGCGCGTCGCTGAGCGTGAGGACTAGCGTCGCGCGTGGGATGATGGGCACCGTCATGGAGCTCGGCCGGAAGCAGGGCGGCGACAGCTTCTGCGACGCCGCGAGGGACCGTCGAGGCCACCAGCACGGCCTCCCCAAGTCGCGGTGTGTCGCGGGCGCCCTCCAGGAGAAGGCAACGGAGGAGCCATCGCCGTCGCCGCCCCCCTGCGTCGCTGGCAACCTCGAGCGATTCGTGGCTGCCGTGACGCCGTCTGTGCGGCCGCAGTACCCCTCCAAGGTTCGCTCCTTAGACCCCCGCACCGTAGTATTGGATCGTTATGACTTGTTGTAGTGTGGCTGTTTCTGAATCGGCGGTGGATTTGGGGATTTGGGATGCAGAGAGCGGTGTGGGGGTGGAAGGGTTGCGGCGTGGGTGGCGAGCGGGAGAGGCCGTACTTCCTTCTTGGTGACGTATGGGAGGCGTACAGGGAGTGGAGCGCGTATGGTGCTGGTGTGCCGCTCATGCTTGATGGGTGCGACGGGGTCGTGCAATACTATGTACCGTACTTGTCCGCCATCCAGCTCTATGGAGATCCCGTAATCCTGCACGCATTTTCTAGCCCAAGGTAATTGGGGTTTGTTCTTATCTTGTCCATACCCGCTGTTTGCTCTTGGTTTCAGTTCTATGGTTCCACTTAGAAGTTGTAAATGATTTCAAGTTAATTGAAGGCCTTAATATATTATACACATCAATGCACCTGATCTTAATAATTAATGCGCTGTGCTATCTGTTCATTCTTGATGACGCAACTGAGATGAATATATGCTACGCCATATGGAGATCTTTAGGCGTTGCTTACTGTCATTCGAGAAATGGCCATTTTCTTTTCTACATTAATATGTGATATGTGGTTTTATGTAATCAGGCTATCACTGTTGTGGTTACCTACAATATTGGACTGCATATTTTCCCTGATACATGGTCCATTCATTTTTCCTATAGAATTTATGAGGGTGCCTAGGATGATTGCTATCATGTTAATAGCCCCATTGGTCATGAATGTTTCCTTTTGAAGTTCTTAGTTATTTCTTCACATCAAAGAGGATGACCCTGAAAATTATCATGAAAATATGTAGGGTGCTCATTTTGCTCAATGGATATGAATATAGCATATGAACTCTGAACATCAGGATGTTTTAGTCTGGTGGCATTTGTTTTGACGTTCCAAACTTTAGTAAAACTTGGATCATTCAACGTTCCAATAAGACTTGGACCTGTCTCAAAGTGTAGTTGGTGCTTGGGTAAACTCAAGTTAATTTTCATTAAAGGAAGCTAACTGTGAACTCTTGCCGTTGTCGTTGCAGAATTGAAATGATATTTTATTGTTGCTTATTGTCAACACTAGTTTGGTCTATCATAGCATTGTACTAGCATTTTGTAGTAGTACCATAGAAATAGTTGCAAGCTTTGACTCGTGGACCACTTTGTATTTGTAACCATTTCATGAAGTTTTGTTGTGCTTATAGTTGCCATCTTTCTTATATATTTTCAGCCATTTCCTTCATTGATTCCATTACAATCTCTGCATGTGAGATGACTACATACGCATAAAAATGTTAAAAAAATGCCAATTAGCATCTCCGATATTTCTGGTCTTAAAAAAAAAATCTTTTATATTCGTTTAGGTTAGTAGTTTGTTAAAGCGATTTAAATTGTTCTTTTGTCACTATGCAAATATTGGGCTTAAGTTGATTCTACATGTACCAATATTTATGTTTTACACTTAAGATTGTTTTACATGTGCCCACAATTTGATTCCATAGGTTAATAGTTTAATCACTTAAAATTGTTTTACATGTGCGGATGTGCCGACATATATCCAATCTTTTGCTTTCCTTTAGTTATTGTGTAACTGTATTTCTGTTTTAGTTGAATATTGACACACAATATTTAGAAATACTAATAAGATTCCCCAATTCTACGTAGTAAGTTTTGTGAGATATCCCTTTGTCCACTTGGGTTGGCAGTGCAATGGAGCCATTCAAGTTGTTGATGTTCCTTCTTTTATATGTAGCAGGCCAGCTAGGTAAAAATGTTAATAAAAATTGCTAATAATTCAAGATTGCTTTACACACACCTGCATATTTGTGTGTTCCAAGCTTGTGCTCACAATCCATACTACATAGTTCTGTTTGTAACACGTTTATATTTTTTACCTTTTGTTTTTCACCTATGCCAGTGATTATTTTCACCAATCATTGGTTTGTACTTAAGAACTTGTCTAGCTAGTTTTATGCAATATTTCAGTTCTTAACTATGTGTGGATCAACTCTTTGAAGCAGAGATATGATGGATGACAGTGATGGGGATTGCCATGATTCCAGCAGTGATGGAAGCAGTGATTATGAACATGGAAGGGTAAAACATCCAATTCAGGAAGGCTTCTCAAGTGATGATGGTGAATCAGGAGATTCACAGGGCCGCTTGCTCTTTCAATATCTAGAGTTCGATTCTCCATTTTGTCGTAAACCATTGACTGATAAGGCAAGCATTAGCTTGATCGAGTTTGTATGGTCTTTTATGGCATTTCCATGCTCTAATATTCTTTTTTCTTTCAGATTTCTAGTCTTTCAGCTAGATTCCCCGGACTGACGACCCTCAAAAGTTGCGATTTATCACCGCGAAGTTGGATATCCGTTGCCTGGTATGTGTTTATTTTATAAGTACACAATTGGTGCTGCTTATAAGATAACAGTAACTAATAAATCAAGTTGTTTGCACATTATGCAGGTATCCAATTTACCGTATCCCTACTGGCCCAACATTAAGAGATTTGGATGCTGGCTTTCTCACCTTCCATCGGCTTTCAACTTGCTCAGAAGGAGGTAATTAGATGAGATTTTGTTTTTCTTTATGGACGACCATAAGTTGATATTGTCTGACAATGCTAGCTTCACTATCTTCTGGTAGTGTTCAAAATTGGTGTCCCAAATACTATTATGTTTTTTTTCTCAAAATAAATCTATGTGATACCAGCTTCCATCCCTATGCTGTGTTTATTGTACATTCGATTATCCAATTTAGCAAACACCTAGGGACACATACATTGTTGACATGCAAGAAAGATTATACATATAGTTAAGTATGCTTTGTGTTTTTTGTAGTGCCCTTCTGTAAATTTGGTAGGATTTCAAGTTGGTGAACCTCAGAACATTCGGTCGAAGAAACTGTCGTTGCGTTTGGATAGTAAACTTTGTTAGTCTTATTCTGGAATGCATGCAACACTTAGATGGTTGACAACGTCTTTTCCCTGATGCTAATGCTAAAGGTATCGTTGAACAAGTGCCAGTTGCATGTAACATATATATATATATATATATAGAGAGAGAGAGAGAGAGAGAGAGAGAGAGAGAGAGAGAGGGAGGGAGGGGGAGGGGGAGGGGGGGGGGGAGGGGGAGAGGGAGGAGGGAGGAGAGGGAGGAGGGAGGCGAGAGGAGGGGAGGGGAGCGGAGGGGAGAGGAGGGGAGAGAGAAGAGAGAAGAGAGAAGAGAAGAGAAGAGAAGAGAGAGAGAGAGAAGAGAGAGAGAGAGAGAGAGAGAGAGAGAGAGAGAGAGAAGAGAAGAGAAGAGAAGAGAGGGAGGGAGGGAGGGAGGGAGGGAGGGAAGAGAGAAGACTTGCATGGTTGTGGAAAGTGGACTCTAAAGATTTACTCTCCTTACTTTTTGAGTTGCGTTTTAGGCAGCAGTGCTGATTTTACTGATTGTTGCAAGTAGCACAGTTATCTGAGTTTGCTATTCTGAGTAGTAGAAATCATTTAGCTTTTGGCTGGTTCCTAGCTACCATGGTAACTAGTCTATTGGCTGGTACCATGTTGGTTGCTGCTGTAACCAAGGATTCAAAAATCGGAAACAGGAAAGATATCGGACCCCCTCCGGTACTGGTTACCTGGCGATTACCAGTTTTAAACTGACCAATTTTCATCAAACAAAATTTGAATTTGGTTGCTTTTTGGCCGGTTGCTGCCTGTCCGGTTATCGGCCAGTTGCCGCCCAGAATTATTGTTCATCAATTTAAATTCAAAATTCAAATTTAGTATTTTTTTTCGGACCGATATTTTTTTACCGTCTCGCTCAGTACGGCTGGTTACCACTGGAATTTTAATCCTTGGTTGTAACTCACTAGGAACCTGTAAAAGCCAACTAGTGTTGTCCATTGGGTTTTGATTTTACCAACCTTGATCCTAGAAACCATGCCTATGAAATTACTGTTATATGGTATTTTCATGTTTGGTGTGTTGTGGTTTACCAACTGGGAGTTAGCTGTCATGCTTCTTTTTTTTCTTCGTGGTTTTTAGTTTTATGTTAATAAGCACTGAGATAGTTTGCTGTTGTAGGACTATGTAATTACCTGTGGCCTACTTGCCTGATTGCTATTATCTGAGATCTTTTGTGTTCTTTTGTCCAGATGATGGTGGTGCTATAAAATATCCATGGTGTCCTGATAGCACACCATCGATACCGCTTCCAGTTTTTGGTATGGCTTCTTACAAGTTTGGCAAATCAGTGTGGTCTTCAACTGATGGAGATTGGCAACTGGCTAGCTACTTACTGCAAGCTGCTGCGGATTGGCTGCGAGATAGCCAGGCCAGCCATCCAGATTATCAGTTCTTTGTCTCGCGTGGTGCGCACCATAGGTAGTGGCACCAAATCTATGACCATGGCAGAATTTGCAATAGAATGCCTGGAAGGTTTTCGTTGTAAACATAGTCAAGGGACGAGAGCGACTGACTGCTTTCATACTCTGTGATGCATGTCAAGACAGGATTTGAGCTCCCATGGTGGGAAGGCGAGTGATGTTATTCTGCTTTGTAAATCACACTAATTGGAGGATTTGATCGGCTGTGTTTTTATGCTTATAGTCGGTCAGTGATATTCCCGAGTAACGGTGGGATGAAAAATGAAAAAAGAGGGGGAAAATAGACACTGAAGAAAGGGGGTAAAAAACTTGTTTGATGAATTATGCATGCCTGCCAGCGGGGTTGTTAAGAGCTGTTGAACTTTCTTATGTAATACAAAAAAGTACGGGGGACAAATTTTGATGAGAATTCCCCTAAAGGTCTGTAAAGTTGTGAAAGCTTGTCGACACTGCAGAGTGTTGTGTGAAAGGAAACCTGTAGTTAGCAGCTTAGCATCATCTGCGTAATTCTGTGGATTGTAATGTTACTATATATATCTGCAACCTGTGCTTAATTCTTAGACTTACAATATGCTGAGTGTGATCGTGTATGTAAATACTCGTTAGATGGTGTTCCTCTTATCAAGTGCACCATTGTTGTTGCAAGTCGATCCGCACAGCAGAAAACGGTCTTGTTCCAGTGATTAGTGTAACCAGGCTAAAGCTGGAGACCTAGTGTGTAAAACGTTCGAATGGAGGTCCAGACATTCGGTGCAGTTCACATTAGACAACAATGCAAGTATTGATGTCTACCGCCTGCAGCAAGCTGTATCGTTACAGCCATGTACAACTTTCTCGCATCATTTAGCATTACATTGTAGTAGTAATAACAAAGCAGCTCGTCTCCAAAGAATTCTCTGATGCATCATGTCCAATGAATGCCTGCAAGCCAAGATGAAGCTCGGTACATTTGATTTTGCAATGCCAATTGCCAACGGTGCACTTGATAAACGGCAAAGGTAATATGACTGTTGAATCCAGTGTAAGTTTAATGCACACCTCCAACGCAGTAAATAATTATCTTTTTCGTGTAATGTCAAAGGGGGCCATTTGCAGTTACAGCCTTACAGGGTAATTCATGAACTATGATTACCAAACTAGACGTACAGAACACAGGAAAGGATAATGTGATTGCCATTTTGACTATTGAGGGTATCTATCGATAATGTGTGATCAGAGTATGTAGCCCACAATTTTTTTTTGAAGTATAACAAGCAAAATGTCAGCAATTTTGTGTCATTCATCTGACACAATGTGCAATTGTACAATGCGCAACAAGAACAAGAGACTGTTTGCACTAGAAATGTCTGTAACATCCCTGAAGGAACAATAATCTCCATAGTTATAATAAAATAAAATAACACACTGATACAGTGATACCACTACAGCAAACTGTCTTCTATACGAGGGTTGCCCAAACGAAATGAAATTTAACCTTTTTAGCACCACCAGAACCTGCAAGGATATGATACTGATAAGAACAATATGTGGAGAGCAGTAGGCAACTCGGCATGTAACCTTTATCTGCAATTTGAGCACTAAAAAGGCCTACCATATCAGGTGACAAATTACACAACAGATCAAAGGGTAATGCAAGTTCAAAGAAAATAAACACACCTTTTCCATCTAAAAAATCAGTGCCAAGAGAAAATCAAAGCAGGCTATTGGTCTTCCATAACGGAAAATGAGAGAAATATCAGATTAGGTTAGCATTCCTGGTTTCATGTTTAATCACTGAATGACACAGAGGTGCCTGTAAAACTAAAAAAATCATTGATGCCTCGAGTTTTCTTGTGAAACTAACATCTAAAGTATATTATTTATATTAACAAAAACATTCATGGGAAAATAATCTGAAATCCTACCAGTTAGAAAGTTCTTGTCAATTAAAAGACACTGTTAACCAACAAACCTATAATAAAAAGTGTATATAGTGGAGGACAAACCTCAATATTGTTGAGAGCCCACACAAATAGTGCATGCAACATTGAACATAATACAGACATGGATTAACAACACCACAATATATAGGACATTACCTCACTGGGATCAAATCAATGTTTTCACATATTGATCAAGATGTTTATTGAAAAGGTCGCACCTGCAATAAGAAAGGTGTCAAAAGCTAATGAATTAAACTAAACACTTACAAACATTTGATGATGAACCACTTTTGTTCTGTACGTATATTATCACAGAATTAAAAAATATTTAGTTAAAAATATCTGAAAGGATACTTCAAGTTATGGAAGAAATTAAAATTTACACAATAGATTATTGATAGTCTGTATGGCCTACCACTGTTAACAAAAAGATAAATGAGGACCAGTTCGTGAATCACACCCACTCTTGTGCAAAATTACCTACAGAAAAGTACGCTGGTAGGACTGATTAGCACTATTTGGTGATTTAGTCTTGCTTTCTAATTCTTACTCTCAGTTCGGAATTCCTAATACAATGGGTAGGAAGTTCCAGTATGTCTAAAGCCTGTCATGGCTAGGTGTAAGAAGAGATATGCCTAGCTGTTAGCTATATTTCTCCAAATCTCATTTTTACTTCCATCCTATGTGCAACCACCATGGTTCCCTAAATTGGTGGACAAGATCATATCCATCTCATGAATTGTCTGATTACAAGATTCTGTATGCCATTCATTTATACATGATCCTGATACTAGCAGCAATGTTATACATACTGTGTTGACGAACTAAAACAGTGAAGAAAATTTTCACTAACATAAGAAACTTACTTGATTGGGGTGCCAGGAGCATATAAAGGATTTTTTACAACATATTCCACATATAGGTTGTAGATATGCTTCAGTGAATCTCGTTGATCACCAGTCCTTGGATGGGTAATGAGAATAAGCTACATAAAAATGGTAGTGTCAATGACTTTCAATCTTTTTGAAGGAGTATTACATACCAATATGCTTAATAGCTAAACAAATATGCCAAAGGTGGAGGTAGTACATACATGCTCAATAGCTATATAAATACATAAGTAGATGATCATGTTTCAAAACATATATCAAGTGGAACTTAAATTGAGTCTTCTCTTCATCCAATCTACTTATTAGTTTTGTTATCCAGGGAAAAACTTTCAATCTTAGCGGAATAACCAACATACTTCACCAGCCAAAATAAAATCATGATAAATTTAAGAACAGAAAACAGAAAGGGAAGAGAATAAATAACACATTGACTAACCTTTATACCAGAAGGGCTCTCCATGAAGCTCAATTTGTATGTGTTCGTCTTGAAGCTATAAAATGAGCAGCCCTGGCCTGGCAGTAGTGGCACCCCAAGATTTCTCTTTTCGGTCCTGCATATCATATGTAAAATGACCATGAGGCAAGTAATAGTGAATCAAGGGTATTAAATGCCCAAAAGGATTCATCTATTGCAACACAGTTATCCCAGGTTCTCATTCCTGGGTTCAAAATGACTTTCGTTTTTCCATTAGAATCCTGTGGCCATGCAAAGGTGAGAAGATGCACAGCTTGGTAAAGAGATAGTAGAAAAAAAGTGTGGTGTGAATAAAGATGAAAAAGTTATGAAGCAGTCATGTAATTAATTTTCGATGCCTGAATTTTTTAAGCAGTTTACCCATTTCATCTTCTGCATTTTGTCATTGTCAGGTTAAAGTACCTCAGGTGTGCGCATTGAGTTTTGCAGACAAGTAACTAAGTATATTAAATGTCCAAATTTTCAATACCTCTGGACTTCATTACTGGCCCACAGGGTCTGTTTATACAAAGCTGAAGAGCAAGATCAAAGGTCTGCCATTTTGTTACTTTCATGTTAAAACTCCAGCACTTATAAAGAGATAGAGATTAATTCCCACATTACGGAGATACCATCGCTTCTTTCCTAGTTTATTGTCTCCCTTACCCTTCACCACTCCCATCTGCCACATTTTGTCCTCACAATACCTACTGCAAATCTTGTAATTTCTGTCAAATTGGTCATACTGAGAATTACTCCTACAGTCGTACTGAATCAAGTCGTGGATTGAGAAATACTCCGACAAACTCAATGAATCAATAATTCCACCATCATTGAGCCATTTTAAACAACAGACCAGTGGCCTTGATGCACGTTTCAAGCATAGTTAACCCAAAGCCATTTCGATAGTTACTACTTAGCTGCCCCAGCCAGCTAACATCACAAGAACGATTCTTCACTCCATCAGTATCCACTCACCAATTAGTCCGATCTCGTCGACATAACAACCTCTAGATCTTTGGGCTTTGGCTCTAAATCTCCCAGAACAGAACCGAGAGAGAGAGAGAGAGAGAGAGAGAAGCGTACGTGGTTGGGTCGATCTTGGCGGTGAAGGACCGGAGGGAGAAGAGGAGGCCGAACATGAGCTTGTGATCCTGGGTAGGATCAAGCGTGCGGAGCGGGCGGTGCCACTCGCGGTACAGCAGGCAGACGCCGCTTCGGTTGAAGACGTAGAGCACCTGCGCGTTAGCGCCCGTGCCCGTGCCCGGCGGCGCCGCAGGGGCCGGGCTGGCCTCCGGCGCAACCGACGTCAGCGACGAGCTGCCGCCGAAGAACTGCATCGCCGAAACTCGACGTCAAGGAGGGCGGAGCGCGGGTTGGATCTCCGGCCGGCCGGTGCAGGAGATCAGGATTCAGATTTTGGTCCCCTCGGTGACTCGTGACGTGTCCTAAAGATCATGGGCCGGCATGAGCCCATATATATATAAACTAAAAACCCAATACATCCGATTCCGAGAAAAGAGACTAGCCTAGGCCTAGCCTTGCTGCTTGACTTTGCTTCAGCTGGGATGCTTGCTTCGGCAGCCGCACGATTGCCTTTGCACGCACCAACTTTGTCACCGTTAGATACATATATATGTCTTTTGGGAATAACTAGCAATCGGATGTTCGATCATTGTTCATTTCTCGGATGCGTCGATACAACAATTTTTCTCAACGTCTGTAATTTTTTTTTCAACATCTGCAATTTTTTTCGCGCGGACATTTATATTGTTATCGAAGGAAAATTTTGCACGGGGAGGAAGAAAATGTTGCAAGCGTCCGGAAAAAATGAACGTTCTAACCCAAACCATTCCGATGTCTTTTTTAATAAAAATACCCGAGAATAAAAAAGAAGTCAGACTTACGGTCATAGATCCTATGCATTAAGATCTATCGGCGTCTTTCCCTTGGATTTCCTGCGGGTGTTGGCCTTGGCTTTTTTTTTTCAATTGCTCATGTACGCATCCACCCAAAATTGATCTTCCATATCCACCTTAGGTTCTTCATAGCTTTCAGTCGCGGCATGGTGGACCAGCCGCTCCTTTTTCTTAGCCAAAAAAAATCACTACGGGACCTCCAAAACCCCACCACTCGATATGGACCGTCGGTGTCTTTCCTTTGTCTTGCCCGCTTTGAGGCGAAGGTTTTCCAATGGGTAAAGACCTTATACGCAATATGGTAGTTTAACAAAAAAATTTGCTTGATGAACGCCCTGTTGTACTTATCTAGCTCGTTGATCTATTAAAAGAAGTAGCACTTCTCCGGATCCTAGGATTATGCATGGATGAAGTTAGCTATACGAAAAATGCAACATGCATTTTGAAATACATGACTTAGGCTGATGTCTGCGCACATGTAGAAAGTCCGGCCGACGGTGTCTAGATGTATGAATTGAATTATCCACACCAGAGTACTGTAGTCGCAACTTGGGCATGAAAACTCCAGTGGCACGGGTGCATCATTGCAAGAACAAGCTGGGTATGTTCCAGCCTTCTTGGCAACCCACTTCCGCTTTCGAAGCATCACTGTGTTGTCTGACATCTTGAACCCTGGCGATTTGGGGGAGTGTTGGCCGTGATGGTGGCCCTGGTGAAGTGTTGGCTATATTGGTGTGGTGTCCTACATTTTTATAGGCGATTCGTGTGTAGTGGTGTCATAAATTTTATAGAATGATGGTGTGAGCTATCAACACACAGAGAAAAGGTTATGTGAGTTGTCAAGTCACTAAGCAAAGCTAGTTGGAGTTATCAAGACACTGAGGAAAGTTGGTGGGGATTGTCAAGTCAGCAAGAAAAGCTGGTGGGAGTCGTCAAGTTAGCAAGAAAAGCTAGTGCGAGTTGTCAAGTTACTGAGAAAAGCCGGTGCGATTTGTTAGTAATTACTGAAGAAAATACGTTTACAAGGTGCATTGGGTTCGTTGGAGTGCAATTTTATTGACTATACCTACGGTACAAATGGCAAGGCACGCGATCGAGAACGACTGTGCCTACGCACTACAACTACGGTACATATGTGCTTTTTGAAATGAAAATGACATAGTGGGTATACATGGAATCGACGTTATGGACGTAGGCCCCTAAGGCTCAAATGGGACACCATACAACACATTTTTCTTCTCCTTGTTCTTTTCCCAGCCCCTTTCGTCTACTCTTTTTTTTTTCTCTTCTCTTCCTCTCCCCTCTTCTCCTTTTCTTCCCTATCCTCTCCTCTTTCTTTGGCTGCTCTCGGTTCAAATTGCAACACAGCTGATCATGCTAGTTTTTAAATATAGCCTTTCTGTCACCAATTAAAATGGCGACAGGGGCGTAGGGGTCTTTGTCGCCATTTTAATTGACGATTGGTTCACTCTGTTGCCATTTGAAATGGTAACAGAGGGCGCGGGGACCTCTGTTGGCATTTCAATTGACTATTTGTTTATTCTGTCGCTATTTCAAATGGCGACAGCTTGCATGGCAATCCACGTGACACTCTGCCATTGGTTCAAATGGCGACAAAGCCTTTGTCACCATTTGAAATAGTGAGAATAAATGTAGTCATTTCAATCGGTGGCATATCATTTTTGTAATTTTTTAAAATGTATTATTTGTTTTTTTAAAAAAATCTCACAAGCTCTCTCCACTTTCTCTTCTCCTTTTGAGAAAAGCATCTGATCTTCTATGGCTAATAGTAGGATCCAGTGTGTTGCACACCATAAGACAAAATTTTGGGTGGTACTTGGATAAAAAATGTAAATGGTATTTTAGGGTTCAACGGATGGCGATCGTTTGAATTTAGATTGATAAACGGTTAAACTAGAGATGATAACTTAGGGTACAACTGATGTTACTGTTTCATCTTTCTAAAACTCACAAAACTGATGGTAGTTTTGAGTTTGAGGAGGTAGCCATAAACCACCATCATTGAGGTTACCACTAACCAAGCTTTTGTTACGGCCCATGAAGGAATTGCTATGTCATTGAATATATACTAGGTACAGCTGCGTACTACGCCGTGCTGGGCGAATTTTGATCCAAGTCCTGACACAATTTTCTGGGGTTGTTTTGCAAAAGGGCTCGGTCCGGAGAAATACACGAATTTGAAAAACTATGAGGCCTTTTTTGCAAAGATATGGTCGAGACCTAAACATGATTTTGGAATTCAGAATTTGTGAAGCCACGAGGGTTTCTTTTGCAAAAGAGCCGGTGGAGGACCTAAACGTGAATTTGTGAAACCACGAGGTCTTTTTTTTTTTTGCAAAAGAACCGATGGGAGAACCTAAACATAATTTCGGAATTTTTGAAAGGCCTCCCAAGAAAGAAATGATGTGTCGTGCTCGATGGCTGGCATTCTCTTCAAGTTAATATTCTAAAAAATGTATGGACATGAATAAGTGAATTGCATTTTTCCTTCTTAAAAAATTCCACCACGACTCAGAGGACGAGAAATTATTTTAGGTCGGTAACTTGTAATAAAAATATAGATGGTAATTTAGGGTGAAACTCATGGAAATTTTTGAAATTATTTTAAATTAAAAAACTAATGATAATTTTTGAACTTAGGGTGTTAACTTTTAAAAACTGCAGGCAATAACTTAGATCTAACTGATGGCAATTTTTTATGTTTGATTTTTTCTAAAAAAAGTGATGGTACCGCAAAATGATGGTAAAGTAAGAAATTAGGGTGGTAATTTGTTAAAAGCGCAAATGAAAACTTAGGGTGTAGCTGTTGGTAACCGAAGTGTAACTGATGGTATGTTTTGAACTTTTTCATATTCATAGAAATGATGGTAATTTTGAACTTTAGGTAATACTTTCTTAAAACTATAATGATAACTCAAGGTTCGATGGTAATTTCTGAACTTTCCTATATTTGTGGTAATTTTAAACTTATATTGGTAATTTGACCAAGACACGGCGGTAAATTTTCTCAAAGTTACGAGATAAGCTACAGCTTACAAACGATAACCTCTTCTTTTCTACGTAAGTATGTGCTCGTATATGTGAGTTGATGGCACACAAGGCAATGAATTTTTTTTTATTTAATATTTATTTTTAATCTTTTTTTTCAAAACTAGTCGTTAGGATATCGAATTAATAAAAATAGCTGTCCGTCGCCCGTATATGAGGCGATCGCCCCATATACGTGCGATAGATCCCTAGACTAACGGCTAGTAACGGCAAGTGACGGCAGGGCAAAAAATCATCCAATACAGGGGCGATTGTAATTTTTTTTGTAAAGTTAATTTCAAATTTTTTCCCGAGAATAATCAGTAGGAAAAAAAGAAAAGAAAATAGTCATAGAGCAGTCGGTACCCTATAAGTAGGGATGAAAACGGGTCGGATATCTCCCGCCCGATCCGGGACCGGATCCGGTCGGGATCGGATCCGGGACCGGATTTTACTATCCGGTCGGATCCGGGACCGGATCGGATACTTGAATCCGGATTCGGATCGGATCCGAGCATCCAATATCCGTAAATACGGACGGATCCGGATATTCGGATTTTTCCTATTCGGATATCCGGATTTTTCCTATTCGGATATCGGATCGGATATTCGGATCGGATATTCGGATTTTCCTATTCGGATATCAGCAAGGCCCAGCCCATTTTCATCATTTTTTTCCATTTCAGCCCATTTGCATTAACAATTAGTTGGTTCTATTGATCCTCAAGTAGCATATTCTTTTTACGATGTTTATTGAATTTAATTGATATATAATTTGTTACTATAGTCATGTACTCGTATGGTTTTAATTCAATATATATTACTCTATATATGCATTATCCGTATATCTTTATCCGTTTCGACCGAATCCGTCACATATCCGTTCCGTATCCAGTATCCGAATAACCCGAATCCGTATCCGTATCCGGTTAGCCCGTATCCGGTTCCGAATCCGGGAAAAAAATATGGGTTAGGATACGGGAAGAGCAATATCCGCCCGTATCCGACCCGTTTTCACCCCTACCTATAAGATAAGTTGAAAGCACTAATCTTTAAATTTTTGATACCTCTTAGTATTGATTTGCTGTAATATGTAAGTGACTCGAAGAAAAGTCGTAGCTTTCTCAGGAAGTCAAAAGCGACCATTTATCTCGTCAGTCACACACACGCTACCGCCATGCCCGACTACATCCGACATGCGTCGCGCACTGATCCCACACGCTAACAGGCGATTAATATTAGTGCTATTAAAATAGCGGGAACTACAGTTAAATGTTGTCGATACCGACCAACAGACGATTAGGGGCAGCCGCATTACTAGGAAGGTCCAATTAGAATAAAATAAATTTTAAAATTTTTATTAATATATAAGGATTTAGATTATGTTATGAAAAGTACTATCCATGCAAATTTAAATTGTATAAATCAATTTTACTTAAAGACCATTTAGTGTATTATGAAGAAACTATACAAACCATAGCTCAAAAAATCCTGAAATAAATATCACTTGTTCGTAGGGTATTATGATGTGCACTAGGGTTGTCCCGATCTTCTGATGAGAATGATACGATGAACCACAAGATCAGCAACCAAACAATCGCAACGTCACCACACGAGGTGATCAACCGAATCAATGACCCGATCGATCCTTGAACCTACTGCAACCAAGAACATGCAAGAACAAGGTGATAGCAATTGCAATCCAATAATCTCAAGGAAACAAGGGTGAGGTTCTGTTTCTCAACTCGGGTGGTCTAGTTGACACACGCAAGATTGAGGAGGGACGCACACAGAGTCTACCAAAACATAACAAAACCTAAGCCACAATGTATGACGGCAGGGGCATTATATAGGGTGGAGACCAGACTTGGGGCGTCCAAAATAGGGTCGACCACCATGCAACCCTTACCATACATAGGTCATAGGCCCAAAAATACGGTGACACAGCACCTGACAGATTTGGCATGTGATATTGTTCTGCGTTTTCCTATCTATCTAGAGCGAATTGGAAGGTAAGGCTGGATCTATTGGAAAGCTTATCTCCTAAGCTTTCCAACGTGTGGTCACATGCCAAAAACGGAGTCCGGGAGCCCGAGTTACGCCCGTTTGAAGTTGGCGTGCTGCTGGATGGCCGAACCGGGTTTTTTAGCATCTTGGGTTTTCATACGAGTCTTCCTTGACGTGTGGGCTGTCCTTGGCGTGTGTGCTTGAGGTGCTGGTTCTTTGTCGTGGGCTTGAAAGGCTGTGCTTCTGGATTAAGGCCCTTTTGCGATGTAGATGTCGCAGCGTCGAGTGTAGGCGATGAAGATGGCGCAGTCGGAGAGGAAATAGTGGCAGTGGTCATATCCTTCGGGTTGATGTCCTCATCATATTAGATGTCCCATTTTTTCAAAAACATTTAGGAATAAACTCAGTTGAATAAACGAAATGACTATAAGTAGCCTCACTTGCATGAAACACTTAAGCCTTTTCGGCAGCCCGTTAAATATTATGTTTAAATGTAATTTTTAGGGAGAACAGCCAGATTTGCTCTTTGATATATGCACTACCATATGGTGGGAAAATATTTTATTTACACCTTGCTTTGCATATTGATTCTACCAGTGCAATAACCCTAATTATTATGGTCGAGGCAACAATGAAACGCTTAATCCTTTTCTACAGCCCGTGAAATATCATGTTTAAATGTAATTTTTAGGGAGAATGGGCCAGATTTACTCTTTGATATATGCACCACCATATGGTGGGAAAATATTTTATTTACACCTTGCTTTGCATATTAATTATACCAGTGCAATAACCCTAAGTATTATGGTCGAGGCAACAATGAAACACTTAAGAGCCCGTGAAATATCATGTTTAAATGTAATTTTTAGGGAGAATGGGCCATATTTGCTCTTTGATATATGCACCACCATATGGTGGGAAAATATTTTATTTACACCTTGCTTTGCATATTAATTCTACCAGTGCAATAACACTAAGTATTATGGTCGAGGCAATAATGAAACGCTTAAGCCTTTTCGACAGCCCGTGAAATATCATGTTTGAATGTAATTTTTAGGGAGAATGGGCCAGATTTGCTCTTTGATATATGCACCACCATATGGAGGGAAAATATTTTATTTACACCTTGCTTTGCATATTAATTCTACCAGTGCAATAACCCTAAGTATTGCAAAACGAGGGTGAGAGGGAGATTAGAGAGTGGTCGATTCACAAATCAGAATTTACTGTAGAAAATAAGGTAGGCCACACTCTTTATTACGGTTTAAAACTGAAAGGAGTACCACGAACAAGAAAAATAATAGTTAAAACTGGACGTCTACTGAGTGCTTCGAGGCCACTTCCCATTCGCCCATGCCTCCGGTGGTACTTCTCTGGCACGACACGTCCTCTCTCATTTCCTCTCTCTCTCGGCCTCCTTCTCCTCTGCTTCCTTTCTACGTGCCTCCTCGCGTGCGGCATCACGCTGCTCTTCAAGCTAGCGCGTCAACTCCTCCTGCCGGTTGGCTTGATCAAGGAGTCTTTGGTCTTTGGGGTTGATCTCCATATCAAACCATTGCTCAAATTCACACAGTGGCGGAGGTGACTGCATGAAACATAAATTAGTAAAGTTTTATGTACAAATATTACGTAACACGTAAGATTGTTACCATCTGGCGATCCTTTGGGCTCTTCTCCGACGGGTCGAAGGCGTAGTTGCGGCACTTCTAATACCTCCTCTTCCAAGTTGGAATTTCCTAAGAGCGGACAAGCCCGCAAGGATCTCTGCACATACACATCGGTGCTACAGCTCCACGAGGTAGACAGAGATCTTGGTATGCTAAATTGTGCAGGCATGCACTTCCTTCTTCCTTTGCTTTCCCCTTTCCCTTTGCACCTGCACGCCTCGGCATTTTCGATTGATCCTCTACTTATTATTTTTCCCTCCTTCCCTTCTCTCTTCTTTTCTTTCTTCCTCTTTCGCTGCTGCCTTTGCGAGACCGCGAGCGAGAACAAATGTTAAAAAGGGTAGATATCGCCAGGATATGGAGTGATCGCCTCATATTAGGACGATCGCCCTAATTAGAGGTGATCGCCCCTATGTAGGGCGATAGGTGCACCCAGCCATTAATGCCGGCCTCTCGAGCCGTTATGACCGGTGGTGTGTTATCACGTCGTGTGAGAAAGTCAAAGCGATGACAACACAATTAATAAAACATACATGGATGTTCAGAATTTAAAGTGATAAGGCAGTCATGTTACTAACTCAAACAGTTATACAACACTACAAGAAACAGGGAAAAATTCGTGGACCAGAAACCCACGAATTTAGGCCAAAACCCACGAATTTAATTTAAATTCGTGAGCAAACCGTTGAATTTAGTTCACGAATTTAACTCGACGAAATTAATCAATTAAATTCATGGGTACCCACGAATTTAAGTTAAATTTGTGGGTTTCTGCCAAGCCCACAAATTTAACTGGGAATTTGAGTTAAATTCGTGGGTTTATTGAGCCCACGAATTTAACAGATTAAATTCATGGGCCAATGTGGCCCACGAATTTAATCTGTTAAATTCGTGGGCTATATAGCCCACGAAGTTAATCTGTTAAATTCGTGGGGGTTAAAAACCCACAATTTAATCTGTTAAATTCGTGGGCTTAATAAACCCACAATTTAATTTTTAAATTCGTGGGCTCAAGGCAAGCGAATTTATTCGAGCTGACGAGATAAATTCGTGGGTTTTAATGGCTCACGAATTTATCAGTCATTTATACACAAATGTATATATATATATCCATATACATCGCACTCAATACATATCAACTAAAGAAGAAAAGAAAAGGCAAAAAGAAAATTGAAACTAAAAATTGCAAAGCGAAGAATAAGAAGGATCATCTATTTTGTTCAAATCTGATCAGAAACACTAACACAAAAGAACAAACTCCACAATGAAGTTCAAGCGAACTAAGAATTAACAAACGAGACACCAAATCTATTACCTCTACTAAAATACTGAAACCAACCTTTTAACTCTTCAAAACCGGCTTAAAACTAAGTCACTGAAATGTACAAAATTTCGGCATGACCTCTATAGTAAATAGGACATCCACTCAGCAGACAAAAAAATATTTGCAGTTATAATATATATATCAATCTCTCAAACCAGGAGACATTCTAGTAGATCCTTAGATAATCCAATCACACATCCAACGTCAATTTGTAAACTACGCAATGATGTACAACACGTTACAACCGCAATAGATACAATCCACATTCCATTACAATAAGTCCATCACAATAAGTCGATCACAATGTATCCATCACAACAAGTCATAAAGTACAACAGTAATACACCAATCGAGCTCACAATAGAATTCATGCCTCGGGGTTGTTGGAGTTGTTGGCGCTACCACCACCGTCGGCGCTGTTGAAGATGTCTTCTATGATGTTGTCGTTAGTACGTGCTGGAGGGCGTGACCTAGAAACCTGCAAGTTCAAGATTAACTTAGGTTGTGTTACAAGTAACATTATGCTGATTCACATGAAACAAGGTCAGAATAGTACTATTCAACCAAGACACAATATGAGAATATCAATATGATAGGTCAAGCTAAACAAGAATAGATACTATATATAAGAACTACACCTACGAGCTAGTCAAGATATGCTATAATAATCATATGAACATCAATCTCATATTCAATGAAGCATCAAAGTAATACTCTAGTATTAATGAAGTTAACCATCTAGTTCAAGGCCAAGATTACAACTAAAATTATTTAATTCAACTTCCAAAGACCCTAATTGTATCACTTTGAGTATTCAAAAGATAACAAACAGTGAAAATAGTTCAAAGAAGCAATTAAGAGTTTTGGTAGTCATTTTAAGAGTTCAATATACAAAGTACAAATATAAAGCATTCTACAAGGATAAACAATCGATTGTACATGGGCAAACAACACATTCTACAAGGATGCCATATAAAGCATTTAAAACATAAGTTTACAATTGAACAAGTTGTCTTTAGATAACTTTTCAATTCCAACAAGTCAACACAATATAAGGTTCCAAATCAAAAGTTATTGTGTAAAGAAAAAATCAAATAGCACGTAATGGGTTAATAATTTGGTAAACCATCACATATCTACAGAGCACAAAGAATGAACTTTCATAAGCACACAAGTAAACCTTTTCAAGTATGAATATTGAGATGATTTGTGCAAGGTTTAAGAAAGAGTTGCCTAAATGTCCTAAAATCGACTAAGTTATGCATTTCAACTGAAATTATCACTATTGCAACAGATTACTCAGATTGATATATACTAAAAGAATGAACTAAATTTCCTACAGAAGCATCTGTCCATCCGCTGCACATCGACTAAATTGCAACTAATGTTCCTAAATTTGAGCAAGAGGAAGGAAGGGAGGGGGCAGGTAGCTCACCAAGGTCATCAAACTCCACAACAAAGTTCAAGCGAACGAAGAATTAACAAACGAGACACCAAACCTATTACCTCTACTAAAAGACCGAAACCAACCTTTTAACTCTTTAAAACCGGCTTAAAACTAAGTCATCGAAATGTACAAAATTTCGGCATGACCTCTCTAGTAAATAGGACATCCACTCAGCAGACAAAAAAACATTTGCAGTTATAATATATATATCAATCTCTCAAACCAGAAGGAGACATTCTAGCAGATTCTTAGATAATCAATCACACATCCAAAACGGCAATTTGTAAACTACGTACGCAATGACTACCACCACCGTCGGCGCTATTGAAGATGTCTTCTATGATGTCGTCGTTAGTATGTGCTGGAGGGTATGACCCAGAAACCTGTAAGTTCAAGAATTGACAAACTTAGCTCGTGTCGCAAACTTAGAATGTTTTCGACATCCATACCTGTGGTGTCGTCTGAGGTGGCTGCAGGGCCCACGGGTTGAAGTACATAGGCATTCCTTGGCCTGGCATAGGTGGTGGGTACATGTAGAATGGGTTTGGAGGCTGGGAGCCCTGTAAGGCATATACAGGTACATTATGCCACATATAAATCATTCATTCAAATTTTGAATAACGAATTGAACCGATCTGTCTTTACCGGTGGTGCCTCTCCTGCAGAAGGTGGCTGCATCTGTGGAATGAACATGTAGAAAGGAGGAGGAGGCTGGGATCTCTGTGGATCATAGTTTGTGATATAAAGTATACATAATAGAGTTTTTTAAAAATAAAGAATGCATGAGAATATCATATAACCCGAGGTGCATCTCCTAGGGTGGTGCATCCCAAGAGGGTTTATGAAGGACGCCGGGGAGGTGAGCACCTGTGATGCTTCTCCTTGTGGTGGTGGCTGCATGTGCGGAGAAAACATGTAGAAGGGAGGTGGCTGGGAGCCCTATGACATAATAGTCAAGTTTGTGAATTCTTGATTTTACGAGTTAAGTGAATTAGAGAGTAATGAATTCAAGTATCTTTACCTGCGGCATAACAGGAGGGCGAAACACTGGCACGTTAGGTCCAAGAGATTGTGACAGTTGCTGCATATAGATTATTTGTTAGATTTTAATCACAAATGTACAATTGAGCGTTTTGTTAAAAGTTGAGATTGTACCTGCAGATACATTTTCATGTATTCTGAGTCTTCTCGGCTTCTGTGAGCTTCCTCTCGTGCTTGACGAGACTCTTCTCGCGCTTGACGAGCCTCCTCTCGCGCTTCACGAGCCTCCTCGTGCGCTTGTGCTTCCCATGCGGACCTCGACGAGCGAGCACTCTCCTGTGAGGAAACCGAGCCTCGTGGAAGACGATCGTAGTCCACAACTCTATCCCCCATGGCCCACCTACAAACGATATATACTGAAATGTGACCATGCAATATTTTTTTCCTTAGTAGAGCGAAAACAATTAAAATCAGTTTTATTAACGAACCTCCCATGCTTTAGGCCCCTCCAGCGTGGTACAACGCTTCCACATCGCCGTGCGGCCCTCCAATCAACCTCCGCCCATGACGTTGTGTCATTTGTTCTACATATGACGCCTGCAAAACAACATTTTGGTGCTCCTGGATGTAAATTTGCACAAAACATATTGTGTCATTTATACTTACCATCCTCTCACTAGCCCCGTCGTCGCACAACACATCCAGGTTCTGTGGATCCTCGCCTTGGTGCCCTCAGATGTAAACTTCCACAAAAGTGGGAGTACTCCCACTTTCAGCCTCCTACGATGCAAAGTTATAAACATAGTGACGAATCCACTAACAATTATAATACCGATACTTACCATGCGTTGCTCTAGGCCAATGTGTCCGTCTGCACCGTACTTGTGCTTCCCCAATCTACTTCTTCTTCCCTCGATTTCTATTTGATTTTTCTTGAAAATCCTCCGACCCCGATCTGGCACATCCACCTCCAAGCCTCCATGTCCTTCATTATCCAATCGACCGAGCTCTGGAGATACTCTTGTTCTGTCGGTGTATCCTCCTCGCCTCTGGTCCTCTTCTCATGTTCACCTTCTTCACCCTCTTGTAAAATTGATGACGGCTTGAACAGTGCATTCTTTGAACGAATCTCCGACAACCTTTTGTGCCACCACGCTGAAGACGCTTTTGGCCTTCTTCAAAGCGTTGTAATCGTCTTCATTCTCAAGCGGAACCTCTCCGCATATAATCACACTTTGTCAAATTGTATTTACATTTAAAGCAATACTCAAATAGAGTAAATACATAACGCAAACTCACCCAGAAGCTAGCCCACACTGCGCCCTGACATGTTTGGTTGTCTTCACCTCCTTCCACGTTCTCCTTCAACGCCCAGTGCTTCGGTTAGGGCCACGAATCTATCCTCACTGACTCAACCATGCAAGGGTAGTTGTACCGCCAAGGGCTCCCAAAGACGGCGTTAACCTTTGTAATGTGGCCCGTCCACCCAACCCGGCTCTTTCCAAAGGCCTACAACAAAATACAAGACAAAGATGCATCAAAACAATAAGTTGTCACTTAGCTAATGCTAAAAGAAAATACATGAAAGATATAACTGTTACCTGCTCCCGTGTACCTCTATCAACCTCCTATCGGCCGGGTTGCATCTCGGAAGAACTGAGATGGTTTTACGAAACCTAAAATGCAAATAATTAGTTCATAGACATTACAATGTAAATATGGAGATTAAATGATAATCCAATACTACACATATACCTGATGGTACCCGAAGAAGAACCGCCCTCTTCAACTAGCTCTAAGGTCGCCTCCAACTCTGCATCTGCCGCTGCCTCGGCCTCGGCGTCTGGATCTGTATCTGTCGTCCCACCGCCACCACCCCCAACGACCTCCTCGTCGTTCGCCTCGCCCATGTCCTCATGCTCACATCCCAACTGCCCCTCCTCCGCAACCCCTACATGCCCCTCGTCCTCCTGTGGCTGCTCCCGCGCTTGTTCTCGTGCTCGCCATGAAGCACCTCCGAGCTGCTCCTCATTGTCTAATCTGTGCCGCCCCAGCAAATATGGCGCTGCCGGCCGTCGAGTCCTGACCATCAGAACCCCTGCTCCTTGACCTTGTGGAGGACGACCCGTTGAACTTGCCTTTAAGCTTGTCAACCTGATGCCTGAACATACTCATCTGTTCAAATTTGACAAGAGTTAGTATACAGGTTTACAAATAATTTTCAATAACTTGCAAAAATGAATGAGACAACTATAACATGTAAAAAATGAAGGAGACAACAATGACTTGTAGAAATGAACGAGGCAACAATAATCTTACAAAATATACACATCAAAAGTCGTCGGCGTCGGAATCTGCTTCTGCGACTCGTATTTCATTGAGACGTGCTTGAAGACGTGCAATCCCATCGACTTTTGAGGCGTTTCCGTGACGGGCCTGGTTCATCCGTTATTACGCCTATGGCATCGGTAGGTAATTGATCGAGTCCCGCCCGTCGGAGACAAGGAAAGAATCCCCATAGCTTCTTCTTGATATACATCACCCACATCATCCTCTACGTTACTTGTCAAGAGAAACGCGGTATGCTACGCTAGCACAAAAAAAAATCTACCGCAGAAACGTAAAGCTACCGCAAGAAGAGGATCATAGATAAGATTACCACTAGACGCGCAGATTGCGGAATCCTTCGCGTCGATGTAGTGGATCGTCCTCGCCTTGATCGTTGCGTCGATGTAGTGGATCGTCCTCGCCTTGCCGTGGATCGCCCTCCCACGCCGCAGATCGCAGCAGCGTCACCGCAGTAGTCCACACGCCGAGAGATGGAACGCCGCGGCGTCGGTGTGCAAGCACACGGTCGCTCGGCAGGGCGAGAGGAGTAGGCTAGGTTTCGAGTGAATCACTCCTAAACCGGGAAAGCACCCCGCGCCTCCCTCCTCCCCTCCTTATATAGCCACGAGATGAAACCTAAACTAGGGCCCATCGGCGTGCTAAGCCCACGAGGTTCATTAATTACGGATCCAATCCAAATTAATGCGTCCCGACCCATTAAGTGTGTGATCCTGCAGTTCACGTGACGTTTGGGCGTGGATTCGGAAAACTCCTTTTCAATCCAATAGTTGGTAGTGGCTTCTTGCAAAGTATGCCAACTCCCAAACATACTATGATCAAATCGGATGAGAACCTATCAAAAGAACTCATGTAATAATCCCTTTGCCAAGTATATGAAGATTGATCTCAAGGCGAGAAGCATGTCATCCTTTGATGATTCAATCCATCTCTCGTATCCGTGATATATTAATAAGTTGTGATTGACTCCTCAATCACGGCATGGCCATGCACTTCCTTAATCATATCACACGAGTGGCCTTGTCATATATCTCCGTTTCATTGGAGTGGCAAATTCCATCTTGATTGCTCACTTCCTCTCGCACGTTCATAGTAAACATGAAAGCTACCTTTATAACTATCCGGTTAGGAAGTAGTGTTTGATAGCCCCAAGGAAAACTATTACACATGTAGGGAATATGACAATCTCGTGTCTAAGGATCATACATCTACTAGGTATGAGATACATCGATGACACATAAGGATGAAACATTCTCGCGGTGTCCCATTGCGGGTCTATCTAACCCATGTTCTTCAACATGCGTCCACAATGTATAGATGATATCTCCATATCCCATGATCTATGAAGCATGATCATCGATCACTACATGTCTTGATCTATTCATCGTTGTCCTATACGATGATATCCGATCGTAGATATTTATCGAATTACATCATTAAGTAAAGAGCTTCATAAGCAAGTCACATACTTGTTGATCAATACAATGATATACATTCATTGGACCAATAATCATATTATTATTCATAAACATAGTCATGTTACAATCATTTAAATGATTGCCTCAAGGGCATAACACTAACACTTGCCACATACGAAACATCCCCAGGAGGATATACTTCAGGGTTAACTTTAAATACAACCCACCAAGCCTTCAAACTACGGTGAGGATAGCTCAGGTAGTACACTTGCTCAACCTGATGTGCAAGCACAATGTTATTGATGTGGTCCTGAAGCCGCGAACTGTGCTTCACCTCCACCATCCCAAAGTCATCGACACGTGTGCCGTTGTGTGGATCGAACCAATGGCAATCAAAAAACACAACCTTCAGTTCTTTGGCACCCCCAAAGGTATACTCAATTATGTTTTGTACAACACCGTAGTAGTCTAATATATCACCGCTGGAATCGGATGACGTTGTGACTACTCCGCTGTTTGAAGTGGCCGCAAGTGGACGGCTAGCTTCTAATTTCACTGTTCGAAAACGGAACCCGTTCACATCACAGCGACTATAGCTCCTTGCCGTCACATCACCATGTGAGAGCTGTCGGAGATCCTCAGGGACGGAGGCATCACGCATACACTATATAGCAACATGCATCCTTTGTTAGTCTAATATTAAGTTACTACAACAATTCATTTTAGAAAAATGAATAAATAGTCAAATTACATCTTGTGGAACCATTGCATGAAGCTTGGGCGCCTTTCAACCCATCACGACGTAGGTTATCCAATTGCTTAGTTGTGGGTTGTCGAGTTGACTTCCAATTTTCTTTGTCAAATACTCAGCGTCATTTATTCTCGGGTTAAAAAGGACACTACACTGAAATGTTGAAAACATAATTCAGAAAGTCACTTACTGAAAATATTTTTCAACTTCTACCATGTTAGTGAACATGTAAAGCATGGCCAGTTCCACTCCTCATACTCAACATGGTGTGCGATTATACGACCCAACAGTTGACCCTTGCATTGAAAAAGCTTAAGTTCGCTCAACGGTTCTTCTTCCGCGGCACGGTACCGATTCCTAGGGGCATTCACGTTGTGCTTGAGTGCGAAATACTTTGTTGAAAAGTTTGTGATCTCTTTACTTGCATAAGCCTCTGTGATACACCCCTCTACCCTTGCCTTGTTGCGCACTGTAGCTCTAAGCTTTTTCAACTCCCTTTTCGGACTATACATCCATCTGAACTGCGCAGGACCTCCAACCTTCGCTTCCCAAGGTAGATGCACCAGCAGATGTTGCATCACATTCATAAAACCAGGTGGGAAAGTTTTTTCCAACTTGCATACAAGCAATGGAATTCCCTTCTCTAACTTCTGCATCAACGTCTTCGAGATTTCCTTAGCGCATATCGCTTATAGAAGTAATCGAGCTCGGCTAACATCCTCCACAACTCATTATCAAAATAGCCACGAAACATTACGAACAAGTCTTTCCATGATAATATGGTAATCATGACTCTTTAGCCCGCTTAGCTTACCGGTCTCGACATTCTGACCCATTTTATGTTAGATGCATAGCGATCAGAAACTTTAGAGTTTTCAACCACCTCAAAATCATTTACGGTCTTCGGCTTCACACAGTATGGAGCTCGTGGTCGGTTCTCATTTCCATTTAAACCAACTTTAACCTCGAGCCACGGCCTAGCACAATGATCACCCATGTCTTTCCTAGCACTCACGTTATCCTTTGTTTTGTCGGTTACATCAAACACCATGCTTATGATGCTTTCTGCCACATTGCGCTCTTGGTGCATCAAATCTATGTTATGCGGTAGAATCAAAGCTTTCGTAAGGCAGCTCCCAAAGAAAAGAAATATGAGTCCAGTTGTGCTCCTTTCCATAGCCGATGAAACCCACTTAGTAGATCGTAGAAGCCGACTATGCCATTCAGCTATCTCCTCTCCTGTGAGTCGCTTCGGCGGCCCTTTTTTAACTTTATGTCCTTTTTGAAATGCTTTGGCGTCGTTCCTAAAAGGGTGCCTCGCCGGAAGCCATCGTCGATGGCAATCGAAGAATGTGATCTTTTTACCGTGCGTGAGCCTGAATGCATCAGAGTCAACCATACAAATTGGACAACACAGGCGACCATGAACACACCAGCCGGCCCAAATGCCATATGCCAACAAATCATGGACCGACCACAGGTATGCGGCTCGTAAGGTAAATTCTCTACCACCAACGATGTTGTATGCCTTTTCCCCTCGCCACAACTTCTTCAGCTCATCAATTAAGGGCCGCATGAACACATTGAGATCTTCCTAGGATGCTTAGGACCTGGAATGACAAGAGCAAGGAATATGAACCCCTCTTTCAAGCAAATCTCAGGTGGAAGATTGTATGGCATGATGAAGACCGGCCAACAAGAGTAGGGGCTAGCGCTTGTGCTGAAAGGTGTGAAACCGTCCGTGGACAAACCAAGACGGACACTCCTAGGGTCGCTTGCAAATGCAGGATCAAATCGGTCCAATGCCTGCCATGCCTCGCCATCAGACGGATGCACCATCATATCCGGGTCTTGGTCCTCACGTTTACCTTCTTTGTGCCACCGCATATGTTTATTGTTTCTTTTGACATGTACACCGTTTAAGCCTATCCATGATCGGCATGTAAACCAAGCCGTTTAGTCGCGACCTTTGTAGTCACTGATACCCCTTCCTCATCTACCACCTCAACGAATCTACACTTATCGCAATGCATACAATGAGTATCCTTGTCATGATCCTTCCAGAACAGCATGCAATTATTCTCGCACACATCAATCTTCTGGTAATTCATCCCGAGGCCGGCCATCAACTTTTTCGATTGGTACAAATCCTTTGGCATCTTGTGGTTAGGCGGAAGGACATCATTCATAAGTTCAAGCAAAGCGTTGAAGCATTTGTTCGAAAAGTTGAACTTCGACTTCATCGACATAAGCCGTGTAACCGCCGCGGGACGGTCACATTGGTCAAGTCATGCAACTCTCGTCCAAGGCGTCAAGTAGCCTATAGAATTCCTTAACCTCCTCCATTGTGACCCCTCCGGAGTTAAATTGATCCCCCCGCCAAGATCATCGGCAAAGATCTCTTCCATCCGGTCGTGATCCTCCCCATGGTCCAGCATCTCTTCCATCTCAATGGCCTGCCCTGCGACCTCTCCATGACGGTGCCACACCAAATAGTTAGGCATGAACCCGTTTTGCAAATGTGATCTTGCATTATATCCTTCTTTGTAGTAGATTGTTATTCTCGCAGAGGGTACATGGGCAATACACATATTCACTCCTCCAACGAATGCTTGCTTAAAGAAAGCATCTGTGATCTGCCCCATTCCTTGAGTGTCCCCCATCACTCCTCCATCCGTCATACATCACCCTTCGATCGTCACCCATTATCAAAGCTAAACAAATGAAACGATGTCAACGCGTCGACCATGGCTTAGGTGACAAAGACAACCCTATTAGGAAAGATGTGTTCTAAACCCACCCAAGAATGGAGGCTATTGCATGCGACCGTGACGTGCGCTCTGACCAACGAAATTTGGCGGCATAATCATTGTTCTCCAAACGCACGCGATCTTTGGTGCGCGGAGAACAACAGGTTATCGGCCGAAATCACGTTCGGATCGCCGCGCACGTCACGTGCCCTATGCAACAACCAACATTCTCGGGCCGTCCAAAATTGGACAATTCCAGAATATGCACCTCACAAGCAAATGTGAGATCGCCATTCCGAACAGGTGGCGCCTAGGCTCTCTCATGTTCGACACATACCTAAACTCTAACGTTATATACAAGCAGCGAGAAAATAAAAATATATATACCATATCGTGAATATAAAATGAGATGAAATAACTTCAAACGAACATAAAGAGATGAAATATACCTTCCAACGCCGGTGGGCGTCGCGGAGGGTCCGGGAGGCGGGGTGGCGCCAGCCGACGGCGAGGCGGCGCGGCGATGGCGCTGGCAGGCGGGCGGCGACGAAAGGGCGGTGTCTCTGGCCGAGCGGGCGGCGGACGGCGGGCGGCAGACGGCGAGCGCGCGGCGGCAAAGTGGCAGCAGCGGCGGCGCGGGCGTGCGGCGGCGCGAGAGGCAGCGAAGCGGAGGGCGCGGGCAAGCGAAGGGGCGAAGTGCGGGCGGGCGGGAAGGAGAGAGCAATAAGACAGAGAAAGGAAGCCCGATGGGCTTTTCAATTCGCTGTTAAATATGTGGGTGTATTGTGGCCCACGAATTTAAATAAGTAAATTCGTGGGTTAATTTTGGCCCACGAATTTAAATAAATAAATTCTTGGGTGTTATTGTGGCCCACGAATTTAAATAAATAAATTCGTGGGTGTTATTGTGGCCCACGAATTTAATTAAAAACGTGGGTTTTATAGAAACCGACGAATTTAAATAAATAAGTTCATGGGTTTTTTTTGGCCCACGAATTTAAAAAAAACCCACGAATTTTTCTCAGTTTCTTGTAGTGCAATATGATGCTGAACGTAAAGGCATTACAAAAATACATCTGTATAACAAGTCAATCACGGCAACACTTCCTGATCTGGCCTGTGGGGTACGTGAGTGGCGACGGACGGACCTCCCTCCTAGGCCAGCCCTGTGGCGTAGGGGTAGAGTGGTGTGGCGGCGACCTGAGCGTGTCCTGGGGCGGTGCTCCCGAGAGCTGAGAGGGGGCGAGTTAGTCGGTCGACAGGTACTGCTCCAGGTCGAACTCGACGTCCGTAGGGTCGTCGAAACCACCCTGGGATCTCGGTGGGGCGCGAGACGTGAGGGAGCCTCCTCAGCCCACTGTCCCCACTGCTGCTGCGTGGGAGCGTAACGAGGAACCGCCGGGGTAGGGCGAGACGACGAAGGAGCCTCCTCAGCCCACTGTCCCCACTGCTGCTGCGTGGGAGCGCAACGAGAAACCGCCGAGGTAGGGCTAGGTGCTGGCCTGCGGGGATGTGGTTCGCTGCGTTCGGCGACATCTCCGCGCCCTCGGCAGGTGGCCAGGCGAACTAACCGCCTCGTCCTATCGACGATCCGCTCGTAAGATGCCTCGATCTCAGCGATGGTCATCCGTATGCCCGTCCGGACGCGCGCCAGTATGGACGTAGCCTTCACCTCCACCTCCCCTGCGAGATGTGCCTGCATGTAAAGCCGGATTGATATTAAATAATTTACATGAAAAAACGTACCCATGTAGCTTCGATTGTGACACTTACCGCGGAGCTGTCCCTCTGGGACATCTGTGAAGGGTACATGTCCATCACCGATGCCTTCCGTGCAACATACGGTGCTGGTGTGTACCCCACCCTAACGCGAGTCCGCGGGGCGAACCACTCCATGTACTCATCGTACATGTCATGGTCATACGGTCGAGTCTCAGTGACCCTCTCGTCGAGTGCGGCGTCCCACTGCACCGCCCATGGCTACATGCGGTGCGCGAACTGAGTGCCCGCTGTGCATCCATCCGGGTCATCCTGCAATGCAAAAACAAGAAGTACATACAATATTCATTCTGCAGAAATGCGAAGTACTCAGCTCAGGAGACGTACCTGTGAGCGCCATGTGCGACAATGTGATGAGGCGGCAAGGGAAAAGACTGCAACAGGCTGAACTGTCGTAGCACTCATTGCGGCGAGTACTCCTCGACACACAGGTCAAAGACGAGAACCTTACAGGTGAGCCAGAACAGCTCATCTCGCGTGCAAAGCACGGAGACCCCATAAAGTGCTCGGGCGTGGACGTCGTATGCGCTGTATGGCGTCCACCGCATGTCCTCGTCATGGAGGTGTTTGAACTCCCAAACGAACTCGGGGTAGGACCTCCTCGTCGGTGCGCGTACGCCCGCTGCGAGGAAATAAAAAATAGTGGATGTCATGGAAGTGTGTAAGTGGGGAAAAGATACGAGGGAGCATACCTGTCGTCGGACCCAGTAGTGGCCCATGGTGGGCCAGTCAATCGGGTCCTCTCCGTACAGGTCCTGCGGGTACGGCGCGGTGTCAACAGCAGGCCTACCGACGGAGAAGCGCTCCCAGGACCACAACTGAAGGAGTAGGACACAACCCGACATCGTTGCATCTTGGTCTGCCCGAGAGACGGCGTCGCACAGACCTTTGTACGTCGCCACAAGCACATCAGAGGCCCATGACCACTACATCTGTTTACAATGAGGAAGTTAGACGTGTCACGCGCAGAATAGATTTCAAATGTTACCTCATCCTCCGGGGTGTCGGCGATGTATTGGGCGTACTCGATCATGTGCCGGTCCACCGTGTTCCCGTGGGAGGACAGGAACATCACCCAACCGAATAGCAATAGGAGGTATGCCTCCAGATGGCGGGCCACGTCCTCCTCCTCCGCGTGCGGGTGGAGCAGCTCAGCCTGCAGCATTTGGCACAAACATTATCAACAACTTAGCGCTTCTCTATTAATTTGCAACGAAAGAGGTACTAACCGTGAACTGAAGCAGCCACGCCTTCGTTGGTTCGTGCTACTCACCCTGCCTGAGGGGCTGGTAGGGGGCTTCCCGGGGGTGCCGCTGCACCTCGGCGAACCGCGCGGACAATTCCGCGTGCCACGTGACGGAGGCGTCGTGCGGCACAACTGCAGGACCCGTACAAGGGAGTCCTAGGAGGTAGGACACGTCCTGCAGTGTCGGAGCCATCTCTCCGCAGGCAAGGTGGAACATGTGCGTCTCCGGTCTCCATCGGTCCACGAGTGCGGCCAGCAGGTACCGGTCGTACCCTAAGTGTGGGACCTTCCTGCCCTCTAACGGGGCATTGACCTACTCCATCATCCTACAAAGAGGAAGTAAGCCAGCCGCTCGCAACCTGCATGTAGTGTATTGCGTCGTTAGAATTGCATTCACAGGTAAGTACCTGTACATAAAAGAGTGTCAGCGTTGGCAGCTTACCGTGGAACCCAGCGTGGGTCAATGCGAAGCAGCTCGTTGGGCACCCGAGGCCAGAGTGTCCCTAGCTGTCGGTTCTCCTCTGCGGAGTACCTAGACCGGTGGGTCGCATACACGGTCGCGTCTAGCAGCTCAGGGCAAGGTCGCGCCATCGTTGCCTGTTACAAAGCAAATACAACAAATTTGTCAGTAATTAAATGTGTACACAAAATTAAGTGCAAAATAATGAAATGTAGCATATTTAACAAACAATACAACGGAAGTCCAGAAAGCTAAAAGAATCTCATGTTACAAACATACTAAAGATGAAGATATGTTCGATGAAGCACACAACGTCGAAAATTACATTATCCGCATAGCAATTAACTGGTACATCAAAAATTACATTATCCGCGTAACAATTAACTGGTACATCAAAAATTACATAATGCGAACAACAACTAACTGATACATCGAAAATTACATGATTGAAACAATAGTTCAGTGGTGCATCGTAAATTAAATGATGGGAACAACATGGAAAATTACATTATCCACAATTGCGACGCGCTTCGGACTCGTCCATATCGTTCTGAATACGCTGTGTCCTTCGACGCCCGACCCTCTGCTTCAACATTCGGATGTCTGGCACCCATCGATGGTCCGGAGGGGGACTGTTGTGAACGATCCATCCACTCGGTATCCGTACACCTCGTGATGCCACGTGTTGAGAACACTTTGCTTGTAGTAACAGGGGGAGATGTATGGACGACATGATTGATGCGTCTCAGCGGCTGCGGCAATGACGTGCGAGCACGGCTAGTGCAGCAGACGTGGTTTTTGGCAGGAGCACTCGCAGTCAACTGCTCGGAGCATGCACAAATGGGAAGTCCTCTCCTGGTGGGCACCTCTGCGACCTCAGTCACCACAGAGCACGTGGTATCTCCGTTCCACGCCACTCCTCGGTGTCACCCGATGTGTCTGTGCCTTTCTTGTTTTGTTGGACATGTACGTAGATACAACCGTTGAGTAGAACAGTCGATTGTCCGACATACATGCTGCGGAGTTCTTGTATCGCTCAATGAAATATCTTTGTGTCCCTAGTAAGACACCTTCAACTATACCCACCAATGGAAGGCATCTGGTGCCTTTCATTACCCAGTTGTAAATCTTCACCAGGTTCGTTGTCATGATTTCATAACGCGAACCACCCTCGTTATGCAGAAGGGACCATTTCTCCAAAGGCTCGTGTCGTATCCAGTCGGTGAAACTCTTTATTCTGGTCCCCGGCCTACGCCGAATGTTTGGGGCGTCAGTCGGGAGCGCACACAAGGCTGCAGGGTCCTCTCCTTGCTCTTGGTAGACCATCGGGTTCCTTGATGAACTAGCGGTATCTCTTGGATTCATTGATTGCTTCTTCGTTAGTTCATCCAACTTTCCTCCTTTGGTTTTGTTTGCACAGCCGCTTAAACATGTTCATAAGCTCCCTGTTCCTGAACTGATGAAAAAAATTGGCACCCATGTGCCTCATGCACCACCTGCTCTTCAAATCTGGCCACTTTGTTGCTCCCACGACGTCGGACCCTTGTTGCATATCCACGATCGCCCTTAGCAGCCCTGCATGTCGGTCATGGATGACACAAACATCAGGTCTGTCCTGAACAACTGCCAGCTTCACTCTCTCAAGGAACCAGTACCAGCTCTCCGTGTTTTCCCCCTCTACGAAGGCCAATGCAACCGATAGAACCTGGTTGTTGGCGTTCATCGCGATCGCAGTTAGAATTTGGCCCTTGTACTTCCCTGTGAGGAATGTGCCGTCCATACAAATGACCGGGCGACAGTGCCGGAACGCATTTATGCATGCGCCGAGGGCGAAGAAGGCACGCTGCAAGACCCACTTACCCGTGCACGAACCACCCGTAGGAAACTCCACAAGGTCGATGGATGTACTGGGATTCCTACGTGCTATTGCCCTGAGCAAGTGGAATATTCTCGTAGGAAGCCTCGTACGTCCCGAACCGTATTTGCAGAGCTGTCCTTTTCGCTCTCCATGCTTTTTCGTAGCTAATCTTGTACTGAAACCTCTCCTCCACGGCTGTGATAATAGATCAAGGCTGCAGGTGCGAATTGTCCACGATCTGACCATAAAACACATTTGCCACCCAAGTGGACGACAGATTGCGGTGTCCCTGCTCCATTTCTTCCAGTTCGCAGTTATGCTCCATCACTATGGAACATTTCCAATAGTCCTTCCACTTCCCATTGTATGTATGCACCCGCCATGGGCACGAATCAACTACACACTTCACGTTGTACTCCTTTTTGCTGGACTTCGCTACCCTGAATTGCCGTCGAAGATACATTGCCTAGTACTTCACCGCATGCATCACAGCCTCCTTGTCTTTATATATGGCCCCCTGCGTGACCTCGTTCTCATGATACTCCCATGCATCAATGTTCCCTTCATTCATTGTTAGGTCTTCGAAATTGTAATTGGTCCACGCACTAGTGATAGGCACCTCAGGAGCATTGTACTCCTTGTCAGAGTGTTCGCCATCAGGGACTTCCTTATCCGCATGGTCCTCCTCCTCCATCAGGTGAATTATGCCCTCCACCTCCTCCCCTTGTCGATCACCCCTCGCGCCTCCACCACTGTCTCCTTGGCCCCCCATCCCCTCGCCACCGTCAGTCTCGTGCTCCTCGTCTCTGGGCTCCTTGCCACCTTCATTTTCGCATCCTTCCATATTTGACGTCCCCTCCTCCGTAATATCCGACATCATGAACTTGCGACACCGATTGAGCTACTAGGTAGCATTGTACCAACAATATGAGTGGCCAACCCCGCTCTACGGCAAAACCAACATAACTCCTCCATGTTGATGTCACGTTAATAGGAATCAACTCTCCATAAAAACAGTGTTGCGCACAGCTTACTACTGCTCTGACCCGCAACCGAACAGTCTGGGCATCCAAATTGAACATCCGAGACATCCACTCCAACAAACCCCTGTATGTCCTATCGCTCGGTCTCGATATACCCCATATGACTCTTGAAAATGATGACAAATCCACCCCCTGTGCTATCTCCCCATCTCCATAAAATATTTGAAAATACAATTTCTCCGACATGCTGCAACTTCGGACGAAAATATATTACTCTAAAATACAATATACAAAACGTATATTGATCGTACTAAAAAATTCGACTATAAATAAGTAATTCGACTTGCTTACCATACGGCCTAATATTAAATTTCTACCACATTACATTAACCCTACTAAATTAAATTTCTAAATATTACCTAATATTTCTACTGTATTCAATTTCTAGATACTAAATACTACATTAAATTTGTACATAGTAAATACTACACAATCCTGAAATTTCTAAATACTAAATACTACATTAAATTTCTAAATATTAACTGCTATATTAAATTTCTAAACACTATACAATCTTAAAATTTCTAAATACTACAATAAATTTCTAAATATTAAATGCTACATTAAATTTGTAAATACTACACAACCCTAAAAAAATTTCTAAACACTACACAATCCTAAAATTTCTAAATACTATAATAAATTTCTAAATATTAAATGCTACATTAAATTTCTAAATACTACACAATGCTAAAAATTTTTTTAAACACTACACAATCCTAAAATTTCTAAATACTACAATAAATTTCTAAATATTAAATGCTACAATAAATTTCTAAATACTACACAATCCTAAAAAATTCTTAAATTTACCTCCACAAAAATGATGAATCGATAGTTTTCTTCCCCTCTTCTCTTCTTCTCCTCTCTTCTCTTCTTCTGCTCGCTCGATTCTTTTGTTTGCTTGGCCGAATGAGCATTGAGAGGCGTCGTCGGGCTGAAAAACCTCACTTGTTGCCTCATACACGGGCGATCGCCCCATATACGGGCGACAGGTGGGCAGCCGCCGTTACTAGCCGTCCCCCGTATATGGGGCGATCGCCCCATATACGGGCGACGGGCATCTATTTTTTTAATTCGATACCCTAGCGACTAGTTTTGAAAAAAAATTAAAAATAAACATTAAATAAAAAAATTCCAAGGCAATGCAGTCGAGCGGGCTGAGCCATACACAAGACGGTACCATCGAGTAGGAAGCAAGGGCTGCATGGATGGTCCAGAAAACAACAGAGTGGGCTGAATGTGCAACACATTTTGTCAAGAAAACTGAGAAAAGAACGCGGGGGCGTTGGGCCTCCGGAGGAACTAGCCTTGCAGGGACTTAGAGCCTGTTTGTTTCAGTTTTGGATTCTCTAAAAGTTGATTTTGGATTATAGTTGTAGAAAAACTGATTTTTCAAAAGCTGGAATCCAAAGGATATATGAAGTGGATTGTGAATTCTAGTGTATATGGGTGGATTGGATTGTGAGAATCGGATTCTAGAATCAGGCTGTTTATTTTTTATTCTGCTTTTAGAGCCAGAATCCAGAATCAAAAGCTAAAACAAACAGACCCTTAGTCGCTCTATAGTTACGTCCTTTAGAGGTTATTTTAGTTTGTGTTCTAGTTTTGTTCTTCTTTGGCAAGTTCTCAGCTGGATTTCCTTTATTTGTGACGGGTTCACCTTGATGACGATGCCAACGCCACCGGAGATTGACGCCAGACCGAGTTGTGCATAAAATACATCTTTTGTGGTTTTCTTCTGATGAGCAACAACCCTAATGAGGCAAAGTCCCTGCACTTCCATAGACAAATCTTGACAATCTATTTCCCGCTAGTGTGATGGCTGAAAATCTTGTCATGGTTGCAAGATTCGGAGTTTCCGGCGAGGACAATGAAAAGGTCCAACGTCGTTGAATCAAGGACTTGATAGTAACTTGTTGTTCACCGAACAGTTCCAATGTAAAGGTTGGATATTTATATATTTTAAGCTTGTGTTATTAATACTAGGTAGAGCCACACGTTATGCTACACCGGATGAATTTTGATAGTGGTCAAATGGCAAAACCAATCTCAAAGGTGGATGCCATTTTACTTAGACAAAACCTATACAAAATCCAAGAAAAAATGAAATAATAATAACTTCAAAATTCATTGTGTAACACCCCTAAAATTTGTATATTATGGTTTAATTTTTTAATTATGGTTTTCTAAAGTTTTTAGACTTCAAAAAGGGATTTTTTCTTATTTTTAGATTTATGAAATAATTTATTTGAGAAACATTAAAACACAAATATTGCTGAAAATAATTTTACTAAGTTGAAAGTGTCTCAAGATATTTTTTGAGAATTTTTACTAAATTTTTAACCTTATTTTGCTATTTTCTAAAAGCCTTTTTATTTTTTTAGTAATTAATTAATTCGAAATTTTCAAAAGTCCCATTTTAGTGACAAGTGGGACCGGACCCCACCTGTCAGGAGGCCCTCTTCAAGCTCCAGAAGGCAGTAGCGTTTTCTTCTCACTCTTTCCTCCGTGAGTGCAATTTTGGAGCTCAAAATCAAAACAAATTCTTCTCCGTTTTCTCTTCAAATTCGTGGACAGCTTTATCCTCATCTAACCACTCTATTTTCCTCCGTGAGTGCAATTTTGGAGCTCAAAATCAAAACAAATTCTTCTCCGTTTTCTCTTCAAATTCGTGGACAGCCTTATCCTCATATAACCACTCTATTTTCCTGGCCAAATCCCCTCTTTTTCTCACAGAATACCCGTTCTTTCTATTTCGGACGCTTCCGTGTTCGAGTTGGTTTCTATCTCTCCAAGCCTCCCCAGGGCTATTTAAGGTGAGCACCGGAACCATTTCTCCTTCCTCAATTCGTTCCTCGTTTTCGTGTTCTCGTTTGCCCAGAACACCGTAAAATCCCAAAGCCGTCCCCGACATTGAACGACACACCCTCATGAGCTCCCCGTCACCTCGAAGCTCCATCTTCGGTGCCGTCCGTGACATGTCGTGTTCACGCTCGTCGCGAAGGTAACCCCTCAATCAATTTGGAGTTTTTCACGACGTGTGTAATGAATTTCGAGTTTCCTCGTCGCCAGCCAAATGCCATTCATCACGCCGCTGTGCTGCTATCCATGGCCCTTTGTCGCCGCCGTGGTCTCCAGTGAGTTCGCGTCGCCCCATTCTCCCCGTGCTCCCCACTGCCCAACCGCCATGCCACCGGCTATTCTGATGGCCGTCGCCTAGCTTTGTGAGTGTGTGCTATAGAGCCATGTACAGTGTTTGTGCACCGGGTGCACGATGCACCCGCCTTCGGTTGTGAACCGAGTCCACAAGATCAGACCCATGCCTCAATGACTCAAAGATTTTTCGTAAACAAAATCTAAAATTCAAAATCATTCACTGACGTTAGCATGATGCAATAATTTGGATTTTCTTTAGAAAAATAATTCCAAAAATTTCTGAAAAAATTCCTTTTCCTCTTATTTTCTTTGGTTTCAATCTTCCAGAAGCCCGTTCTCCTTCATACTAGCTCCGGTTGAACACATTCAAATTTCTAAATTTATCTACAATAGAGCTCTTCATTCCAGGGCTATTTATATTCAATTTAGAGTTTGTTTGAGTCTTTGTTTGTTGTTTATTTGGATTTCTCATTTTCTTTTTGGTAGATGTTGATTCCCAGGGAGTGAACAAAGGATTTGAAGATCAAGACTCAGCAACAACTGTATACCAACAAGGTAAGTTATAACCTTTGATCATGTTGAACCTATATTTGCAAAAGTATTTTGTTTCATACAAATTGCATGCTATTTCTTTATAAGTGTTATTTGCTTGGAATAGCTAAGTAACTATTTGACATGATTGGATCACCAACATTGGGTTATTGTAGCTATGCCTAGACATGCTTAGTTGTCCGATGTGTTTATATCACATGATGAAATATTGGTAATCTTTGACTTAATGAGATATGGAATTGTAGCAGATAGCCACTGTTGTAAAATTTGTTGTGCCATGGAAAGGTATGCCATTGGTCTTGGTTAAATAAAATAGTTTTCACTTGGGCAAGTGATCGTGCAGTAAAGGGGGTGTGATTAGTGCATTTGGGATGTGGATATCTCGCCCTGTGGCACTCAGGAATAAAACCCTCAAACCCTATATGTATACTGTACTAGTCTAGAAAAAACTAGTACACACAGTAAACAAAGTTGATACCACAACATATGAAACAAAATTTTATTTATTTAATTATCAGAGTTTTACATTATAAATAGTTTGTAGGCCAACTAAAAAATATAGCTGCAGAAAGCAAAAAGAACTAGTAGGGCCTAGCAAATCTGCCACAGCCAATCGATTGGGGTAGCGGCCTAGTCATCGAGATCCTCATTGGTGAAGAAGTGCTCATCCTCTAAAAATAATAGATATAACAGGGTGAGTACATAAAGTACTCGCAAGTCACACATGAAACGCAGTATTAATATCGAGATAACAAAGGAAGGCACACATATTATGGTTGGTTTGAGCAAAAAGCAACTTTTCAAATACAATAAGTAATTTTCAATGCATAATTGATATAATAAAACTGAGTTATAATTCAATTTTCAACATAGGATCCATCCCGAAGTTTTATCCCAAATTTTCCAAATGGAGCCACTTCCATCTACAAACCATTTTTTCGAAATCTTTTTTGAAAAACAAAGTCTATTCTACAAGAAAGGTTTGCTCAGCATGCCCATGACTGTGGGCTGGCTATTCGAATAGTTTTACACTCTACAGAGGTTGTACAACTTTACACAAAAGAGCTAATCAACTTAATATGTCAGCATGACACGCTTCCTTAGGCATGCAGCTAAGTGATTATCATAAAGCCTTTACAATATGCCATTCCAAAGTAGTCATGCTCTGCTACGGTTCCACCGCTCATGGGCTAGAAAGCCCAATTCATAAGCCCCCCTCTTGCGCCAGAGAAAAAACCCATTTGGCACAACCGACATTGAAACTTTGCAAATTAGTTAGCCAGGTCTGTCCTATACCATACTTGTGGTAGTACATATATGCTTTGCAATTCGTTTCTCATTGACCGGTCCTTAATTGACTAGACGAGCTTATCATAAACCTAGAACCATAGCAATGCCAACTGACAGCCATTCTCGCCCAGTTTAAATCACATTTTCACCCTACTTTGAACAATATCACTTTTTATAGCATTCTATGGCACACCAATACCAAGGATTAATTTTATTTCCATAGAAATATTTGTTTGTCACAAATTCCCCAAAAGTCCTAAATTTAGATCTAAGCATGATTAAGCCATTTACTATATAGAACTAATCAATATTGTATTAATGTACCAACTAGTGAGATTTGTGCTTAAGGTTACAATGGTATACAAATTATCAAAGTCAATTGAGGTTATAACAAATAGGAGTAACTATACAACAACTCTGGGATTTAAATTACACTGATAAAATTATGCATGTAGTAATTTAAATCAAAATATAATTTAAAATTCTAGGATCAACATAATCAAGTGTGTAACTTGCCTTGCAAGAAGCACTAATGCTCTGAGTCATCGATCTGGTATTCTTTCGGCACTCCGAAATCTAAACGTTGAAAAGATCTAACTTCAAATGAAATCAAATGAAATTCAAAAGTAACATAAATAAGTAATTTAGGATTTTAGATGAATTTAGGAAGAAAATTAGAGTTAATCAGAGTTCGGACGGAGGAGAACGGACTCTCGGAAGATTTAAATCAAGGAAATTGAGATTGAAAGGATTTTTATAAAAAAATATGGATTATTGCGCAACGCTGACATCAGCGACCAGATTTTCTTTTTTGGATGAATTATTTTTAAAAGGAAAATTCGGTTGGCCTATGACATGTGGGCACAGTCCTTGTGGACCGAGTCCACGGTCGGGTTGGTGCACCATGGACTTGTAGAAAGGCCGAGGTGACCTAGGAGCACTTGGTCGGGGTGCGATGCACGTGCGGGAGGTGACACGGCGAGGCCGGGGGCAAGAGGTGGTGCGAAGGCGAGCACCGGGATGGCGACGGTTCATGGGAAAATGGCACATTGGCCAGCTAAGGGAAAACGGTGAAATCTGGCAAGAGGAGGAGGGGAATCAGGGAATGGTGAGAGGGGAAAGGAAGAGGGGAACTCGCACACCTTGTGACGCAGTCGGCGACAAGGGAGGAGCTTCGGAGTGACGACGGGTTCATGAGGGAGTGGTAGCCGGCAACCAAAAGCACGTGAGCGAGAGAAGAGTAGAGGAATGGGTTGAGTGGGGAACAATGATGTTGAGGCTCTCTTTATATAGCTCTAGGGAGGCTCGGATGGAAGGAAACTGACTCGGAGAGGTGGCGTCCAAACGGGAAAGCTTCGTGAAATTTGAGCACCAAAATTTGGAAAGATGGCCAAGGATTGGAGAGATAATCCGGGGATTGATTTGGCGCAAAAATGGGAAGAAATGGGTGCAGGATTTGATGGAAATTTGAAGCTTTTGGAAGCTTCGATGGAGGAAAGAGAGAGAAGGGAGCCTTGTCTGGAGGTTGAAGAAGGAGGTGACCTGTCGGTGAGGGGAAGAGGGGCGGCTGGGCCGACTCAACTTTGGTCGGCCGGGGGGCGGTAGCACTGACTTTTTGAGTGAGGCTTGAGTATGAATTTTGATTTTTGGGAGTTTAATTGCATATCTTTTTGGACATTGCTATGTGATGAGTATTTCTTGTCTTTGATGGTCGCAGGACGACGGTGCTAGGTCATGGTGAGGCGCAGGATGACCGGGACTAGGTGAGATGCGCTGGAGATCCAGACGGTTGAGGATCGCTAGAAGATGATCGGAGATGGAGTCACTATGAGCCGAGAAGACAAGGAATGGATGAGATGCTAACTTGGAGCTACTTGGATCAAGGAGGGCCGTTGGATCTCGGTCTAGGTGATAGAGTAGCGGATCTAGTTAGTATGCTTTAAAAAGCATGTAAAAACCCAATATGGTTGTTGGGTTTCAAGTTAGCCCATGTATGGCTGTGTGTGTGAGCCAATCCTAGCCCTTGATGTTCCTTAGGGTTGAAGAAACTCTTCTAAGGGTGGAGGATGGCTCAAGTGTAGAACAAATAAAGGGGTAGGGGTAGCTCTCCCCTCTTTGAAGGTTTTAGAGGTTTGTGTGCTCCTTTGAGCTTTACCCACTTTGTTGTGTGGCTTTGTAAACCTCCCTTTCAGAAATGAAAGTTCAATTTCCTCAAGTCTAATTTATTTTACGCATTTACATTATGCCTTAAATTCAGTCTTTAAATTCCACAATTATATTCTTGCAATTCAATTTCCGCACATTTGGATTTGCCTCCCCTCCTTCTAAATGCTTTTGGATTTTGTGCCAAGGATGTATGATTGATGGATGAGTCTTCTTCAGACCATATCCCAATCATCTAGGCAAATCTTGTGTTCTTCTTTGCAAGAAACCAATCTTTTGCTCTTAAGAAGATCATTCTTGGAAGATCAGGTTTCTGGTGTTCTTGACTTGTGTTCTTTCTTGCTTTGACATGTGGGAGGCTATCCAAGATTATCTTGATCATCAAAACCCCACGAGCAAGTTCAAGATCAAGTTTTTGGGTTTTTGCGCTTACTTAGTGCATTCTTCCTTTGATTCAGAAAAGTTCAGAACTTTGATGTAAATCTCTTAGATTGAAGGTTGGAATATGTTCCTGACCTCCATACAAAGGTGCATACCAAGTTTCATGAGTTTTGGACCAACCGATCAAAAGTTGCATCATTTTTTCCTTTGAAATCGTGTTTTATGCTTTGCTGATTTTTGAGGTCCGATGCTACCAACCCCCTTGTGGTGCTTCTAGCCTCCAGTGCTATCGGACCCCCTGTGGTAGCACTGGCCATATAGGGAAAATCCTCCTCATTTGCTTCTTTTGATTGTTTCGTCAGAGGGCTTGTTTGGATCATTTTGAGTGGGGGAAAATTTTATTTGGGATCATTCACCGCCCTCAAGAGCCATGGCGATGGACAAGTATTTCACCGCCCTCAAGAGCCATAGATCTTGACCGGTCTCAAGAGCCATGGCGATGGACAAGTATTTCACCAAGCCTCCTATTTTCTCTGGAGTTGATTTTCCTTTCTAGAAGTCGAGAATGGAGTCGTACATCACTGCGCAGGGCTTCCTGATTTGGTAGATCACGATCGACAATATGGCTAACGTTGAGGTGAATGCTAAGGCAAGGAACATCCTCATACAGGGCCTTAGTCGTAGTGAGTACGATCGTAGGTGAGAGATCCTATTGCACCACCCAGATCAAGAAGGTGAGGCCGGATCAATTCAAGCATGAATACAACAAATTTGAACAGCACGCTATGAGACCCTTGATGAGTGTTTTGGTCGGTTCACAAGGATTTTGAGCGATCTCCGTGCGGTTGGTTGCACATACCTTGACTCAGAGAAAGCTCGACACTTCTTGACCGCACTTGAGAAGGTGACCACCATCAAGGACACCACGGACTTATCAACCTTGACTCTTACGGGCTCTATTCCCGTCTCAAGACTCATGAGATCGACGTTGTCTTTCATAAGACAAAGTCATAGTCGATGGCCTTGATCACCGATCCCATCGGGTCCTCTTCTGAGACTTCAGTTGGTTTCTCTCTCCACCCTTTATGAGCAAAGCGTTGAACAGCCGAAATTTTTTCCAGAAAGTAAGCTTGCTCCCCTAGCTCACAAATTTTCTCATGACTACTGACAAATACTCATACCACGGGTACCCCAACGGCCCAGAATGGCAAACAGGTCGCGTCAAGCCCAGCTCCGACCAAGGGACCCGCGAGACCACAAAAAGACGCTCGTCCCCGACCAGAGCGGGGCGAGCAATCCCGACCAAGTGGGACGCCGACCCTCGTCACAGGTCGGGCACTCCTGAGCCCCGACCAAGCTAAGGCAACCTACACCAAGGGCCATGTTTCGGGTCTCCGCCGACTATGGGCCACGTGCCCCACGGACAGGATCGTTCGAAGTGACCGTGCGGGGCAGGTGGCCCATTCCCAAGGCAGCACAAGGGTCTCCCAAGTCAAAACTCCAGTCCCATCGCCCAGTCACACGGAGTATGGGGACGCGCTCTCTCCCGAGGCAGCGTTAGGGCTACGCTTCGCAACATCAGCACCTGACAGGTTCCCAGAGGGCAGGTGCGCTGCTTCCCAAGGAAACAACGAACTGCTCTGCTCAGCAAGCCTGCCAAACCCGGTGTGGACGAGGCCGGACGACGACCAATCGCCAAGACGAAGGACTAGGGCTCCTAGTCTAGTTTTCTCCTTCCTTCCTTCTCCCAATTCTCGATGTAACCTGCCCCTCCCGCCTATATAAAGGGGCGTGGTCCTCGAGATATCTGATCATAGATATCGCACACGAGGACACGCACACACGAACAGAGATAGATCCTCCTCTCGCTAAGTCTTTACGAGGCGGTGAACGCCTCGTGTTGAGTCCTCGACCCTCCCTTGTAAGCGTGGTGCAGACGACTGCATCCAAGGCAATACAACACTACCACACGAATTGGAGTAGGGACATTCGGCCCGAACCAGTATACATCTTGGGCTTTCGAGTCTAACCATTCAGGGAGAGGGAACGCGCGGCCCCTTCCGACTTACAAATTTACTTGCGGTGCTCAAACGCGCGGTTGGTTGGCGCGCTGTAGGGGCCTTCGCGTGTCTTCATCAACATCTCCGAACTCCCGCTTGTCTCCTTGATGGCATTCTTCACCCGCGACGGCATGTTTGTGTCGAGGAGCTAGATTCGCTTCGGCTCCCTCGACTTCATCGCCACTCCGGCGGGAGAGCTCGCGCTCATTCCCCGCCACCTCTGGAGACCAGGCATCCGTTAGGAGCCTGGACTCCGTCTCCAGCGACTTCGCCAGCCTCCGGCTTGGGGCCTCCCTACAGGCCCCAATGACGGAGTTCAAGAAGCGCTTTGCCGCCTCTAGCGGCGGTACCCGTGAGCCCGGGCAGATGGCTACATCACCTCTCGCAGGCTCACAACTCGTGGCAATGGCCGGCTATATGACGGCCTCTATCCATGACTTGCTGGAAGATTCTTCTAGCCACGACTCCAGCTCCGACATGGAGCACGCTACCCGCAGACGACACTCCCGCGAGTGCAACATGGCGGGCACGGTCGACTTGACCGTAACCCCCGTGGCTACGGGGGCTCTCATCCAGCGCACCAGGGCGCAAGAAGAGGAACATCAACGCGAGCGCGCTGAACGCGCCCAAGCTCTCTGCGCCGAGTTCCAGCGGCAGCGCGAAAAGCTGGAAGACCGAAGGGCCGAGCTCGACAAGCTCCAGGCCGACCTGGAGCAGGATCAGCCTGAGCCCCCGCTTACACTTGGCGGTGCGCGCGGACGCGAACGTCAGGTGCACCACCAGCTGGCGGAGGAATCTGATGGCCCTCAATTCTTCCCCCATGCAAGTCAGAACGTGGCTGCAGTCGCAATGCTGCTCCGCGGCCTTCCCGAGCCGGCCGACCCGGAGGCCAAGGCCACATACCAGAACCTCCCGGGGCTGGTGGAACGTGCTGCCGTTCAAGACATGCAGAGCCTCCGCTCTCACCGCTCGGCGCCACCTCGGCCGCGGACCACACCGCCGCTCGGGGCGGTTGGGTCCGGCAAAGCGCTGGCGCGCTGCGAACGACCTCAGCCTCGCGTGTTCCGGCGCGCCAGCGCCTCGGCAACAACTATGACGTCCGCGCCACCCTCGAGGCGCGAAGAAAAGCGGTGGACGAGGCCGCCCACTCGCGTGTCGTGGACAGCAGACGCCGCAATGACCGCAGCCCGAGCCCTGATGGTCCAGGACAACGAGATTTTTGTCAGGGGATCCGCCATGCGGATTTCCCTGCCAGATTGAGGGCACCCACCAACATATCCAAATACACTGGGACCACGAACCCCGGTGTCTGGCTCGAAGACTACTGGCTCGCGTGCCGGGCAGGAGGGGCTTCGGATGATCTCTTCATCATCCAATACCTCCCTATCTATCTCGCGAACTCGGCTCGAGCCTAGCTCGAGTACTTGCCCGCAAAAACCATCAGGAACTGGGCCGACCTGAAGAGCCTCTTCGTCGGTAATTTCCAGGGCACTTACAAGCGCCCCGGGAATTCCTGGGACCTGAAGAGCTGCAAGCAGCAGCCGGGAGAAACTCTCCGGGATTACATCCGGCGCTTCTCCCGTCAGTGCAACAAGCTCCCCAACATCTTCGACGCCGATGTCGTGGGGGCGTTCATCTACGGCACCTCCTACAAGGCCTTGGTGCACAAACTAGGTTGCGTCAAGCCCAGAACCACCAAGGAGCTCCTGGACATTGCGACCAACCACGCCTCTGGCGAGGAGGCTGTGGGGGCCATCTTCGAAGGAGGAAAGGCCAAGCAAGAGCCCAGCCCCCGAGCCGGGTCCCCTTCTGACCGCTCCGACAAGCGGAAGCGGCACGGGAAACAGGTCCGCGAGGTCCAAGTGGCTGCGACCGTCGACTGCCTTGCCAAGCAGCAGGCGCGACCGGCCGTCGCACCCGACCACTTCGAGAAGCTGATGGAGAGCCCGTGCCCGCACCACGGGTTCCCTGTCAAGCACAAATACCGGGACTGCGAGGTCCTGAGATGCTTCCTCTCCGGTACCCCCACGACGCCGCGGGGCAAAGGAAAGAAGCAAGCCCCGGCCCCACGGGCCGAGGAGAAAGGGGCGGACGACGAGTTCCCAGAACCCGATGGCTGCCTCATGATCTTCGGCGGGCCGGCATGCTACGCCGACAAGCGTCGGCTCAAGCTCGCCTTCCGCGAAGTCCATACCGCGGCTCCAGCTGTCCCCCAGTACCTTCGGTGGTCAGAGTCTCCGATCACGTTCGATCGGACCGATCACCCCGACCACGTCCCTCAGCCGGGGAGGTACCCGCTCGTGGTCGACCCTATCGTAGGGAAGAAGAGCCTCACGAAGGTGCTTATGGATGGCGGCAGCGGTCTCAACATCCTCTATGTTGAGACGCTCGACGCCATGAGGATCCCCCGCTCGAGTCTCCGACCGAGCAAGGCGCCCTTCCACGGCGTCATCCCAGGCCAGCAGGCCCACTCGCTCGGGCAGATTGACCTGCCCGTCACCTTTGGAGGATCGGGAAATTTCCGCACCGAGACCCTCACCTTTGAGGTCGTGGATTTCCCTGGATCCTACCACGCCATCCTGGGGAGGCCATGCTATGCCAAGTTCATGGCGGTCCCCAGCTACACCTACCTCAAGCTGAAGATGCCTAGGCCGCGAGGAGTCATCACCGTGGCCTCATCTTTCCAGCTTGCTTACAACTGCGAGCGGAGCAGTTGCGAGTTAGCATCGGCGGTCATCGCATCCGCCGAGCTTACCGACCTACGGAGGGAAGCCTCCGAGTCCGCCCCCGAATCTAGCAAGTCGGGGGCAGGATCCTTCAAGTCCGCCGAGGACACGAAGAAGGTCGCGGTCGATCCCGAGGATCTGACCAAAACCGTGCGGGTCGGAGCCACGCTCCCCGCCAAATAGGAAAGCGCGCTCGTCGACTTCCTCTGCGCCAACAACGACGTCTTCGCATGGAGGTCCTCCGACATGCTAGGAATCCCAAGGGAGGTCGCCGAGCACTCCTTGAGCATCTGACCAGGCTCGAGGCTGGTCGCCCAACGCCTGCGCCGCTTCGACGAGGAAAAGCGCAGAATCATAGGGGAGGAGATCGCCAAGCTTTTGGCTGCAGGGTCTGTAAAAGAGGTGCGCCACCCCGAGTGGCTAGCCAACCCTGTACTTGTAAAAAAGAAAAATGGGCAATGGAGAATGTGCGTTGACTACACAAGTCTGAACAAGGCGTGTCCCAAGGACCCGTTCCCCTTGCCCCGCATCGACCAAGTTATTGACTCCACCGCAGGGTGCGAGTCCCTTTCTTCGGATGCCTACCGGGCTACCACGGATAGCCGAAGGAGTTCGACCATTTCGCCACTTCCTTCATCACTCGTTTGGCTCGTTTGCTACGTAACGATGCCGTTTGGTCTAAAAACGCGGGCGCTACATACGGCGATGTATGCAAGCGTGTTTCAACGACGGATCGGCCGTAACATCGAGGCATACGTCGACGACATCGTCGTGAAGACTAGGAAGGCTGATGATCTCATCACTGACCTAAGAGAAACTTTTGCGAACCTCCGACGGTTCCGCATAAAGCTCAACCCCGAGAAATGCGTCTTCGGGGTCCCTAAGGGAAAGCTTCTCGGTTTCATCATCTCTGAGTATGGCATCGAGGCCAATCAGGAGAAGATCTCGATGATCATAAGGATGGGCCTGATCGGCAACCTAAAAGGGGTCCAAAAGCTGATAGGATGCCTTGCAGCCTTAAGCCGTTTCATGTCTCGTCTCGGCGAGCGCGGGATGCCGCTCTACAGGCTGCTCAAGAAATCCGACCGCTTCAGCTGGACCCAGGAGGCTCAGGAGGCCCTCGCCCGCTTGAAGACCTTCCTGACCTCACCCCCAGTCCTGGTCGCCCCGGCACCAGGCGAACCGCTGCTCCTCTACATCGCCGCCACAACTCAAGTCGTCAGTGCGGCCCTCGTGGTAGAACGAGCAGAAGAGGGCCGTGAGCTCAAAGTACAATGGCCAGTCTACTTCACCAGCGAGGTGCTTTCCGAGTCCAAGGCTCGGTACCCGCAGGTGCAGAAACTGCTCTACGCGGTGCTCATCACGAAGAGGAAGCTGATCCACTACTTTGACCAGCACCCCGTCACTGTGGTGACCACGTCGCCACTCGGCGAGATCGTCCACAATCGCGATGCCTCAGGAAGGATAGCCAAGTGGGCACTCGAGCTCAATAGTCACGACATATCGTACGTTCCCTGAACGGCGATCAAGTCACAGGCCCTGGCTCACTTCGTCGCCGAGTGGACCGAAGCCCAGGTGCCACCGGCGCTCGAAGACCCCGAGTACTGGACAATGTACTTCGATGGGTCCTACACCAAAAACGGCGCGGGTGCGGGAGTCGTCATCGTCTCCCCGCTCGGCAACAAGCTCCAGTACGCCATCAGGCTGCTCTTCGACGCGACCAACAACGTCGTCGAGTACGAGGCTCGCCAGCGGTCTCGGATTGTCGCCGACCTCGGCGCTCGCCGACTCTCGTCCACGGGGACTCCAAGCTCGTCGTCGATCAAGTCATGAAGGCGCGAACCCCGAGGCGCCCGCATGGCTGCGCACGGCCCGAAGTGCGCGCCTCGAAGAAAAGTTCAAAGGTTTGAGCTTCACCATAGCTACAGACGCTACAATGGTGAGGCCGACTACCTAGCCAATCTCGCCTCCAGCAGAGGGCCAGTCCCTCCTGGGATCTTCGTCTGCGACCTTCCGCAGCCTTCCATCCGGATGGATCCAAGACAGCAGAAACCTTTCGACCGCGGTAGCGACTACTCCGACCACCAAGCAGTCGGATGTAGAGCCGCCTGGGTCGGACCGCGATGTACTGACGACCGAATCTGACTGGAGGAAGCCCTTTATTGACCGCCTGACAGATGGATCGCTTCCGACCGACCCGACCGAGGCCCGGCGCCTCGCTCGTCGGGCGAAGTCTTTCGCCCTGGTCGGGCCAGATCTCTACAAAAGGAGCCCCTCGAGTCCTCGGTGCATCTGGTGACCAAGGGGCAACGCTTTCGATATCCATGGCGGTGTCTGCGGCCACCATGCTGCGCCCCGGTCCCTGGTAGGAAAAGGCTTCCGATAAGGTTTCTACTGGCCGACCGCCGTGTCCGACGCCGAAAGCGGATCGTGACGCGCACGCAAAGGTGCGATTCTTCGCTGGCGTGACGCATCTTAGGCTCGGGCTTCGAGACTATCCCCATCACGTGGCCATTTGCGGTCTGGGGACTCGATCTGGTTGGGCCCTTCAGGAAGGCGCCCGGGGGCTTTACCCACCTCCTTGTCGTGGTGGACAAGTTCACCAAATGGATAGAGGCCAAACCGGTCGCGAGCATCACGTCGGTGCAGGCGGCCACCTTCTTCCGGGACATTGTCTTTCGATTCGGAGTCCCGAACTCCATCATCACCGACAACGGGACACAGTTCACGGGGAAGGAATTCCTTGAGTTCTGCGACGACTTCAACATCCGCGTCGATTGGGCAGCCGTGGCCCATCCGCGGACTAACGGTCAGGTCGAGCGCGCGAACGGCATGATCCTCCAAGGGCTCAAACAACGAATCTTCAGTCGACTGAAGCAATTCGTGGGACGATGGGTGGCCGAGCTACCCTCCGTCCTCTGGAGCCTGCGTACCACGCCAACCCGGGCGACCGGGTTTACACCGTTCTTCATGGTGTTCGGTGCCGAGGCTGTCTTGCCAACCGACTTAGAATACGGCGCCCCAAGAATACAAGACTTCGACGAGGCTCGGGGGCTCGCCTCGCAACAGGACACCATCGACCAGCTCGACGAGGCGTGTGATGTGGCCACTCTACGATCGGCCAAGTATCAACAAGCGCTGCGACGCTATCACAGCCGTCAAATTCGAGAGCGATCCTTCGACGTCGGCGACCTGGTCCTGCGCCAGGTTCAGGCTAACAAAGACAGGCACAAGCTCTCACCACCCTGGGAAGGCCCCTTCACCGTCGTGGAGGTTCTCCGACCGGCACCTTCCGACTCAAGGACGCGGATGGCCACGTCCTCCCCAACGCGTGGAACATAGAAAAGTTAAGGCGATTCTATCCCTAAGTCCTTTTCTTGTCCCTTGTACCGTCCTTACCTTTTTTCCGAGCACCCGGTCGCCGTGCGACGCTCGGGGGCTGCCCATTGGCACCCTCGTACGGGTCGCTTTTGGCCAGGCGCACTCGCGCGGGTCGGTGACCCGGCCAGCCACGGGGTCCCTCCAGAGCGGTAACCCTCTCGACCCAAGTGCTACGGCCTACGCCCCAGCGGCTATGGTTGCGAAGTAGCACTTTGCGGAAGAAGGAAGTGCCCGAACGGAGCGACCTTTGGTCGGTTGGGAACACTCCTTTCCCGTGCAAGCACAGCCAATTCACGCACTCACGCGGGTCGGTGACTCGACCAGCCACGGGGTCCCTCCCGAGCGGTAACCCTCTTGACCCAAGTGCTACGGCCTACGCCCCCGCGGCTATGGTTGCGAAGTAGCATTTCGCGGAAGAAGGAAGTGCCCGGGCGGAGCGACCTTTGGTCGGTCGGAACACTCCTATCCGCACAAGTGCGCATGAATCTTGCATAGCCAAGTTCCGTCCTCCTCACCCTTCCCTGGCAAACGATCCGACCTACGCAAAAGCGACCCCCGCGGTCCTTAAGGCTATGGTCGGTCAGGTGCTCGCCACAGCATAAAAAAGGAGAGACAAATCGGAACTTGCTAAAAGCTTTAAGATTATTTGCATACAATAGTCTTTTACAATGAAAGGGGGATATGTCTAATTTCTCCCTACTCTTTGTGGAGGACAATCTGCGGCGAGATGTGGCCGGCGATCTCCCGAGCGTATGGCTCGATCAGAAGCTCGAGCTTGTCCACCTCCTCGTCCGTCCGGTTCGGCGACCAGCCGCCACCACCGCGAGGTCGATGCTGTCGTAATGAGAGACGGTGTTGACCAGTGCCGAGGAAGCCCCGAGCGCAGCGCCCTCGCTTACCGCGCTCTCGACGTGCCCCGGCACTCGGGCCAGCGCGATGGCGAGCGAGCCCGGACCCGGCACGGCTCCGAGCAATTGGTCGCAGACGTCCTGGCCGACCTTTCGAAGGGCCTCCAACCCTGCGGCCAGCTCGGTCCGACCTCCCTCGGCCTCCTGGAGCGCCGCCAACGCCGTATCCCACGCCACGACCGCCGCGTCCCGGGCCTCCAGAGCATCCTTCCGCGCCTCTGCGGCGCGGCTAAGGTCTTTCTGCAGCTCTGCAGACCGGGGGTAGCATCAGAAAACACGCCCCATTAACCGCAATCACAAACTCAAAGTGGAGGAACAGGACTTACCGCCCGCAGAGCTCGCCAGGTCGCGAAGATCGGCCATGGTTTTGGCCAGTTCCCTCTGAGTAGCGTCGCGCTCGCACCGTGCCAGCTCGGCGCCCTCCCGAACTTGGTCCAGCTCTCCCCGAAGGCGGGTCGCCTCCGACTGGGCGGCCGCCTCCGCGGTCACGGTGGTGTCTTTGGCTTCACTCGCCCCCGCCAAGAGGGTCTCAAGCTCCGCCACCCGCGCCACCAAGGACTGGCTCGCCTGGCGCTCGTCGAGCAGGGCTTGGGCGAACCGAGCCAGCTCCTGGCGGACCTCCTCCGCTGCCTTTTGCTCGTGGCCCAAAGCCTCTCGAGCGTCGTGCAGCTCAGGGCGCAGCCGGTCGCGCTCTTCCACAGCGGCTAACCTTCGGCCGTGCAGACCCTTGATGAACTGCGACTTCTCATCCGAGCGGGCACACAAGGGCTGCAAGGCACAACACTCCGTTAGCCCATGACGAATTCGTCGAAAGCTACACAAGACGAGTTCTGCCGACTTACCAGGCTAACTGGAAGAATTTCATCGGTAACCATGCCCAAAGACTACCGAGCACTCGAGCAAAGCCGATCCTCTTGGATCCGCTTCGTCTCGGCCACGACGCGCTTGACACCCTCCCGGAAGGCGCCCCATTCGAAGCTCTCCGCCGGATCGTCCAGCGAGATGGTCGACCCGCCGGTCTGACCGTCCCCCGACCGAGTCAACGTAAGCGGGAGCGGCCGAACAAAGCTGCCTAGGCTGGCCTCAGCGGCTTGCGCCTGAGGAAGGTCACCCGGCACGTCCCCCTGCGGCTCCGGTGGGACTAGCTCTGACCCTTGGGCCGCGTCCTCCAGCTGGTTCCCTGGCGGCGGCGTTACCGTCGTTTCTGGAAGCCGGACCGCATCCGCCGGCGGGCTCCCCGGCGGCGGCGGTAGCTCCACTCGACCCCCTCGGCCGAGGAGGGGAGACCTGGCTTGCCAGGGACGGTCGGAACCGCTTCGCTCTGCGTCCCGGCTACCGGCCCGGAGACCGCCGCCTGCTCCGTTGGCAAATCCGATGCTGCCGCCACCGATGCTTTGACCCCAACTAGACCGATCGGCGTCTCCTCGACCCGTGCCGCCACCGATGCTTACAAATTTACTTGCCGGTCAACTGTCGGCGTTTCGAGCACCGGCAAGTAAATTTGTAAGTCGGAAGGGGCCGCGCGTTCCCTCTCCCTGAATGGTTAGACTCGAAGGCCCAAGATGTATACTGGTTCGGGCCGAATGTCCCTACTCCAGTTCGTGTGGTAGTGTTGTATTGCCTTGGATGCAGTCGTCTGCACCACGCTTACAAGGGAGGGCTGAGGACTTGAACACGAGAGCGTTCACTGCCCGCTCGTAAAGACTTAGCGAGAGGAGGATCTATCTCTATTCGTGTGTGCGTGTCCTCGTGTACGTATATCTATGACTGTATATCCTGGAGGACCCTGCCCCCCTTTATATAGGCGGGAGGGGCAGGTTACATCGAGAATTGGGAGAAGGAAGGAAGGAGAAAACTAGACTAGGAGCCCTAGTCCTTCGTCTTGGCGATTGGTCGTCGTCCGGCCTCGTCCACACCGGGTTTGGCGAGCTTTTGAGCGGAAGCGATTCGTCGTTTCCTTGGGAAGCAGCGCACCTGCCCTCTAGGAACCTGTCAGGTGCTGATGTTGCGAAGCGTAGCCCTGGCGCTGCCTCAGGAGAGAGCGCGTCCCCATACTCCGTGTGATTGGGCGATGGGACTGGAGTTTTGACTTGGGAGACCCTTGTGCTGCCTTGGGAAGGGGCCACCTGCCCCGCACGGTCACTTCGAACAATCCTGTCCGTGGGGCACGTGTCCCATAGTCGGCGGAGGCCCGACACATGGCCCTTAGTGTAGGTTGCCTTAGCTTGGTCGGGGCTCAGGAGTGCCCGACCTGTGATGAGGGTCGGCGTCCCACTTGGTCGGGATTGCTCGCCCCGCTCTGGTCGGGGACGAGCGTCTTTTTGTGGCTTCGCAGGTCCCTTGGTCGGAGCTGGGCTTGACGCGGCTTGTTTGCCATTCTGGGTCGTTGGGGTACCCCTGGTATGAGTATTCGTCAACTACAAAAGGGTGAGTGAGAGAAAGAGAAGTGGCATCATCACCTGCTTCGAGTACGGTGGCCCCAACCACATTCGGGCAAACTTTCCTAAGCTGGGGAAAGGCAAAAACAACTCCGGTGGTTCGGGAAAGATGGACTACACCAACAAGAACCGCAACTACAAGAAGCCTCCAGCTCGTGACCCGGAGCATGAGAAAAAGTACCACAACTTCTCAAAAAACAAGAAGTTCTTCCACCGCGTCCTCACTGCACTCGATGACATCAACCTCTCCAACACGAAGACCTGAAGCGACGAAGGTGAGGATGATCCACAAGAGAAGAACAAAGGCGGTGACAACTTGACCAGGATGTGCTTCAAGGCGAATACCAACGGCATCTGCGACTCCGAGCTCTACAGCGACTCGGACATGGTACCCTCCTATGACCAGCTCAACGAAGCTTTCTTCAAGCTAGGAAAATTTCATGCTAGAGCTAGAGCTAGGTGTATGAAGCTAGAGAAGGAAGTAGGTACCTTGACTCTGGAGTTAGCTTCTCTTAGATCTTCTCCCTCTCGAGTCTCTGATGACTATTCTCTATGTGATGCCTTGCTTGTGGAGCTTGAGAACATAAAGACTATGCATGATAGTGTGTTGTCTAAGCTAGATAGTCTTAGGTTGAAGAATGCTAGCACTGATTCTATTGATTCTATTCCTATAGATGCTAGCTTTCTTTATGCTCACACTAGTGCATCATGTGAAAATTACCCTAAATTGCTTGCTGAAATTGATGCCATGAGCACTCACCTTAGGAAGCTATCTACTAGAAATAATGAACATGAATTGCATGCTTCTAAGGACTCAATCAGCTTATGCGAGGGCGGTAGGCAACTAAAACTTGACAATGAATCCTTAAATGTCAAGTGTGCTGAACTTGCTAAGGACTTACCAGTTAAGTCACAAGAAAGTTGCTTGCGATGTGCTGAGATTGAGGGGGACTTGAATGAAATCCAAGTCGAACTTAGGAAGAAGCTAGAGACCCAGACCCTTAGGATTAGAAATGCCCCTTACATTTCTTGTGAGGCCCTCAAGGTTAAGGTAGCCGTACTGAGAGAGAGAAATGCACGTGTTGGTAGTTCTTCATTTTCTGGTTCTTCTTCCTCTTCCCCTTGTTCTTCCTATGCCTTTCTCTTTTAGGAGTGTGAGTATCTCATGATCACTCTTGAGAAATTTGTAGGAGGCAAGAAGAAGCTCAATCTCATCCTAGACCAGTCTAAGATTAGTCGATTTAATCAAGGTCTAGGATTTGACTACTTGGAGCACGCTAGGGCTCATCCTCCTATTGTTGTGCGTGGCTCCAAGAGTGGAGAGATTGTGGTTGCTCCTAGGGTGAGCACAACTGTGTTTAAGTCTGCTGGGGTTGTCCATGGGATGTCTGATCAGAAGGTTGCTCCTCCTGTTGCTTCTGCCTCTAGCAAGGCAAAGTACTCATGCACCTTCTGTCATAAGGATGGTCACCTAGTAGATTTCTGCTTCAGGCATGCCAAGATCACTAGACACGAGCGTGTTCGTGCCCTTTGGGGGATTTAGGGTCATCCCTAGACTCTGAGTGCTCCTAAGGCACACACTGTTTCTAGACAGGCTAGAGAGTCACCTATTTTTAGGCAGCGTCTAGGACTCGATTTTCATGCTGTTCAGTCGATTTTTTGTCCTAGAGCTGCTCATGGTCAGTCTTTCCACTGTCCTTTTGATATTCCTCGTGTTTCTCATCGAGGTAGATATCAGCGACGTGAGGTGTTTCCTGGTAGGAGATTTGGGCAGCCTAACTGGGATGGTCCGACCTTTGCACGATGGCGGGCCAACCCAGCTTCAGCTCCCAGATTTTCTGCTAGTGCTACTTCTGGTCGTGTGAGAGTAGACTGTCAGAGAGACTATAGAGTCCAGTCTTTTGCTTCAATGGCTGGTACTTTGAGGCATTGTGTGATTCAATATTGGGTGCCTAGATCTTCTCTTGTTTGTCCCAATACTGAGTCACCTCTCTTTCTCTTTCGTTGACACAGGTTCGTAGGATGGGGAAGGGAGATGTTTGGATTATTGACTCCGGTTATTCTCGTCGTATGACCGGAGACTCGAGATGGTTCTCTTCCCTAGTTCGAGCTCCCGGTGATGAGTTGATCACTTTTAGGGATGCTTTATCAGGTAGAGTCATTGCAAAAGGTACCATCTGCATTAATGATAATTTCTTTCTTAAGGACGTTGCCTTAGTGAGTAAGCTGCAATACAATTTTCTTTCTGTCTCTCAGCTTATCGATGACTCTTTCGAGGTAAGCTTTAAGAGTAGTGCCTGTAGAATCATTGATTCATCAGGGGAGTTAGTTTGTGGGATTTCTAGATTTAGGAGTCTTTCGTGTTGATTTTTCTGCTTCTTTTGGAGACTCTCTTCGTTGTTTGATTGCTTCAGAGTCCCATGATCTCTCCTTCTGGTATAGGAGATTAGGTCACATCGGTTTCGACCATTTGACCAAGGTTAGCAACCACGATCTCATTCATGGTCTACCTAGACTCAAGATGGTCAAAGACTTAGTTTGCTTTCCTTGCCGACATGTTAAGATGGTTGCTGCTTCTCATCTTCCGGTCACTGTTGTGACGACTGACGCACTAGAATAACTTTTACATATGGACACTTTTGGTCCAGCTAGAGTGCGTCAGCGGGTGGAAAGTGGTATGTTCTTGTCATTGTCGATGATTTTTTGGGGTATTCTTAGGTGTTTTTCATGGCCTCGAAGGATGAATCTTTTACCCATTTCAAGAGTTTGGTCAGTAGGCTGTCTGTTGAGCTCCTTGGTTCCTTACGAGCTATACGCAGTGGCAATGGCACGGAGATCAAGAACTGCTACTTTGAGAGCTTCTATGAGCAGTTAGGCTTAGAGCATCAGTTTTCTTCTCCATACGTCCCTCAGCAAAATGGCATAGTGGAAAGCAAAAATAGGACCCTAGTCGAGTTGGCCAGGACAATGCTAGATGAGTACAGTACTCCTAGGAAGTTTTGGGCTCAGACTATAGCTACTGCTTGTCATGTATCTAATCGAGTATTCTTGAGAGAATATTTGCATCGCACTTCTTATGAGTTGAGGTATGGGTGAAAGCCCAGTGTTTCTCATTTTCGTGTGTTTGGTTGAAAATGTTTCGTTTTGTAGTCTGGGAACCTAGATAAGTTTGAGTCTCATTCTTCTGGTGGCATTTTTCTAGGTTACTCGACTTCTTCTCATAGCTATAGGGTCTAGAGTTGTGATGCGAATAGGATCATAGAGACCTGTGAGGTGACATTTGATGAGGCTAGCTCAGGAGCTAGACTTGACATTTTAGGTTCTTCTTCACTCTCTGAGACTATCTTTGTAGAGGATGAGGATGGTGGAGATGATGGTGTTCCACCTGATCCAGTCCCCTTTACACCTGAGGTGCCTCCTGTTTCTATTTCTACACCTCAGGGAGACCAGCCCTTACCTTCAGTCCCTCCTTCAGCGAGTGGCTCTGTTCCTACCTCTTCTGTACATGAGGCAGAGGCCACTTCTGCTTCTAGACCTCCCCGCCATATTCAAAGACATCATCCACCTGATCAGATCATTGGCGATATGTTTGAGCGAGCCACACGCTCGAAATCAGGTTTGTCCAGTTTCTACCTTCACTCAGCCTTTGTTGCCTCCTTGGAGCTGAAGGATGTTTCTCATGCATTATCCAATGAGTCGAGGATTAATGCTATGCATGAGAACTTGAGAACTTCGAAAGGAATAAGGTATGGCAACTTGTTGAGCCCCCATTTGGTCATAATGTCATTAGGACCAAATGGGTGTTCAAGAACAAGCAGAGTGAGGATGGGGTTGTCATTTGGAACAAGGCTAGGCTAGTCGCACAGGGCTTTTCTCAGGTTGAGGGTCTTGACTTTGAAGAAACTTTTGCTCCTGTAGCTAGACTAGAGGCTATTAGGATCCTACTCGCATTCTCGGCATCCAAAGGCTTCAAGCTTTATCAAATGGATGTCAAGAGTGCATTCCTCAATGGGTATATGTTAGGCAACCTCCAGGATTCGAGAACCCCAAATACCCAAACCATGTCTTCAAGCTTTCCAAAGCTTTATATGGACTTAAGCTGGCCCCTAGAGCTTGGTATGAGAGGCTTAAGTCCTTCCTTCTCAGTCATGGTTTTAAGATGGGTATAGTAGATAAGACTCTGTTCATCAGACACCATGATGCTCATTTTCTCCTCGTTCAGATTTATGTGGAGGATATTATCTTTGGTGGCTCTTCGCACTCCCTTGTGTCTTAGTTTTCAGATGTGATGAGAACAAAGTTCGAGATGAGCATGATGGGCGAGTTGAGCTACTTCCTCAGCTTCCAGATCAAGCAGACTCGAGAGGGCACCTTCTTGCATTAAGGCAGGTACACTCGAGACCCCCTAAGGCGCTTCGACATGTCTAACGGGAAGCCAGCGATGACTCCTATGGCCACCACTGCTGTCCTCGAGCCTGATGAGGATGGTGAGCCAGTTGATCAGAAGGAGTTCCAGAGCATGATCGGCTTCCTCCTGTACCTCACTGCTTCGAGGCCGGACATACACTTTGCCGTGTGTCTGTGCGCTCGATTTCAGGCTTCTCCTCGCGCCTCTCACCGCCAAGCTGTGAAGCGCATCCTCAAGTACCTTCGAGCTTCTATTGATTATGGTATCTGGTATTCCTCTTCTTCTTGTCTGTCCCTTAGAGCCTTTTCCGATGCAGGCTTTACTGGTTGTAGGATAGATAGGAAGAGCACTTCTAGCACTTGTCAATTTATTGGCACTTCTCTTGTTTGTTGGTCATCTAGGAAGCAGTTCGGAGTTGCACGGTCTATCGCTGAGGCCATGTATGTCGTTGCAACTAGTTGTTGTAGTCAGGTGCTCTGGATGAGATCGATCTAGCGGGACTTTGGGTTAGAGATAGAGAGTGTTCCACTTTTCTGTGACAACACTTCTGCTATTTCATTGCTAAAAACCCAGTGCAGCACTCTAGGACTAAGCACATTGATATTAGATATCATTTCCTTAGATACCATGTGGAGAAGGGTGATATAGTGCTTTCGTTTGTAGAGAGTGACCACCAGCTTGCCAATATCTTTACTAAGCCTTTGGATATCTCTAGGTTTGTGGCCTTGAAAGGAGAGCTTGGAGTTGTGTACCCTTACGATATCTCTTGAGGGGGAGCTGGTTTGTATATTATGTATTATATATGTTTTCTTCTAACATTTCCTTACTTTTGTATCTTCTGGGTGTTTTTGGGCTTTCTTTTAGCTTCTGAGTTCACTTCACTTAGACTTCTGGCATGCTTTGTATGGACATCTCATATTATACTATAGGTTGCTATCATGCACAATTAGCTGTTCTTTCTTCTCTCTAGGTTGAGTTCCCTCACAGTCTTATAAGTCTATCAAGTGTTGGGTCCCTAGGTAGATGTAACATCCCAAAAATTTATTAACAATAATAAAATTTATAAGATATATGAACAAGTGTTAATTTTCATTTCCCTGGTTTTTCTGAATTTTCTCTGGATTTTCTTGACTTTCTTTGATTATTGGTTTAAGGGGAAATCCCTTTTGTTAATCATTTAAACATTGGATAAGTGATCAGAAAAGATTTGTAAAACAACAAAATAAGAAAAATTCCTGTAAAATTTGCGGAGCTATCCAGAACACTAAAATATAATTTAAAAGTCATATCAATGTATTTAAAGATGAAATGAAAGGCAAATTAATGTATCTTGACTATAAACAGTAAATATAACAGAAATTAATAAAAATAATTTTTCATAATTCGATGTGAAATTTTTATATTATCTTAATTCTGTATAGTTCCATCAACAGTAAAAATATCAGGAAATAATAATTATATTTGATAATTATAAAAATTCCAAAACAGAAAAGCTGAAAAAGCTTGAAATGCCGATGTTAAAATTTTAATAAATAAACTATAAATAATATGAAGTTGAAACTTTTATAGAAGACCAATGTTGTCATAAGGAATCTCCACAAAAAGTTTCAAAAGTTTTGAATAAAATATAGACACTTAAGTAAATTAGAATCAGAAAGCACAAAATTGAGCACAGTGCACTGTCAGAATTTTTATAAATTCTACAGGAATCAAATCAGTCTGAAAATTTGAAAGTGTCATATATCTTATCACAAGTACACGAAGTAAATTTCTCATTAATTTACCAACTAGATAGTTAATAGATTCAGTGAACCCAAATCGACCTTGCTCGCAGTTGAAACTGAAGTTTTCTTCTTCCTTCATTGCCGCGTGGGTCCGGTGTTCTGGTGACCCCACCTATCAGTGCCAGCCTCTGTCTTCTTTCTCCCTTCTCAGCCGAGCTCCCAAGCATAACCGAGAAAGCTTATCGCTGCTGTAGCTTCGCCACCTCCGCTCTTCCGCGCAAACCAAGGTAAATGTGTCATCATGAGTTTCGCCACGCATCGTCCTTGCCTGCAAAACCCACAAATTCGCCCTTACCTCCTCCTATGCACCGCCGCAAAAAACCCCGCCTTGTTCACACCAGTCATCAAGCTCCTCTACATCAAATTCCTTGGCTATAAAAGCCGTTCTGTGGTCGCTAAAGAATGCTCGTCATTTCCCCTCTCCTTTTACTCGCTCTCGTCCATCGAACCTTTGTAAATTTCTCCATTCCTCCTCAAAGCCGAAGAACCCAAGCTCTCTAATCATATCCGATTGAAGACAGTATAGAGAATCATTTGTAAATTCCTTTTCGATATAGCTTTAGCAGCTCATAAGTAACAAAAGCCCTCTGTCATTTTCAGGAATCATCAACCTGAGCCCCGCCGCCACTGTACCCTCTTCTTCCCCAGAATCGGTGATCGGTGGTGAGCTCATCCGATACTTCTTTGTACTCCTGAATAAGCAAAATGGAACGTCTAGGACCCGTAGATGCTTTAGGTGGAATCAATTCCATCGGAGATGCTCTCTGTCGCCGGTGCGGCCATCCGCCGTATTCACCGCAGCTCGGCCGCGGTGGTGACCCAGTTCTGGTCATCGTCGAGGGCTTCTGAGCCTTTCCCTAGACGCGCAATGACCTGAGGAAGCTAACCGTGCAGATGGTTCATCCCCTTCGGCCGTAGATCGCTGCCAGCGAGTTCGAGTCCACCGAGCTCTGCTCTAAGTCACTACTTCGCGGGACCTAGTCGTCAGTGACTGCAGACAAGCCTCTTGTGAGCGCCTTGAGGTCATTGATGGATGGGCCCGAGATGTCAGTGATTGTGTCAGATTTAAACAAAGGCTGTTGGCGCAAAGCAAAAGGCGTTTTCAGTACTCTGAAAGCGTATTTTGTTATATTTGTTCATTTCCAAAACCGAATCACTTCAAATAGCTATAACTTTTGAAATATAAATCCAAATAAGACGAAACCAATTTATAAATTAATATAAAATCAAGTACTCTCAAATTATGCAAAAACATTTTGAATATATTCTCTGGAAAAATTTGAAATTCAAATTTGTGAAAAAGGCATCAAAATAGGCTATATGTAGAAATTTTGCAAATGAACTTTGATTTTGATAGAACTAATTTTGTTATGACCCTTGTTCTGATAGCAACCTAAATATGTAAAAATATTTGAGAATCTAATTTGTTTTGGGTCTTTTCTTTTAAAATCTAACATCATTAGATTAAATATTCAATAAGGAATAACAAATAGAAAAGAATTTTAGAAAGTTATTAAATTCCTGTTCAGCATGATGGCAATAGGCCTTGAACATGTAGAAATAATTAGAAAGTAATAACTTGAATATGTTTCATGCATATAAGCCATATTCTAGTGCAAGGATCATATGTATGTATACTTTTTCATATAGGGATGTGCATACATCTAATAGCAAGTATGTAAGGACTTATTTGATAAATCAAAATATTAAGTAATCGTGATAGATTAGTCATAAGCAGCATGCTAATAAATGTAGTTCTAAAATCTATAAGTATATTGCTTTGCATCTGAATCCTATTAACAAAATAGTGCATTATGCTATCATTGTGTAACAAATCCTTCTACTCTAAATAATTTTAGCATCTAGAATTCGTTAAAGTAAAATAAATTATTCTTAAAGAGCAAGATACACTTGATACAATTTGGTCCAAAAATTAATAATGGTAAAACACGAATAAGAAGATGGTATCAACACATAAACACGAATCATAATCCTACTAATAAACACTTCTACAAGGAAGCTTTTATTTGGATTTTCTATCTGTCTTCTTTTTGCCCTTATTTTGGTTTGCTGTTTATTGTATGTTGTTCTTGTTAATCGACAAGTAGACACCGACGAGCCTGAGTTTGTAGACGACAACCTCGCAGATGATCCAGACTTCGTACCGGAAGACGATCAGCAAGGCAAGCACCCCCTTGATCATTTTGTTCCTAATATTTTAAATAAGTACATTACAATGCTTGCAAAACTATTATGCATGCGTGTACTTGATGTAAGGTTGTGTCCCAATATTTTGATGGGAGCGATAACTTCAATTTTGTGAAACTGACTTTGACGATCCGACTACAACGTACGACGACGATGCGCCTTAGCAATCACTAAACCAGCTCTGGAGGGTTATTGATCTTGTCGTGGGCACGATTAACCTAAACACGAGGTTCAATTCCTGCAAGCAACTGAAGAACAATCAAGAACAATAGTAATAGCAATCTGAAATTGCGAATATGAATGAAGGCAAAAACAGGGTGGGGCTCTATTGAAGATCTTGACAAGGTGGTTGTCCAGCACAACTCGAAGACTCAAAGTTTGCACTTGGCTAAACTAATCAAATAAAACCCAAGTGTCTAAAGTGGCGGCTACTGAGTATATAAGAAGGAGGGACGTGAGAGGGTCATCCTAGGGTTATGTGCAGCTAGGGGGGCGCACAAAACTTGGGCTTAGGCCCACTCACGCTTACAAGGCCCAAAACAGTATTGTAGTATATTGTTTCGATGATTTCGGCTGATCCACGATTAAGCTAGGGATGGGACCAGAGCCATTCGAAAGATCTTGTTGTAAGCTTTCAATCAAGTACAAGAACTCTCCAATCGGATACCGTATACAAAAGTTATGCTCATTTTGCTTTAGATTGGTATCGGGAGGCCGAATTGGATTCTAGAACGTGATTGATTTCATATGTCTATCTTCTTGGCCCATGGACGTGTTGGAGTTGGTCCAACTAGGTGTGGACGTATCCATTGTTGTGATGTCCTCATCATCCTTCCCCTTCTTGAATTTGAGTCATCCTCGACTCAAGCTCACCTTTTAGCTCGTCTTCAGCACAAAATATTCTCATATAGGTCCTGCATTTATTTAAATAAAATAGTAGCTTCGCCTCTTTATATATTTTAAACACAAGAAAGACATTTAGAGGATTCACCTGATAACTATCCATATAGCTCAACACTTCTTTCCAGCATATAATGGCATGATGAAAGATAGCACTCTTGGATGCTTCCTCCCTTCCTTGAAGGAAAACCATCCTCGGTTTTGGACAAGCTGGAAAAGAAATAGGCAACAAAAAGAACAACGTGTACGCAGCATATATGTATATATCCCATATTTCATTGTTCTTTTGGATTTGCGGAATGCTATTTACATAACAACAAATGAGGAAATCAGATTCAAGCAAAACACCTTTCTTCATAATTTTGCAACTCAATTTGTAGTTATAAGTGAAGCATATAACATAAATTTTAACATGATTCTGTTTGCAGCTAACTTTGCAAATATTAGTAAAGCACATATCTATCCCTATCCTTGGATAAAGAATACTCATGTTTTTTAAGCCACGTTCAATAACATAGATAGGCAAAACTACATGTTTTGGCAACAAGCATAGCTCATTCATATGATCAGATTGTAAACAAGCAATATCAAACCATTCCAACAACAGTGACACAATTTTAATGGCCTTCTACTCATCAACAAAGACATGCTGATTTGTAATACAAGTCAATTCACTAAAATTCGAACAATGAGGTAGCAATCTATGGGTATGACACATATCAGGAAAATTTGATGGTGCCTTACATGAAACAAGGTTTTGCATACAACTAGGATTGCCCAAAATAGCAAGCTTCAATTCAGCAGGTTTATCACAAGTTATGCATATTTTGTAAACAAGAAACTTGCCATCTATGCCATAATCCCTAAATAAATTGAATTTAAAACAGTAGTCATATGTGCTAGATAAAGACTTAAAAGATGAAATTTCAGAAATCTTATCCATAGCACAATTCAAGCTAACAGGCTCATTCAACATGATATAGCACAAAACAGTGGCACGGGATATTCTAGCTATCACTTCATTATGCATAATCAGCACCACATGATCAAAATTATAAGCATGCAGTTCATCACATGGTTCTACAATTGTGGCACAAGGTGGTAACTCACTAGAATTAAGTACAGCAAGATTATACTCACAAATTTGCTCCCATTCTTGCTGTAAAATCAGGTTTGTACCATGGTCATTAACATCCTCCTCAGAAGTAGATACCTCAAAACTTTCACTTGATAACGTAGGTTTTTCAGCTTGTAGCTCCCATTCTTCAGAAGTAACCTGCATGTCACTTGGAACAGCAACAACAGAAGTAACAAAAGTAGATTGGATTACGTTAGTAGAATCATCATCACATGTGCTATCCTCTACTTCACTCGAATTTTCTGGTATTTCTTTCGCATTCTCGGGGTGTATGCTCTCATTAAGGTTTGGTGCAGTGCATGCAATAGGAGTAGTATTTAACTCTGTGGGAACTTGAACTGTGGTTGCTTGTCTTCTCTGTATTTTTCTTTCAGCTTCACATGAAAGATTAAACAAACATGACATAGAATTGAATTCTTTACAAGATATCATGATCTAAATATCAAAATCTAGTCCAGAATCAAAATTGTTCAACAGAGTCTTTTCGATCTCTTCTAACCCACAACGCAAATATCTACTCTGAAATTCTTGGTAGTACATATTCACAGTTTTACTACCTTGTTTTAGACATTGCAATTCATTCTATAATTTGCGAGCAACATATGAAGGAACAAATCTTGCTCTCATAATTTTCTTCAATTTAATCCATGTGCTAGGGATGTCCTGATTTTTACGCATATAATCATTCCACCAAAGAGCAGCAAAATCAGTAAATCCACTAGTAACAGTCATAACCTTATCATTCTCAGGAATTTCGTGTTTATCAAATGATTGTTCTACAACTAATTCCCAAGTAAGATAACATTCAGGATCATATTTACAACTAAAAATTGGTACGGTGAACTTATTTTTGGTATGTGTGCTATATCATCGTACCTCCCGTGGTGATGAAGCTGTGCTCGTATGATCCTCGTATCTCAGAGTGTGAGCTATCTCTTCTCCTAGGATGCTTTTGGCCCAAGCACTACAACATTGAGAACCTGCCATTGTTAGTGAAGACAAGAAACAAATCACAAGGATATGTCCCTACCAACTAGGATGTGCTGAAAAGTCGCTCAACTCTCACGCTTTAACCAAAGCTCTTACAAGTTCTTACCATGCTGCAGGAGTTGTCGGCCGTTGGCGGTGTAAAAAGTTCTCCGAAGCTTAGAAAAAGCGATTGCCAAGGGACCGAACAAACATATGAGGTAGAATATGTGGAGCTAGGTAGGCTATATTTATTTCCTATGCAAATTGATAATTCTAGTTATTGTAATGATAAGTAATGACCCAAACTAGAATTCACAAGTCCTAGTTGCCGATCACAAGGATATAAGCGAATTTCAAGACAACACATGTGCAAAGATAATGATACTTATGCAATCAAGGAATGAGATGTAAATATAAGTGAGACACCAGAAACTCTATTGCACAAGTCGTAGAGAGATGCTAGCTTATTGCTTCAAGAATGTAAAGAGGGCACAAGATTGCTCAATAATTAATACAATTGCACAATCTGAAAATAATGAACACAAATTAGGGTTTTGCTCAATGTAGTGCTGCCGACCACTATTCTGTTTTTTTTCTTTTTTTCCTTTTTTTGGCCTTTTGGCTCTTTCTTTCTCTTTTCTTTCTTTTGGTGACTTTCGGCCAACACTAGTATGAGCAAAGTTTTGGAATCTCTAACTCGATGTCACAAAATAGTATGATAATATAATTCAAGATTATGCAATGTATCAAGTAGGGCAGCCCTAAACAATATCAAATAGCTAGTCACAAATGGGATCAAAGTATTCGCAAAGGATGAATTAGTTCCCAAAGGTATGTGTATTGATATTTTTGGCTTCTATGGATTGTGGATGCTAATGGACTCAACCAATTCAAAGGAACAAGATAGAACAAAAATTGAAGCAAGAAACCCAAATTCGGCCAGAACAGTGTAGCAAAATTGTCGCTGCAATTAAGATATGAAAAAGACTGAATCTAGTTTGCTCACAATGTAAGGAATTGAAGGAAATGTTCTATGCTTTAAAACAAGTATACGAACACAATTTGGAGCTAGTATATAGAAGTTATAGCCAAAACATCGAGGTGCACAAATTTGACCTAAATTCAGCCGATCTGACCAAATCTGAATCTGAATCAAATTCAGTTTGAAGGAGTCCGAATCACAAAGGACATCCAAAAACGTTTTTGTAGAGGACTCTTCAAGGATTCAGGAAAGTATAACAACTTCTCAATCGGAGTTCGGATGTGAGAATTATAATCAAAATACCGAACTGATCTAGTGTAACAACTTCTCAATCGGAGTTCGGATGTGAGAATTATGATCAAAATACCGAACTGATCTCGACTGGAAGTATAACTTGCTTCAACAACTTTAATGTCCAGATTAAACAAAATTGGATCCAGAATTAGAGTTCGTGACCAACTAGGTTTTTGTAGAGCTCGTTCCCAGGTTTTAGGAAAGTGCAAAAACACTAGAATCCAAGCTTGTATGCGAAAGTTATGAACAAAAAGTACTAAACAGATTGAAAGAAAAGCTACGCGAAGGAAAAACGATCAACAACTAAAACAAGGACTCTAATGGATCAAAACCTAACAAAACTCACTAAAATACCAGATTGAATTTAAAGGTTGAATTTTTGTGGAGTAATTATCAATTTAGGACAGAAAACAAAAACTAATCTAAGGTACTGAATCTCTCACCGAGAAACTTGGTGCTCTGATACCATCTGATGTAAGGTTGTGTCCCGATCTTTTGATGAGAGCGATAACTTCGATTTGGTGAAACTGACTTTGACGATCCGACTACAACGTACGACGATGATGCGCCTTAGTAACCGCTAAACCAACTTCGGAGGGTTATTGATCTTGTTGTGGGCACAATCAACCTGAACACGAGGTTCAATTCCTGCAAGCAACCGAAGAAAAAGCAAGAAAAATAGTAAAAGCAATATGAAATTGCAAATATGAATGAAGGCAAAAATAGGGTGGGGTTCTATTGAAGATCTTGATAAGGTGGCTGTCCAGCACAACTCTAAGACTCAAAGTTTGCACTTAGCAAAACTAATCAAATAAAACCTAAGTGTCTAAAGCGGTGGTTATTGAGTATATAAGAAGGAGGGACGTGAGAGGGTCATCCTAGGGTTATGTGCAGCCAGGGGGCGCACAAAACTTGGGCTTGGGCCCCCTCACACTTACAAGGCCCAAAATAGTGTTGTAGCATATTGTTTCGATGATTTCGACTGATCCACGATGAAGCTGGGGATGGTACTAGACCCATTCGAAAGGTATTGTTGTACGCTTTCAATCAAGTACAAGAATTCTCCAATCGGACACCGTATGCAAAAGTTATGCTCGTTTTACTTCAGGCTGGTATCCGGAGGCCGAATTGGATTCCAGAATGTGATTGATTTCATATGTCTATCTTCTTTGTCCATGGACGTGTTGGAGTTGGTCTAACTAGGTGTGGACGTATCCATTGTAGTGATGTCCTCATCAATACTTCACATAAAAATGTTGTACTAGGACATTGGTAGATATACCTGCTAATTTATGGAATTTCCTTGATAAGTATGGAAATATGAACCTTGATAACAATAGAAAAAGGGGTAGACAATACATAATGTCAACTGGGGTATATACGATTAATAATCATGCTTAGCCGTGCTTATTTAGCGATGAAGTAGATGATCAAATCAAAACTGCTCCTTGGGAATTTTGGATATGACTTGATGTCGGTTGTTGGTATTTTGACTAAAAACCCCAAAATAAAACTATGGTTTAGATACGAGAAATTATTGGCAATAACCGGTTGTGCAAGGGTTGGACTTGTACGTAGTATAGGGAGAAGTATTTCCCGTGTCGGATTAAGGACTGAGCTATGGGTTGTTTTCAAGCCAAGATAATCGTACAACTACGAGTGCTGGTATGGGACAACCTGAACCTATTAAGTTGTTTAGATATGGCTTTGCACATTGGTAGGCAGGAGATAGTATGAGCCCTCCTTTCTAGGTTTGCTTGCGAGGGGCTTCCACACCGAGGTGTGGGTAAATGCATGTCGGTACAACGGTGTACGCCTTGTTATGGGAAGAAACCGTTTCTTGCAGAGATAGACTGCCAATGTTATTGATGTATGTACAGAGATGGACTGTCATGCTTTACTTATTTAAGTTTCTTCTTCCATAACAAGGGCTTCACGTCATCGGGCTGGTTCAAAGTTAGGTCTAGATAATGTAACGATTATGATATGATCTCCTTATTGACACACCAAAGGAAGTGTGTCAACTGGCCTGGCAAAAGAGGTTGATTATTTCTTATGGGTAAAGTTGTACACCTCTGCAGAGTGTAAATCTAATTAATTAGCCGAGCCTATGGTCAAAGGCACTTGGTAACGTCATCACATGGTTAGAGTTTTAATACTTTCAAAATGACTTGGTAGGAAGATGGTGTTTTGAAATATACTTCATGTCAGGGGAATGACATGAAAATGGATTTAACCAGTCAGATAGACTGTGTTATATTTAATATTCTGTCAATACTTTAGTATTACATTGGTTGCTCTTTTACAAACTTCAGTTGAAATCTATCATATGAATATACTTTAATTTGCCAATGCAAAAATAACTGTAGAAACATCTCTATTGTTATGACATGCATTTAAACTTTATCTGCATTTGTGATACACTACAAGTCTTGCTGAGTACTCAATTTACTCAATCTTGCTATCGTTGTTGTTTTTATGTAACAACACCGAGTACCCCGATGATATCTATGATCACACAGGATACGGGGATTATGATAACGATCTTTTCTAGCGATTTTACCTTGTCTGTTGCCTGAGGATTTTTGGGCATACTACAAGATAATTATATTTCCGCTGCAAGTTTGAAGCTTTTGGCTTGTAATAATATTATGTATTCTTAAGACACTCATACGTATGTAATATCTTTGTGTATGGATGTGATTTCAATTTGTAAACTGTGCGTGCTAGCCACTGATCATGGTACTAGTACTGTATGCACATGAAACCCATTATTGGTATTTATTATCAAAAATGGGGGTACTACAGTAGACAGGGTTTGTGTGCACTCCTAGCTTGGGATCTAGAGTCAGCTTCCCTATGTCAGTCATTGGGAAAGATGAGAGCGAGTCTAAGCTGTAGTGTTTATCTACTATCTTTTCTATGCTCTATAGCCACCTAGTCTATAGTTTCTCGACGTCTTCTCATCATTCTGTGTTTCTGGTTTCGATTGAGTTCATTTGGACCTTTCTTGAGCTTAATTCTGCTACTAACTCAACTTGAACCAGATTTGTGCTTAGATTTGATTCACTTGTTGAGGGGGAGTTTAAGAACCTGCTTCCTGCATTGCATATAGACTCCATTTTCTTTTTTATGAGCTTTGTCTATTATGCAAATGAGCTATTATTCATGCTATGCACCATGCTACTTTTATGAAGAAAAATGCTAGCTTAGATATGTCCAAGTTCATTTTGATTCATCTTGCTAAGCTTGTTAAAAATTGAAAATTAAAGCTTTAAATGAAAACTTGATGAAACATGTTGCTTTTACCTGCTATATTTCTTCTCAGGTTCATATGCCATTATTTGTAAAATTTTGGATTTCTTCTAGTCCCTATAACAACTTGGGTGAAGCTATGTTGATCCATACTTGAGTCCTTCACATGCTCATAAATCTAAATGATAAAATGAAATGAAAAATTGACTCTTTTTGTGCAAATTGATCTCAACACTTTACATTTACAAGACTACTTCCCGTTGTACTTGGGATGAACTTGGAATGTATCGTGTATGACCAAGACCACTCTCTTAAGAGTTCTCTTGAGATGGTCGACTATGGCTTGAATCAATTACAATTGAAAAATGCAAATTAAAAAACAAACACATAAGTAGGTAAAGAATACAAATAATGTCAAACATTTGCATTTTGCATTAAAGATAAGTGAGCCCGAATGACCTTGTGTGCACATCTAGCTTTCCTAAAGTGTTGAGTAGGTTGAACTCTATGTTTTCCATTTGATCCATTGTATGGCCTTGCCTCTAGTTTAGAAACTATGCTAAGTGTTGCAATTGTTAAATCTTGCTAAAATGACAGTCTTATTTATGCTTGCTAGCAAAATTGACTTTTGCACTTGGACATGTCTTAGGTTAGCATATTCTAATCTTGCATAGCTTGGTGTCATACTTTGTATATGTGGTCACTTGGATAATTCTCAAAGCTCTATTAGATGCATTTCATTCATGCATATTTGAAAATGGGGAGAAATCGATGAAAATGCCTTCTTGATGTCTATATTGCCAAAAGGGGGAGAAAACGTAGTAAAGGCATCATCAATAAGTATGTAAAACTATGAAAAATATGATTGCATCTTGATTCTTATGATCTTTGTGTAGTCCTGCTAATTTTTAAGAATCATGAGCATCTTGAGCTATTTGTGAGTTTTCATTGGATTTTAGATCTTTTGTGGAAAACTTGCTCTTTCTTTGGTGTTGCTCTCAAATCCTTCTCGCCAACTTGGTCATGATCCCATTTCCTCTTTTCTTGGATCAAGTTTGGCTTTCCTCTCAAATTGCTTCTTCTCTCTTTCAAACTCAAAATTTTATGCCTTCGGGTGTTTGTCGATATACTCATCAAGGGGGCGATGGAAAAACCATGTGGAGGTCTATCCATGTTGGTGATGAGTTATTGACATCATTTAAATACCTGGTGCTTGAGTTTAGGGTTTATTTGAAGTCCTTTTCACTTTTTGAAGCAATGGGAGAAAGACCCAACAATGTCGGTGCTACCGGCCATGGGACGGTAGCACTGGCCCTCAAGCCGGTGTGAAAATTCTAGAGAGCTCCTTAGCTGATTTTTTAAGGGTGCGGTGCTACCGGCCGGGGGGCGGTAGCACCAGCTTTTTGAGTGAGGTTTGAGTTTGAATTTTGATTTTTGGGAGTTTAATTGCATATCTTTTTGGACATGCTATGTGATGGGTATTTCTTGTCTTTGATGGTCGTAGTATAAAATATATATGAAAAATATGCTAAAAAATTCTTGTCTTATCCGCACCCTATTCTTTTTATCCGGGCGAATTCCCGCATATTCTATATCTGCCCTTCGCCCACTACTGATTTGCCAATAACTGCGGCCGGTTCACTTGGTGTTTTACCAGAGGAAGATATTAGAACCACTCTCGTGTTTCGTATGCGAAAGATGGTTGACGACGGTGCTAGGTCATGGTGAGGCGGAGGACGACCGGGACTAGGCGTGATGCGTCGGAGGTCCAAACGATCGAGGATCACTAGAAGATGATCAGAAACAGAGTTGCTCTGAGCCGAGAAGACAAGGAATGGATGAGATGCTAACTTGGAGCTACTCAGATCAAGCAGGGCCGTTGGATCGTGGTCTAGGTGATAGAGTAGTGGGTCTAGTTAGTATGCTTTGAAAGGAGTGCAAAAACCCGGTATGGCTGTTGGGTTTCGAGTTAGCACATGTATGGTTGTGTGTGTGAGTCAATCCTAGCCCTTGATATGTTCCTTAGGGCTGAAGGAACTCATCTAAGGGTGGACGATGGCTCAAGTGTAGTATAAATAGAGGGGTAGGGGTAGCTCTCCCCTCTTTTAAGGTTTTAGAGGTTTGTGTGCTCCTTTGAGCTTTTCCCATTTTGTTGTGTGGGTTTGTAAACCTCCCTTCCAGAAATGAAATTTCAATTTCCTCAAGTCTGAATTTATTTTACGCATTTACATTATGCCTTAAATTCAGTCTTTAAATTCCGCAATTTACATTCTTGCAATTTGATGAGGACATCACTACTATGGATACGTCCACACCTAGTTGGACCAACTCCAACATGTCATCTATGGGCCAAGAAGATAGAGCTATCAAATCCATCACGTTCTGGAATCCAATTCGGCCTCCAGATACCGGTCTAAAGTAAAATTTGGCCTCTAGATACCAGTCCAATTGGAGAGTTCTTGTACTTGATTGAAAACTTACAATAAGACCTTTCAAATGGATCTGGTCCCAGCCCTAGATTCATCGTGGATCATCCGGAATCATCGAAACAATAAGCTACATCACTGTTTTTGGCTGTTTTGGGCCTTGCAAGCGTGAGGGGGCCCAAGCCCAAGTTGTGTGCGCCCCCCTGGCTGTACACAACCCTAGGACGACCCTCTCACGTCCCTCCCTCTCATAAAATCAGTAGCCACCGTCTTAGAAACTTAGGTTTTGTTTAGTTGTAGTTTTCTTTGGTGAAACTATTTGGTATTCTCTTATTCGGCGAGATCAACAGCAATACCGTGCTTCGGAACCCCACATCAATACTTCAGATATATTTGCAATTTTAGATTGCTTTTGCTTTGTTCTTGCTTGTTCTTCAATTGCTTGCAGGAATTGACCTTCGTGATCAGGTTAGACAGGTTTTGGCACGATTGATAACAACTCGGAGTTTGGTTCAGCGATTGCTTGGCGTCGGTCATGTTTCGGTCATAACCTAGATCATGAGGGTCATCTCCACTAATCGATAGCTATCCATCTCACCGAAAGATCGGGCCTCCGTTAAGCCTCATCAGGTGGTATCAGAGCTTTCGTTGATCGGTGAGAAATTTCAGTACCTTAGATTAGTTTTTGTTCTCTGTCCCAAATTGAAAATTACTCCACAAAAATTCAACCTTTAGATTCAATCTGGTATTTTTGTGAGTTCTGTTAGGTTTTGATCCATTAGAGTCCTTGTTTTCAGTTGCTGATCGTTTTTCCTTCGCGTAGCTTTTATTTCAATCTGTTCAGTACATTGTTTTGTTCATAACTTTCTGACACGAGTTTGTATTCTTATTTTATTGCACTTTCCTGAAACCTGGGGATGAGCTCTCCAAAAACCTAGTTGGGCACGGATTCTAATTCCATACATATGTTAGATTAATCTGGATGTCAAATTGGTAAAGCAAGTTGTACTTCCAATCCAGATTAGTTCGGTATTTTGATCATATTTCTCACGTCCGAACTTAGATTGAGATGTTTTTGTACTTTCTTGAATCCTTGAAGAGTCCTCTACAAAAATATTTTTGGGTGTCCTTTGTGATTCGGACACTTTGAAACCGAATTTAAGTCAGATTCGGAATCGGTCTCGTAGACTAGAATCAGCTATAACTTTCACACTCGAGCTCCAAATTGCATGTTCTTGTACTCTTTTGAAAGCTGAGGACATAAGCTTCAATTCTTTCCATAGTGAACCATCCAAATTCGGTTATTTTCAAGCTTTAATCTAGACGACAATTCTGCTGCCCTAGAAACATTGAATTTGGGTATCTTGCTTTAATTCATGTTCTAGCTTTGTTCTTTTGAGTTGGTTGAATCAATTAGCATCCACAATCCATAAAACCCCAAAAATATATGTACACATACCTTTGGGAACCAATTCATCCTTTGCGAATACTTTGATCCCAGTTGAGACTAGCTATTTGATATTGTTTAGGGCTGCCCTACTTGATACATTGCATAATCTTGTTTTATCATGTCATACTATCTTGCGACATCAAGTTAGGGATTCCAAAACTTTGTTCATACTAGTGTTGGCCGAAAGTTACTCAAAAAGAAAAGAGAAAGAAAGAGCCAAAAAAAGAAGAAAAGAAAACAGAATAGTGGCCGGCAGCACTACATTGAGCAAAACCCTAATTTGTGTTTATTATTTTTCAGATTGTGCAATTGTATTAATTAGTTTGCAATCTTGTGCCCTTTTACCTTCTCTGAAGCAATTAGCTAGCGTCTCTCCATAACTTATGCAACACGAGCTTTGATGCTGAAATTATTCTTATTTAGCTCATTTCGTTGGTTGCATTAAGTTCCATCATCTTTGCATGTGTGTTGTCTTGAAATTTGCTTATATCTTTGAGATCGGCAACTAGGACTTGTGAATTCTAGTTTGGATCATTACTTATCATTACAACAACTAGAATGATCAGATTGCATAGGAAATAAATATTGCATGTCCAAGCTCCACCTTCTACTAGCCAAATAGGTACCATTCTCCTTGCAATCGCTTTGCCAAGCTTGAGTGTGGTTATCACGAACCAGCCGCCGGTCACCATTCGCATGGTAAGAACTTGTAAGAACTTGGTAAAAGTTTGAAAGTGAGAGACTCTGAATCACCAGCACCTAGTAGTTGATAGGAATATATATTTGTGGTTTGTTTCTTGTCTTCACTAACAATGGTAGGTTCTCAACGTCGTAGTGCTTGGGCCAACAGCATCCTAGGAGAAGAGGTAGTTCACACTCCGAGATACGAAGAACGTACAAGCAAAGCTTCACCATCACCGGAGGTACGACGGCATAACACGCGTACCAAAAGTAAGTTCATTGTACCTAATTTTAGTGGTAAATATGATCATGAAGGTTATTATACTTGGGAATTAGCTGTAGTACAATCATTTGATAAATATGAAATTCTTGAGCATGATAAGGTTAGGGTTGTTACTAGTGGATTTACTGATCATGCTACTCTTTGGTGGAATGATTATATGCATAAAAATCAGGACATCCCTAGCACATGGATTAAATTGAAGAAAATTATGAGAGCTAGATTTGTTCCTCCATATGTTGCTCACCAATTACGGAAGGAATTGCAACATCTAAAACAAGATAGTAAAACTGTGGATGAGTACTACTAAGAATTTTAGCGTAGATATTTGCGTTGTGGGTTAGAAGAGATCGAAAAGACTCAGATGAACAGTTTTTATTGTGGGCTAGATTTTGATATTCAGATCATGATATCTTGTAAAGAATTCAATTCTATGTCATGCTTGCTTAATCTTTCACGTAAAGCTGAAAGACAAATAAAGAAAAGATAATCAACTATAGTTCAGGTTCCTACAGAGCTAAATGCTACTCCTGTTGCATGCACTACACCAAACCCTAATGAGAGCATACACCCCGAGCATGCGATAGAAATACCAAAAAATTCGAGTGAAGTAAAGGATAGTACATGTGAGGATGATTCTACTAACACAATCCACTCTACTTCTGTTGCTTCTGTTGTTGCTATTCCATTTGATATGCAGGTTACTTCTGAAGATGGGGAGCTAAAAGTTGAAATACCTGTGTTGTCAAGTGAAATTTTTTAGGTACCTACTACTTCTGTGGAGGATGCTAATGACCATGGTACAGATCTGATTTTACATCAAGAAAGGGAGCAAATTTGTGAATATGTTCCTACTGTACTTAATTCTAGTGAGTTACCATCTTGTGCCACTATTGTAGAACCATGTGATGAATTGAATGCTTATAATTTTGATCATGTGGTGCTAATTACGCATAAGGAAGTGATAGCTAGAATATCCCCTACCACTGTTTTATGCTATATCATGTTGAATGAGCCTGTTAGCTTGAATTGTGCTATGGATAAGATTTCTGAAATTTCATCTCTTAAGTCATTATCTAGCACCTATGCCTACTGTTTTAAATTCAATTTATTTGGAGATTATGGCATAGATGGCAAGTTTCTTGTTTACAGAATATGCATTACTTGTGATAGACTTGTTGAATTGAAGCTTGCTATTTTGGGCAATCCTAGTTGTATGCAACAACTTGTTTCATATAAGGCACCATCAAATTTTCCTGATATGTGTGATACCCATAGTTTGCTACCTCATTGTTCGAATTTTAGTACATTGACATGTGTTACAAATCAGCATGTCATAGTTGATGAGTGGAAACCCAGTAAAATTGTGTCATCATTGTTGGAATTGTTTAATATTGCTTGTTTACAATCTGGTCATATGAATGAGATACGCTTGTTACCAAAACTTGTAGTTTTGCCCATTGATGTTATTGAACAAGGCTTACAAAACATGAGTATTCTTTATCTAAGATCAGGGATAGGTATGTGCTTTACTTATATTTGCAAATTAAGTTGCAAACTGAATCTTGTTAATATTTATGTTATATGCTTCACTTATAACCACAAATTGAGTTGCAAAATTGTGAAGAAAGGTGCTTTGCTTATATTTTATTTCCTTATTTGTTGTTATGTAAATATCATTCCGCGAATCCAAAAGAACAATGAAATATGCTATATATATACATATATGCTACGTACACGTTGTTCTTTTTGTTGGTTATTTCTTTTCCAGCTTGTCCAAAACCGAGGATGGTTTTCCTTCGAGGGGAGGAAGCATCGAAGAGTGGTAGCTTTCATCAAGCCATTATTTGCTGGAAAGAAGTGTTGAGCTATATAGATAATTACCAGGTGAATCCTCTAAATGTTTTTCTTATCTTTAAAATATATAAAGAGGCGGAGCTACCATTTTATTTAAATAAATGCAGGACCTATATGATAATATTTTGAGCTAAAGACGAGCTAAAAGGTGAGCTTGAGTCGAGGACGACTCAAATTCAAGAAGAGGAGGATGATGAGGACATCACTACTATGGATACGTCCACACCTAGTTGGACCAACTCCAACACATCATCTATGGGCCAAGAAGATAGAGCTATCAAATTCATCACGTTCTGGAATCCAATTCGGCCTCTAGATACCAGTCTGAAGTAAAATAAGCATAACTTTGGCATACGGAGTCCAATTAGAGAGTTCTTATACTTGATTGAAAGCTTACAACAAGACCTTTCAAATGGATCTGGTCCCAACCCTAGATTCATCATGGATCATCCGGAATAATCAAAATAATAAGCTACATCACTATTTTTGGTTGTTTTGGACCTTGCAAGTGTGAGGGGGCCCAAGCCCAAGTTGTGTGTGCCCCTGGCTATACACAACCCTAGGACAACCCTCTCACGTCCCTCCCTCTCATAAAATTAGTAGCCGTTGCCTTAGAAAATTGGGTTTTATCTAATTGTAGTTTTCCTTGGTGAAACTATTTGGTATTCTCTTGTTCGGCGAGATCAACAGCAATACTGTGCTTCAAAACCCCACATCAATACTTCAATTATATTTGCAATTTTAGATTGCTTTTGCTTTCTTCTTGCTTGTTCTTCGATTGCTTGTAGGAATTGATCTTCGTGATCAGGTCAACCGGGTTTTGGCGCGATTGATGACAACTCAGAGTTTGGTTCAGTGATTACTTGGCGTCGATCGTGTTTCGATCGTAACCTGGATCATGAGGGTCATCTCCACTAATCGATAGCTATCCATCTCACCGAAAGATCGGGCCTCCGTTAAGCCTCATCACAATTTAATTTCCGCACATTTGGATTTGCCTCCCCTCCTTCTATATGCTTGTAGAATTTGTGCCAAGGATGTATGATTGATGGATGAGTCTTTTTCAGACCATATCCTAATCATCTTGGAAAATATTGTGTTCTTCTTTGCAAGAAACCGATCTGTTGCCCTTAAGAAGGTCATTCTTAGAAGATCGGGTTTCTGGTGTTCTTGACTTGTGTCCTTGCTTGCTTTGACATGTGGGAAGCTATCAAAGATCATCCTTATCATCAAAACCCCACGAGCAAGTTCAAGATCAAGTTTTTGGGTTTTGCTCTTGGTGCATTCTTCCTTCGATTCGAAAAAGGATAGAACTTTAACATAAATCTCTTAGATTTAAGGTTGGAGTAGGTTCCTGACCTCCATAGAAAGGTGCATACCAAGTTTCATGAGTTTTGGACCAACCGATCAAAAGTTGCATCATTTTTGCTTTTGAAATCGTGTTGTGTGCTTTGTTGATTTTTGAGGTCTGGTGCTACCGACCCCCTTGTGGTGCTACCGGCCTCCGGTGCTACAGAACCCCCTGTGGTAGCACCGGCCATACAGGAAAAAATCCTCTTTCTCATTTGCTTCTTTTGATTGTTTCGTCAGAGGACTTGTTTGGATCATTTTGAGTGAGGGAAAATTTTATTTGGGATCATTCACTCCCCTTCTGATCGCCATCTCGGTCCTTCAGTTACACCTCAGGGAGACTAATTAAAATATGTGATCCAGATACACTTTCTTGCTACAAACAATGTAGCAAAGTATGAAAGTCTTCTAGCCGGGCTCCGAGCAGCAAAATCCTTTAGGATCCGTCGGCTATTTGTGGTGGGTGATTCGCATTAGTCATAAACCAGGTTAGTAAGGAATACTGGACGTCCGATGAGGTAATGGCTCACTACCTAGATGAAGTGAGGAAATTGAAAAAAATACTTTAGTCATTTCGATGTCCAATATATACCGCGAAAAGACAATGTCTTAGCAAACCAATTATCAAAATTGGGTTCCTCACAATCACCTGTTCCAATAGGTGTGTTTCTTGAATATCTGTCTAAGCCTTCTATAGACACATCCATAGAGCAATCCCTGACCAATGATGAGGTTGGAATCCTTGAGCAGGATTCAGATTGGGCTAAATCATTTAAAGCCTATCTAGAAACTGGGACACTGCCTAAGGATATTCATGAAAAAGACAGATTAATTTGAAAGGCGCGAATGTATAAATTTCTCAACAATACCCTATATAGGAAGAGCACACATGTTGTTCTCATGCGATGTATAACCCAAGAATAGGGAAAAACATTGTTAAATGAGATACATGGGGGCTTGTGTGGAACACATGCTTCATATAGAACACTGGTCGGTAAAGCTTTTCAACAAGGTTTTTATTGGTCAACTGCTTTGCAGGATGCCATGTATCTTGTGAAAACTTGCAAGCAATGTCAATTTCATGCTCGACAAATACATTTACCTGCTAATCAACTGCAAGTAATATCTTTATCATGGCCATTTCCGACATGAGGAGCCTATAGTATCTATTCAGCGCAAGCTGCGAAGAAATTCTTTGTGAAATATATAGTCACTAGATTTGGTGTACCTAGTAGACTAATTACTGATAATGGATCACAGTTCATTAGTGGCCTGTTTCAAGATTATTGTGATGAAATAGGCACAAAAATTTGTTTCACTTCAGTTTCTCATCCTCAGAGTAATGGAGCAGTTGAAAGAGCTAATGGCCAGATTGTGCATGGCATAAAGAAAAGAGTGTTTGATCATCTTACCAAATGCTCGGGGGCTTGGGTAGAAGACCTCTACTCTATGCTATGGGCCATTAGAACGATGACCAGTAGAGCAACAGGAAAAACTCCTTTCCAACTGGTCTATGGAGCAAAAGCTGTGTTGCCAAGTGAAATTCATTTAGGATCTACACGGACGTCTCTCTATGAACAGGTCAATCAAGAAGACCAGCACGAAGATGACATCAATCTTTTAGAAGAAAAGTGAGATCAAGCATAAATCAGGTCAACGGCCTATTTTCAAGGCCTAAAAAGATATTACAATAAAAGAGTACAACCACGTACAATAAACGTGGGAGACTTGGTTCTAAGGCGTATCTAGAATCAGTCTAACTTGAATAAGTTATCTCCCAAATGGGAAGGTCTCTTTACTGTAATATCAATTATGCGACCAGGTTCTGTTCGACTTGCTATGGAAGACGGAAGAATTCTGTCCAACACTTGGAATATCCAGCATCTTCGCAGGTTCTATGTGTGACTAAGTTCTTATTTCCATTTACATATATCATCTCTTTAGTCATCATTTTTCTACATTGTGTCTATTCTAATAATCCTCTGGGAATTCACGAAAGCCATTTTTTGACCAACAACTCTAAGACACAACGTATAAAGGTTGCTGGTCGGATTGTGAGATAACATATAATAGAGACTTTTCTTGTAAGCTAGTTCTTACTGCATTGAAACTCATTAGCATGACCTTATCTCCGATCTACTGCCAGTTAATACCAAATACTATGTCAAGGAGTTGGTCGGCATTCATAAAACTATTTGTATTTCGAACACATAGAGCTGTTCAGTACACAAATAGTTGGGGGCTATTAAGTGATATACTCAGGAAAAAAATATGCACAGAAATAAACACAAGACAGAATTTGACTCAACAAAGAGATTCTTTTTTCATTCATTTCAAAAAGATCATGCATTTTGTTTATATGTAATCTTTACATTGCTCATGTATGTCTCAACAGTAGAAGCTACTTCTGCACATTTCCTATAACCTCTTCTTGAGTGCTCTACTTTAGGTTGGGCACCAATTTTTCCAGTTCGACCACATCCTTGTAGAAATGCCTCAACTTGACGAAGATGGAACCTACTTGGGAAGCAATCGAAGCTTGAAGTGCAATTTTCATAGTCTGCACCATGAGGGAGATTTGCTTTTGGATGATCTTCATTTGGTCGTTCACTCCCTCAACCAATTCCTCAAACGACGAATTTGTAAGTGTTACTTCTTTTCCTTTTAAATTCATCACGATCTTCTGAAGCTGCTAAAGAATAAAGTTCAGGGTAGAGATCCTACCTATCTAAACTATGGCCAAGTCTTTGGTGAAGATCTTCAGTTGGTCGGTGAGTTTGTCTACTTCATCCTTCATCACCAACCTCTGTTCTTCAGCCTTTATTCTCTCTTCTTCTGAGGCGGAAAGTTGAGATTTATTGGCCTTTATTATATTTTTCAAGTCTGCAAAGATTGATTTTATAATCTCAGTTTACTAAAAATTGAGTTTAAAAAACAATTCAAAATTTATGTTTTACCTGTTATCTTAGACTCTTTTGTCTAAAGAGTACTCTTATACTCCTCGAAGAGCCTTTGAAGTTTTCTTCATTTCTTTTTAAGGCCTCGTGAAGTCTGGCAGTTTTGTCATTATAGTACTCTTTTGCAGCAACAAGGTCAAATTTATATCCCTTGGCGGTATTCTGAGCCACCAAGAGCTGCTTCTTTAATTCTTTTATTTGTTCTTCTTGTCTGTTTCAAAGTAGATATAATCAGAACAAAAAGGATAAGGGAAAAGAAGGAAAAATAATAGTAAAGGCTAATACTTACTTTTTTTATTTTTTTCCACTTCGGCTTTCGCCAAAGTCCTTGCATGCTATTTTAGCCGGTTGAGCATTTCTTGCGAATGCTATAAAAGAGCAAAAAAGCAAATAAATTAAGAGTTATTTTTCTCAAAAAAGAACAGCAAGAGAAAAGATAAATAACTTTGCTTGCAAGTTGTCAAAAACTTGCTTGAAGTCGGTCTGGTCGGACTGGCCAGAGGAAGAGGCCAGTGGGAAGTCCACTGATCAGATGATCACCATTTCATGTGATACCTCCTCTCTAGTCGGAACAACCAATGTCTTCTCTATAGTTGGGAATTCTTCGACCTCCCTACTAGCTGAAGTTTTCTCTTCAACAGTGGTGGTCGTCTTGACCACCTCCTCCATGGTGGGCGAACCTTGACCACTGATCAGGGGCTCACCCCTAATGACCGAAGGATCTTTACCTTCAGTGTTAGGTGGGATTGCTTGTCCACTGATTGGAGCAGCCTCTTCGGTCGAGGCTAAGATATTTTTCTCACTGGTCGTCCCTGGGACAACCAGTGGGTCAGCCTCGACACTAACCTGCGTAGCCACATCCTGATCCTCAGAAGGACCAAGAGCAGTTGCCTAGGGGTAAATCATGAACTCATCGGATTGCCCGATTAGACTGGATGGCTTCTTATCCAAAGTAGCCAGGTCGGACCCGTCAGCAGAGATGTGCAGCATAGACGCAACTCTCGACCAGGCCTCCTCGGCGACCAACACTGATCAGAGAAATAAAAAAATTATTAATCCTTCAATCAGAACTAAAGAGGTCGGTACTGGAATGTTAACTTACCTCCAAGCTCATCCTTAGTTGAATCTTGGTCGCCCTCTAGCCTCTAGGCAAATCGGCACTGCCTCTTTAGAGGACTAATCTTATAGAGTAGAAAATCTTAAACAATCTTTTGCCCCATCAGACCTCCGTTCACCAATTTTTGGAAGATTTTTACAATATCCTTTTCCTCACCGGTAAGGACCAATGAGACCTTCTCCCTCTTCATCTCGGTTTTGGTCCAGCTCGGAGCCACTTTCCCGGTAAAACGGAGATGGCTTCCCCGGGGAATTTTCGAGTAAAACCACTCCTTCTGGTAATCACGCCAGTTATCTTTGGTCGAGAGAGGAGGATACTGGGAGGTTGTTTTATCTTGAAGCTTAAAATAAGCGCTCCCAAAAAGATCGTGGCTTTTACTATTTTTGGTATATTGGTAAAAGAAGCGAAAAATATGAACTGAAGGAGGAATCCCCAAGAAAGCCTCTCAAAGACGCGACAAAATGCTCAAAATGAGGATAGAATTGGGAGGAAGATGATGCAGCTCGATCTCGTAGTGTTCAAGCACATCGGCAAGAAACTCACTTTCTGGGAGGCGGAACCCTAACCTCACCAGAGCAACGAATATCATGAGGAGCCCTTCCTGGGGCACTGGCTTCGCGTCCTCTCCGCTAGGATCCCATCGTAGCATTGTGCGAGTAGGAATCAGACCCTGGTCTTCTAATTCCTTAATCCTCCCCTCAGTTAAGATGGACTTGTCCATGGCCATTGAGTTCGGGAAGAAGAAGATGAAGGCTAGGAGATGCGAAAGAGCTTAAGGAAATATTTCACTTGAAAACAGTATGGGTATAAGAAATCAAACAGATTTACCCCCTTTTATAGCCTAATGATTAAACAGTTTCAGACACCATTTCAGTTTCCAAGAAAAAGTAAACTGCTTTTGAATAAATGGCAACTAACACTAGGCTTTATTTCTTCAAACTCCCTTTTAGACCTTCAAACTTTTCACCTCCTTTCCTTAATCATACTCTCCATCATATCCGACGGGAGAAGACAAAAGGACGGAAGATGAAAAGCCTGAAGAACTAAGAGAAGGCTTGAAATCTAAAAGATTCTCAAATAATTTTTCAAAAATGTGGTTGATATTCTCAAAACTCTCTTTTATATCTTCAAACTTTTCACCTCCTTTCCTTAATCATACTTTCCATCATATCCGATAGGAGAAGAAAAGAGGACAGAAGATGAAAAGCTTGCAAAACTAAGAGAAAGGTTGAAGTCTGAATCGAATGTTATCCTCAAAATTTTTCATTTATCTGTGCTTTTCACCATCCTCCCTCAATCAACCCCTTTATCTCAGAAGGGATAAGAAAGGATGATGGGAAGCATAGACAGCTAAAAAAGTTTGAATACAATTCACTCTTTGAAAATTTGAAAGTAAATCTTTTCTTGATTCAGAAGGATGCTTTTGTCCCCTTTATATACCACGCGGATTAAAAATGACCAGGCATCGGTTCAGTTATCAAGAGAATCGCAAGGATCTCCTATGTATCAGTGCTTAAACCAGTTAAATAACGGGTGCATAACCTAATACAGTCATAGAAGATGAAAAGCCTCGAGTAATAAGTTCTTATCTCTCAAGACTTGGGGGCTAGCTGACGAGGATTAAAATCCTGTTTTCCATTTAGACCCTTTTTTATAATAATTCGTGACTATGCACCATTAAATGGGCCTGTTAAAAATTAAGCCCATAAAACATAGAAACAAAAGCCCATCCCTATTTGAATGGTTAGATCTCTGACCAATTCAGTCAAAGATGGTCAAAACTTAGCTTCACATTTGTCATCACCGATCAGTGATATGGCCACCCCGACCAGCAAACTGGTTGGGGGTAAGCGGTTTTTCTCGCACAGGTCTTTGTGCGGACAGTTATATGACAGAAACACACAACTACCTGGAAGTTATCATAAAAAAAGGTGCCCTTTGATGAGAAGACACCGTTTGGCAGGAAGGCGTTCCCCGGTTACTTGACACCCTTTCGGAATTCAACTGCCACCTCTTCGTCAAGGATAAATAGGGGGCCAACCCACGCTGTTGAAGATATCTAGCATCATTTGCAGTCTCGCATTCTGATATCAAATATCATCTGTAATCTGTGATTAATCCTCTATAATCATGTAGATCATCTTGTACTTAGAACATTCTGTCATAGCCGCTTGGCTAATAAAAAAGCATTCCCATTGTCTCTATTTCAATATCCAGGGGCCCACATCTTATAAATTTCATGTAAGCTCGGCTAAGAGACCCAAGGTTTTCAACATCAACAGCAAGATTCTAAGTTTTTCTTGAGGAAGATAAAAAATTCTAATACATTCATTGAATCAAGAACATACTTGATAGTAACATATTGTTCACCAAACAATCTTCAATGTAAAAATTGAACAATTATGTACTTTTAACCTTGTGTTATTAATATAAGCTACACGATCTTTCTTAGAAAAAAGGACACTTCGGCTCTTCCATACTCTACAGTGGTACACTAGCAATTATTTTTTGTGTAACATTTCCGCGTTATGTTCACCAAAGAGTATAGTACGCTACTACACTACGTAAGTAGAACTCTTCCGCAACAAAATAGACAAGACGACTCGACAAGCCAAACTCCCATCTAAAGACCCCTCTGCTTTAGCCATTTGAGGCTATAATAATTCAGATTGGGTTATGCCTTTAGAACCACAAGGACAAGGCCTCAACCAACACGATTGGACTACCAAGCCTAGCACAAAATATTTTACAGTTATGTTGGGAAAATGCGAGAAGGTGATACCCAACCTGGGGTAGTCTAGCTTGAGTCAAGGTTCGTGATCAAGTTGGGATCTTAGATGTCTGGTTTAGCATCAAATACTAATTTTTTAAAAAATTAAAGAAATAATATGACAAAAAATTATAGAAATATACATATGTAATAATTTGAAATGGTGACAGAGCCTCTATCGCCATTCCAAATAGTGACAGAGCCTTTATCGCCATTTGGAATAACGAAATGCTGATGTGGTGTCCAGCTAGAATATCAGTTGCCATTTGGTTTATCGATAAAGCCTCTGTCACCGTTTGGAATGGCGATAGAGCTTCTGTTGCCATTTGAAATGCAACAGATACTTTATTGCCATTCCAAACAGCGACAGAGCACTACCACCAGTCGAAACGATGGCATAACTTATCACTAGTTGAAATGGTGACAGAAATGGCGATAGAGCACTACCATCAGCTAGGATCTCTATGGCCAATTCAAATATCGAGAGGTCATCTGTCGTCAATCCAATTGAAATGGCGACACAACCATGTATGTAAAAAATATTACTATTCTTGTGGTTTTGAGGAAAAAAACACCGACATTAGCCATTGTTGGAATAGAGTAATATTTTTCTTTAGGGAAGGAGAGCAAAATCAAGCCTTTTCTGTCACTTAACCAAGGAATTCGTTGTATGCATGTAATGAGGTAAAGTGATGTTTCTTGTTTGAACAAACCAGACGAAGCCGAACATAACATTTCATAATATAGGTGTGAATTACATGTCGCATAGAGTTCGGTTCAGTGCCTATGTCTGCCTTGCTACTTCTACGATACAAATAGCAACACAGACGAACCATGAAAAGAAGCTATAACTAAGATACATGTGCGCCTTTTAGAATTGAAAACACTGGAGGATGGAAAAGAAGTAATGCTTGCTATCATAGACCCCATGCAGCAGGATCCATCAATGCCTTCCCCTTTTAATTGTTTAGGGTGTAGGTCTTGCCTTTCTTCCAATTACTCTAGACATCCACCCAAAATTGGTCTTAAGGGTCAACCTTAGGCTCCTCTTGGACGAGTCGTGGCGGTTTGCTCCTTCAGCTTCTTTTGTTGGGCCAAAAACTCATCACGGGCTTTTCAGAAATATGTAGATTTAGGATAGTAGGCCAGCGCCTTAGGTTTTTCCTTCCCTGGTATGAGGTGAAGGTTTTGAACAGGTGAAGGCCTTGGGTGCAACTAGGTAGTTCAGTCAAATTTTTCGCTCAATGAACACCCTATTGTACTTATCCGACCGGTTGATCCATTGAAAGAAGAAGCACTTCTTTGAATCCTGTGATTATGCATGGATGACATTAGCAGTACGAAAAACACAACATGCATTGTGAAATATACATATGTGACATTGACTTGCGTGTATGTCCGTGCACATGTGGAAATACCATTGGAGGTTTTTGGATATATAGACTGAATGATCCACACTAGAGTACTGCAGTCACAGTTTGGGCATAGAAACTCTGATGGCAGAAGTGCATCCTTGCAAGATCTGGGTAGGTTCTCACCTTCTTGGCAACCCACTTTCGCTTCCAAAGCATCACTGCATAGTCCAACATCTTCAACCCTGACGGTGTGGTAGAGTGTTGGGTGTGGTGGTGCCTCTGGTAGAGTGTTGGCCATGGTGGTTGCCCTGGTGATGTTGGCTATGGTGTTGGAATATCCCTCATTTTTATTGGCGGTTTGTGCCTACTGGTGCATCGTAAATATTATGTATTGGCTGTCTGAGCTATCAACGCATAGAGAAAATGTGACGTGAGTTGTCAACAGTCACTGAGTAAAGCTAGTGGGACTTGTCAAGTCACTGAGGAAAGCTAGTAGGAGTTGTCAGTCACTTAGGAAAGCTGGTGGGAATTGTCAATTCATTGAGGAAAGATGGTGGGAGTTGTCAAGTCACGGAGAAAAGCTATTGGAGTTATCAATTCACTAAGGAAAGCTGGCAGAGTTATAAATTCACCGAGGAAAACTAGTGGGACTAGTGAAGTCACTGGGGGAAGCTGTTGGAGTTGTCAATTCACTTAGGAAAGCTGGTGGAGTTTTTTTAATGAAGGAAATACGGTTACAAGACGCGTTGGGTTCGTTGGAGTACAATCTTGTCGACTACACATAAGGTACAAATGGCAAGGCACACAACCGAATAAACTGCACTACAACTATGGTACATGTGCACCTTTTGGAATGAAAATGACATGGTGGGTGCACACGGGCTTTGGGCACTATGGCGTTAGCCCCTAAGGATCAAATGATACCTTACAACACCCACATGAAATGCCAATCCTCAAATCGGTGTGGACGCAACTGATTGTCACGATAGTGGTAGGCACAACTATAGTTCGGATTGGCACAACAATAGTAAGGGTGGTAGTCGCTGCTAAAGTGGACCACCTTCTCATTGTTCCTCTCCTTGATCCTCTACCTCTAGAGCTCATTGTTGTTAATGTTCTCCATCTGGAGCTCCTCTTCTAGTTTCTCTAGGTGTATTAAGAGTGTGTAGATGTAAACCTGGATGTGTATACGATATGGTGGGTCAACCTACTCGATAAACTTGCAATCCGCTGTCTACAAGGAAGAGTAAGTGTTAACAAGCAATATAGCAATACATGCTAGAAGTATAGTTAGGAAATGATGTAATTACCATGAAAAGAGGGCAGCCAAAAAAATAACATTCTAGGTTCAAATGGACGTCGCAAACCTCGACAACCACGTCGAGGTTGTGCTTGCATTGTGGCCAATACTCAGGTGGTTGTGTGTACTACTGGAGGGTATTTGTAGTGGTGTAGAACTCTTTGGTTTTGAGCTGAAGGTCAGGGCTAGGGGATCGGGATTAAGAGGACCATAGATGTATTTGTCCTCGAGAGAAAGGCCATGACCTCAAAAACTTGTCAGTCCCCATCTTCCCCTCTCACGCCTTGAGCTTACTACTCTATTTGTCATATTGGGCATGAAGTACTTAGTTTGTGATGCACGAGATATTCGTGCAGGAGTACTTATAGGGTGGGCCAAATGTGGGTGTTAGTCTTACGCAGAAAAATTGGGGTTTTAGGGAGGCGTGATCATGTTGGTTTGAAAAGTAGGTGGCAGTGTGTTGTCACATCTGATGGAAAGTAATTTGTAGTGTGCTATCACCTCAGTCAGGAACAACAAGTAGCAGTGTGTTGTCATCCCTGATGGAAATTAATTAGAAGTGTGTAGTCAAAACCTTGTCACCATTTCAACCAACTCTACACTCCTGCAAGTCTTCTGTCTCCATTTCACATGAAGTCAAAGGGCGCGGGGCTTCTATTGCCATTTGGACTGGTGATAGTTGTTTCTTTCTATCATTTCTTTTTGGAATATTATTAATGTGAAATAATTAAAAAGTAGAGAGAGGTGCTTCCATGCTTTTCTTTATTAAAGTTGCACACATATTGAAGCATGAATAAAGGGTAGATGATGATACTTACCCCTTTGCTTGCTTTAACATTTGTGCAACATGTATTGGGAGGAAAGGCATGGAAGCACAACTCAAAAGGAGATTATTTAAAAAAATCATTCGATTTTGTTGTTAGTACTATGGTTTTGAGTAGCTATTAGTATAAATTTGTTAACACGAAGGAACACAAACATGGACGTGGAAGAAATAACTAGAACGCTGGCTTATAAACAAAGTTGTTCAGGAATAATACAAGAGTACAATAATAAATAAAGTAAAACCCTACATGCAGTTCATCCGCGGTGCAACACCTCGTGTGGCACTCAGCTTGGTCTGATGTTGATTAGACCATGCCGGCCCAGCAAGCCATGCTTCTATCTCAAACCAAGACAAGGGTCCAACAACTTTTGATGCTCCAATCCCAGCCCAAGATTAAGCCCAATTCGTTCACAAGTCCAATTCGGCCCTCACGAGTAGTTCAACTAAAAATAACCATATCTTAGTCATACGAAGTCCGTTTGAGGCGTTCTTGGACTCTACAGAGAAGCCCACAACAAGAGCTTTCCAACAGAAGTGGTTTCACATCCAAACTCCTTCTGGATCGATAGGAATCATTAAATTAATATGATGAACATAATCTGCCAGGTGCTGCGCCACCTCCACTTGGGCCCAAAGGCCTTGTACGACCTAGGGTTTCACAGCCACCCCCTTGGCCGCCTCCCTTACCCTCTTCCTCATATATATTCAGTAGCTGTCGCTAGAATAGATGGGTTTTGCTTAGATTATTCTATTTTAGACAGTTTCACCGTTTGTTCGGTTTGTGGAACCCCAACTTTGAGTTCTTCATTGGTAATTAGCAATATTCATATTGTATCTACCTATTCTTGCTTGTGTTCTCGATTCGCATGCAGGGATTAGCCTTCTTGGTGAGGTCAACCGTGTTTGTGTGTGGTTGATAACCAAAGGAGCCGTGGTGTAGCGATTGCAGGGTTCGAATCAGTTCTGATTGAGAGCCGGATCGTCAACGTCGAGTTCTCCACCAATCGACTTACTACTACCTATCGGAATATTGGGCCACCGTTCCCATCAGATGTTGTACATGTCCAGATGGATATATCAAGTGGTCGAGTAGAATACCTCGTGTGATCCTGGATGGATAAATCAGTGGTGATGGAGTAACAAAGTTAGGCGGGACTGACTAACTCGATCTAAGTGCACTGGACAACTGTGATGCACAAAGTACTATGCCTGTGGACTGCTGTAGAGGTTGAACCAACCAGTCATAAACCATGGCATCCCCATCGCTCTAGGCCCCGCCATCTCCCATGTGGTCAACAACGTCCTCGTGGTGTGCATCATGGGTTGCAAAACAAATGTATGGCACAATTCAAATTACATGACAAATTCATGGCAAGAACATGATGTATGAAATGGTAGCACAAGTTTTACCTAGAAACTTATGGGCATAGAGCATGGGACACTGCCAACTGGAGCCCCCGACCAAGTCTAGAGGAGGTGGGGTGTGCTCAAGAATTGTCCCACCTGTGTTGTTGCAGACATGTCAACCACATACTGCCGAAGAATGTACCTAACCCTGCACCACGTCGTCCTCCCTGAGCCTGCCGCATGACATAAGCTCATTGATGCACCTTGTCCTATCCTATAAACGATCCACTATGGCTCTCAGCTCATCCATCATGAGCTACAATGTGTCCTCAAGGTCGAGGCAAGACCTAACAGAGGTAACCTCCTCTCACGCCTCCCTGGCAAGGTCGCTCTGCATAGGAAGGGAAAAAAGTTGTAATTAAAGCAACCATAAACACCGTATGAATTTTAAACTCGAAGACATGTTGGGTGTTTTACTAACCAAGTGATGAAAAGCTGAGTTTGGATGGGTGGGATAGGTGTGTCCCGTCTTAACAACGTGCATTAGAGTGTTCTCTATGACACGCATGACTCGAACATGTGGACGTGTGTGGTACCACTCAATATAGGCATCGTACGTCACATGGTCGTAGGGGCAGCCTCCTGGTAGACATCCTGCAATGTAGGTGACCACTACTAAGCATGTGGTTGCATGTGTTATGCATGTCCTATCACACCATTGCTTGTGTGTCTGCAAAAAAAATTCACATATGAACCTCAGTAGTTTAGAAATGCAACATGCATTCGATTGGAGCAACAAGTAGAGAACAACTGACCCATGGATGTGCACTGGGATGACATCACCAGTTGGGACTGGGAAGGGCTGACGGAGTCTGGGTAGGTCTCGACAAAGACATCATACACTAGGTGGCAATGAGTATGCCGAAAGGTGATGTCCCAGGTGTACTACATGGACAACCCCCATGGTGCCCACACACCGACAACCTCTATGATGTACGGCCTCCAGATGACATGGTCGTCGCTAAGCTAGTCAAACATCATGATGCACTTGGGGTATGACGCATGGGAGGTAAGTGACGTGAAAGTCAGCTACAAAAGAAGTGATACAAGGGAAAGTTAATAATTTAATGATGAACTATAGTATTCATCACAGCGAAGTGTAGGATACTAACCCGTCAGCGACACCACAATATCCCTATGATAGGATGGTCCACATCGTCGCCTGGTGCCCTATAGAAGGCAACCCCATACAATATCAAGTCCATATGTAGTCGTCCATTCTAAAAGCACTCGAACAACCACAACTGCAGAAGGAGAGGGCATCTAGTGAGGACTGAGTTAACCCCCATGTATCGACACATGTCGCAAAGGCCACGATACGTGGCGCACAGTACCGTGAGGCCCCAAGATAGCTGTGGATGTACTCAACGCCTGCATCCGCTATCATCCTCACGTATTTGATCACGTGCTTGTCAATGTTGTCTCCATGGGATGAGAAGAGCATGACCCAACCAAAGAACCAGAGCATATATGCCTCCAAGTGCTAGCACACCAAATACTCCCCCACACTAGTTGCCATCCTCTCTGGTTGCAGAACAAGAACTTGTGTTGGATATGAATGAAAAACAAAATAGAAATCATAAATTGAAATAGCACTTACGTAGAACTACGTCAGCAACTTTTGCATCGGTACATGGGTGCTAGAAAAGTCCCTATAACCTGCAATAGCCGGTAGAAAGCCTGGAACCTCATGAGCAGCTAAGGTCGTCAGCCATAACCGGGTCCCCGATGCAGGGAAGACCGATGAGGTAACTCACATCCTCCATCGTCGGTGTCATCTCCACTCACGAGAGGTAAAAGGTGTGTCTCTGGTCACCAGGGGTCAACAAGAGCCGTGAGTAGGCTCCTGTTGTAGGGGAACCTCCAGGAGGCACCACGTCTATGATGGGCATCAACGACTATGGCCTCCACCATGCTAGCTAGAGGGAGCAATCCGAAGGCCCTCAACCTGCATGAACACATTTGTAAATGTCATTATGGAGTGAGAATATGCAAGAATCACAATGCTTAAATGAGTCCATATACCTAGGAATTCAACGCTCATCGATCCTCCATACACTCATTGGGGTGCGCAAGCATAGCGAGCCAAACTCAATGGGCTCCTCACTGTTAGGAGGGGGCACAGTGCCTAAACGTCTATGGCGTGATGTGTGATCATTGGGTAGAGCAGCTCGTAGTGCCACTCCGCAGTTGCTGTGTCGTCCTCCGTACCTATCATGAAAAGCTAGAATGTTAGTAGGACATAAAGTAACTTGAAAGGTAAACATATAGGTTCAATTACAATTTGCACACTATATATGTATCATGATGGAAAAAAATAATGAATACAACAATTGTACTACATAGTTCACACTTCTAGGTACAACATAGTTATTGCCATACACTATTTTTGACATAGATAATACATCACATCAATGTTTACATCCACACACATGATGAATGAAATAAAGTTCCAACATAATTTTTACGGTACAATATTTTTGACATAGTTTGTACATCTCAACAATTAGTACATCATCACACAAAACAAGTGCACTACTAGTTCAACATACTTCTTAGAATACAGCATTTCACATGTACTTTAATTGGCGATAGCACCCCCGTGGCTACCACTGTCCACGGATCTTGCACCAAACCCATGCACATTGCCCTCTTCTGCATCGTGGTGGGCTCTCAGCGTCAGGCAATATTTGAAAGTTTGCCTGCCTCCATGCAAATGGAGTATTTCTTCACACAACGGCCCCATTCTGATGCGTCCATGTTATTCTTGATACATCTGGTTTGGTAATGTCCTACTCCCTTCAGCCTGTGAAGGTCGGGAACTCACCGTGTCTTATCCTAGCTTGGATGCTCAGTGAATGATCCAACCACACCGAAACTATATAGTCCTCCACTCCAAGTTACCATCACTGCTTCCTTCCTGAAAAATTATGATAGGAATACACCAGGATCCTAACGAATTGTTGAACAGGCAGCCATCACATGTGCTCATGGCCTGTGTAATAGAAGGGGATTGTTGCCTGTGTAGGAATAATCTCACCTCCCAAGGGTGCACTCTTGAACAAGTTTCTGACGGTTCGTCCCATGACTGCCTTTGTCTCTACACAAGACCTCGAAATGAAGATCCCTCATGCCTATTTTGAATGCTCTATGCATCTCCCCCTTCTTGCTTTTTTTCCATGTACCTAGGATCATTCATGGTGACCAACGCTACGGCATGACGATCAACAAAATATTTCATAGTACCACATAGAACTCCCTCCATGATACCCAGAGGAAGGGGCCTAAGACCCCGCATGACCCAGTTGTACACCTCGTCTAGGTTCATCATCATTACACTGTACATAGCGCCGTTGGTGTCATAAAGCAAAGCCCACTTCTCCCTAGGATCATGCTCAATCTACTGTGAGAAGCATTTCATGTGTCTTCCATTTCTCCTAACTAAGTGGGGAGTATGTCACCTAGCACTACGAGGAGCTCTTCTGCACCAGTCGCGAGCTTCTTCACAACCTCTGTTGTTTGCTTCAACGTGAGTTCGTCCAGCTTCTTCTATAGTGCATCAAACTTCCTTTGCTGATTATGGTCACATAACCTCTTTAAAAGCTTTGTGAGATCCTTGTTCCTAAATTACTTGTAGAAGTTTGCACCCATGTGCCGCTTGCACCACATACTCTGCAAATTAGGCCATGGATAGGGTTTATCTTTCACTTTTTGTAGATGGACAATCACCTTCAATAACACAGAATGTTGATCATGTATGAATACAAAATCAAGGCCACTCACCGATAATAACGGATTTCACGTTCCTCATAAACCATAGCCAACTATCAATGTTCTCACTCTCCACAAATGCCAATGCAACAGGAAGAACATGGTTGTTACCATCCACTCCAATGGCAGTTAATACCTGGCCCTTGTACTTCCCAGTTATAAATGTGCCGCCCACGCAAAGCAAGGGATGGCAATGTCTGAATGGGTTGATGCACGCACGAAAAGCAAAGAATGCTTGCTTTAGTACCATCTTCCCAAGGAACCGCTGCGATGATTGTTCAAAAATATCAATAAATGTCCCAGCATTCCTTTCTTGAATGACTTGAAAGAATACTTGGCAGGTTGTGGTATGAGTCTTCATACTTACCAAACCTAGATTCGAGCATATTTTACTTCGCTATTTATGCCTTCGCATAGCTTATTGTGTATTGGAACCTTTGCTCTATTGCAAGTATAATGGGACATGGATCTAAATCCAAGTTGCCCACAATCTCTCCATACATGATATTTGCAACAACGCATGAAGTCAACCCTCTATCTCGCATTTCACATCATACACCCCGTGCTGACTTCACTATCTTAAATGTTCTCTGCAGTGACACTGACCACGCTTTGACTGCTTCCTGCACATCCCACTTACTTTTGTAAATCCTTACTTGTCGCACCTCATTTCGCTAATAGTCCCATGCAACACCTTCGCCCTCATTGACTAACAGCTTGTCGAACTAGTACTCATTACACTCCCTAGGAATACCCTCCTCACATCCAACCTGCCCATCATTGCAATCTTCATCATAAAAAAATGCCTTGTAGTCGCGATCCTCGACCTCTATTCGTTCCACCAAGGCTTTGATATATTCTCTTTCGTCTATAATGCCCATTGGTTCCTCCACATTCGGCATGGCAAGATCTATTTCCTCGGCTTCCACTAACTCGTCACCCACTCCCACATCTTGGCTCAATAAGCATCCATGACTGCGGCTTGACTCCCCAACTTTTTCGTCTTCATTACCATGGACCCCTCTTGCATCGCATGGCTGGAAGCGACTTTCTCAAATGCTTGCGCCAACAACACTAGAGGCCATCCTCGTTCCTTCACTAATCATACATATAAGCTCTACGACTTTGGCCCCATATAAGCTCTTCGACTTCAGCCCTTCAATTCTACTAACTCCCAGTACATGCACTGTTGTGCACGAGTGCCAATACTATTTAACTTTAGATCATACAACACATGGTATAGCGAGAACATATAGTACAACCATCTCATAACGGTGCCCTATGGATGCTCCTCTGCATGCGACAGGCTAGTCGTCACATTTGAAAAATGACCTAGTTGAACCCCTTCTGGACCAAATGTGGAACCCCTTCTCCTTAGTGTATTTTAAAATGCACTCGCTCATCTATACCCGTCGAGCACTTCCTTAAATTGTTATTATTTACACAACGTAATCTCATTCCCTCAAACAAATTTGTAATAAACCTAATGAATTCTAAATTTAATCGCACCACTATTCCTATGTATCACAAAACAACTTCTCGATAATATGGCTCGAATACCGATAATCCATCTACCATATTTCATTTCATATTTCTCCCCCATTACACATACCAATAGCAACTAAAGCCCATGTAATATTGAATAAATATATGGAGCGAATCAAATCACAAACTACCACAACTATTCCTCTATTCATATGTGTTTAAAATAATATATTATGCATTTATGAATTTTCTGCATTTTATGCTAATTATTTCAAATTTTTTTCTTATTACAGGCAGCATTTTTTCTAATTTTTTGCAACAAATAAATGCTACAAATGTGTTGAATTTTTTTTCCAATTCCATTTTTGAGACAAACGTCCTTAGTAATTTTCATAATTTTTAGAACAAATGTCCTTAGTAATTTTCATAATTTTTCTAGCTACATTGTCGATTTTCAAAATTTTAAACTTCATTTCTATGTTCAAACTATACAACATAGATTTTCAAAATCATCTACATTATTCATACATTTCTTTACATTTGTCCAAATTGGTCATAATCTATCTGATTTGTTTTCAACCATATCTACGATACTACTTTTCTGAAAAGTAATACAACTACAGATCTACATAAGTACATATCTAAACAACTATAGATCTAATTATTTTGGTTGCTAACCTACCACGTCCTCAAAATATAATTCAAGAGGATAGAAAAACTCAACTAAAAAATTAAGTCCCCTTCTCTTCTTCTCTTCCCCACCTTCCTCTCCTCTTCCTCTCATCTCTCTTCTCTTCTCTTCTCCTTCCCTCTTCTCTTCCCTTCGCTTCTCTTCCTCTCCTCCCTCTGCCCTCCTCTCTCTTTCGGTTGGTTGGCCTCCCACTCTCAGCCATGCGTGAATTTTATAGCTATTCTTCGTCGTCATTTCAAATGGTGACAAAGGGGGTGGGGGCCTTTGTTGCCATTTCAATTGATGATCCGTTCTCTCTATTGTCAATTGAAATGGCAACATATAAGGTGGCTACTCGTGTGGCACTCTATTGACATGATGTCTATCGCCAACTAAAACGTCGACAAAGCCTCTATTGATATTCCAAATGATGGCAGAGGCTCTGTCGTCATTTCAAATGGTTAAGGTATATTTCTATAATTTTTTGAACGTATTATTTCTGTGATTGTTTTAAAAAAGATTGGATTATTTTAAAAGAAAACATCAAATACTCGTAGCTTACCCCATAGCCAAACCATCCAGTGGTCAAAAAGTAACCATGTGAAAGACCATGTGGAGGTCTACCCAGGTTTGTGATGCGTATTTTGACTAAACTTTAGCATGGTATGCTTTGCTTTTAGTTTGATTTAAATTGGATTTGAAATTTGAAGCAATTTGAGCCTTTCTCTATTTTCCCGGTGCTACCGGCCATGGTAGTGCGGTGCTACCAGCCATGGTAGTGCTGTGCTACCAAGTGAGCGGGTGCAAAAATTCCAGAGAGGGTGTTTTTAGGGGTTTTGGCTGCGCAGTGCTACTGGCCAAGGTAGCCCGGTGCTACTGGCCAAGGTAGCCTGGTGCTACCGGACGAGCGGTAGCACCGGCCCTTTGGAGCGGTGTGGAAATTCCAGAGAAGATGTTTTCAGGTGCTAGCATAGAGCGGTGCTACTGGCCTGGGGGCGGTAGCACCGGTCCACTATGGGCAGTGCTACCGGCATAAGGGCGGTAGCACCAGCCAATATGAGCGAAGACGAATTTCAATGCGTGGAATTTGACGAATTTGATTGAATATCTTTTGGACAATGCTATGTGAGGTGTTTCCTTGTTTGTGATGGTTGCAGGATGACGAAGCTAGATCATGGTGAGGCGAAGAGTGACTGGGACTAGGCGAGGAGCGTCGGAGGTCCAGACGGTCGTGGATCACCGGAAGATGATTGGAGAGATGGAGTTCGTGCAAGCCAAGATGACAAGGACTGGATGAGATGCTAGCTAGATGCTGCTCAGATCAATGAGGGCCGTCGGATCGCGGTCTAGTTGATAGGATAGCGGGTCTAGGTAGTATGCATTGAAAACCATGCAAGAAAACTCAGTTTCATGGTGGGTTTTGGGATAGCCCTTGCATGGCTGTGTGAGTGGGTCAATCCTAGCCCTTGATGGAGTGCCCTAGGGTTGAGAGACTCATCTAAGGGTGGTAGGTGGCCCAAGAGTAGTATAAATAGAGGGGGAGGGGTGGCCTTCCTCCTCTTGAAGGTTTTTGAGGTTTTGTGCTCCTTTGAGCTTTGCCCACTTGTTTGTGAGGCTTTGTAAACATCTCCTTCCAGAAATAAAAATCCTTTCACTTATGTCTAATTTCCTTTATGACTTTACATTCCGCATTTAAATTCTACAATTAAATTCCTCATATACTTTCTTACAATTTACATTTACGCAATTTGGATTTGCCTCCCCTCCTTCTACATGCTTACAATTCTTGTGCCGAGGATGTTGATTGATGGATGCATCTTCCATTAGATCATATCCCAATCATCTAGGCAACTCATGTGTTCTTCTTGCAAGACACCGGTTTTTGCGTTCTTGAATGAATGATCTTGTAAATCGCGTTTGTGAAAGTTTAGACTTGTGCTCTTGCTTGCTGTGACATGTGGGAGGCTATCCAAGATCATCTTGATCCTCAAAATCCCACGAGAAAGCCTTAAGGGGAATTCTTGAGTTCTTGCACAAACTTGTTGTGTTCTTCCTTCTCGGGCAAAAAGGTCAGAACTTTGACGTCAATACTTGTGATTGAAGGTTGGAATAATTTCCTAACATCCCTAGGATCACATCTACCAAGTTTCGTGTGTTTTTGTCTGGCCGATCAAAAGATTCCTCGAAATTTGCTTTTAGGTCATGCTGTTTTTCAGACTGTTCTTGAGCCCGGTGCTACCTCTCTTCCTGCGGTGCTACCGGTCTCCGATGCTACCGACCCTCGTGCGGTAGCACCAGCCAGACAGCATAAAAGGCTCATTTTGGTCAGCTCCTCTTGTGTGTTTTCTTCGCGGGCTTGTTTGGATTATTTTTGGGGGGAAATTTTAAGTTGCGACCATTCACTCCCCTCTGTTCGCCACTCGATCCTTCAATTATCAGAGCCGAATTTGCTCTTCCATAGATCTTAACCGGTCTCAAAAGCCATGGCGACGGACAAATATTCCACCAAGCATCCCATCTTTTTTGGAGTTGATTTTCTTTTTTGGAAGTCACAGATGGAGTCGTACATCACTGCCTAGTGCTTCCTGATATGGCAGAAGGTGAAGCTCCTGTATGAGGTTCCTGCCGATGAGCACGTCACGGCCGGCAATATGGCTAACGTTGAGGCAAATGTCTAGGCAAGGAACATCCTCATACAGGGCCTTAGCCGCAGTGAGTACGACAGAATTTCTCACCTACGTTCTACTCATGAGATTTGGGTGACCCTCGATGCTTACCATGAGGGCACTATCCAAATCAAGACAGTGAGGCAGGACCAATACAAGCATGAATACAATAAATTTGAACAACATGCCGATGAGTCTTGACGAGTGTTTTGGTCATTTTACAAATATTTTGAGTGACCTCCGAGCAGTCAGTTGCACATACCTTGACTTGGATAATGCTCAACATTTCTTGACCGCACTCGATCGTCGAGTTTGGGAGATGAAAGTGACCACCATCAAGGGCACTACCGACTTGTCGACTCTGACTCTTGATGGGCTTTATTCCCAACTCAAGACTCATGAGATCGACGCCGTTTCTCACAAGATGAAATCTCAATCGATGGCCTTGGTCACTGATCCCACTGGATCTTCCTTTGATCTTTATGTTGGTTTCTCTCTCTGCCCTTTGCGAGCTAAGCGATGACCAATTGGAAAATTCCAGAAATTGAGCTTGCTCTTTTGTATCACAAATTCTCTCATGCATACAAGAGGGTGAGAGAGAGGAAGAGAGGTGGCATGATGATCACCTGCTTCAAGTGTGGTGGCCCCAACCACATTCGAACGAACAGCCCCAAGCTGGAGAAGAGCAAGAATGACTCCGACGATTTGGGAAAGAACGACTACATCAACAAGAACTGCAATAGAAAGCCTCCAGCTCGTGAACCGGCACGTGAGAAGAAGTACTGCAACTTCTCAAAGAATAAGAAGCTCTTCCACCGCATCCTCGCCACCCTCGATGACATCAACATCTCCGACACGGAGACTTGGAGCGACGAAGGTGAGGACAATAAGCAAGAGAAGAAAGACGACGACGACTTCTCCAACATGTGCTTCATGGAGGACGCCAACGACATCAGTGACTCTGAGCTCTACAGCGACTCGGACGAGGTACCCTCCTATAACCAACTCAATGAAGCTTTCTGCAAACTAGGGAAATTTCATGCTAGAGCTAGAGCTAGGTGTACGGAGCTTGAGAAGGAAGTAGGTACCTTGACTCGGGAGTTAGCTTCTCTTATATCTTCTCCCCCCCGAGTCACTGATGACAGTTCATTGTGTGATGCTTTGCTTGTGGAGTTAGAGAACCTAAGGACTATGCATGATAGTATGTTGTCTGAGCTAGATAGTCTTAGGTTGAAGAATGCTAGCAATGAATCTGTTGATGCTATGTCCTTAGATGCTAGTTTTCTTCATGCTTACTCTACTCCCTCATGTGAAAATTGCCCTAAGTTACTTGCTGAGATTGATGCCATGAGCACTCACCTTAGGAGGCTCTCATCCAGAAATGATGAACTTGAAATGCATGCTTCTAAGGACTCAGTCAGCTCATGTGAGGGTTGTACGCAACTAAAACTTGACAATGAATCAGTCAGCTCATGTGAGGGCTGTACGCAACTAAAACTTGACAATGAATCCTTAAATGTTAAGTGTGCTGAACTTGCTAAGGACTTTCTAGCTAAGTCACAAGAAAGTTGCTTGCGATGTGCTGTGATTGAGGGGGACTTGGATGAAATCCAAGTCGAACTTAGGAAGAAGTTTGAGGCCCAAACCCTTAGGATTAGAAATGTACCTTGTGTTTCGTGTGAGGCCCTCAAAATTGAGGCAGACGTGCTGAGAGAGAAAAATGCATGTGTTGATAGTTCTTCTCTTCCTAGTTCTTCTTCCTCCTCTCTTCCCTGTTCTTCATGTGCCTCTTTCTTCCGGGAGTGTGAGTATCTCATGAGCACTCTTGAGAAGTTTGTAGGAGGCAAGAAGAAGCTCAATCTCATTCTAGACCAATCCAAGATTAACCGATTTAAGCAGGGTTTAGGATTTAACTACTTGGAGCACGATCGGGCGCATCCTCCCACCATTGTGCGTGGCTCCAAGAGTGGTGAGATCGTGGTAGCTCCCAGGGAGTGTACCACTATGTTTAGAATTACCAGGGTTGTTTATGGGATCTCTGATCAGAAGGTTGCTCCTCCTGCTACTTCTGCCTCTGTTAAGGTGAAGTATACATGCACCTTCTGTTAGACGGATGGATATTTGGTAGATTTCTGCTTCAGGCATGCCAAGACCTCAAAGCGTGAGTGTGTTCATGCCCTTAATGGTATTCAGGATCATCCCCACACTCTGAGTGCTCCTAAGGCACACACTGCTTCTAGACTAGATAGAGTCGCCTGTTTTTGAGCAAGTCCAGGACTCGGTTTTCATGCTGTTTATTCTAGTTTTAGTTATGGAGCTGTTTGTGATCAGTGTACCCGCCATCCTCTTGATATTCCTTGTTTTTTTCCATCGAGGTAGATATCAGGGGCGTGAGGTGTTTTCTGGTAGGAGATTCAGGCAGTCTCACTGGGGTGGTCCGGCCTTTGCACCATAGGAGGCCAATCCAGTTTTGGCTCCCAGATCTTCTGCTATGGATGCTACTAATCTTGTGAGAGTTGAGCGTCAGAGAGACACGCGAGTCCAGTCTTCTTTTGTGGCTGGTACTCTGAGGCATCGTGTGGTTCAGTATTGGGTCCCCAGGTCTTCACTTTATATCCATCTCTGAAAAAATTTGTGAGTCCACTGGTTGCACCGTTTGAGCGCTATGAAGTGAAAACCGAGCCTCAGACATTCTGGTCGAAGTTCCTGACTATCTGTAATGCTTGATTTTTCATGTTTATTCTACAAAGCTTTTTGAGGTGATTTTTGGTGGAGTGTTTCATGACTCAATTGCTCATAGGAAGAAAAATTCCCAAAAATTTTAGAGTAACAAAAACTCACCAACCACCTGCTCCAATTGAGGACAATTCCTGAAAAATCTGCTTTTACTTTTCTGGAAAGAGACTTTGGTGTTTTAGCTTTATCTCTTTTAGAAAAGTAGTCTTTCAATTGATTCCTCTTTGTTTGGACACTTGACAACCAGGATTGTGAAAAAATCCCTCACATGATTCATGGTTCTCATCCATGCAAGTTAGGGGTACACATAGTTATCTAATTGTTCGGGTTTTGGAGGGTGTGCGAATCTGAGAAACACCAGTTTGAAGGAAAATCATTGGGTGTTTCAGATTTTTATTGAAAGACTATTTGGAGTACTTTGAGTGAGGGAAATTTTATTTGGGATCATTCACCCCCCTCTGATCGCCATTTCGACCTTTCAGGTTGTTCTCGCCATATGACCGGAGACTCTCGTTTGTTCTCTTCCCTAGTCCGAGCCCCCGGTTATGAGTTGATCACTTTTGGGGATGCTTCTTCACGTAGAGTCATTGCTAAAGGTACCATCTGCATTAATGACAATTTCCTTCTTAAAGATGTTGCCTTAGTGAGTAAGCTGCAATACAATTTGCTTTTTGTTTCTCAGCTTATCGATGACTCTTTCGAGGTAAACTTTAAGAATAATGCCTGTAAAATCCTTGATTCATTAGGAGGATTAGTTTGCGGGATTTCTAGATTTGGGAGAGTCCTTCGTGCTGATTTTTTTGTTTCTTCTTGAGACTCTCTTCGTTGCTTGATTGCTTCTGAGTACCGTGATCTTTCCTTCTAGCATAGGAGACTTGGTCACATAGACTTTGACCATTTGACCAAAGTTAGCAAGCATGATCTCATTCGTGATTTGCCCAAACTCAAAATGGTCAAAGACTTAATTTGCTCTTCCTGCCGACATGGCAAGATGGTTGCTGCTTCTAATCCCCAGTCACTGTTGTGATGACTGATGCACTAGGACAGCTATTACATATGGACACTGTTGGTCCAGCTAAAGTGCAGTCAGTGGCTGGGAAGTGGTATGTTCTTGTCATTGTTGATGATTTTTTAAGGTATTCTTGGGTGTTTTTCATGGCCTCGAAGGATGAGTCTTTTACCCATTTCAGGGGTTTGGTTCATAGGTTGTCTCTTGAGCTCCCTGGTGCCTTATGAGCTATACACAGTGACAATAGCACGGAGTTCAAGAACTCCTACTTTGAGAGTTTCTGTGTGGAGTCTAGTTTAGAGAATCAGTTCTCCTCTCCCTACGTCCCTCAGCAGAATGGCATAGTGGAAAGAAAGAACAGGACCCTGGTTGAGATGACCAGGACGATGCTAGACGAGTACAGTACTCCTAGGAAGTTTTGTGCGGAGGCTATAGCTACTGCTTGCCATGTTTCTAATCGCGTAGTCTTGAGAGCACATTTGCACCGCACTTCTTACGAGTTGAGGTATGAGCGAAAGCCCAGTGTTTCTCATTTTCGTGTGTTTGGTTGCAAGTGTTTCATCTTAAAGTCTGGTAACCTAGATAAATTTGAGTCTCGTTCTTCTTATGGTAATTTTCTAGGTTACTCGACTTCCTCTCGTAGCTATAGGGTCTAGAGTTGTGATGCGCATAGGATAATACAAACCTGTGAAGTGACCTTTGATGAGGCTAGCCCAGGAGCTAGACTTGACATTTCAGGCTCTTCTTCCCTCTCCGAGACCATCTTTGTAGAGGATAAGGATGATGGAAATGATGGTGTTCCACCTGATCCAGTCCCCTCTACACCTGAGATGCCTCCTGTTTCTATTTCTGCACCTCAGGGAGACCAGCCCTTACCTTCTAACTCTCATGCAGCTAGTGGCTCTGATCCTACCTCTTCTGTGCATGAGGTAGAGACCACTTCTACTTTTGGACCTCTCCGCCATATTCAGAGACATCATCCACCTGATCAGATCATTAGTGATCTGTTTGAGCGGGTCACTCACTCAAAATCGGGTTTGTCCAATTTCTACCTCCACTCAGCCTTTGTTGCCTCCTTTGAGCCGAAGAATGTTTCTCATGCATTATCTAATGAGTCATGGATTAATGCTATGCATGAGTAACTTGAGAACTTCAAGAGGAATAAGGTTTGGCAGCTTGTCGAGCCCTCATCTGGTCATAATGTCATCGGGACCAAGTGGATGTTCAAAAATAAGCAGAGTGAGGATGGGGTTATCATTAGAAACAAGGGTAGGCTAGTTGCACAGGGCTTTTCTCAGGTTGAGGGTCTTAACTTTGAGGAGACCTTTGCCCCTGTAGCTAGATTAGAGGCTATTAGGATCCTGCTTCCATTCTCTGCATTCAAGGGCTTCAAGCTTTATCAAATGGATGTCAAGAGTGCATTCCTCAATGGTTATATTGAGGAAGAGGTATATGTCAGGCAACCTTTAGAATTCGAGAACCCCAAATACCCAAACCATGTCTTCAAGCTTTCTAAAGCTTTATATGAACTTAAGCAGGCCCCTAGAGCTTGGTATGAGAGGCTTAAGTATTAACTTCTTAGTCATGGTTTTAAAATGGGTATAGTAGACAAGACTCTGTTCATCAGACACAGGATACTCATTTCCTCCTCGTCCAGATTTATGTGGACGATATTATCTTTGGTAGCTCTTCACACTCTCTTATGTCTCAATTTTTATGTGTGATAAGCACAGAGTTTGAGATGAGCATGATGGGCGAGTTGAGCTACTTCCTCGGCTTCCTGTTCAAGCAGACTCGGGAGGGCACCTTCTTGCATCAAGGCAAGTACACTCGAGACCTCTTGAGGCACTTCGATATGTCTGATGGGAAGCCTGTGATGACTCCTATGGCCACCACTGCTGTCCTCGAGCCCGATGAGGATGGTGAGCCTACTAATCAGAAGGAGTTCCGGAGCATGATTGGCTCTCTCTTGTACCTCACTGCTTTGAGGTCGGACATACACTTTACCATGTGTATGTGTGCCTGATTTCAGGCTTCTCCTCTTGCCTCTCACCGCCAGACGGTGAAGCGCATCTTCAGATACCTTCGAGCTACCATTGATTATGGTATTTGGTACTCTTTCTCTTCTTATCTCTCCCTTAGAGCCTTTTCTAATGCCGACTTTGCTGGCTGTAAGATAGATAGGAAGAGCACCTCTGGCACTTGCCAATTCATTGGCACTTCTCATATTTCTTGGTCATCTAAGAAGCAGTCCGGAGTTACACAATCCACCGCTGAGGCCGAGTATGTTGCTGCAACCAGTTGCTGTAGTCAGGTTCTCTGGATGAGATCGACCTTGCAAGACTTTGGGTTAGAGATAGAGAGTGTGTCACTTTTCTGTGACAACACTTCTGCTATTTGCATTACTAAGAACCCAGTTCAGCACTCCAGGACCAAGCACATTGATATTAAATATCACTTCCTTAGAGACCATGTGGAGAAGGAAGACATAGTGCTTCAGTTTATGGAGAGTGAACACCGGATTGCCGATATCTTTACCAAGCCTTTGGATAGCTCTAGGTTTGTAGCCTTCAGAGGATTGCTTGGAGTTATGTGCCCTTACGGCTTGTCTTGAGGGGGGGCTGGTTTGTATATTATGTACTATATATGTTTTATTCCAGCATTTCCTTTTTTTCATGCATTTTTTGGGTGATATTGGGCTTGATTCTAGAGTTGTGAGTTCACTTCACTTAGACTTCTGGCATGCTTTGCATAGAACTCTCATCTTATGCTGTAGGTTGCTATCATGCACAATTAGCTGTTCTCTCTTTTCTCTAGGTTGAGTTCCCTCACAGTCTTATAAGTTTAGCAGGTGTTGGACCCCCTGGGTAGACAGGGTCTGTGTGCGCTCCTTAGCTTGGGATCTAGAGGCAGCTTTTCTATGTCAATCATTGGGGAAGATGAGAGGAGTCTGAGCCATAGTGTTCTCTACTATCTTTTCATGCTCTATAGCCACCCAGTTTGCAGTTTCTCAACTTCCTCTCCTCATTCTGTATTTCTGATTTTTATTGAGTTCATTTCAGTTTTCCTTGCGCCTAATTCTGCTAATAACTTAGTTTAACCGGATTTGTGCTTAAATTTGATTCATTTGTTGAGGGGTGTTTGGGAATCTGTTCATGCATTGCATATAGACTTTATTCTTTATTTTATGAGCTTTGTCTATATACAAATAATCTATTTAACATGCTATACACCATGCTACATCATATGATGAAAATCATTAACTTAGATATGTTCAAGTTCATTTATCTTGCTAAGCTTGCTAAAACTTAAAAAATGAGCTTTAAAAGAAAAACTAGATGAAACATGTTGCTTTTACTTGTTGAGTTTCCTCTCTAGGTGTATTTGCCATAATTTGTGGAATTTTGGAGTTCTCTAGAGTCTCTATAGCAACTTGGGTACAACTAGTTGATTCATACTTGAGTCCTTCACAAGCTCATGATTGAATATGCTAAAATAAAAATTAAACAAAATTGACTCTATTTGTGCGCATTAGACTTGACACCTCGCATTCACAAAATAGCTTCCTATTGCACTTGGGATGAACTTGGAATGTGTTGTGTATGACCAAGACCATTCTCTTAAGAATCCTTCTTGAGATGGTCGAATTGGCTTGAGTCAATTGCTTTAAAAAATGCAAATAAAAAAACTTATGTGGGTAAATAATGCAAATAATGTCAAACATTTGCACCCCGCTATGTCTTTTAAAATCTTAAAGCAAAATTTGCATTAAATGAAAAATGAGCTCAAAGGCCTTGTATGCACTTCTAATTCCCCAAAGTGTTGAGTAGATTGAACTCTAGGTTTTCTATTTAATCCTTTAAATGGCTTTGCTTCTAGTTTTGAAACTAATGATAAGTGTTGCACATGTCAAATCTTGCTAAAAATAACATTTTCATAACTAAGCTTGCTAGCAAATATTTATTATTTGCACTTGAACATGTCTTAGCTTAGTATAATCTACAATTGACTTGCTTAATGTTATGACTTGTTATCATGATCATTTGGATAATTTTCAACACTCTTTTAGGTTTCTTTCATGCATACATATGAAAAAGGGGGAGAAAATACCATCTTGATGCCTATATTGCCAAAAGGGGGAGAAAACGTAGAAAAGGCATCATTAAAAGATAAAAATGTAAATGCTTATTTGGTTCTTATGATCTTGGTAAAACTTTGCTAATTTTTATGGGTCATAATCACATTTGAACTTCTTGTGAGTTTCTTGCGGAAAATTGCTCTTTCTTAATTTTAGCTCCAAAATCCCCTTCGCTAACTTGGTCATGATCTCATTCGTTTCTTTTTGGACCAAGTTTGGCTTTGCAACCAAATTGCTTTCTTTCTTCCTTCTTCAAACTTAAAACTTATGTTTTTTCGTGTGTTTGTTAATACACACATCAAGGGGGAGATTGAAAGACCATGTGGAGGTCTACCTAGGTTTGTGATGGGTATTTTGACTAAAAAGTATGGTATGCTTTGGTTTTAGTTTGATTTGAATTGGATTTGAAATTTGAAGCAATTTGAGCATTTTTCTTTTTTCCCGGTGCTACCGGGTGAGCGGTAGCACCGGCCCAAATGGTCAGTGTAAAAATTCCAGAGAGGGTGTTTTTAGGGGTTCTGGCTGGGCGGTGCTACCGGCCATGATAGCCCGGTGCTACCGGACGAGCAGTAGCACTAGCCCTTTGGAGCGGTGTGGAAATTTCAGTGAAGGTATTTTCTGGTGCTGGCGTAGAGCGGTGCTACCGGCCTGGGGGCGGTAGCCGGTCCACTATGGGCGGTGCTACCGGCCAGTATGAGCGAAGATGAATTTCAATGCGTGGACTTTGATGAATTTGACTGAATATCTTTTGGACAATGCTATGTGAGGTGTTTCCTTGTTTGTGATAGTTGTAGGATGACGAAGCTAGATCAGGGAGAGGCGAAGGGTGACCGGGACTAGGCGAGGAGCGTCGGAGGTCCAAACGGTCGGGTATTGCCGAAAGATGATCGGAGGCGGAGTTCGTGCAAGCCAAGATGATAAGGAACGGATGAGATGCTAGCTAGACGCTGCTCAGATTGATGAGGGCCGTCGGATCGCAATATAGTTGATAGGATAGCGGGTCTAGGTAGTATGCTTTGAAAACCATGCAAGAAAACCCGGTTTGTTGGTGGGTTTTGGGTTAGCCCTTGCATGGCTGTGTGAGTGGGTCAATCCTAGCCCTTAATGGAGTGCCCTAGGGTTGAGGGACTCATCCAAGGGTGGTAGGTGGCCCAAGAGTAGTATAAATAGAGGGGGAGGGGTAGCCTTCCTCCTCTTGAAGGTTTTTTGAGGTTTTGTGCTCCTTTGAGCTTTGTCCACTTATTTGTGAGGCTTTGTAAATCTCTCCTTCCAGAAATGGAAATCTTTTCACTTAGGTCTAATTTCCTTTACGCATTTACATTCCTCATTTAAATTCCGCATTTACTTTCTTGCAATTTACATTTACGCAATTTGGATTTGCCTCCCTCCTTCTACATGCTTACAATTCTTGTGCTGAGGATGTTGATTGATGGATGCATCTTCCTTTAGATCATATCCCAATCATCTAAACAATCCATGCGTTCTTCTTGCAAGAAACCGGTTTTTGCGTTCTTGAATGAATGATCTTGTAGATCGCGTTTGTGAAAGTTTAGACTTGTGCTCTTGCTTGTTGTGACATGTGGAAAGTTATCTAAAATCATCTTGATCATCAAAATCACACGAGCAAGCCTTAAGGGGAATTCTTGAGTTCTTGCACAAACTTGGTGTGTTCTTCCTTCCCGGGCAAAAAGGTCGGAACTTTGACGTCAATCCTTGTGATTGAAGGTTGGAATAAGTTCCTGACATCCCTAGGATCACATCTACCATGTTTCGTGTGTTTTTGTCCAGCCGATCAAAAGATTCCTCAAAATTTGTTTTTAGGTCGTGCTTTTTTCAGACTGTTCTTGAGCTGTTCTTGAGCCCGGTGCTACCGCTCTTCCTACAGTGCTATCGGCCCTCGTGCGGTAGCACTAGCCAGACAGCACAAAAGGCTCATTTTGGTCGGCTCCTCTTGTGTGTTTTCTTTGCGGGCTTGTTTGGATTATTTTTGGGAGGGAAATTTAAGTTACGACCATTCACCCTCTCTGTTCGCCATCTCGATCCTTCACCATGCACCTAGCAAGATCCTAACATATGCTCATTTGTTCATACATTTATCAATCATTGATTCACGTGGTGTCATACTAGTCATAAAACTTATATAGTCTTTTTTTCTCTTAAGACCTTCAAATATATGTTATTTATTGAACATCCAGAAATATTCTATTTTACTGTGGAGGATGACAACATCAGAAAACTACATTCAAGGGATGCCAATGAACAATATCATTGGCTCTACCACTAATAGCTACAATGCATAAATGGTATCGTTACAGTACAATTTGTCAATAAGCAAATAAAAGCTATAACTGTATGAAATATTTAGAATAAAAAAGAAACTGTGCATTAATTAGAACAGAATCCATTATCCACATGTTCCCAACCTATGCATCCATTGCTTGTGTCCATCCTTCACCAGTCATGTAAACATAGCTAGCTTAGAGCCTGTTTGTTTTAGCTTTTGATTCTAGATTCTGACCTCAAAAGCAGAATAAAAAACAAACAGCCCGATTCTAGAATCCGATTCTCACAATCCAGCCCACCCATATACACTAGAATCCACAATCCACTTTATATGTGCTTTTGGATTCCAGCTTTTAGAGAATCAGCTTCTCTACAACCACAATCCAGAATCAGCTTATAGAAAATCCAAAGCTAAAATAAACAGGCCCTTAGTAAATTGAATTCAACACGAGTAACAGACACCAAACCCATGTGATTGGAGTTGCAACTGCAAACCAACCCCTCCTAATCCAAAACATTTGGTCCATGCATTTGGTTGAAATGTAACCATGCGCCTATCCAGATCCTAATGGATGCTGATATGTTCAAACATTTGCCATTGCTGATCCACCTTGTGTCATACGTCATACGTGTCATAAGACACATGACTTTTTTTCTCTTGAGCCCTTCAAATGTATGTTATTTATTGAAGAGAGGACAATATTGGAAAAATTATCCCTATCTTTGATAAATGTAATGTATAAATAGTACCGTAACGACATAAGTTGTCTATAAGGAAAGAGTTACAGCTAAATAAAACATTTGAAATGAAAAGGAGACAATACATTTAATTAGCACCAACATTTTTTAGAACCATTTTTTAGAATCAGTTGGCACAAATTCCATGATCCAAATGATCCCAACCCATGCATCCATTGTTTATGTCTTCACAGAGTATGCGAACGCAGCCAGCTCAATGAATTTGACTTTGATAGTTTGGATTGCAAACTCAACTCCTCTCCCTAATCCAGCCATAGGTAACCACGCACTTAGCAGCAAACCTATTTGTAAACACCTGAATAAAAAGCTACCATAAAACTCCAGCAACCGACAAGTGGGTCCAGGGGCCGAACAGCGCTCCCATGGTCCACAGCTCAGCGGGACAGCCACACGCGCCCCCATCAAGAAGCGGCGAGTTCAGTGGAATTCGAGAAACGCTTTCCAAAACTAGCCGTTGCATCCTCGCCTCACCACCCGCTCCGCTCCTCCCGAATTCTTTTTCTTATCCCTCCTCTCTCCTCTCAGCCTGTCTCCAAACACAACGAGCCGGAGAATTCAAACATCGGATCGCACCACCAGCGAGAGGCTCCTACCCCTCCTCCCCTCACGTGCACACCTGCGGCTCTCGATCTCTCCGCCCGCTGCTCGCTGCGCGCGTCCGCCGTTGCCGAGAGAGATTGCTTGGTCGGATCTCCTCCCCGCCGTTGCCGAGAGAGATTGCTTGGTGAGTGATTTATCTGCCCCTTCCTTCCGCCTCCTCGAATCCTGCTTTCTCGCGGTAGTCGCGGTCCTGCAACCTGAGGCCGGGGTCGCACTCCCGCGGCGCCCCCACCACGCCCGCCGGGGTTCGCGTCCGGGAAGGTGGATCCCTAAGGGAAGCAGCGACAGCCGCCGCCGTCCGATCTGCCACGGTGGCACCGCTCGCTGCAGCTGGCGCGCGGTATGGTGAAGTGCCCGCCGGTTTTTTTTTTTTTTGCCTCGCGGGTGATGGTAGATTTGGAAATTGGTTGGGTTAGCCCTCGGAGGTTTTGGGTGATTTTGTCCTGGGAAGGAAGGTAGTTTATTTGCTGCTCGCTTGTGAGTTTTTGGCAAGTGCTGATACTAGATTGGGCTTTCGATACAGTAATCAACTTACTAGCATGCATCTCCGAGATAAATTTAGCTTTTATTTACTTTTTTGTTAACAATTTTTTGCGGTGTTTTTGGCTCGTGGATTCTGTGTGGACGTTTTTTAAAGGAAATGGTGTGCTTACGGCATAATCTGGAATATGTATATGTAATATGTATTTTTTTTGGGGGGGGGGGGGGGGAATCCGAGGTTTCTGTAATTGGCACCTTCTCATAATAGATTAGGCGGCATCTGATTGTGATCTGTGCGATGCAGCTCGCACAGATTTCTTATAAGGAAATTAGTTTGTTCTTAATGGCAACTCTATTTTTATATTTAGGTGATTATTTTAATTTTTTTTCTCTTGCTATCATTTGAACCAAAAAAAACCTGATTTGTGACTTCCAGTGTTTATTGGAAATTGGAGCTGCCGTTTGCTCGTTTCTTTGCATAGTATTGGGGATAAAGATTATACAAATTCTCGAAAATTTGAATTGTTGCTGGCTAGATCACTTATAAATGGTGAAGTAAAATCTGTAAATTAAATTTTTATTGCTGCAGTGCTACCTTTCCTGCATTAGGATATGTGATTATTTTTATGATGGATGATGAGATGTTATTTCATTTTATATCTGTATAATTTTATAAGAATTTGACCTTGACAATTATTGCATTGTGGCAGATCTCGATGTCCCTTTTTGCAAGACTTTTGTGAGAAGGTTGGGTTCTTGCTGTTTTTCTCAGCCTTCTGGGTGCTGTTCGAATTCAAGGAACTTTGTAGTTTATATCAGATATCGACGGTAAAAAACATGGGTGCATCAAGACCGCCGAGCACCCCTGCATCAAAGATCGAGCGCACACCGATGTCAACCCCTACCCCTGGTGGCAGCTCAAGGGCCAAGGAAGAGAAGATCTTTGTCACAGTGAGGGTGCGACCGTTGGGCAAGAAGGAGCTGGCTGTGAAGGATGAGGTGGCGTGGGAGTGCGCTGATAGCCAGACGATCTTGTACAAGGGCCCCCCACAGGACCGGGCTGCACCCACCTCTTACACTTTTGGTACACTGTCCAGTGATCAATTCTTCACTGCATAGCTCAAGCAATTATGTTTGTAGTGCCAGAAGTGACCTTCTAATTAACTAATTAATGCCTTTGTGTCCCTTACAGATAAGGTGTTTGGGCCGGCTTGCCATACAGAGGTGGTGTATGAAGAAGGAGCAAAGGATGTTGCTATGTCTGCATTGACAGGCATTAATGGTAGATTAATGCTCACTTTGTAGTTTGGTGCTAGTGGAACGATGATCTGTAATTGAGCCATTCCGTTATCTTTGCTTTGCAGCCACCATTTTTGCCTATGGCCAGACCAGCAGTGGCAAGACATTCACAATGAGAGGCGTTACTGAGAGCGCCGTTAGTGATATTTACAGGCACATAGAAAATGTGAGTTTCATGCATCTGTTGATGCAAGAGTTTTGTGCAATTATGGAAGATTGCTTTCTAATATGTCATAATTATTTCTTGCTTTCGTGGATTGCTTAGACTCCTGAGAGAGAATTTATTATCAAAATTTCTGCCATGGAAATTTACAATGAGATAGTGAAGGATCTTCTACGGCCTGACTCTGGTCCCCTTCGCTTATTAGATGATCCTGAGGTTTGTTTGCAATTTGGTTCGGTCTATAGACTGCCTCTAGGTTGTAATGATCTTATAAAAAAAATCATTTTGGTTTGATAGAAAGGAACCATTGTGGAGAAATTGGCCGAAGAAGTCACCAAGGACAGCCAACATTTAAGGCATCTAATCAACATTTGTGAAGGTAACTACTATCATTTGTACAGTCTTCCCTCTAAAAAATGGAAGAAGAAATGGGCAGTGATAATTACTTAATGTTTAATGACCTTCCAAATAAGTGCAGAACAAAGACAGGTGGGGGAGACTGCACTAAATGACACCAGTTCACGTTCCCACCAAATCATTAGGCTGGTATATATAAGAAGAATCCTTCCTGTTTACATTGAATCTTTCCGGGAAAACATAGGATAGAACTAAGTTTTTTATTGTCTATATCTCTATCCAGACAGTGGAGAGCAGGCTCCGTGAAGTATCAGGATGTGTTAAATCTTTTGTGGCTAACCTGGTAAGCATACTGTCCTAGTTTTGGGACATGATATGCTGATCTTATTTAATCTGAATGATTTGGCTTGCTTTGTTCTCAGAATTTTGTTGACCTTGCTGGAAGTGAACGGGCTGCACAAACACATGCAATTGGCGCAAGATTGAAAGAGGGATGTCATATAAATCGCAGCTTGTTAACTTTGTCTACTGTCATCAGAAAGCTAAGGTCTGAGTTTCTCAGAAAGAAAAAACTCCACTTATACATAAGAAGTTTTGATTAGATGTTATTTAGTGGGTTAGCCTATTATATCTTCTATGTATTCATCTTGAAGGTAGTCCCCAAGTTACTTAGATTCAGTGTTGCACTAGTCTTAATTCTAGTTGCTATCATTAGCTGTTTAATGATCTCAGAATGCTAGTGTGGTACCTTAGTCTTAACGAATTTACAGAGAAGTGCACAGAGAAAGAGCTAATGAAATTCATCAGATGAACAGACATAGCACTTAATCTGTTGGCTAAATGACTGAAAGTCAAAACTCGGGATGAGGTTTTTTGGTACATGAGTAGGTTTTGGTATGTGAGAAATAATAATTGTAAGTTACATATTGCAGGGGCATGAAATCACCATGTTAAACTAAATTGCTAGATGAATGTTGCATTTAATTCAACTCATTTATTGTTATCTTCAATTTTTGTTCTAGTTTATAACCTTAGAATTAATAGACAGATGAACAATGCAGATATATCCTATATTGGGATATCTTGCAGGTTACCAATATGTACTGTGTTAAATAACTGCTAAATGGATATGGTTATTGCATTAACTTCAGTTTGCTCCTTCATTTATTTTTCCAAGTGGACTTGTCAACAATCTAGAAATAAGTTCCAATTTAGAATAAACAAAATTTGGGGATGAGTTAGATGATAGAATCAATGGCTAGTTAATCAATGTAAAAATAAATTTGTACAGTGCATAATTGGCTATACATGTTGCAGAAATTGACGTGTTCTTTTGCAATGCATACAATTGCTCACAAGCAGTTAGCATTCAGATTATGAGAGCAAGAAAATATATGGTATTTGTATGGTTTCTTGGTTTGAACAGGCAAGCCTCATGAAAAAAGTCCATCTTTATTTGGAACTTTGAACAAACTAAATGTAAATTTCTATTGCAGCTCGGAGAAAAGAACTGGACATGTACCCTATCGAGATTCAAAGCTCACACGTATTTTGCAACTTTCTCTGGGTGGAAATGCAAGAACAGCCATCATCTGTACCATGAGCCCAGCCCTAACACATGTAGAGCAATCTAGAAATACTCTATTCTTTGCAACCTGCGCCAAGGAGGTTACAAATACTGCAAAAGTTAATATGGTAAGAGTTGTAACTGTGAGACAGCATTTCCTTGTCTTACCATTAGTTGTTGAAATCAATTACGTTAATCAATATGGCAAGTCAACATTCCATGGTCCATACAGGTTGTATCAGATAAGCAATTGGTTAAGCACCTTCAAATGGAAGTGGCTAGACTGGAGGCTGAGCTGACTACCCCTGACCGTGCCTCCTCTTCTGAGATCATCATAATGGAAAGGGACAGAAAAATTAAACAGGTAGTCTCTGACCAAGGATGAAATGCTTACCTTTGACTTTCAAAGATTCACTGAATACTAGAAATCATTATCATTTTTTAATTGGTCTAATCAAGTGTTCCTTGCAGATGGAATTGGAATTGGTAGAACTCAAGAAACAGAGAGATAATGCGCAGTCACAACTTGAAGAACTGCGAAAGAAGATGGGTGATAACCAACCAGTAAGAATTTGCCCTTTTTTCATTTAAGAACTTTGCTTTTACTGTTAACTAAATCCTTTTCAATTTCATGCTTTTCTTTTAGGGGTGGAATCCCTTTGACTCACCACAAAATGCCCGAAAGTGCCTCACATTTTCTGGATCACTACAGCCAAGTAACAAGTTTAAGATAAGGAGCTCAATTATGCAATCATCCACAGCTCCATTTATGCTCAAGCATGAAATCCGCAAGCTTGAGCAGCTACAGCAGCAGCTTGAGGTTGAAGCTAACCGGGCTATTGAAGTACTGCACAAGGAAGTTGAATGCCACAAACATGGCAACCAGGATGCAGCAGAAACTATCGCCAAGCTTCAGGCAGAAATCAGGGAGATGCAAGCTGTCAGATCCGACAACGGAGATGTTGAAATGATTGCAGATGAAGGAAATGGATCTGATTTGAAAGAAGATATTACTAGACTTCATATGCAAGACAATGATATTGCCAAACTTGAGGCGAAACTAGAAAACGTACAGAGGTCTATTGATAGATTGGTGATGTCACTTCCGAATGTTAGCACACAGTGTAATGACACTACCCCAAAGTCCAACAGATCAAAGAAGAAGAAGAAATTGCTTCTTCCACTGGGTGTGAGCAACATAAACAGACCAAATCTATTAAGAGCACCTTGCTCTCCCCACTCCTCTAGTAGGCCTTTGGAGTCAGAAGTTGAGAACAAGGCTCCAGAGGTTGACGCCATGTCTCATGAGGGTTCAGAAACAGCTACTCCCACCAAGAGTGAAGATATATCTTCACGTGACGAAACGCCACGCTATAGGCGATCCAGCTCTGTGAATATGAAAAAAATGCAGAAGATGTTCCAAAATGCTGCCGAAGAGAATGTCAGAAGCATCAGAGCTTACGTCACTGAACTGAAGGAGCGAGTTGCGAAGCTTCAGTACCAAAAGCAGCTGCTTGTGTGTCAGGTTCTGACCTCACTTTATCTTGCACACGTATTCAATTGTTGATGTTCCTGAAATTTTGTTTTCCTGCTAAAATATGTTCTCTTACAACATTTTACAGGTCTTGGAGTTGGAATCTAATGAGGACAAACCAAATGACATGGAAGAAGATCCAGAGGAAAATGGTGGATCTCTACAGGACTGTCCCGACTCATGGGACATATTATTTAAGGAGCAGATGCATAACATTATCCAACTGTGGGACCTCTGTCATGTATCAATCATACACAGGACCCAGTTCTACCTGTTATTCCAGGGGGATAGGGCTGATCAGATATACATCGAAGTTGAAGTTAGAAGACTGTCATGGTTGCAACAGCATTTTGCTGAGGTTGGTGATGCAAGCCCTGCAACTGGTGATGACACTGCAGTTTCTCTAGCCTCAAGGTAAATAAGATAATATGCAAACATGCTGCCTGCTATCTCTGAGTTTCAAAGATTATGTTAATTAATTCCAGCAGCAAGAAAATAGTGTTGAAAAGTCTCAAAAAAGGAGAGAAAATATGTATGCTTTACTTTGACGACCTTTAGACATGAGTGGCACCCTGCTGTATTAGTCATTATTCAACTTCCACCAACAGGTTTATAATTTAAATACAATTATACACTTCCCAAGTCAAAATGTTTCATTATTCGTAACTGAATGTGGAATCACCATCATCATAGGTACCGATTATTCATTTTCACATGTCTCTTAAGGCACCTGTCATGCATTTGTACATTTGCAGTATTAAGGCATTGAGGAATGAGCGAGAATTTTTAGCCAGAAGGATGGGCTCAAGGTTGACGGAAGAAGAGCGAGAGCGCCTCTTCATCAAATGGCAAGTCCCCATCGAGGCGAAGCAAAGGAAGCTTCAGCTTGTGAACAAGCTCTGGACGGACCCCAACGACCAAGTGCACATCGAGGAAAGCGCTGATATAGTGGCTCGGCTGGTCGGTTTCTGTGAGGGTGGTAACATCAGCAAGGAGATGTTTGAGCTCAATTTTGCAGTCCCTGCAAGTAGGAATCCATGGCTCATGGGTTGGCAGCCAATTTCAAACATGATCAGGGAGAGAACACAACTTTGGTAAGCAAGCGGTGTTCAACTCCCTTGCGATGAGGAAAAGGATCATTATTACATTTCATAATAATGATCAGGACTGGTTGACCAAGGAGAAGCAGCTGAGCTTCTGGGTTGGTCAAGGGCATAAGTGATGGTGAATTGGTACATGCTTCTGTGCAGAATCAACATTTCTCTTTAACCAGTATTCTTCTTCTCCTCCAGTGTAGAGAATTTGGATGTTCTGACACTCTTTTATTGTGTAGTACCAGTGTTAAGATTCTGCTGCATTCTCTAGTCCGTTTTGGCTATTTAGGTCTGAATTATTAGCCTATTTCTGTATGAGAAACCAGTGATTAAGTGCAAAACATGTCTGCTAATCATAAGTAGGATGGGGAGACAAAACGCACTGATCTTTCTACCTAACCAAGAAAACACTCGGGTATGCACAACCAGATTTCACATAAGCAATTTCCGATAGCATCAAATCCTCCCAAATTCCTAAGTACTAAAATTTTAACGTGATCTTTTTCTACAAGTATCACGCTTCATGAAGTTAATTTTCATGATTACAATATAGGCATCACAAACCAGAAAGCACATGCAAAACTTGCTGGTACTCGTTCCCAAAAAACAACTTCTTTCGTCCTCTACATGACAGGACAATTTATGAAACACAAAGTGCTGCTGCATAGAAAGGACCATTCTGTTACTCTTCCATATGATTCTCTTCGGTCTGCTGTTGAGAAACTGTGACCTTGATCTTTGTTTCTTGAGTTGAAACCTTCTTGGGAAGCATTTGAATATCCTGCTCCAACTCCTTAGCATCCCTCTCCCGTTCCTTGGTCTTACCCTGTTTCTGTCTGTTAAAAAATTCAGTGCATATGGGGCAACAAAACCATTTCAAGCATAAACAAATAATAAATCAGAATACAGCAACCACCAACCTGTCTGTAATGTGTTTCTTCTGCCGGTCATGTCTAATCTTTGTAATAAGCGGGATAGCCTTCAGAGTTCGTTCAGTGACATTCCGGTCGTAGCGCTCTGGCCTGTTCCTCTTCCTCTCAAACTCGAAGGTGGAGTCCTGGTTGATTTCAAATAATGATTTGTTTGTGGTCCACACAGCAAAAATAAAATAGGCTCTCTAGTCAGTACTACTGCCAGGATATAGAAAATAACAAGCTCATTACCTGTGTCATGTCCTTGCCATGCAAGCGCCTGTATGCTTTCGTCCATTTAACCTTGCGAGGATTCCTCTTCATTTTGAAATTTTTATGGCATTTTGATCGGCAAAAGCGAAAGATCTGCCAAGGAGAAAAAAGATCCAGTTACAGGGCACCAACAAAACCCAAACACAAAGAACTGAAGCTCTAAAAAATTACTTCCAAGGCATGTATCACATAAGAGTTGTTCACTTTTTCACTGGGAACAAACAAAAAACATAGAAACAGAAACAAAGTGAAATATAGCAAAGTGTTAGCAGAAAAAGAAAATGTTTGGACATGGCCTGTTTGCTGCCAGGTTCTTAATAGGAGGCCAGATAAATTATACAAGGACACAGATATTCACGTCCTGTAAAATGCCGTTCTCTTGTTACCCACTAAACAGAGTAACTACAGATTTCTCTAGCCCAACTTAATGCATGGTGGAGGTATCACATGTTCGTCCAGGAAAATTCCAAACAGCACCGCTGCTTTTAACATTTCAATCCACACTAAAAATAAATTACCAGAAGTTCTTAATAAGGATGGTTTCATCAATAAAATATTAATAACACTGATTTTATAGGTCATAATACTGCATATATCTGACAAATAATCTTAAACAAACTATGTTGAAACTTAAACAGTTTAATTTAATAGATATGAGCATAATGACCTAGAGATTGTTTTTTTCTACAAAAGGCAATTCATATTTAATCACCCAAGGCAGCATTTAGGGAATAAAAATGTTTAATTAATGAAGCAGACTCCATCACTTGTATTTTCTTTTTTTAGGCCACTGGCATGTTGGCAACAATGCAAGACTTCCTTATCATGTTCATAGAAGAAGACAAGAGATTCTTGATGAATATAAACTAGACAAAAAAACCAACTGGCGTGCATGTGATTTTATCAAACAACTCCGCAAATCTCAACTGACAAGGGAATATCTAAACTTTTCTTCAAATTCACTAAGGAAACCATTTATACTGTTATACATTCTTCTCTGTAGTTGTTTCAGAAAAAACACATCTGGACATAAACCTAACAAGGGATCAAAATGTATGCGATTTTGTAACAGTATGTTATGACTATACATCTTTGCAAAATAAGCAAGAACACAAATAACTAGAAATTACATAAACAACCGAAATGTAATACATAGATGGGCATGAATACCTACAGCATAAGGACTCGTACAGAGATGAACAGGATCAGTTTGAAATATGCCAAACAATTTCTTCTTTATCTACTTATATTCAAACAAGCAGGTAAATTATGTCCATCTAGTATATTATGAATACAAGCTATTGTACAGCACAAATTACAGAACTAACAGAAACAAGAAACAAACTTAGCAAAGATTATGGACTGACTAAATATCAGAAAGCGATGTTAGCTTCTAACATTGTTATGTGTCCATCGTAGAAGTTTGATTTGAGTGAGAGCAACATTTGTTCCACAAATAGTGATTTATAAGGGTTCACTTTTAACATCCGATTTGGCACCAGAAATTTCGACCCTTCCAACTATAAAACGGAAGAGAAGTATACTGCAGGAAAAACATAGACGGCAGAAGTAACAGTTTTCACATTATTATTCACTGCTACCACGAATACGCAAGAAATACAACAGAGAAATACGATACAATCCAAATATACTCCAAGAAACGGCTAGAACCTGAAACCCACGAGAAATTTGCCGGCAACCAGTCGCACAATCTCTATCTAACAACAGAAACCTACAGGGAAAAGAAGGGAAGAGCCCACGGACCTTGGCGTCGTTGCGGACGAACTGGATGCCGTGACCGGGGTAGATGGTGGACGAGCAGAACCAGCACTTCTCCAACCTCATCGCGCCGCCTCCTTGATGGGCACGACACTACCAACTCCAAATCGCGGCGACACGGAGGTGCTGCACAAGAAACCGCCGATCAGGAACAGGAGGAATCGAACTCGTATGCCGATCCAGTTGCAGTTCCAGGGATAGAGGAGGAGGAGGTGGTGTGGCGAACCCTAGATGGGGAGGGGAGAGGGGCGGCGCCACGGCGGGGAGGAGAGGCCAAGGTGGAAGGGTTTGTCCGCGTGGGGCAAGCCGGCAAGGGTTTGGTTTTACTCGTGGAGGTGTGAAGGGGTGATGTGGGCCGGTCCAGTACTTGGGCCAGATGGCCGACGAGAAAATAATCGGATAATGGGTCAGCCCGGCCCACTCTTGGAAGTGGAAGGATCCAACACGAAGAAAGATAGCGGCGAGTTGGGCCCGCTCGCCGGGGCTTCGTGGGAGGCTAGGGGAACGGCGGCGCGACATGACTCTCTTGAGAGAGAGGAGGCCCATGCATAGCCATCGGAGGCACACACGGCCGGCGGGGAGGTCCTGACTTGAGAGTAAGGTTTCAAATTTTATTTTCGAAATATACCTTGGAGTCGACTGAAATTCGAATTTTTGATGAGATTTTAGAATTTTGGATAAAATTCAGATAAAATTTAAAAATTCAAATTCAAATTCAGAATTTTTTGGACCGAGATTCTGAGATTTTGGCCGAAATTGCCAAATCTTGGTAAATTTCAACCGAATGAAAAATAATTCAAACTATGTTAGAAAATTTTTGTGGATGGTACTGATGGATCACTAATGTTCTCATAAAATTTTTAGATGATCATTAGGCTTGAGGGATAGGGGTGGGCATTCGGTTTGATCGGTTCGGTTTTTTCGGTTTTAAAATAATTCGGTTTTTGGAAACTAGCAACCGAATTTCTTAGACCAAAATAAAAAACCGAACCGAATTAACCGAAATATTTCGGTTCGGTTAATTCGGTTTTTCGATTAACCGAAATATGAATAAACACTAGATAAATTAGATTTAGTTCTTCTCATATCGCAACATAGAGTAGGGTTAAACCTACACAATATTCATAGATATTACAATATAAGTATAATAGAACATGTGAATATACCAAACATATACATAAATGTATTAGAATATGAGAATTGTTTAGTAATTTTAGGAAGAATATTATAAAAGTGGTATTATATGTGGGTTATTCGGTTATTTCGGTTTTTGGAAGTTAGAAACCGAACCGAACACCGAAAACCGAATTATACCAAAACAAAAACCAAACCGAAAATCGAATAAACCGAAATAATCGGTTAATTCGGTTCGGTTCGGTTCGGTAATTCGGTTTCAGTTTAAAAATACCCACCCCTATTGAGGGATTTTAAAAAATTCTGATAGTGCTACTGTCCTGATAAAAATTGAGCACATATATTGCTTCCGTAGATTTGATTGAGCAATTAAAACAAGTTTAGAATTTTTGAAACTTTTATAGAATGGTACTGAGGTAATGCTTAAGCTCTCCTAAAAATTTTGGATCATGATCACACTCGATCGAATTTATAAAATTCTGACACGGTTATTGTCACATTTATGTTCCTTCTGTTTTTTATTTTTCAAACATAACAAATAAAGTTCAATTCTTTTTAAAAAAATTGTATGATTCTAAACTGCTAAAGAATGTACCATAAATTTTTTAGAGCATGATAAAGCATGTACATTTTTATAAAAAACTGACAATGCTTCTGTTATTTTTATAAAATATCTCAAAAATTCGGTTTTTCCAAAAAAATTCATGAAAGATGACATTCTTAAGATGTATTGTCCCAAATCCAATCAAAATTACCGAGATTTTGGTGAAATTTTTGAAACCACTATAGCAATTTGAATTTATTTTAAATGTTTTTATACGATCGAGATTTGGAATCTCGTCCCTAGTCGAAATCCAAAATATCGACCGAAGTTTCTAAAATTTCACCGGGATTTTGAACCTTGCTTGTAAGATTCTTAGTGAGTTCTTGATGTGAATATACCAACCCGAGCACTTACCCCTAAACTACGAAATCCTAAACTTTAAACTGTGTTTGCTAATTTGAAATTAGATGGCCTCCGTTGCAACATGTGGCAGCATCTCCTTCTCGCTCTTACTTTACTTCTTCCTCAAACACTCTCTCGTCACAATGACATCCACTTCATCCCCTTTTTCTTCGCATTCCCCTTCTTTAAAACTCAAAACAGTTCATGTTTTCAAATTTTTCCCTAATTTTTTGAATAAGTATTTTTAATCATTTTGAATGTTTTTAATCGATAGTTTTTTGAACCGAAAGTTTCCAGCTGAATTGAAAGTTTTTGAACCAAAATTTTCGAATTGAAAGCTTTTGATTTGAAAGTTTTCGAACTAAAGTTTCAGTTGAATGGAAAGTTTTCAAACCAAAAGTTTTGATTCATCTGAAAGTCTCGAATCGATTTTTTTTGTTAGAGGAGAAGGAAGTGGTTGGGAAAGGGCAAGAGAAGGAGTAAAGGGAAAGGCATCATGTAGCAAGTCATCATCGAATAATTGATGAAGACGCTCTCAAATTAGCAAATAGACAACTTTAAGTATATATCATAGCACTAAACCAGTTAACCTTCCAAGACTAGTATAATGCCAGTGCTAACGCTACGACGGTAGTACATCCGCTTATCAATTAAATGAGAAGATAAATATGAATATAACACTTAATAGTAAATAATCTTGTGATCACATTGTACGTACTACATATTTGGAAGGAGAGCGAATCAAACAAGGAAATAAATAGGGAAAATCCGCATGCAAGGAAACCAGAATTGAATTTTTTACTGTCCTGACCAAAACTGTATGTACTACATATTTGGAAGGAGAGCGAATCAAACAAGGAAATAAACAGGGAGGATCCGCATGCAAGGAAACAAGACTTGAATTTTTTACTGTTCTTGACTCGTGATCGTATTTTTTTTCCGAATATAACCTTTTTCGAGATTTTTTTACGGATCTAGCCCCATATAGCCTAATTTCAAATGCAGCAGAGAGCGCTGATTTTTTTCATTTTTATCCACGGAACCATCGGTTTGTGAGTCTTATTTAAATTTTTCAATTTTTCTCGCGGAACCCGATGGTCATGTGGCTGTTTAATTTTTATCTTTTTCCTGCGGATCCAATGTCCATGAAAGCACGCTTTATTTTTCCATATTTTTCCAAAATTATTCAAAGGACGAGCACCGCTTGAAATTTTTTCATTTTTCTCCCACGCTTGAATTTTTCAATGCCACCAAGCATTTATTTTTTGCCAAAATTATTGCTTGACGAACACCGCTTGATTGTTTTTTTATTTTTCGAATTTTTCTCGTGTTGGCATTATCGTTATAATTTTTTTCGAATCACTCGCGACGATGAATTTACGATTGTAGCCTCGAGCCAGAAAAATTCAGCGGAGCGGTGGCGCGATATTATTTACCAGCGCTCAGGCTCGAACTTTTTACTATATTAATATCATCGTTATAATTTTTCTGAATCAGGCTCTCGGGCGATGAATTTGCGATTGTAGCCTTGAGACAGAAAAAATCAGCAGAGAGGTGCTAGAATTTTTTTCCCGCGGTTTCCTTTTCCCAGCACGTAATATATGGTCCTTTCCTTTTCCAGGACATTTGTTTCTTTTTCCTTGATTTTAAGACGTTTGTTTCCCTTTCCTTGTTGATGCTGGAGGTGAGAGAAGGTCTGTTGTGGGCCACAGGGATGATTTCGGAAAAATATGAAAAATAAATCACGCTCGCCACCATTGGATCCGCAAGAAAAAAAAATAAAATTAAAATGTTTCACGCTACTGGTTCCGCGAGAAAAATTGAAAAAATTAAGCAAAGACTCACGCATAGCTTGGTTCCTTAGATAAAAATAAAAACAAAATTCAACGCTCTCGTGCGTATACCAAATTAGGCTCTATGGGGCTAGATCTGTAAAAAGTCTCGAGAAGGGTCATATCCGGAAAAAATACGATCACGATGCCGTGATAATAAAAATTCAAGTCTTGTTTCCTTGCATGTGATCCTCCTGCTTATTTCTTTGTTTGATTCACCCTCCTTCCGATATGTAGTACATACAATTTTGGCTAGTAAAAATTCAAGTCTGTTTCCTTGCATGCGGATCCTCCTTATTTATTTCCTTGTTTGATTCGCTCTCCTTCCAAATATGTAGGTGGGGAGGTCATTGTGGGCCACAGGATGATTAGACACACTAAATAATGGCCATCGGATGTGGGTGAGTAAAGCGAGGAAAGATCCGAGACGCTCATTTTGATGAATGCAAGTTTCTGGGGACGTTTTGCTGGGTGCACGAACATTGGACCATCTCTAATGAGGTGCATTATTTAGAGTGGACGTAGGAAAATTTGCTTAGGTGCGTTATAAGGGGTATAGATATATGGTTTTAAAGTTATTTTTGTAAACATAAACATGGCATGGACCACATATCAACTTGGAAATGTGTCACGTTGATCAAACATCTCTTTTTCCCTCTCTCCTAAGCACACATCCACCCCTATCTCACCTCACCACCTACGTGAGGACCAGGTGCTGCTTGTTAAGATAGAGGTGGACTTGAAGTCTAAATATGGTTGAACTCTCTATATAGGTGAATCTGAATCTATCTCTTGCTGTCTACTACTATATATTTAGCATCCCCTTGTAATAAAGATAGACAACTATTTTGCCTCCCTATCTCGTATGTGCTCCCTGTTTGTTCTTGATAGTCCTAGATCAATATGCAACCAACGTATGTCGTTATATATTCTTTGCAAGTAGATCAATCTTATTTTCTTAATACTAATCACAGATTGATCTATGATTGATTCACATGCTGCTCGCACCGAAGATCGATCTCATCAACACAAAGAAGGAACGAACAAAGGCAAAGCGCACAAAGCCGCAAACGGTGCCACAGCCGAGGACGTACGAACAGAACCAAGTGGATGCGCCTCGTTATATATTCTTTGCTCCGCCCGCGAGGCATGCCACGATGCGTCTAGCCCCGTGTGACGCGGGATCTCACGCAGCCAAGCACACAAACGGTCCACGCGCTGGTGTTTAGAGGTAGGCATCGTGCCGTACCGGTCTGGCATATACTCATCGTGCTTCGTGCCTAAACCGTGCCAAGCCGCAACGGCCCTTCGTGCCCGCTGTGTCGTGCCAGCATATTTGCACTATTGTGATGAGAGGAAAGGAGCCGAAGACGTATGAAGTTGAGGTAGTGGACATAAATATTATAGAAAAAACTAAAATTTATTTATTCTTTAACAGTTACAGAGAGCGAAAGAGATGTGCTTAACATGGGCGAGAGAGGGGGCAATGTGCGAAAAAGAGAGTGAGGGAGACAGACGAGAGAGATTGAGAGAGACGGACAAGAGAGAAAAAGATTGAGAGAGATTGAGAGACGGTGCAAGAAGCAGTAACTTCTTGCACCGTCTCTCAATCTTTCTCAGCTCTCTCTCCCCTCTTATTCGTCTCTCTCAGATGTCGGCGGTGGGAGTGGCATCCATGCCGCTGGGTGCGTCTATGACGTTCATACTCTGCAGGTCGGTGACCTTTATGCTGGACTTCTTCCTCATACCCTGGGTCATCGGGCCCAGCACGACTCATTCTACATTATCGTGTCGCCCATCGTGATCCGGTTCTTGGGTCCGACACGACTCGTGCTACAGTGTCGTACTGAACTATGCCTGTCATGTCTCGGACCGGTCCATAAAAACTTAGCCCGAGTGCGCACCTCTACTGATGCTGCAGCCCGCGAGTGTGGGGCCATACCGTGGGGGCTAGACGATGGGCTCCGTGAGGCTACTGCGACAAGAAAAACGGAAGCAACGTCACGTCGTCACCTACGAGGCAAGCCTTACATGAAATGCTAGTATTTTGACTCCTTTCTCTTTTTTGTATTTTTTTAAATAGTACTCTTTCAAATTTTTTTTTGCAAAACTAGCTCCCATACGCATCACAGTATCGCGGAAGGTGCCTCCTATAGTACTGTAGCGCGGAATGCTAAACTCGAATTTCCACGGTCCAATGGTGCGAAAGGGAGAGATGTCGCCCCTGGTCCTTCCGTGGTAGAGAAGAAAGTAATTTTTACAATTTTTTTAAAAAAGCTATTTTTTTAAAATAAAATAAGATGAAATGAACAAATAAGTGAACAGTTCGCCTTGCGTGGCCTGGGCCACGTGGAGCCGCTGGCGCAGCAGCAGTTTGTGGGCATTCTTCATGCGGCTGCAGTTGCGGAGCTCCTAGCGTGCGGCTACAGCAGTCAGTAAAGCGACGTGATGAGCAGGGATTCAGGGAACATGCTATCCACCGATCATACATTTAGGTTGAAATTATCAAAATCTCGGTAAAATTCAACCAGATAAAACATAGTCCTTCAAAGTTAGAAAAAAATTAAAATATATATATAAAAAAACATATAAATATTTATCTATATTTCCTATATATTTGAATGCAAAATACTAAGACTACTGGTTTTTATTTGGACAGGAGAAGCAAGGAAGTTGATTGCAGAAACAGAGACAATGCTTACCTCTCCAGACAGGGGCGGAGCCAGGCCTCGGGCCACCTGGGCCTAGGCCCGAGGCCTGGCCCAAAATACCATATAATTTTTCTTTAAAATTTATATTTTAAGCCAACAATTTTTAGATCAGTCCAAGCCGACCCGAGGCTTAAACCTGGGCTAGCTCCGCCCCTGTCTCCGGAATGAATTTTCCTTCCTTATACCTCTTGCTCTTCTCAAATGCAGCCACCGACTTTTAGAAACAGTGAAACTATATACTTTTAGAAGATTCTAAACTAGCTCAAAATCAAACCATCGACAGTGAGCCGTCTGTAGATAAACGGATGCAAAAAACATAGTCTAGCATAATCAATCCTACAGTTGAAACTGATTTGAAGTATGCTCTTACATCCAAGGTTACAAATCCCGGCAAAGTTTCGTGAAATCTCGGCGAGACCTCGGATTTCGGCCCGAGACAAGATTCAAAATCCCGGCCAGATAAAAAAAATTGATTTTTTTTAAAAAAATTGATACAGTAATTTCAAAATTTTCGGCAAGATATCGGCAAATCTAGCCGAAATCTCAGGTTTTTTGACTGAAATTTGACTCTTTTTTTTACCGGATTTGGCCCAATAACCGTTAAGAAAGTCATCTTTCATGAAATTTTTTGAAAAACCGAATTCTTGAGATGTTTTATAATTTTGACAGAAATACTGTCAGATTTTTATAAAATTTACAAGATTGATCATGCTCTTAAAAATTTATAGAGATCTTAGCATTGTAGGATCATACAGGAAAATTTTCAAAATAATTTAACTTCATTTGTTCTCTATAAAAAATCAAAACCAGAAAGAACACAACTGAGACAGTAATCTTGTCAGAATTTTATACATTTTCTCGAGTGTGATTATGATCCAAAATTTTTATGAGAGCTTAATGATTACCTCAAAACCCTTCTCCAAAATTTTTAAAAAATTTAAAAAAATTTGTTTGCTCAATCAAATCTATGAAAGCATTGAACTTCATTTGTTATATTTCAAAAATCAAAAACAAAAGAACATAAATGGTACAATACCCTTGTAAGAATTTTACAATTTCACTTGAGTGTTATCATGACCCAAAATTTTTATGAGAGATTAATAATTGCCTTATAACTCTTCTGTAAAAGTTTCAAAAATTATAAACCTTTTTTAGTTGCTCAAGCAAATCTATGTATTGATTATTAGGCTTTTATCAAGACGTAGCACAGTTAGAATTTTCAAAAATCATTAAAGTTTGATCATCTAAAAATTTTATGGAAAAATTTATGATTCATTAGGACCATCCAAAAAAATTTCAAAATTTTATAACGTGGTTTGAACTATTTTTCATTCGGTTGAAGTTTGCCGGTAAGGCTTTTATCAGGATAGTAGCACTTTCAGACTTTTTTAAACTTTCTCAAGTTTGATAGCCATCTAAAAATTTTATAGCAACATTATTGATGCATTAGGACCATTTAAAAAAATTCAAAATTTTATAAAATGGTTTTCTTATTTTTCATTCAGTTCAAATTTGCCGATCAGCCTTTTATTAGGACAGTACCACTGTCAAAATCTTTAAAAATTCCTCAAGCTTGAAAATCATCTGAAATTTTTACAGGAACATTAGTGATATGTCAGGACCATAAAAAATTTCAAAAAATTTTAATTTGTTTTGAACCGTTTTTCTCTCTGTTAAATTTTACCAAATCTCAGATAATCTCGATGAGATTTCGCTATTTCTCGACAAAATCTTGGTTAAAAAAACGGATTTGAATTTTGTTTTTTGTATTTCATTCAGGATTTGTCTGAAATTCTAAGATTTTAGTGAAATTTTGGATTTCACCCACTCGAAATGTTAACCAAAAAGGAGATTTCAAACCCTGCTTACATCTGAAGCAGCTTGTGTCATAGTCAGTTATCCTAGCTCTAAATAGGTCGAGTCGAGTCAACCCAATAATTGTACCGTCGCTTGTTTCTGTTGTAAAACGTAGTCGTTCACCCGCGATCAATCAATGGCACGCCAACGTAATCACAAGAGGAAGAACGGAAGCACACATAAAGTAGGGGGCAAAGTTCTCTCGCTTTATTAGATTGATTTCTTGTACAAGGGGGCGCCCAATATATATAGAAAAACTGGCAAGAGATGAATTCAGATTCGCCCACACATAAGAGATAGAGTCCAATCGAATACGGTTAAGAATATCTTATCTCATAACACTCCCTCTTGGGAGAATACCGCGTAATGCACATGTCTCATTAAAAACTCCTCCCAAAAACCCAATGAAAAAAAAGAGATGGAGAAAACAGTACATTGCACTCGCACTCCATGTTACACTAGTTGCCTCATTAAAAACCTTCATGTGAGAAAACTTCATGAAAATTCACTAAGGGAAAATAGTACAACTTATAATCTTCAGGATTTAAAATATGACTTTCAGGATCATGCAAAGGGTTATGATTCAGGGATTTACTCCCCCTGAACTTTGCATATATCTAAGTCGTCTCATTCCAATGCCATTGACACATCTTTGAAATTTAGATTTTGGCAAAGATTTTGTGAATAAATCTGCAAGATTTTCACATGACTTAGTTTGCAAAATCTTTACCTCATTGTTCTTCTGGAGTTCGTGAGAATAGAAAAGCTTAGGAGCAATATGCTTCGTGATATTGCTTTTCACATAACCCATTTGTATTTGTGCAACACAAGCAGTATTATCTTCATGATAATTGTGGGGATATCGACGGTGTTAAGACCACATGACTTCTGGATATGGTTAATCACACGTCTCAGCCAAACACATTCACGTGAGGCTTCATATAAAGCTATAATCTCTGAGTAGTTGGTAGAAGTAGCTACCAAGGTCTACTTAAAAAGACCACCAAGAAAACAACTGTACCACTGCAGAGAAATACAAAACCAGTCTTAGATTTGGCACTGTGAGAATCAGACAGATAGCCAACATCCATATATCCCACTATGGTTAAGTCTTGGTTCTTCTAGAAAAACAATCCAAGATCTTGAATACCTTGGAGATATCTGAGTAAAGTCTTGACATCAACCCAATATCTTCTGGTTGGAACTGCACTATGTCTTGCTAGCAAATTTACTACGAATGCAATATCAGGCCTTGTACAATTCGAGATACGTCAGTATGGGACTTCAGGTCCTAAGACTTTCTCATTTTCCATCCTTCGTTTGAAAGGGTCTTTATCCACTTCAAGAGATCTTACGACCATGGGGTTTTTAATAGATGCGATTTATCCATATTAAACATTTCCAATACCTTCTTGGTATAGAAAGACTGGTGTACAAGGATTCTTTCTGGGAAATGCTCTAGTTGTAGGCCTAAGCAAATTTGGTTTTACCCAAATCTTTCATCTCAAAACTCCGTCATGAGGTAAGCATTTGTTTCCTTTGTCTCCTCTGTGGTTCCGATGATATTCAGATCATCGACATATAATTGAGATGATACAGAATCCATTCTGGAATTTCTTTATGAACACACAGGGGCAATATTCTTTCTTCTTGAGGAACTCACTAAGTCAGTTATACCACATTCTCCCCGACTGTTTTAATCCGTATAGCGATCTCTTCAGTTTGACGCTATGCATGTTGCGATTATTAGGATTCAAAATTATAACTCCTTCAGAGATTCTTATGTAATATCCATATCTAGTGACCCATATATATGAGGTCACTTCATCCATCAACTCCATTGATAAGTTTAAGCTTGCTACCATTAATATTAACTTTCCGAACGTTATTCCACTCTTTACAGGAGAATATGTTTCATCGTAATCGATGTCGAGTCTCTGCGTGAACCCTTATGCTACAAGCCTCGCTTTATATCTCACCACCTGGGTACTTCATTTCTCTTTCGGATGAAAAACCCATTTGATCCTACAGGGATTACTTTAGGAGATGTTTGATCAATGGGATCAAAGCTTTCCTTTTAATAAGCGAGCGCTGCCTCAAATTGCTTCTTTTCATTTGACCCTATCTGAGCACTTCTGGCATTCTGCTATGGACTTTGGTTCTAGATCCAGCTTTAGCAATTTTAGAGGCAATTATATATCGACAATTGTAGTCTTTCTTTTATATAATTCTCCTGCATCACTTAGGGATATCTCTTTATTAATTTCTTCCATCTCCTCGTGATTTCCCACAATGATGGAGTCTGGGTGTTCCAATTTCCCAGCGTGGGATTGTGCGCACAGATATACGCTGGGATTATCATCTTCAAGATTGATCACTTCAGGGATGTTACCATCTCCAGAATAGTTCACTTCAGGGATTTTCTCAACATCAGGTTGAGCTTCTTCCACTGTCATGGGTAGTGTTCTCATTTGTTTGGTTCTCTACTTCTGCGGACGTCTCCGCGGAATTGAGTCCCGTGCACCTGGAGGCCTCCCCCTCTTTTTATCATGAGGGTCAAGAGTGGGTTCAATATCCTTCTAGGGTATTTCCACTCTCTCAGGTGCATATACTGCAGGTATATGAGATCTTTTCACTCCCTTATGAACAATGAAGGCATTTGACAGATTATAAGCTTATTTATTGCAGATTTATTATCCTCCGAACTTCAAGTTCGGTCTCTGTAGTGCGTGGATCTAAGGACTCGGCATTCTCTAATGTGGTACTTATCTCCCCCTAATGCCGAAAAATGTCCTTAGTACAATCAGCGTATCGAGCTGTGTACAGATCCCCTATCATAGGCTCTAGGTATTTTAATACATGACGGAGATTCATAACCTACATAGATCCTCAACTTCTGGTGAGGTCTTATGGTGGTACGCTATGGTGGAGTGGAGAGATTGGGATGTATACAACACAGCTAGTTTTTCACAGATAGGAAATACTTGATTCTTTTCACGCACTATCTGCAATGGGGGAATTTCATAATGCGCAGTTGTTCTGAGTTGAATTATTACTGCAGTATCCAGCACTGCGTGGTCCCAACAACCGGTGGGAAACCTACTATTCTGCAAGAGCGGCCAAGCAATAAGTTTTTATTCTTTTAATATAATGACTCTGTAAGGCCATTTTAAGTGTGGACATTAGGTATGAATGCTCTACATTAATTCCCAGAGCTATACAATAATCATTAAATGATTTTGAGGTAAACTCGTTAGCATTGTCTATTCGAATAGACTTGATCATTTCTTTTGGAAAAATAGGCTCTTAATTTAATAATTTGGGCAATTAATTTTGACAGAAGCATGGTTCCAAGTATATAAGAGACATACATAGGACCATCTAGTAGAAGCATCTATCAGTACCATAAAATTTCTTAAAAGGAGCCCGACCGAGGTAGAACAGGTCCATAGATATCACCTTGAATTTTCTCTAGGAAATCCAGTGATTCTTTCCTAACTTTTTAGGTAAGAAGATATAAGAATAAGCTTTCCTTTAGTATAATCGGGCATAAGAAAACTTCAGGTCTAGGGAAGTCTTTATACTATGGCCAGCAGAATTATAATTATCCTTCTCATAATATTCAACTCAGGGTAACCCAGTCGATCTACTAGATTTTAAATATTTCTGGGTTTTTATCGCAACACAAACTTCATGTTTTATATGTGCATAGTATAATCCGAAGGAGAATGAATGGAGCTTTTTAACCACACGTTTATTACACCCATTAAACTTAGTCATGAGTATGTATTCTGTACCATCCTCATTCTTTGTCTCCATATGGAAACGATTCAGACCAATGTCTTTAAAACTTAAGGGAGTACGACTGGACTCAGGGTATAATATGGCATTCTTCCAGTGCCAACTATAAGAGTATCCACTTAGTGTGGTACAACTGTCTTCTGAACAAATTTTCTCCTCCGCCATCGGATTATGCTTTGTCTATATTAGAAGTATGATTTAACAATCAAACAATTGTTGCATCATGAACAAATTGTAGAATATAGAACAAACATAGCACAATTAATCGAATATCTGAGAAATATCAATTTATTCAATTTTTGAATGATAATCGCTCAACAGGAGCGTAGACCAAATGTTCATTCAAGAACTTGGGCTAAACTGATAAAGAGACTTATAAGGAATATGTGACATCGACTTAGCAAAGTGAAGGGATATTTAGGAGAGTAATATAGGTCTCCATATGAGATGTAGGTGCCCTCATGGGACTCCTCGAACTCAATAATTTCAAGAATCATATCATCACATTTCTCAACATCTGTATCAACAACAAGTTGAGTATTACTTAATATTATTTACCCGGGTCTTATTTAGTTTTCCAGTGGATTGCATGTAAAGGTCTACCACCTGCTTCGGGATGCGATAATTGTATGACCAATGGCCAGTGCATCCACACATAAAACAGGGTTATTCAGGGTTTGCAGCAAAACTTCTGGAAGCCCCTGGCCCTTTGCCTTTACTTTTTCACTAGGAATTGCCCATTCCCCTATTTGATTTGTCATTCTTCCACTTATCCCTTTATTCCATTGGCTATTGTTGGCCTGTTGAGCATTTGCATGTGCTTCGGGTATTGCAAAACTCTCATTAGGAAGTACATGATGATTTTTCACCAAGAGTTCATCATGCTTTTCTGTTTCTAGCAAAATGCATATAAGCTCGAAGTACTTCTGGTACTTGGCGACGATACTGTTACGACAGTATCCTTATATTGAGGTGGAATGTGCACAATATCTTGTCTATCTTTTTAACATTACTAACTTTTTGGTTACATAATGTTAGATCAATGACAAGCTTGTGTATGGCAAAAATTATATGCTACCACAGACTTTAGAATCCTAAAAGTGCGACATGATCCATTCGCACTGTGCTTCTGGCAACAGGACGGATCTTTGCTGGTTATATATTTTCCTTTAGGGAATTAAAAAATAGCAGCTAGTCATCTTCTACCAATTATTTGGCTTTCAGGTCCGTATGAAGATGGTGCCTCAAGAGGTGCAAAGGCGTACATCTGACGGCTTCGGGAAGAGCAGGGGTACCAGCTTCAGGCTGGAAAAACAGAAGCTCTAAAATATTGAGCTATCAAATTAATCTTAGTATTTGTCGGCGTTTCGGGCACCGGCAAGTAAATTTGTAAGTCTAAGGGGTTGCGTTGCTCCACTCTCGAATGGTTAGACTCGTAAGTCCAAGATGTATACCGTTGGGCCGAAGGTCCCTACCGGGCCAGGTGATGGCCTTGTATTCCCTTCAAGATGCATGACCGCACAAAGTTTACAAGCGAGTGCTAATGACTTAGCGAGATGGATTCGATTGCCCTCCCACGGGGTTCCGCCTCCTTTATACGAAAGGAAGGCAAAGTTACATCGAGAATTGGGAGAGGACGAGATGACCTACACTAGGGGCTTCGGTCCTTCGTTCACGACCGATCACCACCCGCCTTGTCCATGCCGGGTCGGTAGCCTAGTTGGCGAGCGGTTAGGTATTTCCCGGAAATGGCGACCGCCTCCGCGAACCTTACGAGTGTTGACGTTGCTGCGCATGACGCGGGTGTTGCCTCGGGAGAGAGTGTGTCTTAGTACTGTATGTGACCGGCTGATGGGACTGGGAGCATGACTTCGGTCAGTCATTAAACCTTCTTGGGAAGGAGCCACCTGCCCTTGTATAGCCACTTCGATTGACCCCGTTCGTGGGGTACGTGGCTGTTGGCTGGTAGAGGCTTTGACACGCGGCCCTTGGCAGGGGTTGTCTTGGCACGATCGATGTCGGGGGATCCCGACCCGCTGCGGGGGTCAGGAGCTCAGCTTGGTCGGAGACGCTTCCCCCGATCGGTCGGGAAGGGATGTCTCGCGTGGCTTTGCAAAGCGCGGTCGCAGAGGGTGGGAGCGGCCTGTTGGGCTTGAGCTGTGTTTGAGGCCGCCGGCTCGTCACTTCGGGCTGTTGGGGTACCCCTGTTATAAGTATTCGTCAGTAGCCCCGAACCCCCGAGCGATTTCGGCAGATTCGGTTGGGGGTTGAGCTTGGATGAGAATGGTGATTGGGCCCGAGTGGTCGGTCCGACTGATTAGGTCAAACAATTTCTGCCAGGTGTACCACGACGCATCCGACGGCTGCCCTGGAATTTGGCCTGGGGCATTCGAACCGCCGGGGGCTTTGAATCACCTCGTGATGCACGTGCACGGCAGCGCGCCGCCCGCCGCCTTCTAGATCGCGGGTTCGTGAAGGGCGCCGCTTTTCCGACACTTGCATTTATTCTGGAGGCGTTTAATCTCCCTCCATCCGGGTATATAAGGACGCTACGGCTTGCTTGAGCGATAGACCTTTAGACGAGAATCCTTTTTTGCTCCTTGAAATGGCTTCGAGGCACCTTCAGCCTTCGCTTTGGTGATGATGTCGCGCAGAAGAAGAAGATCCTTTGGCCGAAGCTTTGGCCGAGTACGACCAGCGATGGCCGAACTCCGGAAGAAGTCGTAGCTCGTGATGTCGCCGCCGCCGATGCGCCGCCGAGGTCGCCCCGAGGCTCGAGGTAGCAAGGGGCCCTTCTAGAGGCGATGGCGCGAGGGCGCCGATCAGTTAGTGCGCGGTGCGTCGATGTCGCTGAACGGTAGGAGGCGCGCTTACAGACGGTTCGCAGCGCGCGGCTGTCCCGCCGACCAGCAAGGGCCTACCAAGATGCCGTCGGTGCCACCGATGCCGCACGGATGTTTAAGAGGCTTTGGCGCGGATAAAGTCCTCGCCGTAGTGTAGCGAGCTATTCTTGTGTCCATTGGGTACTATATTGTAAAGTTGTTCAAAGTTTGAGCTCATGGCCTATAATGAAATCTCCTTTTCTTTATGAATGTCTTCGTGATGAGTTTGCTTCGCTCGTGTCCGAAGTTGCTCGCTTAATCGTCGTAGCTAGACCGCGCCTTGGTCGATGTGGACGACCGCGATGCCTCTGTGCGAGGTTCGGGTGTCCGAGTGCTCGCTTAACGTCGAGCTAGACCGCGCCTTGGTCGGCAGGGACGCATCGCGATGCCTCGCGAGATTCGGTGTCCGAGTGCTCGCTTAACGTCAGAGCTAGACCGCGCCTTGGTCGGGCAGGACGATCGCGATGCCTCTCGCACGAGATTCGGGTGTCCGAGTGCTCGCTTAACGCCTTAGCTAGACCGCGCCTTGGTCGGCAGGACGACCGCGATGCCTCCGCACGAGGTTCGTGTCCGAGTGCCGCGGCCTTGGTCGGGCAGGACGCACCGTGATGCATCCGCACGAGGTTCGTGTCCGAGTGCTCGCTTAACGTCGTAGCTAGACCGCGCCTTGGTCGGGCAGGGACGACCGCGATGCCCCGCGCGGGTTCGTGTCCGAAAAGCCATGCCTTGGTCGGCAGGACGACCGCGATGCCCTCGCGCGGGTTCGGTGTCCGAGTGCCGTGCCTTGGTCGGCAGGGACGACCGCGATGCCTCTGCACGAGGTTCGGGTGTCCGAGTGCCATGCCTTGATCGGCAGGGACGACCGCGATGCCCCTGCGCGGGGTTCGGGTGTCCGAGTGTCGTGCCTTGGTCGGCAGGACGACGCGATGCCTCGCTGGGTTCGTAACCAATGCCGTGCCTTGGTCGGCAGGGACGACCGCGATGCCCCTGCGCGGGGTTCGGGTGTCCGAGTGCCCGTTTAACGTCGTAGCTGGACGTGGGATCGTTTTACGTCGTAGATGGACGTGGGCTAGTTTTACGCCGAGCCGGACGTGGGCTCGTTTACGCCGTAGCCGACCGCGCCTTGGTCGGCAGGACGCATCGCGATGCTCTCGCACGAGGTTCGTGTCCGAGTGCCCGCTTAACGCCGTAGCCGGACGGGCTCGCTTTACGCCGTAGCCGGACGGGCTGGTTTTAGGTCGAGCCGGACGTGGGCTCGCTTTTACGTCGAGCCGGACGCGGGGCATCCATCCCGAGTCCTCGTCCGCGAGGGTAGCCGCGAGAGGAGTGGCCGCCTATCCCACACGATACCCCATCCGCAGTGTGGGACTGGAGGGGTGAGCGGCGCGTTACCCGTGTTGGTTTGAACGCCGTGCTCGTAGAGCTTATAATGTAGTCCGAGTGGGTCCGGGAGGTCTCGCCTAAGGGGGACCTTCCGAGCGGACGGTCCCGCAGTAGGGTGTCCTCGCCTGGCGTGGGCGACCCATAAGAAACCTTTCTTTACTCAATCTCAGATGGGCCTGGGTCGCCCGCCACCCAGTGGCACACTGGCCGCCGCCATCGATGAGCTCAGGGAGAGTGTGAAGTATGGTCTCTGACGCGAGTAGAGGTGATTGGGTCGTCACCGACCTAACCGAGGGCCCACCGTGGGGCTCACCTCATACTTGCCCTCGCTCAAGTTTTTTCGGGCGGCCTTATGCCCATCTCGTGGGTTGGCCTTTGAACCCACGACTTTTAGCCGGGCCCCGGCGCAAGCCACGAGCCTTTGCTGCTTGGGCCGCAGCTGCCCAGCTGGGCCTCGCGACGCGCCTGCAGCAACCGCCCCGCCTCAAGGCGAGATCGAGGTTACTGGGGACGACCGCCTGGCAAGCGGCGTTTTTATAGCTCTCGCCGCTTCGCCAGATTAAATGCCGAGTGGAATTGGAAACCGGAGTTACCAGTCGGGCGTGAGGGACACGACGCTCGCCGAGGGGTGCTCGTTCGGCCGGCGCAGACGCCTTCTATATACGCTGTCGGGCGCTTTGAGTAGTTACGCTTGCTTGCCTTCCTCGCCTCCCGTCCCTAAGACAAAAAGGAACAACAAAGAGCCAAGGAAAAAGAAAACTCAGCCTTCTTTTCTCCTCGCCTTTCCGTCACCTCTTTTGCAAGGATGTCATGGCCGGAGTGCTCCGCCCAGGCCAGCCGCGCGCTCGGCTTGGTGAAGAAGGGCTTCCTCCCTGCGCAAGATCTCTCCGGTTGGAGGGTGCCGACGGGGGCTGCTGCCCCCTCGCCGGGGGACGACAAGGTCGTGGTGCTAGCCTCGTTCTTCGAGTGCGACTTCGGCTTGCCGCTGCACCCGTTCGTCCGGGGGCTGCTCTTCCACTACAAGGCGGAGGCGCACCATCTTAACCCCAACGGGGTCCTCCACATCGCCATATTCATCACGCTCTGCGAGGCTTTCCTGGTAATCGAGCCGCATTGGTGGTTCGCCTCGGCTTCGGCCCGCCGAGCACGGAGTATCTCGAGGTCAAGCTGCCATCGCCCAACAAGGGATGGCGCCCGAGTGGTTCTATGCTCGTAATGTCGAAGCGGCGCCCGCCCTTCACCGCAAACTTCCGTGGCGGGGAGGAGTGGAATCTGGGCGCCGAGAAGCGAGAGAAGAAAAAGGTAGCCCCGATCGAGAGCGGTCGGGGCCCTAAGGAGGCAGGGCTCACCCGAACGTGGTCGTGCGTGCCTTCATGAGGAGCGCGCAACCTCTTGCGCAAGACACGCCGCCTGCTCCAAAGACGCGGGGCATCCGACCGATGAGGATGGCGGAGCCCGAGCTGGCCGCGACGGAGGTCGGCCCGGTGGCCGCCGTCATGGGAGGAAGCGCTACGGAGGCGGTGGCGGCCACCCGAGCCATTCTCGGTGGCCTACCCTCCAACCGTAAGTCGGCCGACTTCTTCCCGCCTCTTTTCTTTGCTTTTAACGCTCGGGTCCGACCGGTGTTTTTATCTTCTAGGGCTCTTGGGCATGTCCTCTGGCGCGCTCCCCGAGATAAGGAGGCGAGGGCGGCAGCCCGAGCGAAAGCCGCAGAGCTCGACTCCTCCCGCAAGAAGCGGAAGGAGGAGAGTTGGAAGAAGAAGGAGAAGGAGCGCGCGGCGAGGGCCGCGCGTGGTGAGGACGTGTCGGAGGCCACTGCCGTGGGTGCAACCTCCACCGACAGCAGCGGAAGCATCCCCGGTCACGCATACTGTGGGTTCCCTTCTGACCCACTGACCTGCCGGAGGGCGACACCACAGGCTCCGCGGCTAAGGGGCCTCGGGCGGAGGGTGACCGCGCGGTCGCGGTCATCGTCGCGCCTTCAGTGGAGGTAGCTTCAGGGAAGCGGCCGGCAGATCTGCCCCTCGGAGGGGGACCGGCGAAGAGGGCACGCCTGCCGCGCACCCGCTCGGCTCAGTAAGTACTCTTTTTCTTTTGCTCAAACATATTTGCAGCAAAGTCGCCCGAACCGCTTTTAAGTGTTTGTGATGTGCAGCGCCTATACGGGTGTGACCGTGTCGCGTCCTGTGGCGGTCCCGCAAGGGACAACGCCGAGGAGTCACGAGCGCAGGACGCCGCAGAGGTTCCCGAGGCGCCGATCGGTCGGGCGCCGATCGTGGTGCTAGCGCCGAAGCGCCGCGCCACGAGGCCGGAGGTCGGGCGAGGAGCTCCGACGCCGATTGGGGACACCGCCGTCGACGTGGTCATCCTCGCGAGGAAGAGACGGCGCGCCGCCGGGCGATCGTGCGGCCGAGACGGGCGCTGGTGCCGAGGTGCCCGACCCTCGCGCCCGGGAGGTGCCGACCGAGGTCCCGCAGCGCAGTCGCCGAGGGGACCCCCGGGACCAGCCCACCATCGTTGCCGATGGTGCTCGACGGTAGCGCCCCACCGAGCAGACGCACCAGGCCGCCGGAGAGGCCCCGAGTGCGGGTCGGTGGGCGGAGCTAAGAGAGCGAGTGGGTCGCTCTTGACAAGGCGCCCGACGCCGGCGTAGATGGAGCAGTCCGAAAGGGTTCGACTCTTTGTCTAGAATCTTCCACCGAGCGTTGGGACGCGATGGTTGGGGAGTCCGCCGATCACCTTGGTAAGTTGACGAAAGAACCCAACTTGTAAAATTTCGACGACGCGCCGTGAGACTAACGGATAGTCCGCATCTTGCAAAGATCTCGCGGCTTGCTCGAAGGGCAAAGTTGAGCTGCGCGCGCCGGACACCCTGGTGGCGGTTGCCGTGGAAGAGTGCGACGGCGCGCGCTTTGAGTTGCGCTTAGCTCAAGAGGCGCCGAGCGTGAGGCGGCCGGAGGCGGCGAAGGTCCGCCAGAGTTTGAGGGGCCACTAAGGCTCTTCGATTAGCACTGGGGCCCAGTCCACGAGGACGACGGTGGCGAGCTCGAGTCCTCCCGGCAGAGGCCACGGCGCTTAGGACGCCGCCGCCACCGCAGAGGGGCAGCGCAAGCGCAGTAACCCGCGTGGACCGAGCGAGACCAGCTCTAAGGACGCCGACCGAACCGCTCCGAGCGGAGGCCGCCGAAGGACCGACCTCCTTGAGGACCTCCTACGAGGCGGTCGTGCAAGAAGTCGCAACCGCGAACTCGTGGCGGTAAGGGTCTCAACTTCTTATTTGATTTCGCGCGCCAGAAGTCGCGATCATCCGCGCCGCTGCCATCTGAGAGGTGCAGAAGAACTTGGGCCTCGCCGTTGAGGAGCGGAAGGACGCCAGCAGCCCGTGACAAAGGCGGTCAGCAGCGGGACGCGCTCTGCGGCGGCCAAGGTTGCCGAAGATGGTCGGGCCGAGCTGGCTACGTAACCGAGGCCCTTCGCAAGGCCGCCAGACGCTCTGCGCCGGGTCCTTGAGAGGCGGGGGCCCGAAGCGCTCTGGCGCCCTCGCTAGCCCGAGTGCCGAGCGCCGAGAGGGTGGTGATTCGGCGCGCGCTTGAGCTTCTCGCGCCGTCAACACCATCTCGCACTACGATAGAATTGACTCGCGGTGGTGAGTAGCGTCGCCGGAACCGACCGACGAGAGATCGACAGTTCGAGCTCTTGGTTGAGCCGCACGCTCGGAGATTGCTACCACATCTCGCCGCAGTCGCCCTCGAGGAAGAACAAAGCGCTTAGATTTATCCTCCTTTTTAATTGTAAAGACTATTATGCTCAGAACAATCTTTAAGATTAACAAGTTCCAAAGACGCCTCTTGCCCCTTTTGTGTTTTTGGTGAACGCTTGACCGCCATAGCCTTAAGGACCGCAAGGGTCACTTATGCGTAGGTCGGGTTGCTTGAGAGGGCTAAGAGGATAGGAATCTTGGTTACTCAAAGATTATGCGCACTTGTGAGGGATAGGAGTGTTCTTGATCGACAAAAGATCGCTCCACTTGGGCATTTCCTTCTTCCGCGAAGTGCCGTAACCATAGCCCGGGCGAGGCCATAGCACTCGGGTCGAGAGGATTACCGCCGGGAGGACCTCGTGACTCGGGTCACCGACCCAGACGAGCGCGTGAGCTAGCCGAGTTTGCGCGGGAGGAGTGTTCTAATCGACCAAAAGGTCACTCCATTCGGTACTTCCTTCTTCCGCAAGCGCTACTTAGCAACCATAGCCACCGGGCGAGGCGTAGAACGCTTGGGTCGAGAGGGTTACCACTCGGGAGGACCTCGTGACCGGTCCGGTCACCGACCACACGAGCGCGTGAGCTAGCCGAGTTTGCGCGGGAGGAGTGTTCCAACCAACCAAAAGGTCACTCCACTCGGTACTTCCTTCTTCCGCGAAGTGCTACTTAGCAACCATAGCCGTGGGGCGAGGCAGAACGCTTGGGTCGAGAGGGTTACCACTCGGGATAGACCTTGTGATCGGTCGTCACCGACCGCATAAACACCGACTGTATAATGAACGGGCGCCTAGGCAGCCCCGGCGCCGCATGGCGACTGTGTGCTCGAAAGGTAAAGGTAAAGACCATGCCAGAAAAAGAAAGAGTTTAGGATAGAATCGCCTTAACTTTTCTATGTTCCAAGCGTTCGGAAGGATGCGACCGCCGGCGCCCTTGAGTCGAAGGTGCCGTGTCGGAGAACCTCTACGACGGTGAAGGGGCCTTCAGGCGGCGATAGCTTGTGCTTGTCTTTGCCGGTTTGGATCCGCGCAGACTAGATCGCCAGGCCGAAGGATCGCCCTCGAACTCCGGCGGCCGTGGTAGCGCCACAGAGCTTGTTGATATTTGGCCGATCGCAGATGGCCACGCCACGCGCTCCTCGTCGGTGGTCGATGGCGTCTTGTTGCAGGCGAGCCCCGAGCCTCATCGAAGGCTTGTAGTCTTGGGGCGCCATACCCGTGTCTGTTGGCAAGACGGCCGTGGCCGAACACCATGAAGAACGGTGTAAACCCGGCCGCCGGTGGGCGTGGTCCGCGAGCTCCAGAGGACGGAGGGCAGCTCGCCACCCACCGCCCCACGAAGCGCTTGAGCCGATCAAGATCCGTGGCTTGAGTCCTTGAAGGATCATGCCGCTCGCATGTTCGACCGGCCGTTAGTCCGCGGATGGGCCACGGCCGCCCAATCGACACGGATGTTGAAGTCGCCGCAGTAACTCGAGGAACTCCTTTCCGTGAACTCGCCCGCTGTCGGTGATGATAGAGTTGGGGACTCGAACCGAAAAACTATGTCGCGAAGAAGATGACCGCCAGCCGACGTGACGCCACGGCCGCTTGGCCTCTATCCACTTGGTGAATTTATCCACCGCAACTAGGAGATGAGTAAAGCCCCCGGGCGCTTTCTTGAAGGGCCCGACCAGATCGAGTCCCCAAACTGCAAACGGCCATGTGATGGGGATCGCCCGCAAGGTCCGAGCCGCGATGTGTCTCACGGCAAAGAATTGGCACCTTCGCAGCGCACGACCGCCGGGCGGCGTCGGACACGCGGTCGGCCAATAAAAACCTTGTCGAAAGGCCTTTCCTACGAGGGATCGGGTGCGCGATGGTGGCCGCAGACCCGCCATGGATATCGAGCAGCAGCTTCCCTTGGTCGGCGAGAACGCACTCGAGGACCGGAGGACTCCTCTTGTAAAGGTCGGGCCGACCAGACGAAAGATTTTGCCCGCCGAGCGAGTGCAGGGCCTCGGTCGGTCGTGGGAAGCGACCCGTCCACAAACGGTTGATGAAGAGCTTCTCCGCCGGATTCACCGCTAGCACGCCTGCGGTTCGACCGCCAAGTCAACGCGCCGCCGCGGCTGGCCGGGTGACCGTGCTAGGTGAATCGAGACCGCCGCCACCGAGTCCGGTGGATGGAAGGTTGGAGGAGGTCGCAGACGAAGATCCCGGTGGACGACTCTGCTGGAGGCAAGGTTGGCTAGGCAATCGGCCTCCTTGTAGTAGCTCAGTAGCCGTGGTGGAGCTCGAAACCCTTGAACCGCTCCTCGAGCTGCGCACTTCCCGACAAGATGCGCCATACGCGCCTCGCAGCCCAAGCCTTCATGACTGGTCGACGACAAGCTTGGAGTCCTCGCGGACGCAGAGTCGGCGAGCGCCGAGGTCGACAACGATCCGAGACCGTTGACGAGCCTCGTGCTCGGCGATGTTGTTGGTCGCGTCCAAGAGCAACTCGATGGCGACAGTTTGTTCCGAGTGGGAAATGATGACGACTCCGCGCCGCGCCGCTCTTGGTGTAGGATCCATCAAAGTACATTGTCCAGAACTCGGGGTCTTCGATTACCGATGGCGACTGGGCTTCGGTCCACTCGGCGACGAAGTCGGCCAGGGCCTACGACTTGATCGCTGTCCGAGGGACGTATGTTATGCCGTGGCCGCTGAGCTCGAGCGCCCACTTGGCTATCCTTCCCGAGGCATCGCGATTGTGGACGATCTCGCCGAGCGGGGACGCGGTCACCACGGTGATGGCGTGCTGGTCGAAGTAATGGACGAGCTTTCTCTTGTCGATGAGCACCGCAGAGAGCGCCTCGCACTGCGGTATCGAGCCTTGACTCGGAAAGAACCTCGCTGATGAAGTAGACTGGCCGTTGTACCTTGAGTTCACGGCCTTCCTCCGCTCGTTCCACCACAAGGGTCGCACTGACGACTTGAGCAGTGGCGGCGATGTAGAGGAGCAGCGGTTCGCCTGGTGCCGGGGCGACCAGGATCGGAGGTGAGGATAGGAAGGCCTTCAGGCGGGTGAGGGCTTCCTGAGCCTCCTGGGTCCAACTGAAGCGATCGGATTTCTTGAGCAGCCTGTAGAGCGGCATTCCGCGCTCGCCAAGGCGAGACACGAAATGGCTCAAGGCGGCAAGGCACCCTGTTAGCCTCTGGACCCCTTTGAGATTAGGAACCGGGCCCATCCTTACGATCGCCGAGATCTTCTCCTGATTGGCCTCGATACCTCGCTCGGAGACTATGAAGCCGAGCAGCTTCCCCTTGGGGACCCCGAAGACGCATTTCTCGGGGTTGTGCTTTATACGGTACCGTCGAAGATTCGCGAAAGTTTCTTCCAGGTCGGCTATAAGGTCGTGGGCATTCTTGGTCTTCACGACGATGTCGCCAACGCACGCCTCAACGCTGCGGCCGATCCGTTGTTGAAGCACGTTTGTATACATCGTGGTATGTAGCGCTCGTTTTTAGGCCGAACGGCATTGTAACGTAGCAGAACGAGCCGAACGGCGTGATGAAGGAAGTCGCGAGCTGGTCAGACTCCTTCAGCGCTATCTGGTGGTAGCCTGAGTAGGCATCCAGAAAGAAAAGAGACTCGCACCCTGCGGTGGAGTCGATGACTTGGTCGATGCGAGGCAAGGGGAACGGGTCTTTGGGACACGCTTTGTTGAGACTTGTATAGTCAACACACATTCTCTATTGCCCATTTTTCTTTTTTACAAGTACAGGGTTGGCCAGCCACTCGGGGTGGCGGACCTCTTTTATAAACCCTGCAGCCAAAAGCTTGGCGATCTCCTCCCCTATGATCCTGCGCCTCTCCTTGTCGAAGCGGCGCAGACGTTGGGCGACCGGCTTTGAGCCTGGTCGGATGCTCAAGGAGTGCTTGGCGACTTCCCTTGGGATTCCTGGCATGTCGGAGGACCTCCATGCGGAGACGTCTTTGTTGGCGCGGAGGAAGCCGACGAGCGCGCTTTCCTATTTGGCGGGGAGCGTGGCTCCGACCCGCACGGTCTTGGTCGGATCGCAGGGATCGACCGCGACCTTCTTCGTGTCCTCGGCGAACTTGAAGGATCCCGCCCCCGACTTGCTGGACTCGGGGGCGGACTCGGAGGCTTCCCTCCTGAGGTTGTCGAGCTCGGCAGACGCGATGACTGCCGAGGCAAGCTCACAACCGCTCCGCCGCAGCTTGTAGGCAACTGAAAGACGATGCCACGGTGATGACTCCTCGTGGCCCGCATCTTCACTTGAGGTAGGCGTGAGCCGGGACCGCCATGAACTTGGCGAGCATGGCCTCCCCAGATAGCGTGATAGAGCCGGAAAATCCACAACCTCGAAAGTGAGGGTCTTGGTGCGGAAATTCCTCGGTTCCCCAAAGGTGACGGGCGGTCGACCGCCGAGCGGATGGGCTCACGCCGTGGATGACGCCGGAAAGAAGCCTTGCTCGGCCGGAGACTCGAGCGAGGAATCCCCATGGCGCCGAGCGCCTCACGTAGAGGATGTTGAGGCATGCCGCCATCCATGAGCACCTTGGTGAGGCACTTCTTCCCACGATGGGTCGACCACCGGGCGGGTATCTTCCTACTGGGGATGTGGTCGGGTGATCACCGATCGAAGGTGACCGGGAATTCGACCACCGAGGTATTGAGGACGGCTAGTGAGGCGGTGTGGACCTCACGGAGGCGAGTTTGAGCCGACGCTTGTCGGTGTAGCACGCCGTCCGCCAAAAATCATGAGGCGGCCGTCGGGTTCGGGGAACTCGCCGTCCGCCTTTTTCTCCACGGCCGTGGGGTCGCGGGTCGCTTTTTCCTTTTCCCGCGCGCCGTGGGGCGCAGAAAGGAAATGCCTCGTGACTTCGCATCCGGTACTTATGTTTGACGGGAACTGTGAGTTCTGACACGGCCGCCCATCAATTCTCGAAGCGGTCAGCGACGGTCGGCCGCACTCCATCGCTTGGTAGGGCGGTCGGCGATGGCGACCACTTGGGACTCGCGGATCTGTTTTCCATGCCGCTTCCGCTTGCCGGAGCGGCCGGAAGGGGATCTCGATTCGACGCCGGCTCTTGCTGGGCCTTTCCTCCTTCGAAGATAGCCCCACGGCCTCCTCGCCGAGGCGTGGTTGAGTGGCGACGAGGAGCTCCTTGGTGGTCCTAGGCTTGAGACGGCCCACCTTGTGCACCGTGGCCTTGCAGAGGTGTCAGATGAATGCTCCCACGACATCGGCGCCGGAGATGTCGGGAGCTCGCAGATTGGCGGAAAACCGCCGATGTAATCCCGAGGGTTTCCGGCCGCCGCTTGCAGCCCTTCAGTCTCAGGAGTTGTTGTGGCGCCAAGTGCCTCGAAGTTGCCGGACGAAGAGGGTCTTCAAGTCGGTCCAGCCTCGATGGTTTTGGCGGGCAAGTACTCGAGCCAAGCTCGGGCCGAGTCCGCAAGGTAGATGGGAGGTACCGATGATGAAGAGATCATCCGCCGCTCCCGCCGCCGCATGCGAGCCGGTAGTCTTCGCCGCACACCGAGTTCGTGGGCCCAGTGTACTTGGCGATGTTGGTGGGCGCCGGACCGCGGAAATCACCGACGGATCCCTCGCGTAAAGCCCGTGGTCGGGACCATCGGGCTTGGCTGCGACGGTGGCGCCGCCGCCCACAATACGTGAGTGGACGGCCTCCTCCGCCGCCTTTCTCCGCGCCGAGGGTGGCGCGAACGTCGAGGCGCCGCCGAGGCGCCGCGCACCGGGTGCGTGAGGCCCGGGTGGTTCGTGGCGTGGCGCCGCCACGGACCACCGGCTGAAGCGGCAGTACGGGCCGGTGGCGTGAGGTGGCGCCGAGCGGTAGAGCCGGCGGCTCGCATGTGTTGCACGGCCGACGCCCACCACCCCGAGGTTCTCGTACGCGGCCTTGGCCTCCGGCCGGCGGCCCGGAAGGCCTCGGCAAAGATCGCATCGCGCGCGCCACGCTCGCTTGCATGGGAAGAACCGAGGGCCGCTTGATTCTTCCGCCGCCTTGTGGTGTACTGCCGCGCACGCCCGCTGCCACCGGCACTGGCTGGTCTCGGCTCATCCCGCCTCGAGCTAGCTCGAGCTGGTCGAGCTTCACCTTCGCTTATCCAGCTCTTCGCCGTCGGCCGGAGTTCGGCGCGGCGAGCTTGAGAGCTGCTCAAAGACGCCGTACTGGTGTTCCTCCTCCCGCGCCTCGGTCGTCGGATGGGGGCCCCAGAATCGCGGGGTTATGATTAAATCGACCGTGTTCGCCATGTTGCACTCGCGAGAGTGTCGCCTCAGCAGTGGTACTCCGTGTCGGAGCTAGAGTCGTGGCTGGAAGAGTCTTCCAGCAGCTCGTGGATAGAGGCCGCATGTAGCCAGCCATAGCCACAAGTTGTGAGCTCGCGGAGGTGACACGGCCACCGCCTGTGCCCACGGAGCTTCGCCGACGTGGCGGAGCCTCCCGTGCTCCGCTTTGGGACTGCAGAGGCGCCTGCCGAGCTTGCGCGGTCGCCGAGATGGCACCTGAAGCCGGCCAGCGCCGCCTCCGGTGGCGGTGGGGATGAGCGTAAGCCCTCCCGCCGAGGTGACGGCAAAGTTGAGGGAGCCGAAGCGGATCTCGCTCCCCGGCGCAGTCATGCCGTCGCGGGTGGAAGATGCCATCGAGGAGGCAAGCGAATCCGAGATGGTGATGAAGACGCGCGAAGGCCCCTACCGGCGCGCGCTAACCGCGCGCCGCACCGTAAGTAAATTTGTAAGTCTAAGGGCGCGCGTTCCACTCCGAATGGTTAGACTCGAAGTCCAAGATGTATACCGGTTCGGCCAAGGTCCCTACCCATTCAGGTGATGGCCTTGTATTCCCTTCAAGATGATGACCGCACAAAGTTTACAAGCGAGAGTGTTAATGGCTTAGCGAGATGGATTCGATTGCCCTCCCACGGGATTCCCGCCTCCTTTTATACGAAAGGAAGGGGCAAGTTACATCGAGAATTGGGAGAGGACGAGATGACCTACACTAGGGGCTTGGTCCTTCGCTCACGACCGATCACCACCCGCCTTGCCCATGCTGGGTCGGTAGCCTAGTTGGCTGGCGGTTAGGTATTTCTCGAAATGGCGACCGCCTCTACGAACCTTACGAGTGTTGACGCTTTGTGCATGACGCTGGTGTTGCCTCGGGAGAGCGTGTCTTAGTAATCGTATGTGTCCGGTGATGGGATCGAGCATGACTTGGCCACCATTAAACCTTCTTGGGAAGGAGCCACCGCCTTGTATAGCCACTCGATTGACCCGTTGGTGGGTACGTGGTCGTTAGAATGGTAGAGGCTTTGACACGCGGCCCTTGGCAGGGGTCGTCTTGGCACGATCGGAGTCGGAGGATCCCGACCCGCTGCGGGGGTCGGGAGCTCAGCTTGGTCGGAGACGCTTCCGATCGGTCGGGAAGGGATGTCTCGCGTGGCTTTGCAAGTCGCCGGTCTCAGAGTGGTCGAGCGCCTGCTGGGCTTGAGTCAGGCTTTGAGGCCACAAATCACCGGGCCGTTGGGTACCCTCGCTATAAGTATTCGCAAGATTCATTGCCCGAGTTAGGTAATTGTTGCCATTCAGGGCAAGCTTGTAAGTTCTCTCTTTGCGATGTCTATCATATCCTATTTCTATTTATGCAAAATGATTTTTACTACTGATAAAATTATTATATTGCATGCTCACTATTCAATCAATAAAGCTTGGTCTATATTTATTCAGTAGATAATTATCTAAAATTTCCCAGAATTTTCCTAGCAAAATTCATGGTTTTCTACTAATTATCCAACAATTTTCAGAATTACTTAAATAACAGAAAAAATTCCAGCATATAATAACATAGAATAATGCTAAGAAAATAAATAGAGCAACATGAATCTCAGCAATGGGTCATACATAATTTTCTAGCATTTTCTGTTAATTTTGAAGCAATTTTCAAAATTCTTTAAATAACAGAATATAAATTTCAGCACATATTAAACATGGTATGAAGCTAGAAAATGAACCCAGAGCATGAAACTTCCAATGTGTGCTAAAAAAATAATTTACAAAAAATTTACGGAAGTGCATATGCCTAGAAAATCAATTTCTAGGATTTATCGTGAAATGTCAGCAATATTGACTGTGTATATATTTATTATTATTATTTGAAAAACAGATAGGCAGATGGGCACGATCGGTCCAAAATCCTCATGGCCCACTGGGCCTAGAGACCATCCTCCAAAGCCGGCGGCTAGGGTTTTGAAAACCCTAGCAGCCATCTGCTTCCCATGCCCAAATGCCGCCTCATTAGCTACTCCCGCCGTTGCCCTAAGCCACTAGCACCGTCGTCTTAACGCGCGAGTGTCGCTTCGTCTTCCGGCGAAGGTACCTTTCTCGGTTGCCACGGATTCAACGCCCGAGTGGCCAGGCGTGTGGCCGAGCTCCGGTGGCTGGGCGCATGAGCAAGGGGCGTGAGCCGAGCTCCCGGCGGCGAGGCGTGCGGTCGAGCTTGGGTGGCATTGGGGGCAAGATTCAAGCGGCCGCTCTGCGACGGGAGCCAGGCGACAGCAGGGTGGCACAGCGCTGGGAAGCCATGCGATGACGGCCGGCGCAGCTGGCGCGGCGGTCACAGCGGCTGACGACAGCCAGTGCAGCAGGCGCGGTGGGCGCGAAGTCAAACGGGGCGCTCGAGCGCGGGTCGTCAGAGCTGCGATGCGAGCGAAAGCGGCCGACACTACAGGCGACAACGGCTGGCTCTTTGGGGAACGGCGGCCGGGTGCAGCGGGTGCGGCGGTCCGTGCTGCGGGCGGACATTAGCCGGGCTACAGCAGGTGAAGTGGCCGGTCACGTAGCGAGCGCGAGGACCGAGGCGACCGACGGTGCGCAGCACTGGCGTGGGCGCGATGACGGCGCAAATGGTGGCACCGAGAGAACAACTCGATGGTGCGCGGGCAGGGAGCCGCTGGGCGCACGGCCGCAACGAGCGGGGTGCTACCCACAACCGCAAGGACGAGTGCACAGCAGGCGCGTTGACCATAACGTGCGCAGAGCTCACGACAACAAGGTCGCCGTCGGGCGGTGGTCGGAGGCACTCGGTTGTCACCAAAACGCCGGTGCAGGGGAGTGCGGGCGCGTCAGGCGCACGCAGACCAAGCCGGCGAGTTTTGGCTGATGCATCCGTAGATGCTTAGGATTTTTTTAATGATGAACAGATGATCGCATGGTAGATGGTGATTAAGCAATTGATTTGTAAACATGGCACGATGATCTGCAGGATCAAACTTGCATAGAAGGGATTACGTAGGGCTTGACGTAGGATGATCGTTTGTAGTCGGGTGATTTTCGATGCCGTGTAGATTGTCGCAGGCAGACGATCTGAATCGACCTCACACTACACCAAAAAAACGTCATCAATGGCGGTTCATAACCGCCATCAGTGACGGTTATTGAACCGCCACAGATATAGTGCCACTGATAATCGAGGATTATCAGTGGCGGTTTTCTAACCGTCACGAGATAAGTGTTATACGTGGCGGTTCTACATACTAACCGCCACAGATAACAATACTATACGTGGCGGTTCTATCCACCAACCGCCACGATAACAATACTATCTCGTGGCGGTTCTATCCACCAACCGCCACAGATAACTACACTATCTCGTGACGGTTCTTTCCTACAACCGCCACAGATAAAAATATTATCGTGGCGGTTCTTCCACCAACCGCCACAGATCTATATTATCTCGTGGCGGTTCTATCCACCAACCGCCACAGATAGTGCCCGACAAAAAATAAAAAACTGCATTTTGGGCTAGCCTCGAGTCTTGCTAGCCATGCCCTCTGAAACATATAATACATCAATCACAGATTTTGCATACACACGATTACAATGTACAACAATCACAGATTTCGCATATACACAACTACAATATAATACATCAATCACAATTGCAATTTTGCATATGCACAATTATAATGTACAACAATCACAGATTTTGCATATACACAACTACAATATAATACATCAATCACAATTACATATAATACATCAATCACAATTACAATCACAGATTTTGCATATCACAATTACAATATACACAATTACAATGTACAATTAAAGTGTCTCATGCATGAGGTGCTCGATCATGGTGATGGTGTAGGGCATGCCTCCATTGGACTGCTCCCTTCTCCTCCATTCGATCATCTTTGCATCAATATTTCTCAGAGTATGTAAATGAAGTCATTATATATCATACTATGGAAAGCTAAATAGATCACTTTTGTTGTATCACAAATCTAGCCGATCCATTGCCGTCTTATTCCATGTGAATGCCGTGGCATCCTCCAGATATTGTACATGCATTAGCTAGTTTATACTCCCTCTATTTTTGAATATGTGACATTCTATTTTTCAATTTTTATTCCTAAATACATATCATTCTACAATTTTGATCCTACTTTTTACTATTTTTCCTTCTATAATCTCCATTTAGCTATTTTTAATGGCATTTACTATCATACATTAGAGTAAAACACACCATCTAAAAATATAAGGACCATGTAATCAAATATCTTATGAATGGAAGGTAAAGATGCAAAAGGAGGGTTCCCATTTGAAAGGAACAAAGAGTTATTTACACTTTGTAATGAAAGCAGTAATTGAAGTAAAAAGCCTAAACTAGTGGAGGTAAACTAGAAGCCTCACTGGTCTTCTGAGGTTGAAGACATGTGATTTGGGACAATAGTATGGATGACTGGATCGTTGTTGTCTTCGTCATAAAACTCGCCATTTTGTTGATTATTTCCTTCATGATGAAGTAGGCGAGCTGGCCCCAATGCCTTGGATTTGAATGAAGCAATCCTACCGTAGACAACTTGAGGCTACTGTAAGTATAAAAACAAAATTAAGAGAGAATATAGAAATTGAGTGGTGTGAATCAATGTGTCATGTCGGCATGGTGACCTCTACGCCATTGTCTTTTATTGTGCATGATAAGATTTCGCGCATGTCTCGGCACACGAAGTACCCACATAAATTTGTTCCTTTCTGCTTGTGACATCGCAAAAATCGAATGAACTAAGATGTCGTCGAAGGAGCTATTTACTATGAAATATGATATAAGAGTATTCCTTCGTGCGTGCTGAAAACTTCGTGACGGATTGTAAGGGATTTGTGGTATGGGCGGTATCTCGAGCTCTTCCGACAATATCTTTTGAACGCCTCATTCACTAAATGTGTCATCTCTTCAAAGTCTTTTTAGGTTTATCTAGTAGATCCATGATCAAGATCTTGCTCTTTTCGGATGAATTATTACGAGAATCCAATGGAAGCTACATACACATGCATGGTGCCACCATTAGTCCTTACATCGAGTAAATAACTAAATAAACGAGTAATTTAACTAGCTAGTGAGCAACTTACTTAAAATTGTATGGCAAAAGTATAAACTCCTTGTCTTGTAGTTTAATCAAAACTTTATATACGCACTCCTCGACCTCCTTTGGTACTCTTTTGATTTCATGTTGGCAAACCGTTCGGTCGAGGAATCCCATCGCCCCTTGGTTCTTCGACTTCAATCATCTCGTATCTATATAACGAATTAGTTAGACATGAAATTTATCAGATTACGTGAATGTAGGCCAAGATTAATATATTAGACACTTACGGTGACAAAGATCTCAAAAAGATATGTCGAGGCGTCGTGATAGAACAAGTTGTGCAAGTTATCGAATTCTATTAAGAAGTAGCCATGGCCCTCATGGTGAAAATGTTCCTCACGGAAAATTGCGGTGATCATCTTTGAGAGTACGCCTTGGTTGGATCGATCTAAGTACCATGCATGTAATCACGCATCATGGGTGTTAGACTTTTTAACTTCAAGCGGTGACCAAGGGCTTCCCTACCTCGAATTTCAATCTTTGTTGATCATCTTGGTCATCGACTTCGCCTTGCCCTTACTTTTTGTCGCACGACATCATACTCGATCCCGCCTCGCTGATCCGGGCCGATACTGACTTGTCTAATGTGCCAATTTTGAGATCAGAGGTTGTAGGTTTGTCATTTGAAGTACCTGTGTTATAGGTTTCGCTTTGGAGTACTAACGGTGGCCATCTTGATGGGGTCCTCAATGCATTTCTTTTCTACCTCATTTTGCTTCTTCCCGCTTCACTCTCGAGTGCCGTGACGGATGCGAGGATTGTCTCGCAGAGAGGATGGCACTTGCATGGTCCAAGACGATGTCACGCTTGCGCCATTGGATGAATGAGTGGACGGCACTTCCTAGAGTAGTTATCTCATCATTGGTGGGTTTTTCGGTCCGATCTCAAAGAAGCGTGCAAATACCGTGTCCACTTGGACCTTTGCATAACCTGGCGCTTATCGGGTATTGTGCAGACACCCCTTCTTGGCACGGATAGACTACCCTGTAGCGTACTGCATAAATATGTTCATCACGCACGTTGAGTCGACAGGTGTGGGGTCCTGTATATCATCCACGGGATAATGGTTGTTGTCATACGCCAATGGCGTGGACGCGCAATCGCCGCGACGACACTGTAGGATCGAGAAAACGTTGTGGGCTGCGCGATCGACTCAAGGCTTGTTGTACTTGTCGCTCAACTTGTTCTTCAATGGTGCCTTGTATTTCTCGCAGAACCCTTTCCTTCATCATTTCCATTTCCTTCTCACCGCTCATCTTTAGCTCTCTTCCGACTCCTATAAGAGTCTCCGTGCTCGGGAATCCACTCCTCCATGGAACCTTGACCCCGACGCCTCGTGTCCCACTGTGGTGCTCTTTGTTTCCTAGGGCGGCTGTTAGCTCGTCTTTCTCCCTCGTCGGGTGAAAAGATCCTTGGGAGGATCGGGCGTGAAACTCGTGAACTCGTTGCGTCATTGCTTCGTCTTCACCGATCTTGAATGATAAACCCCGAGAGACAACATATCGCCTCGCTAGCACGTAGTGCTTCACTCGTCCGTAGTCCGATCAAGAGACTTGTGCCACCAATTGGACCGCTTCTAATTCTTGCCTCTCCCATTGAGCAATTTTACCGCGCACCCACTCGTGCCAAGTCCGTGGGGTGAGTATTCCTTCTTGCGATGCTAATGTGGTCCTCTTTGGACTTCCTTTTCGCTTCGATTGCTTCATCGCCACAAACTCATCCCAATATGGCTCCAATCTTGGGTACTCTCCGATGGTCGACGGTTTTGCTTCACATAATTTGTGTTCACCGCCTTGAAGTTTCTCCACGCCGCATCCATGGTCATCAATGCGTCGCGATGCACAAGATCTTGGCTCCTTCGGGAATTGAAGGTTTCTTTGAGCTCGCCCACAGATCCTCTTTGGTGGCTCGGGGCACTTTATGCCAATCCGAATAGGTGATTGGCACTTTATCCCTTACGATGTACCCGCATGTTGACTGTATTTTGTCGCTGATTTTCTGCAACAGGGCCCCAGATATCTAAGACCTCCGAGATGGTGTACCGCCTTGAGCTTCTTAGTTTTCCTCGTCCCGGCGTCTTGCAACAGGAGCATCATCGCAGCAGCGGTGGAGGCCTCGGCACATTGAGTGGTTGTGTGGAGGGTAAGGTACCGCCGGGCTCTCCTCCACTATAGGCTCGGTTTGGGCTCCATTATAACTCTGATTCAACCCAAACATAATTTTCGTCAATTATTACAGAATCATCTCATGGAATTTCAAAGCATGATGTACCGTATCTGTGTGTAATATTGTGTGTTGCTAAGATGAAAATGATTTTGCAAGAGCAAGATACTTAATTAGCTCGTAACAAAATCAAGAGCTTAGAGTATAAGGTAATATGAAAGTTTCTAGTCTTGAATTCAAAGTGGTTCTTGCCCTTCTCACAACAACATGATCGCTTTTAATTTGTAGGGATTGAGAGATATGACTAAAGATCAATCGGTTATTGGTGTCAAACAAATCGGCACTATCTTTGGAGTTATGAAACTTGAGAGAACCGAGAAGCCTCTATTGCGAAGCTATGGCACATATGATGGAAGACATGAAAAACTATAAGGTTTTGTTGTCTTGAATTACGAAATAATGTGGTTTCTAGCTTAACACTTATTGATATTTGTGGTATATATCATATTTTGTTAATGTATTGCTACGAACTATGAAATATTTTGTTATCATATTTGTGGTAAGGTCTTCGGCCTTGAACTATGAAATAGTGTTTTCGGGTTTGAACTATGATGGTTCACTAAATCGCCTAAGATGACGATTTTGAACCATCTGTGATGAGATATTATGTAGTAGTGTGATTTTCTTCAAGGCAAGAGTGTCCAATCTTGTAATTAACACAACCCGATACAAGATATCGGAGAGAAAATAAGAAAGATGCCAAAGTCCTAATCGATTCATATAATTAAAACTTCCGTGTACAGACTCAGAATCGGAGAAAAGAATCACGCCACGAAGCTAGCCACGCGCATCCAACATTAATAGTTAAGTTTAGCTACTCAGAATCACGACGTTGATAGGTTCACGAGAGGGAAAAGAGAACAAATTCACATGCAACTGGCTAGCCAGACATATCAAAAATTAATTATTTGGTTTAGCTGTTCGAGTAATTATGTTGACGAGTGCATAAGGAACTAAAATACTTTCACCGCCAATTGGCGATGTTAATTGTGCTAGATTCCAATATACCACAAATGCATATTCATAATTTAAGAGTCAAAAAAGAAAAAGAATTTCTATGTGTATGTCTCCTCTGTTCCACAATATATATAACTCTATTTTCTTATAAAACATTTATAATGTAAGTCCATTGAACAAACTAAGAACGTAGTTTCTTACAATATTCTTCTTGTGAAAAAGGTCGAGTCGGGCGGCGCGGCGCGCGGCGAAGGCGGCGGCGCACCGGCGGCGGCGGCGGGTCGGCGTCGAGGGCGTCGAGTCTGGCGGCGCGTCGCGCGAAGCGCGAGGGCGGCGACCGTGGCGGCGTCGGTGGGTCGGCGTCGTTGGGGACGGCGTCGAGGGCGTCGGTCGGGACGCGCGCAGCGCGGGGCGGGCGCGGGACGGTGTCAAGCACGGCGGCGAGCGGCGGGGCTCAAGGGTTTTTAGGGTAGAAGAGAGAAGGGCGGGAGTTTTAAGGGTAAAGGGTACAAGCGGCTGGATCTATTATTTATAGATGGAGTATTATCAGTGGCGGTTCTTAGAAAGAACCGCCATCGATAACATATCTGTGGCGGTTCGTATACGTAACCGCCATCGATCAACATATTATCGTGGCGGTTCTTTATACGAACCGCCACGAGATAATGTTATCGATGGCGGTTATTTTTAAGAACCGCCACGATAAATATACTATCCGTGACGGTTCGTATACGTAAGCGCCATCGATAATGTATATATCGTGGCGGTTCGTATACGAACCGCCACAGATAATGTTATCAGTGGCGGTTCTTTTTAAGAACCGCCACTGATGTGCCTCCCTTGAAATTTGTTTCTGAATCTTATACGCCTATTGTCGAATAGCAATAATGAGTTCGAAGACCTAGTTTTTGGTGTTGCGCAATTGCGGCGTTTTCGATTTTGTGTATTACTTGTAAAGCAAATACATAAGCGATTCTGAGAAAGAATCGAACTCCTTTCACCGACGGACTCAACAAACTTTCCAAACATTCAATCGGATAGAACACTATTTTGTCATCCCAAGAAACAAACAAGTACTCTTCATAATCAAACAATCACCAAAACTAGCAAAGTCCAAATCGACTCAAAGACCAAAAAACTAGCACATAGCTAGGAAACAAAACCGAAAACAGACTTTAAACTACCATGCACAAGATTATCTTCAACAAATGGTTATCATTAGGGTTGATTACATAGAGGAAGACTTGTGCGGCTCGGTCATAATTTGCCCAGGAGCTAGCTCCGCCTCGATATTTTGCCATTACTCGTATATAGCTAATTATTTTCTTTCACAATTTGCCCTTCTTCATGATCGTCGCGATGATAGGTAGCTTCTGAGTGGTTTCTTCCTCGAGCCCGATGTTGCCATCTACGAAAGGAGGCAACTCATCAAATGGTTGTACTCTTCCTCATCCATGACATTCTCAACTCCGACGATCCTTCTTTTCCCTGAAGAACTACATGGCGCTTCTTATCCACGGTCGATTACATAGAAGACTTGTGCTACTTGCTTCGCAAGTACGAATGGTTCATCTCTCAGATCCGACATGTTCGATGTCCAAAGTAGTGAAGCCGCATTTGTCCACCTTGACACCCTTTGGGAGTTGTACCCAACGACACCAAACATTGGGATCTTAAAAATACGAGAGTCGAGCTCCCAAATCTCTTCTATGAACCCGTAGAAGCTACTCTTCTTCACTGTGTTGTCATAGGCATCTATGCGAACACCACTATTTTGGTAAGTGCTTTTGCTATCCCGAGATCTCGTAAAAGGTATATCCATTTATGTCGATCCTTGCCATGTCAAGATTGTACCGATGGCCCTTTGCCACCACCTCAACATGACACTCGTTTCTTTCCTACCATATGCTCTTTGAACCAATGATTGAACAAATGGTTATGCTCTTTTGTTACCCAAACCTCGATCGTCCACGATTTTCCTCTCGTAGCTTATCCTTGTGCATGTCCATACACAAGGACACCTCAACCGATCATTGTTGCAAAACTGTGAAATGAGCTTTTGAATAATCCATGATCGTAAGAATTTGTTGATTTCCTTCCAATCGTCCCTTTCCCAAACAAACCTACCCTCATGTCGGGATACAGCACTCCTACGGTTCCACCCTCCATGTAATCCACGCAAAACTCGATAACCTCCTCGGTTGCATAACCTTCCACAATGCACCCTCGTACGAGATCGATTGCGTACATACTTCTTCAGATACCCATGTACCTTTTGAACGGGTACATCCGATGCAGAGAATACGGGGCCACATACATTTATCTCATTCACAAGGTGAACAATGAGATGAACCATTATATCGAAAAATGATGGAGGAAATACATCTCTAGCGGCATAGTGTCTTGACCACATCATTCTGCATTCGAAAGTCCGATGGGATCGATGACCTTCGTGAAATCGTGTTGAAGAAGAAACACAACCTCATGATTGCCTCTCTGACCTTTTCGTGCAAAATACCTCTAATTGCAATAGAAAGCATTTGTGTCATCATCACATGACAATCATGAGACTTCATGCCGCTTAACTTCAAATCTTTCATCGAGACCGGTTTCTTGATGCTTATGAGTGTAGGACGGAACTTTCACACCATGCAAGCATTTGCAAGTTCATTCTCTCTTTCTTCGAAAGAGTGTAGCAAGTGGGGAAGGTAAAGTCGCCCTTTCGGTGTCCGAGGATGTAGCTCACTCGATTTTCATATCTTCCAGTCCCTTCGTGCCTTTAGTCCGTCCTTAGTTTTGCTAGGAATGTTCAAAGAAAAGACCAATCAAGCTATCACATACATTTTCTCTCGTGCATGACGTCTATGCAAATGTCGAACTTCTAAGTCCTTCCAATAGGCAAGTTCCAAAATATCGATCTCTTCTTCCATGTGGTCTTCTCAAGACGAGACCTCGATGTATTATTACTATCTCCTTTCCAAGTACGACATTAATATCCTTAACCATATCATATACCTCTTCCCACGACGAGGCCTTGGGGCTATACCATCCTCTTTTGTCCCGTCGAATTGTTTTTTCATATTGCGGTAGGGGTGATTCTGCGAAGGAACCTACGGTGATGCATGTACAGTTTTCCTCGAGTTATTGAGCCACACACTAGCGGTTTCATCCATGCCTTTGGGGCATGCTTTGGCCCCTTTATAGTACGACCGGATAGGTTACCAAGGGCGGGAAATCATTGATGGTGCAAAACAACAATGCCCGTAGGATGAAGTACTCTCGCTTGTACTCATCCCATACCATACACCTTCGCTCCACAAGATCACAAGATCTTCCACCAATGGTTGTAGGTATACATCAATATCATTGCCAAAGTTGTCTCGGCCTTTGGATAAGCAGAGACATCATAATGTACTTTCGTTTCATACACAACCAAGGAGGAAGGTTGTAGATACAGAGAGTTACGGGCCAAGTGCTATGAATACTACTCATGTTACCGAAAGGATTCATTCCATCCGTACTCAACCCAAACCTTACATTCCTCGGTTCATTCCAAGTCCATCCTAAAGAGCCTATCGATGGTTCTCCTTTGGCGCGAATCGGCAGGTGTCTCGACTTTCCATCCTTTTTACGCTCTTCTGAGTGCCATCGCATCAGTTGGGCATGCTTTTTGTTTCCAAATAAACGCTTCAACCTAGGTATTACCGGTAAATACCACACCACTTTAGCGGAGCCCTTTCTTCACCACGGTGCCCTCATTGTCATGGCCTTTACGCTTGTATCGTGATGATTTGCACACGGACATACATGCATGTCTCAGTATACTCTTTGCGATAGAGTATACAATCGTTTGGACATGCATGTATTCTTTCTACTTCAATCCCAATGGACATACAACCTTCTTAGCTAAATAAGTGGTTATCGGCAATACGTTTCCATCCGAAGCATGTCCGCTAAGAGTTGTAATAGCGCCGTGAAACTTTTATCGGACCAACCATTGCTTGCCTTCAATTTTAGAAGTGAAAGCACGGTGTGCAACTTTGTGTATTCCTCCTTGCAACCCGGAACAAAGGTGTGTCCGAGTCATCTAACAAACCCTTGAATTGATTAAACTCTCTCGACTAGTGTAGTTCCCTTCGCATCGCGCAACATCCGAGCAAGATTATTATCGTCATCAATGTCCAACCTATCCTCATCGATCCATAAGCGATGTCACCGCCATAATGCCTTCTCCATCATCCAATACGTTATCACCTTCATGTATGTTTTCCTCTTCACCGTGACTTGTCCAACGTGTATAGCCAAGTACAAAACCTCTTGAATCAAGTGCAAGTGGATGTGCTCTTTGTCCAAAACATTTTCTCATTCTTGCAATCAATGCATGGACAATGTATGTACTCCGTCTTCTTGTGCAACTTGTTCTCCTCAATGCTCTTAGAAAAGCAGATACCCCATCGATGTAATCTCGGCTGTAACGGTTCGCATTGTACATCCATCTCAGGTCCATCTAAAATTAATTAACATATAAAAATTGATTAAAAACTAATCTAATTACTTATCATCTAAATGAGCTAGATAATAAATTCATCATCTAAAATGATGAGCATCCACCTACCAAATTAGCTAAAATTTCATGTATATTAATATCCAATAATCTTAATTAAATAAATTTAATATATGTCCGCACTAATGGAACCAAATTAATAGTAATTAAAAACTAATCAATACTTTTCTGTAAAGAAGCGGATAATAAATTCATCATCTAAAAATGATGAGCACCCACCTACCAAATTAACTAAAATTTCATTTATATTAATACCCAATAATCTTAATTAAATAAATTTATTATATGCAAGATGTATATGTCCGTACACTAATGGAACTAAATTAATAGTAATTAAAAACTAATATAATTACTTATCATCTAAAAGAGCTAGATAATAAATTCATATATATGCAAGATGTATATGTCCGTACACTAATAGAACCCAATTAATAGTAATTAAAAAACCAATCTAATTACTTATCATCTAAAGGAGCTAGATAATAAATTCATCATGTATCAAATTAACTTAAAATGCAATTAATATTAAATATATGCTTAATCATAATTCATCATCTATAAAAGGAACACAACATCATCTAATGAACCTAGCTAGGAAATAAATTCATCAACTACAAAATGGTAGCTAAATAAAAATAAACAAAATCTAAACTTTTCATCTCATCTACATATAAATCCTAATTAAACTTGGTTTAAAAATTAAATTGCAACAAGATTAACACAAATCAAGAGAGGAGAAAAAATAACTCACCAAGGAACAACTAGAGGAATTACAAGCACAAGAATTGGAGAAAACGAAATCAAATTTAGAAGTTTTGGTTTGCTCTCGGAAGAAGAAGACCAGTCTTGCATCGACCACCTATTTATAGGCAATATTATTAGTGGCGGTTTTTAACTAGAACCGCCACTGATAACATTATCTGTGACGGTTCTATCCTAGAACCGTCACTGATAATGAATTATCAGTGGCGGTTCGAGGATATAACCGCCACGGATAATCCAATAGAATCAGTGGCGGTTGGAGGATAGCACCGCCACTAATAACCTAGTTATCAGTGACGGTTCTAGCCTCCAACCGCCACTGATAATGTATTTGTTATCAGTGGTGGTTCTATCCTTGAACCGCCACTGATAATTAATTATCAGTGGCGGTTCTAGGATAGAACCGTCACTAATATTTTTCCCGCCATTTTTGAAATAGAACCGCCACTGATAATTATCTTTGTGACGGTTCGAAAAAAACCGCCACAAATAGACCGTCACCTATTGCAGGTTTTGGCGTAGTGTCAATAGAACGTCGTGCTGATAACGTGTTGTAAAACGTAGTCGTTCACCCGTGATCAATCAATGGCACGCCAACATAATCACAAAAGGAAGAACGGGAGCACACATAAAGTAGGGAGGCAAAGTTCTCTCGATTTATTAGATTGATCTCTTGTACAAGGAGGTGCCCAATATATAGAGAAACTGGCAAGAGATAAGTTCGGATTCGCTCACACATAAGAGACAGAGTCCAACCGAATACAGTTAAAAATATCTTATCTTGTAACAGTTTACGGAGCTAAAAGTAGCCTTGTTAAGCTACTTGGACGACGCTTTGTTTGTAGAGTTAAAAGTAGCCTTGCAATGCTCATGAACTGGACGCCGCTTCGTTTGCAGAGGTCAAGTAATTAGCCGCCGCTTCATTTGACGAGCTAAAAGTAGCCTTGTTAACTCTTGGCCTCTCGAGAGCATGTTAAACTACTTTGACCACGCTTCGTTTGCAGAGTTAAAATTTGCCTTGCAATCAGGTTTCAAAACCATTGAAAATCGCTAAATTTTTGTGATTTTCGGCTGTATTGACGCGGTTCGATTTCTGAAACCGCTCGATAAACCAGTTAAATTCAAATTTAAATTTAAAAAATTTGAGAAATTTAGAAAAATTTATGAAAAAGTGTTAAAAAAATTTGATTTTTTTGTGAGCTTCTGAGGCAATGCTAATGATGTTATAAAAAATTCAAATCATTATCAATCCTATGTATTTTTTTTAAATTCTGACAGTGCTACTATCGTATATGCTCTTCTATTTTTGATTTTCTAGGGACCTTAAATGAAGTCTAATATTTATGATATTTCTTTTGTGAGGTCCTGAGGCAATGTTAATGATGATGTAAAATTTATAGATAATTATCAGACATGTGTATTTTTTAAAAGTTCTAAAATTGCTATTATCTTCGTATATGCTCTTCTGTTTTTGATTTTATAGGGGCAATAAATGAATTCTAATATTTTTGTAAATTTTAATAAATGATCCTTGGCCACTATTTATGATAAAATTAAAAATTTTAGATCATGATAAAGCTTGTAATTTTTTTATTTTATAGAAGAACTAAATGAATTTAAAAATTATTGAAATTTATCTAAAGTGTTTTATATATTAATTGGGATTTATTCCGAATTTATTAATTTTTCCAATTTTCCTTATATTTTTTCCAAATTTTCCTTGAGTGTGCCAAAAATCGATAAGGAAGCTGAAGTCACTTAGGTTGCCGATTTTTGAAGAAAAATCATTGAAAATCGGTTAAAATCGCTCGAAAATTGGCAAAATCGGTTCATTTTCATTTTTTTTTATTTTTTATTGCCGATTTCAAATTATTTGGCTTTGACATTCATGCGATTTCTAGCGATTTTTGACGATTTTCAGTGGTGAGGCACTGGCAATTTTGCGAGCTAGTAAATGGGTATTGTTAACCCTGCTTGCAATGCTCATGGACTGGACGCCGCTTCATTTGGAGAGGTCGAGTATATATATATATATATATATATATATATATATATATATATATATATATATATATATATTATGCCCAAAAGATTCGAGCGCTCCTAGGGCCTAAGGTAATTTTTTTGCGAAAAAACCCTCTGAAAATCCAAAATCGTGAATAGGTCCTTCTATCCGTTATTTTGCAAAACAGACCTTGAAAAAATCCGAAATCATGAACAGGTCCTTTCACGGTTATTTTGCAAAGAGGAGCCCGTAATTCCGCAAATTTAACCCGGACGTCGGTTCTTTCGACCCGGGAGATTCCAAAATCGCGAACAGATCCTTCTACCGGTTATTTTTCAAAAAAAGACCCCCGTAGGTCCGCAAATTCGACATGAGCACCGGTTCTTTCGACCCAAAAGATTTAAAATTACGTTTAGGTCCGGTTGTTTTCGAAAAAAAAAACTTAGGTCAAATTTTTCACGCGGAGCAGCATCGCGCCCGGATCTGCCTAGTAAGTTATGACTTATGGACTGGACAACTAACACATGTAATACTTAAGCACATCTTTCAAAAGAGAGAACTAGTAGGAAGACCATGGTAAGAAATATCAAAAAAGAAAAAGACAAAGGTAGAGGGGTGTCAACATTCGAACTCAAGACCTTCCGTGTACTTAGAGTACTCCTAGTGTCATATAGGATAAAAAGTGACGTAGAGGGGTAGTTAATGAGGGAAGAAAATAAAGTTGTATCTCATGTAAGATACAGTCTATTGAGAGAGGACCAAAGAGCTAAAACAACTTTGAAAATGCACTATAGATTGAACCATTTCAATTTTACTCGTTTTGTGATCTTGTATGGATCATTTGTGCTATTTGAGAGGACCAAGAAGCTAACCACATAAGAAAATGGGTTACAATTGATCTTTTCTCATATGCAACAATAAATAATCTTATTGACCCTATAGATACTACTTATACATACTATATATTATGGTAGTTGTATCTAAGTATCTATTTAATGCGTTCTCTCGCCTTCTAGAAAACAGCTTTAGAAATAATGCTCTGGAAGTGCTCTAAACAGTTCTTCTAACCAACTAGCTACGATTCAAACAGACAGGCCAGGGTTTTAAAAACCGTTTTTGAAAAATCGTTTCGAAATTCAAAAACCGCAAAACTGCTCGAAAATAGTCAGAAACCGAAGGGTTAAGAAATCAAAAAAAATTGAAAAAAATAAAAAAAAATCGAAAAACCGCTCGGTTTTCACCGAAAACCAACCGACCAATTGAATGTTTCTTAAAAACGGTTTTCGAGCGGCTTTCAACACATAAATTTATTCAAATTTTTTTTATTTTTTTAATTAGACCGGTTTACCGAACGATTTTGATCTCGAATCGCAATGGTAAGATCGAAAACCGCAGTTTTTGAACGATTTTTACCGATTTTTGAAACGGCTACTGGTGTTCTGACCTACTTTGTCTAAGCAAAACTAATGACATCCACGGCTCCTCATGTTCTGACCTACTGTGATAAATACAGGGACTTCCTCGTTAGCAAGTTCCAACAAAAGCACATAAATCTAAGCGAACTCGTCAACGATTCAAACAGACTTCATTTGCTCAACGAGCATTCTGTACGACTAATTCACTATCCCATTCCCGCCCTTTCATTAGTTCTACTTTTTTAATAAGTTTTCTCTCCACTTCATTTTACATAAGATTCCATACGTATGATCGAAATGCTTCGATCAATCCAACCTCACTTCCCAGATCTGTTTACTGTGTGTGTCCTTGAGCTGAGGGAGAGGAATCCAAGAGACCCAGGGGCGGAGCCAGTCTAGGCTCAAGCCTCGGACCGGTCTAGACTGGCTCAAAGATTATTGGATCAATTTCTGAATTTTATATAAATTTCTGGCCCAAAGGCCTCGGGCTATTTTTATTATTTCGTAGTACAAAACGGTCTCGAGCTTTCTGAACTAGGCTGCCGTTAGCAGGCTTTGTATAGAGTTTTTGGACCAGGCCTCGGACCCAGACCCGAGTAGCCCGAGGCCTAGCTTCGCCCCTGAAGAGACCACAACCTACTGCTCATCACCCACGGCAACCCGCCGTCCGCGGCCGCCGAGGACGCCGAGGCGCTGCTCGGCCACGGCCTCCTCGTGCCCCACAGGTGAGCTCTTGCAGATGAACTACGGAAATTCTCCCATTTTCATCCTTAAACTGTTGGGTCGATCTTCTTGCCGCGAGCTTGGGGAGACGATGTCCGAGACCACCTCCTCTCCAAGCTCCCGAACGGGCTCTCCTACATCCACAAATCAGCTTCCATAACGCCTCCACCTCCTCCTTAGTCAGTGATCGGTCAAAAAAAAACATCAAATCCGGTTCGAAGTCCCGAAATTTCTAAAATCATTGTAGCAATTTAATTTTTTTATTTCATCGGAATTTGGAATCTCGTCTCCGGCTGAAATCCGAAATCTTAGATGAAATTTTCAAAATTTCACCAAGATTTTGAACTATGTTATAGAACCTACTAATGGAGTACAATACTACTCAACATGACCTGTGGTGGCTCATCGAGGCCGTCGACGACTGCAAAGAGGCTGTCCAGATCAATCCATTGTATGACGGCGTGCTCCACCAGTTTGGCGGCTTGTATCTTAGAAATATATCAAGAAAGTTCGCCGGGATTTTGAATTATGTTCTAGAGCCTACTAATGGAGTACAGTACTACTAACATGACCTGTGGTGGCACATCAAGGCCGACTGCAAAGAGGCTGTCCAGATCAATCCATTGTATGATGGCGTGCTCCACCGGCTTGGCGGCTTTGACCTGTGGTGGCACATCAAGGTCGACTGCAAAGAGGCTGTCCAGATCAACCCATTGTATGACGGCGTGCTCCACCGGCTCGGTGGCTTGTATCTTGGAAATATATCGTGATCACATTAATCGATCAAGATCGTCTGTCTACATAAATCTACGTTGCATCGAATTCGATCAGTATCAAGCGATTATATCTACTATGAGTTATATGTAAGTTTGAAGCACGTAAGTAAATCACACCTGAACAATTTTTTAATTCCACAGGTTAATTTCCCTAACTGCCTAGATTACTTGTTTAATCTAATTGGAAAATTAAGGTTATTGTTGTTAATATTCATATAAAAAAAGTCTAATATGGCTGGCGGCACCAGTAGAGCCACCACCCAGCCACCGGCCATGCCCTGCACACTGCGCGCCCACACCTTGCCGTGCGCTTGTGTGTACGCACCGCGCGCCTTGCGATGGCCCGACGCCACGCCTGCCGCACCTGTTGCCTGGCCGAGCCGCCATGCCCACGGCTGGCCCGCATGCGCAACCCAAAGGCCGCAAGGCCCACTTGTTTTTCTCGGTGAGAGAAATAAAAATGGCATTTTCGCATTTTAACCCCTGAAGTTGTGGTTAATAATGGGCCGATCGTGGAAATTTTGTATTAGGTCCTGAAGTTCCTGGTAATTCCGGAAAATAGTTAATGAAATTCAAAAAAATTATAGTAAATCCTAGAAATTGATTTTTCTAGGTATATAGACTTCTGTAATTTTTTAAATCTTAGATTTGGTACACATTGGAAGCTCTATATCTCTGTGTTTATTTTTTCTGTCATTATTCCATATTCATATATACTGGAATTTATTTTTCTATTAATTGGTAATTATGGAAATTGCTTGATAATTAGTAGAAAACCATCAAAATGGCCTTACAGAGTCATTAATTAAGATAAAACTTTTTTGCTTAGTCATTCTTGTAGAATTGTAGGTTACCCACTAGCTTTTGGGGTCACGCAGTGCTGCACACTACAATATTAATTCAACTCAGACCAATTGTATACCATGAAATTTCATCTTTTTGCAGATAGTGTATTGGAAAGAAGCAAGTATTTCCTATATGCGAAAATTTGGCTGTGTTGTATATGTTTTAAACTCACCCTCACAGCGTACAACATGGGCTCTTACCAGAAATTAGGGATCTATATAGGTTATAAATCTTTATCAATTATTAATTACCTAAAGCTTATTATAGGGGATTGTACATGGCTCAATACGTTGGTTGTACGAGGATAATTTCCCAGCATTAGGGGGAGAAAAGTACCGTATTAGAGAATATCAGGAAATAGATTAGAATGCCATTAGCATTTAGTCCTTAGACCCATGCACTAAAGAATCCAACTTGAAGTTCGGAGGAAAATAAGTCTGCAATAAACAGCTAATAATCTGCAATGCCTTTACTGATCATAAAAGAGTGATAAGATCTTATTTACCTACAGTAAATACATCCGAAATATGTGAAAGTACCCCAGAAGAATATTGATCCCACTGAAAGCATTTAGGCCCCTAATTTCTTTGTTGTTTTGGTAATTAATGACAATCATGGTTAAATGACTAATATTTTCTTTGAAACGTTGAAAATAGGTTGGTCCTAGGTTTGGTGATCATGGAAGCATGAATGCAGTGCAAAAGAGGATCAATGTGTCAAGCAAATGACAAAGGTATAAATTTAAAGATTTTTCTTAGCCTTTTTACTGATCTCAGAGTTTGGAGAAAAGATCGGATTGCTAGAAATAGGGTCATACTATTAAGAGGGGTCTTAACGATTTTCTTGATGTCGTTTAAGGTTTAAAGGCTCAATTCTATACTTAAGTTCATGCATCGTTGTCAATTAAGTCTCCACTAAAAATGCTATGATTTTTAAGAGAAAGCATCTGGGAGCCCGGTGAGACCAGGAGAGCAGTAGCACCGGCCCCCAGAGCGGTGTGTAAAAACTCGAGAAAGGTAAATTTGGGAGACCTGGCAGGGCGGTGTTACCGCCCATGTTAGACCGGTTCTATCGGGCGTGCGGTAGCACTGGTCCTTTGGAGCGGTGTGAAAATTCCAAAGGGGCTTGCTTTTTGGGCATTTTAGCCTTTTGATGCTACCGTCCATGGTAGCCCGGTGCTGTCGGGTGAACGGTAGCACCGACCAAAATGTCCAGTGTAAAAATTCTAGAAGGGTGCAATTTTGGGCATTTTGGCCTTTCGATGCTACCGCCTATGGTAGCCCGGTGCTACCGCGCGAGCGGTAGCACGAGTCAAAATGTTCGGTGCAAAAATTTTAGAGAACCCTCTTCTGGTCGAGCAAATTTAAAAAGGGGTCCGGTGCTACGGTCCCGATTAGCAGTAGCACTGGACCCTCTGACAACTGACCTCGACGGTGCATTTAATGCCTTTGTTCCAACCATTGGGTTGGAGCCCGGTGCTACCGATCTTACATAGGCGGTAGCACCGAAAATGCTGACTTGATCCATGATTCGAGCTCCAATGGCTAGTTTTGTTTGTGGGGGCTATAAATATCCCCACCTGCATTCTAGAGTAACTCTTGATCCTTATTAATGATATTTGAGCTCTAGCAAGTCTTTTTCACTCCTTAGTGTACTCAATTCTCATTTTGTGAGAGTGAGGAGAAAATTTGAGTGTAGCATTTAGTGTTGAGCCTTTAAACACTCAATCCGATCTCAAGCAAATGTGAAGGCTTATTACTCTTAGAGGTTGCCGCCTCTTAGACGGCTTGAAGGCGTTCGTGCGCGGTGAGTTTCTCAACGGAGATTGTGAGAAGCCCCAACAAGTTGTGAAGGCCGTAATTCGCCTACTCGAAGCGGGGAAGAACTATCATAATGATCGAGGAAGGCTCAAGAGGTTGGAGCCGACTTGAAGTTGTTCAAGTTACCTCAACGTGAATTAGGGGAGACCGACAAGTCTCCGAGACCACGGAATAAATTCTTGTGTTCCATTCTCTTATGGTTTGCATTTCTCCTTTTTTTTGCACAAGTTACATTTCTAGCAATTTGAGTATATCATTTATGCTTAGAATCATTTTTTACTTATACTTGAATTGTTAGAGCATTTAGTGATCATTAGAAATCTTAGTTTTAATTTATCAAAATTATAATTCTTGCTTAGTGATATTATTAATTGCAATTAGAGTTGAAAAATTTAGAAACCTTCCATTCACCCCCCTCTAGTCAGTTATCCATGATCCTACACCCACTCTAAAAGAGGGGGAGGCCTCTAGGTGCATAGGACTCGATTTGGCGGAGACGTCGGCAGAATCAGAGATCCGAAAAGTGAGAACACTACCTGAGATAGTAGAAGAAGCTCAACTTGATGTTAAGAAAATCCTTGAAGTGAGTCATCCTAAAGATGGTAATATCCCTGAAGTTATCCGTCCTAAAGATAATAAACCCTAGCGAATACTTGCGCACAAAATCTAACGCTGGGAAGTCGGAACGCCCAGACTCCATCGTTGTGGGAAATCATGAGGATATGAAAGAAATTAATGAAGAGATATCCCTAAAGTGATCACGGAGAGTTGTGTAAGAGAAAAATTACAATTGTTGACATATATATTTGCTTCAAAACTACTTGATCTGGATTCAGAATCAAAGTCCATAGCAGAGTGTCAAAAGCGTTTAGATAGGGTTCAATGGAAAGAAGTAATTGAGGCAGAATTGCGCTCACTTAATAAGAAGAAGGTATTTAGTCATGTCTATCGGACACCTCATAAAGTGGTTCCTGTAGGATCAAAGTAGGTTTTCATCCGGAGGAGAAATGAAAATAACCAGGTGGTGAGATATAAAGTGAGGCTTGTAGTATAAGGGTTCATGCAAAGACTCGATATCTATTACGATGGAATTTACTCTCCTGTAATGAATAGAATAAAGTTCTGATACTTGATATCAATGGCAGCTAGATTAAATTTATCAATGTAGTTGATGGATGCAGTGACCGTATATTTATATAGATCATTGGATACAGATATTTACATGAGGGTCCCTAAAGGAGTCAAAATTCCGGATCCTATTAACGAAAATCGCAATATGTATAGCGTCAAACTGCAGAGATCGTTATACGGATTAAAATAGTTAGAGAGAATATGGTACAATCGACTTGGTGAGTTTCTGATACTCCAATTGTCTCTGTGTGTTCGTAAAAAAATCCCAAAATGGATTTTGTATCATCTTAGTTATATCGATGATATGAATATCATCGGAACCACAGGGAAAATAAAGGAAGCAAGTTCTTATCTTATGACGGAGTTTGAAATGAAAGATTTGGGTAAAACCAAATAATTGCTTAGGCCTGCAACTAGAGTATTTTTCAGAAGGAATTTTTGTACACCAGTCTACTTATACCAAGAAGGTATTAGAAAGATTTATTATGGATAAATCTCATTCTTTAAAACCTCTATAGTAGTAAGATCCCTTGAAGTGGATAAATACTCTTTTAGACTAAGGATGAAAAATGAGTAAGTATTAGAATCTAAAGTCTCATACTGTGTTATTGGAGCACTTATATATCTTGCAAATTGCACAATTCTTGATATTGTATTCATAGTAAATTTGCTAGCAAGACACAGTATAGCCCCAACCAAAAGACATTAGGCTGGTATTAAGACTTTACTCAGATACCTCCAACGTACTCAAGATCTTGGATTGTTTTTCCAAAAGAACCAAGACTTAACCATAGTGCGATATACAGATGCTGGCTATCTGTCTGATTTCCACAGTGCCAAATCTTAGACTGGTTTTGTGTTTCTCTGGGGTGATACAGTCGTTTCTTGGTGGTCTTTTAAGCATACCTTTATAGCTACTTCTACTAACCACTCAGAGATTATAGCTTTATATGAAACCTCACGTGAATGTGTTTGGCTGAGACGTGTGATTAACCGTATCTAGAAGTCATGTGGCATAAACATCGTCGATACCCCCACAATTATCATGAAGATAATGCTGCTTGTATTGCACAAATGCAAATAGGTTATGTAAAGAGCAATATCACGAAGTATATTGCCGCTAAACTTTTCTATTCTCATGACCTACACAAAGAATTGTGAGGAAAAGATTATGCAAACTAAGTCATACGATAATTTAGCAGATTTATTCACTAAGTTCCTAAGCATGTTCCTGAAGATCATACTTTAAATCCAGAATATGATAAGTTGTACTTTTTTTCTCTTAGTAAGTTTTCCTGAAGTTTTCTTATATAAAGGTTTTTAATGAGGTAACTAGTGTAACACAGTGTGCGAGTGCAATATACTCTTTTCTCCATCTATTTTTTCCCATTGGTTTTTTGAGTGGAGTTTTTGATGAGACATGTGCATTACACGGTATTTGCCCAAGCGGGAGTGTTAAGATAGAGGTGGACTCGAAATCCAAATATTGTTGGATTCTATTTCTATGTGGGCAAATATGAATCTATCTCTTGCCGCATTCTATTATATATTTGGCATCCTCTTGTACAAGAGAACCAATCTAATAAAGAGAGATAACTGTTTTGCCTCACTACCTCGTATGTGCTCCTTGTTTGTTCTTGCTATTTTATTGATGTATTGTGGTTGATCAATAGCGGACGTCATCGTTTTACAACACTGCCCTCATTGTTTCTATCATCTTTTCAAGTTTGCATGTCAGACATCTTGTGTCCAAGGTGCAAAACCGTCTTCAACAAACCAAAGTTCTTTATTTTTATTTTCTATAAAGCCATGCAAAGTTGTCCTAAGTAATGTTAAATAATCTCATATAGGAGAAAAGAAATCGAGTGATACTGTACTAGGAGAAAAGAAATCGAGTGATACTGTACGAGGAAGCACGAGGATGGTAACACAAACCTTTCAGCTGCATGCCAAAGACCATCGCGAGTAGGGATGAAAACGGAACGGAAACAGTCGGTAAATGGTCGTTCCGTTTCTGTTTTCACATCTTTTATCGGTAACGGATACGAAAACGAATAATGATTGAAACGGATGCAGAATGGAGCGGATACGGAAACGAAAGTGAAAGATTCCATAAGAACGTAATACATGATCACAATATACATGACCATAAAAACAATGTGATTCATTCCATCACAAAGGTGGATACAAGAATAATGTTATGTTCACCGGTATCACTAGAAAGTTTTTTCTCAAGTTTGTCAGTTGAAGGCTCGCTATTTCTCTCTCAGATCAAACTATCATATCCTCCTCCATATCATTATCATCGACATCCTCTTGCTCCTCCAACTATAAAGATGTAATGCCCTAAAATTTGCATATTATTGTTCAATGTTCATTTATGATTTTCTGAGATTTATCCCTGATTTTCTGGAGTTTATAAATGCCATTTTACTATTTTTTTAGATTTATATAATTAATTTATTCATGAAAAATGAAGCCAAAAATATGTTAGAAATAATTTTCCTAGGTTCAAAATATTCCAAAGTATTTTTGAGAATTGTTTCGGAATTTTTGAACTCTATTTGGTATTTTCTATAAAGCCATTTGTATTTTTCGAATTATTTTAATTCAAAAAATAAATGTAAATTCTTCATTCTCATTTTTGGGCCAAATGGGCCAAGTTTCCGATGGAATTTCCGGTTTCACTTATACGGAATTTTCGATTCCGTTTCTGACGGAAATGGCTCTCCTATTTTCGTTTCCGTTCCGTACTGACATTTTTTGTTTTCGTTTTCGAAAAAAAGCTTCCGTTTCCGTTTTTCTTCGGAATGGTTGGAAATTCCGTTTCCGTTTTCACCCCTAATCGCGAGAAACAAGAGTGAAGCACGATGCGAATACATATTTATTTGTAACTTTTGTGCCAATATACATGAAGAGAATGAACAGATTAAACAGAAACTTGAAGAGTGCGAGAGATATCAGTTCGCTGCTAACTTGTCTGTTTTTTTTTTTGAGGGGCTGTGTTTTTCTTTGTTCGCTTGTTCTAGTAGTACTAAGATTTGGTGGTGCAGCTTACTTACGGACCTTTTAGCTGGTTCACTTATCTTCTTCGTCTTCGTGCTTCTTTTCTAATTAATATTATATTGCGATATTCTAACATGTTTTTCTTTCCTATATAGAGATGTTTTTTAGTGTCTAAAATTCTAGGACATAATAACGTCGTACGAAATTCTACGGCATAACATTGTTGTACGAAAACAGGGTAAAACTACTCTGGTATATAGAACTGTTGGTCTATTCTCGTGCATGGCAAAGGATACCCCGTATGAAAATTGTGCCGATCCTGTGAAAGACATAGAGGCTGGTTGGTTTATAGCCAAACCTCGTTATACTTTGTCACACATGAGTTGGGCGAGTTTGGTTTATAGCTATACTTGTGGCAAGATTTCTTTTCTGCCATCCAGGATCCATACAATAGTGACTAAAAAAGTGTGGCAATTTTTTCTTCTTCGCTAAGGTGTAGCTTCAATTTTAATAACCTAACCTTAAACGAGTTTAGCTGAAATATATAATAACCTTAGTATATATGAACTAGAGGTGAAAACGGAACGAAAATGATAAGAAAATGGTTGTTTCGTTTTCGATTCCACATTTTTTTACCAGTAATGAAAACGAAATCGGAAACTTGGAAACGGATACAGATGCGGAACGGAACGGAGCGGATACGGAAACGAAAGTAGAAAATTCCACAATATATATGACCGCAAAAACAATGTAACTCATTCCACCTCTAAGGCGGACACAAAAACAATGTTATGTTTACCGGTATCACTAGGAAGTTTTTGCTCAAGTTTGTCAGCTGAAGACTCACTATTTGTCTCCCAGATCAGACCATCATGTCCTCCTCCATATCATTATCATTGACATTCTCTTGCTCCTCTAACTATAAAGGTGTAACACCCTAAAATTTACATATTATTGTTAAATGTTCATTTATGATTTTTTTTAATATTTATCCTGGATTTTCTAGATTTATAAATGCCATTGTGCTATTTTTAGATATATAAGATTAATTTATTTATGAAAATAAAACCAAAATTATGCTAGAAATAATTTTATTAAATTTAAAATATTCCAAAGTATTTTTGAGATTTTTTCCAGAATTTTTGAACTCTATTTAATATTTTCTATAAAAACATTAGTATTTTTGAAATTATTTTAATTAAAAAATAAATGTAAATTCGCCGTTATCCTTTTTTGACCAAGTTTTCGACAGAATTTCTGGTTTCATTTGTACAGAATTTTCGTTTCCGTTTCCGACAAAAAAAATCCAATTTCTATTTCTATACTGATATTTTCCGTTTCTGAAAAAATACTTCCGTTTTCGAAAAAGGCTTTTGTTTCTATTTTTCTCTAAACAATCGAAAATTCCGTTTCATCTCTAATACGAACCAAATATATACCCGCGGTAATAAGCCTGCACGGGCGAACACACTTCATTTTATGGCACGAGAGAATAACAGGCAGCAGCATCCACGTCAGATCTGACCAGTGACGACGCGTGTGCAACCGAGCTGCCGCCACGCGAACGCCAGCTTGCATCCGAATCAGCCGTTTGCCCGCGGCTCGATCCGATCCCCACCGTCGGTTCCTCGACGCTCCAACCAAATCACAGGCCTCGTCTCATTTCGCTTCTTTCTCTTCTCCATTTTCACCTTCCCACCCGCTACGCTGCCTCGAGTCGCCCGCGCGAGATCCGCCCAGCCGTGCCACATGCCGCGCGGCCGCTCGCCTCCAGGACCCGGCCGCGATTGAGGCGGGGATCTCGACGCCGGCGACCGGATCTGAGAACCCGAGGATGGAGGCGGCGGGCGGCGCCGGGGCGGCCGCGGAGGAGCGGTGGGCGTCGCTGTGCAACTGCGTTGTGAACTTTTTGCTGGAGGAGAGGTACCACCTCACGGCGCTTGAGCTGCTGCAGGAGCTGCAGGAGGACGGACGCCACGCCCACGCGCTCCGCCTCCGCTCCTTCTTCTCTGACCCCGCGCTCTTCCCGCCCGAGCTCGTCGCCCGCGCCTCCTCCGCGCCGCCCGGTACCCTACAACCCCCATTCCCCCATCTCTCCTCCCAGCTCTCGGTTCCCTTCCCCACCCTACGTTGTGTCCGTGACACGCGGGCCCCGCTGCTCGCTGGCTGGATCTCGCGGGTGCTTTGTAATTGCGACCTTGCGCCTCTCTAGCATGGCGCACAGCTTTGTTTTCTCTATGATCAGATTTGACATGAATTTAGTTTCTTGTTCTTGCGCGGCGTTAAATTGATGGGAATAGATGTGTTAAGTAATGTACTTTGGCGCCCAACTGACGTTTATACGGAAATTTGGTTGGGAAGGCAGGGCATATTATCAGCAGTGGTGCATTAACATTTGTAATAGTACGAAATAAACCTTTAAGTGAAAAGAAACTATAGAAAGGTAACATAGGGGTATTCGTTTTTATGTCATCATTTGTAATTTCGAGATGGTGTAAGTAAAATGCTTGTTTAGTTTATTCGAATTGATTCACTCAACTGCCTCCCTTGATAGAGCCATGCCATTTGTATAACAACAGTACAAGCACTTTTTCCCTTTGTTGAGATCTTATTACAGGTAGATGTTACTTTATCCTTGTATAGTATTTCAATCAAGTAAAATTCAGGCTGAGGAATGCTAGATGGAAGAGTAAAGTGAAATTTGTTGCTTGGCTGTCTTAGTATAACATAATAATCCAATTTACTTAACTCATTTTTGCGCAAGCTTATCCAGATAAAGTATGTGGTGTTTTACTTGCAATATACCAGTTTTATTAGCGGGTTCGTGAGATGAATCACATGCATGTTGTTGTTGACAGGTGTTGATCCACAGAGTTTGCTAGAAGAGAAAACAGCAGCGGAAGAAAAATTGGCACTCACTGAGTATGATCTCCGATTGGCCAAAGAAGATCTTTCCCAGTTGAAGCTTGAGTTACAAAAGCGACAAGAATCGCCCCCTGATGATTCAAATGGTTTGTGACCTTGGAAATGATCGATAATGAGATGAATGATATGTTAGAATGCTTTGACTTTTCATGCTGTAGTGCTGAATGAAAACATTCAATTTTCTGTCTTGACGATGCCAATTTTACATGCTGTCAAATAGACATGTCAATTACGAGTTACTCCCTCCAGTCACAAAAGAGTGACATTTTGGGATCCCTGCAGTCAAACTTTGTAAACTTTAGTTATCGATATTTTGATAAATATTTAGATTGGGCATGTGAAGATGATTTGTTTAGATTTGTCTCAAAAAGTACTTTCATAACATCATAATTTTATTAAGTTTTATTATTATATTACAATACAAATTAGTGGTCAAAGTTGCGTTTTGGAGACCGTGTTGATGTCCAAAATGCCCACTCTTTTGTGATTGGAGGGAGTATTATTTATTGGGATTGAGGTTTTGTTTTGTACATTGCTCTGATTGGAATAGATAATACATCTGCTGGTACTTAAATAATTGTCATAATGGCTTTTGCTTGTTGGATGGAAGCTATAGGGATTAGAGGGAATGACAATAACTACTGCCCAACTATGATGCACGGATACGGATACGTCGACACAACATGACATGACACCTTTGCCATTTTTCAAAACATACCGACACGGCGACACGGCTATATGTATTTAAATAATAATATAAATGTATTATCCTCTATTTTTCTACATGCTTATCAAAATGAAATAATGTAAAGCGTAAACTAGGAATATGTACCTCAGCCTTTGCAGTTTCACTTCTAATCTGAGCAGTAATAGGTACCGTCACCTTAGGATATATCTTTCAATCACCATTAGTAATTTTCAGCAAGTGCATTTTGACTATAGAGTAGCTAATAGTGCCAACATATTTGCAATACTTGCATCTCCATTTCAAATTTTCTCTAGACGTACCACCATTATCTAGAACGCCAACATGGTTTCACAATGGAGTTTTGATGTTGGTGTTTTGCTCTTCTCGGGTGGCTAGGGTTACCCTTTAGGTTGTTGACCTGGACCAGGCTATGTCATCATATATGTCGGATACGTGTCAATGAAGTGTCGAAGCCGTGTCAAACATTAAAATTATTTATTTTTGCTATCTAATTGTCCAATATGTGACCAATATATGTCGAGTGGCTTGTTGGTGTTGTATCCGTATCGGACACGTGCCGGACACCGATACAGCACCAAACCGATGTGTCGGTGCTACAGAGCTGCCCAAAGAAAATGGAAGGCAGATCTGCCAAGGTAGTAAGCATTTTGTGTGGCCTGTGCTGAAGGCTTTTTGACAATCGAAGTAAATTTGGCAAAACTGATTCTGTGTTGGCTTTGTTCAATGTCTCTATAACCTCGTTTGAGACCTATCAGTTTTTTTTAATCAGAATACTCCCCAAAGAACTGTTTTTATAGGAAAAAAAATCCAAACACTTTCCTCTTCAACCGCAGCTAGCTGATCTGCTGGTACGAATTACTCTGGTGTGAATCTATTGGCAGCATCTGTTATAATTTAGCTAATTCAAAGTGAGTCATCAAGTTCTTTAGGAACTGTTGTGACATACATATATAATAGAGGGGAAGTCCTACTGAGCACACAACATACCTTTTTTAGCTAGTTTTTGACACCATACGCATTCTGCTTTTTAGCAGTCATTGCACCTTGGATTAGCAATTATGAGTTTATGACTATAAAACATATACAGCATCAAGCTATTTCTTACTTGCTGATGTACTGCTGTACTTGTACTATGCGATGTACTGGTATGGGCCTATGGTCAGGAGACATATACCAGTGGGCACAGTGCACAGTTTGAGTTTTGCTAGTAACTTTGTGCTGGTAAATGTACGCTGGCCGGTCCACTGGTACTGGAGTAGAAATCCTTGCCTGTGTTCCACCTATCAGATGTGCCATATATTCATTCATGTTGTTTTAGTTGTTATGTGAGCTTCACAAGAAGATAAAAGAGTTTCCGTGAAAATAGAGGTCTTGGTGCTTTCACATTCCCTTTTGATGCTGCAGAGCAAATAATTTAACTCCTTTCTGAACTATCTAATAACTCCTTTCTGAACTATCTAATAGAACTGCGAAATCTTTTTTTGGACCACTAAGATCTTTTCTAGAGAGTGATACCCATGGCCATAATATCTTGACATGATTCTGCATTCTGCATACAGGGCCTCGTTCAGATGCTTCTACACATGAAGGATCTAGCCAACAGGACAAACGAGATGTCAAAATTTCAGCATTAGGCCCTCTGAAGGATAATGAACGGAAAGATCTGAACTGTGCTGTAAAAGAATATTTGCTTTTGGCTGGGTATCGACTTGCAGCCATGACTTTCATTGAGGAGGTCCGTATTATTTATGTATTAGTGTTTATCTTACTGTTGTAATCTCCTCTTAATGTATATTAGCATGTGATTTGTTTATCACTTTATCTTTCTTGGAAAATGATATGTCATAATATCATACAAGAACCTTTTATCTGTTGACATGCCAAAGTTGATAATGCTGGAAACTTTATTTCAAATGGCATAGCCACTTTTTGTCAACTTGCTGCTCTAAAACTTTTGGGCCTTGTTGATTGACAGACTGTGGTCTCTAGTAGCATCATAAAAGTACATGGGAGTAACAAGTAGAGAAAGTTCTTAGTTAAAAAATAAAATCAGATGTACATCATCCTGTTTGAGGTTGCATTGGATATTACGGTAGTAATAATACTGTAAATTCTTTTATGCAAAGGAATGCATTTATGAAGTTTGAATATTGTCAAATACTCAAATGTAATTGCTACATGATCTGAGCACATACTTTTTTCTAAGACTTTCATTTTTTTAAAAGAGTTAACAGCAGTCGTATTAGCTGTTTTGGTGCTATGAGTATGTGAATAACACTATTACCAATGATCGCAATTTGTAAAAGCATGTATAGGCCTTTTCCTTTACTATTTTCAAAGTGAGATTTTCTAGGGATAGAAGTTGAGGCTTCAGTTCTGTGCCATGAACAAGGTACCCCATTAAGTGGTTCAAAGCTCAAACAGTCAACAGTTGACAAATTAAGTACTCATTACCGAACAATCAACAATAGAATAACTAATTGAAACTTGCTTGATCATCCATTGCTATTAATGGTCTTTAAATGAGAGGTGCTTCATTGCTCTCCAAAGGTGTAAAGCACAAATTTTAAAGCATATTTAGGGTCTGATTCGCAACCACCCACTACTCCACTACTAACGGTGTTGTTTCAAGATTTGCACAATTTAATTCAAGGAAAAAGCATAGAAGCACTGCTCTAGGTGAGTCCTGTGAGGAAAAAAGGTAAAAGAATGTGCATACATGTTGACCATGCTTTGATTGATTATATTATGCCTTGAAGTCTTAAAATGAAGAAGGCTGAATGTTGGTCTCGTAATGCAGTAGAAAAGTGCTGTATTAACAGACAACAGCCAGTTCATCCATTCACAAGGGCTAAAGTATTCAACAAATATGACATGTCGCATTTTTGATCTGCCTATAGTGAGAATATTCTGGAGTCAAGTTTTGTTTGGTCCCTACATCTTAGTAGATATCAGCCCAATTTTAGCACATTTTGACTGAGTTTAGGTTATGCAGATACCTAATTAATCAGATTCATGTGACAATCATCGGCTGAAATTCAGTTGATTGAACAGCTTCACTGGGCCTTTCCTGCCCTACTCCATTTTCTGTTCTTTTTTATACTGCCAGTTCTATCTTATGCCAGTAATTGTGTAATACAGCTTGCCTGTTGTTAAATGCTTTGCTTTCATTTATTGTTAGAAATTAGCTATATTCGGTTACAGAAAGGTACCAGCTGTAACATTGAGAAATGAGCCTACCTTGTCTAAAGGGTGATGAATGGGATCATTTCTTGTTAGAGAAATGGCGCAAATTCATTTGAGTTGCACATGCATCTTGTAGTTACCTGTCACCAATGTATGAGCTTTGGAGGAGCATAATGTATTCATGTGTAATTGGTTTTAATAACCTTGGAATTTAAAAAACGTGTATCTGACTTAAATACTCAAATCATCATAATTGCAGGTTCCTGATCAGGACCTTGATGTTTGGACCAACAGTTCAGCTTGCGTGCCTGATGCCCTTCGGCGTTATTACTATCAGTACCTTTCATCTACCACAGAGGCTGCAGAGGTAATCACTGACATCAAGTTGCTACTTGCTAACTACTACTATAAAAAAAGTTGCTAACTATTCCTATAAAAAGTAGCTAATTGCTTGTACTAATAGTTGCGCACGTGTGATGCAGGTGGCAACATCTATCTATTTAATAGTTAGAAGAAGTCACCACAGTTTGCTTTGAGGCTAGAAATTCTCTGATTAATAATCAGAGGGAAATAATATCTGTGCCACTTTACGAGTCCAAATCATAATGGTCCAAAATCAGATAAAATATAAGACTTTAAGTTGTAATCCAACTATTCCTTTAATACTAGGTATTAGAGTTGTATAATAAATATGATACAACTCTAAAGTTATTCATTGTAGAATCTAGCCGTGCAATTGTGTGGGATTTCTGGCCAGTTATAATTTGAAGAATTTTTTAAAAATAAATATAATCATATGTTATGTGACAGTTCAAATAGGTAGATTTATCTAAGTGCTTAGTTCTAATAGATGATTGGCTCTCCACAATTAGAAAGCTAGGGTTAAAGACCTGTGTCCGTGCGGCTAAAACAAGTGGGCCTGAATTAAGCCCAGTGTTTGTAAATGACCATAAAAATGGGATGGAGGGAGAGAACCGTAGGGGAGAATGCTCTAGATCTATGTGGAAGGAGCTGAGGGGTGGGGAAGGGTAATACCACAGTTGGGTGGGCCCTTGGCTGCACTTGAACAGAACTCTCAGCATTGGTTTAGGAGAGGCAAATCCAGCAGAGTAAGCCATCCCATTGTACTAATTTTGTGGTGATGAAAGGTGGAGCCGTGGAGATGATGTTATCAAAAGTTCAAAACCAGTCAACGGCTATTATTGTTCAGAGGGTGTTAGTTGGCAAATCCTAATCAAAACTGTTGCTTTATATAACAGTATAGATTATCTGACTACAGCTTGATGCATTATAGTGTTATATATGACAAATTGACAACTATTCGAGGTCTTGTACTTGCAGTTTCTTATTTAATCAATCTTCCACCAAGAGTAAGCATTGAATTCAGTGTACATCTTATCGTAGTGGTTCTTTTTCTAACCAATGTATTCCAAAAGTGCTGAAAATGTACAGAAACTATGGCATATACTAGCATCATGCGTTTCATTGACAGCGGCCAAGTAGCCTGCTGATTTTCAGAAAAATCTACAGTTTAGTCAATCATGGTTACAGGTTACATCTGTGGGCATAATTAATGCGTATGTGCTATACATGTACAATGGGCAGTTATAATAACAAAGGAAAGTGAAAACTGCTGTGTAAGCCATGAGTTGATGGCTCATTTGGTCAAGTGCAATGCAAGGATTTTGAAATAGAATGGTCACAAATCAATCAGTAGGAAAATTTACCATTCGATGCCTTTGGTCTTGAACAAAGTTCACATCGTCGTTCTTTTTAACTTTACTTTTTCTTGAGCACTTTAAATGTCAGTTTATCTTGTGTTTTTTTTCCTTTCAAGCCCAGAACTTCTAAAACTTCTTAACTTGATCATTTTCATTGCACATCCCAGGAAAAAATATCCATTCTTCGAGACAACGAAACACTAACGAAGGACAATGAAAGGCTCTGTGCTGAAAAGGACTCCTTGATGAAGAGCAGGGAAGTGGCTAATAGTCAGGTTGCTGCTTTAAGAAAGTCTTTGGAAGCTGCACACATGGACATAAAGGAGAAAGAGAAAACGGTAATAGTTTCCCAGAAATCATCCAGATGGTTGATTTAACTCTTCTGAATTTCTCTAATGTAGTAGTTTCATGAAAGGTTCAAGACCTGAAGCAATCACTGGATGTCCAGAGGAAGGGGCTGAATGACTGCAGAGCTGAAATTACAGCCCTCAAGATGCACATTGAAGGGACTCGATCAAGTAAAAAGTTGTCTGTTGGAGATACTGATGATTTTGCTTCCCAGTCCGTTGCTAATTCTATGGGAGAAGCAGCAGCATTGAGCAATGAACATGAAAAACTGCAAGGATCTGAATCCATAACAGCTAAGCTAGCATTGGCAGCGAGTCTAACTGAGGGCACACAGAAAGATCATCAAAGTATTGAAGGTTCCCCAAGTTCAGAAGCACCAGTTTCTCGCTCAACTGCTGATAATGGTAGTTATAATACTTCAGGAGAAGATGAATCTGTCACAAGTACTTCACTGGAAGATATATCTGTTAATGGCAATCTGCATGGAGCTGGTAATAGCCAGGGGAATTCAGGTAGCATATCTGTTTATCTATCTGAAGATAGAGATCATACCGAGAAAGTAGAGAGTCCAAGTAAACAAAAACCGTCGGGTAAAATGGTTAGTAGCTTGATTTATTCTGCTTTCTGTATGAAGTTTTTTCATTTACTTCTATGTATATTTCATTACGCTTGCTGTTTTTTTTCAATCCTGTAGGCCTTGGAGACTATCAAGATAGTTTCAGATGCTCTTCCAAAGATTGTTCCTTATGTGCTTATAAACCATCGTGAGGTTTATCTGTAACCTTTGTAGTTTGTGTCAATCTTTATTTGAGTGTAGCTAATGTTACATGTTGATACATGGTTACAGGAGCTTCTTCCATTGATCATATGTGCTATAGAAGGACATCCGGATAGTGATGTACGGGATTCCTTGACTCATACATTGTTCAATCTGATAAAACGGCCTGATGGACAGCAGAGACGCATCATAATGGATGTATGTTCCTGCAAGTGTTGCATGATACAGAATGTCATGGGCTTCTCACGACGCCACTTGCAACTTATTCTACATATGAACACTTCATCATATCCTGTAAATTGCCCTTTTGTATTCACTCATGTACCTGTTTTCCTTGTTATGCAGGCTTGCGTGGAGCTAGCTAAGTGTGTTGGTGAGATGAGGACAGAGACTGAGTTACTTCCGCAATGTTGGGAACAGGTATTCCACATTTTGCTATAGATCTTTTGGTCTTGTTAGGCATGTGATCTTACATTTCTTTAATTTGTTGGTGTTTAGATAAATCACCAATATGAGGAGCGTAGATTGCTTGTTGCTCAGTCTTGTGGGGAACTTGCAGTATATGTTCGGCCTGAGATACGTGATTCCCTTATCTTATCTATTGTGCAACAACTTGTCGAAGATTCTGCAACGGTTGTAAGGGAAGCTGCAACACATAACCTGGCATTGCTGCTTCCTCTGTTTCCAAACCTGGATAAATATTATAAGGTCAGTCTCTCTAATGGTCAGATCATCAGAATCAGTAAGGGGGCAGAAATTTGATTTCAAAGAATTAGCTAAATGTAAGTTGTGTGATGGGCTAGAACATTTGGTTTGGAGAGCTTGAAGATGGAGGGTAACAAATCACTGAAAAATAGTACACTTTTGGAAGTCCTAAATTTCTGTTTGTTTTGGTAGGTTGAGGAGCTAATGTTCCAATTGGTCTGTGACCCTTCTGGGGCAGTTGTGGATGTTGCACTCAGGGAACTTGTTCCTGCAGTAGTAAGATGGGGAGGTAAACTGGATCAGATATTGAGCGTCTTACTGTTACATATCCTGGCATCTGCTCAGGTATGCATGCTTGTGAATTTTTGGGACCTTATAATTTCTATGAATTGCCACATGTGTTCTGATATAACTGTCGTGTTTCAGCGGTGTCCGCCCATTTCAGGGGTTGAAGGTACAATAGACTCTCATCTCCGTGTTTTAGGAGAACAAGAGCGCTGGAACATTAATGTTCTCCTTCGGATGTTGACTGAGTTGCTGCCATTTATTCATCAGAAAGCTATAGAGTCTTGCCCGTTTACTCCATCAGTAGATTCCCCTACAAGCTCCACACCAGAAAATTACTTCTCAGAATCCTGCCTAAAACTGTATGCAACGTAGGTTATCTCCATATGTGATCTTTTTTGTTAACTAAGCAATTATTATAAACAATAAAGGATGATTTCTCATTTATCCATTATTTGCATCTTGGGGCACTTGACAGAGGTGACACGGATTGGTCAGCATTTGAGTGGATGCACACTGAATGCCTGCCAGATTTGATCAAACTTGCCTGCTTGTTGCCTGCGAAAGAGGATAGCTCAAGAGCAGTGATCACAAAGGTAAAATGTACAAACCACATCATCTCCAAATACATATCTATATAAATTCTGCTAAATTGTTTCTTGAAAATATTAGTACCTGCTGGCTGTATCTGGACGCTATGGCAAAGATTATTTGGAGCACATTATGCTACCTGTATTTCTTGTAGCAGCTGGTGATATTGATAGTGGTGATTTTACCTATTTTCCTCTGTCAACCCAGTCAAAAGTTCGTGGTAAGAATCCACATATTTGAAAGGTGGGGCTGTTTGGTTTAGTTATTTTTGTAGACCTTTATATTGATTGTGTTGCAGGCTTGCGTCCAAAAACTTCTATTGCTGAAAAACTTGCAATTGTGTGTGTCCTTCCACTGCTGTTGTCTGGTATTTTGGGTTCTCCTTCCAGTCGTCAACAATTAGAAGAATATTTGAGAAAATTACTTATCCAAAACACAAAGGATGGTTCATTTTCTATGCATCACACTGCCGAGATCATTGATGCAGTCCGCTTTCTTTGGTTCGTATTGCCTAACTGAATGAATAATGTAGCAAATATCATGTTGTGAATATGATATATTTTCATGCTTTTAACTTATCATTGTGTAGCACATTTGAGGAGCACCATGGAGTCATCTTTAATATTTTGTGGGAGATGGTTGTGAGCTCTGATACCAACCTAAAAACCAATGCTGCAGCTCTACTGAAAGCACTTGTAAGTTTACTGTTTTACGAATGAATCAGTGGCCTGCTATGCTCCTTATGGTATTCTTAATTGTTTTAACACACAGGTACCGTACATTGGTGTGAAAGTTGCATCAACTAATGTTTTGCCAGCACTTATTACTCTTGGATCCGATCAAAACTTGACTGTAAAATATGCTAGTATAGATGCATTTGGAGCTGTTGCTCAGCATTTTAAAAATGACATGGTATGAAAACATCCTTCACTATTTTCTTTGATAGTTTACATACTCTGTGTAGTGCCCTTTAGTCCCTATCTGTGCTGTCAGGTTGTTGACAAGATACGTATTCAAATGGATGCTTTTCTTGAAGATGGATCACATGAAGCTACTATTTCTGTTATTCGTGCAGTTGCAGTGGCTGTGCCGCATACAACAGATAGACTACGTGAATATATCCTACTCACTGCATTAATGTTTACCTTTTGACCAAATTTTGCATGGTTCATTAGCTTGTGTACTCATACATCTCTATATCCATTTGATTTTCTGTTTCCTTTGACATGACATACATCTTTTAACCAAGATATTTAAGCTAACAAGTGTCCCACCTACTGGAAATGATATTCAGCGGTGTCGTGAAAGAGCAAATGTATTCTGTGAAGCGCTGCGTGCTTTGGATGCTACAGGTTGGCCTTATCCGAAATTAGCTAGTCCAGTCCTTAATTTATACCAAAGTCCTCAACTTTGTATTGGGTCTGACTTCATCTTTATCTGTAGCGTTGTCAGTAACTTTTGTTTACATTTCAGTATGATTGTGAAAATTATATAGCTACCATTCACAACCTGAACAATATCAGGGTATTAGGAACTGCATGTGCATTCATTTATGGACTTTAATACCCAGCTCTGAATCCATAGTAACAGGTTATTGGCACATTCCATTTTGTCCAGGTTATCTAAACTGTACCCAGCCAGTAGAACTTGTTCGAAATAAGTTATCATTTGCAATCAATACTAAATCATTTCAAGATTGGACAGGCAAAATTAAGTCATAAACATATAGAGTAAATTCCTATGTGCTCTTGCTTGAGAATAATTATCATAGCCTTTCTGCCTCAATGTGATAAAAACGCGATCAGTGCATGTTATAGTATAGTATTTTTCATCTTAGAGAGGTAGAACATGTAACAAGGTTCTACAGTAACTCTTTGATTCTTGAATCCCACCAGTTTGTCAGTAACTATCAGAGAACTGCCCAGTTATGTTTTTACTGGGAACTCTACTTAATGGTAATTTCCATTAAGTAAACTCAGTTAGAATCATGCTCTAGTTTGACCATAACTTGGATAAATAAAAAACAAACTAGATGAGCTCCGTATGCCACTGATGTATGGTAATGAGCTGATTTCTGCCAGTTTATTGAGCCTTTAAACTACCGTAAGTCATGTATGTTTTATGTGTTTTTTTCCTTTGTTCACTGCAGATCTTCCTGCTATGAGTGTACGCGATCTGCTTTTGCCCTCAATACACAACCTGTTAAAAGATCTGGATGCTCTAGACCCTGCGCACAAGGAGGCATTAGAAGTAATAGCCCAGGAAAGGTCGGGAGGAACTCTTGAGAGCATCGGCAAGGCAATGGGGGCACATCTTGGAATTGCTTCCTCTGTGAGCAGTTTCTTTGGCGAGAGTGGCCTCCTCGGGAAGAAAGAGAGCGGAGAACAACACGACACAGCTGCCACCGCCCCCCCTCAGCCCAGCCCACAAGCTCAGCAAGAGAACACGAGGTTTGGTCGTATAATGAGGGGTGGCTTTGGAGACATGTTACGAGGCAAAGCAAAAGGCAGTGATGAACCCAGCTGAAATGATCTACTACACGCACAGTTGTCAATACTACATTTGTCCTGCTCGATTTCTTTTGTTAGCATGTGCTATATCATGATCATCATGATCTTCAAGGTAGAAATCCTTTGTTCACTATATCATGATCATCATGATCTTCATTGTTGTTCATTGTTGTTGTAGTAAGGTGACAAAAGGTAGCCATGATGATGCGTTTTCCCTTCCTAAGCCAGATCATAGTTACCTGCTAGACACCGAGTTGTTTATGCTGTAATCTCAGACTAGACATGCTATATAGAGGAAAGAGATATATCATGGGTCATGGCAGCTATCATGTGACAAATGCTTTTCTCTATTTTATTCATAGACCATCGAGAATTTCTATTGTAATATATTTAAAAAATCTAATAAAATTATAATATTATGAAAATCTGTTTTGAGGTGAATCTACACATGATTTTCGTGCATCCAATCTAAATATTTAAAAAGATATCGATAGCTAAAGTTTCAAAAGTTTGATTGTACGTATTTCAAAACATATGTTTTTGTGGACTACAGGGAGTACAGTGTTCGATGCTTGGTTTGGACCGTAGGTCTGCTTGCCCGCCAAAATGCCGCTCTCGTCCTCCCAGCACGACGTTCTATTCCAAGTGAATTGTGTTGGTCATGGCCCTAGAACACTTACGCAAATAACAGATCAAAGAAACGCAGGCGAGAGAACACAAGAGTTTTGGGACAATTTTCTCGTGTTATTCATCTTAACCTTGAAGCAAGTATTTATAGTACATACATGGAGCTATCTATGAAATAACTTAAAAGAAGTAAACAAATTGATTTGATCCGATTGTTGATTACATCGTGATCTTATGTTTGGATAGAGTTTTCGAAAGATTTTGTTATGATCTTCTTAGTTGCATGATAATAAGAGATTGATCATATCTTGTGAGTAAAGTGTATAACCTCTGTAGAGTGTATAACCTATTTGAATAGCTATGCCCCTCGGTTATGGACAATACTCGGTAATTTCAACCAGGGTTAGATTTTATAAAATAAAACTTGGGAAGGGAGGCCGTGTGCTAATGAAAGTAATGGAATTTGGTTTAGCTTGTGTGATAATTTATCTTGAGAAATAATTGAGAATCTTATTATTATTATTATTATTATTATTATTATTATTATTATTATTATTATTATTATTATTTATTAATGTTTTTTGTTTTTACTCGTTGTTTTAATCTATTCAATGGAAAATGTTGCTTTATTATAAAATAGCCAAGATAGCTACCCATTAGAATAAGCTTTATATATAGTTATAATAGACTTGCCTTCTATGCAGAACTTGTTGAGTGCTTTGTGTACTCACCCTTGCTATAATAATCTATACCCCTTTATAATACACCTAAGCAATTTTTTCTACGTCCACCCTAAATAATGCACCTCATTAGAGATAGCTCAATGTTCGTGCACCCAGCAAAACGTCCTCAGAAATTTGCATTCATCAAAATGAACGTCTCAGATCTTTCCTCAGTTTTACTCACCCACATCCGATGGCCATTATTTAGTGTGTCTAATCATCCCTGTGGTCCACAACAGACCTCCCCCACTTACATATTTGGAAGGAGAGCGAATCAAACAAGGAAATAAATAAGGAGGATTCGCATGCAAGGAAACCAGACTTGAATTTTTTACTGGCCAAAATTGTACGTACTACATATTTAGAAGGAGGGTGAATCAAACAAGGAAATAAATAGGGAGGATCCACATGCAAGGAAACAAGACTTGAATTTTTTATTGTCCTCGCATTGTGATCGTATTTTTTTTCGAATATGACCCTTCTCGAGACTTTTTTACGGATCTAGCCCCATAGGGCCTAATTTGGCAAGACGGAGAGCGTTGAATTTTGTTTTTATTTTTATCTAAGGAACCAACGGTCCGTGAGTGTCGCTTAATTTTTTCAATTTTTTCTCGCGGAACGGTAGTGGCAAGCGCAGATTTATTTTTCCATATTTTTCAAATCATCCCCGTGGCCCACAATGACCTTCCCTCACCTTCAAAGATCAACAAGGAAAAAGAAACAAACGTCTTGGAATCAAGGAAAATGAAACAAACGCCCCTGTAAAAGGAAAGGACCATACATTACGTCTTGAGAAAAGGAAACCGGAGATGGGGCAGCATGACGCGAGAACGTTAGGTCCGCAATGGCTCCACTGCCGCCATCGGTGGCTTTGCCGACGCCAAGCGAGGTCTTTGGTCGTGATCTCATGATCGTAGTGCCTCAGCAAATTTATAATTTAAATTTTTTGAAAATAATTTTATTAAGTACAAAATAATCGAAAGTTTTTTTGAGAATTTTTCTAGAATTTTTTAACCTAATGTGCCATCTTTTCAAAAATCCTTCTATATTTAAAAAAATGAAGGCAACTCACCTGTAGCTTCTTCTAGCTGCAGCCCAGACCAGAGAAGCTTCTTCTCTTCCCTCCCTCCATTAAAGCAAGAAAGAAGCTCCAAAGCTCCATCAATCCCGCACCAAATCTCCTCTTTCCATCTATGGTGTTAATTCCCAAATTTTGTGCTCTATTGCCAAAATTTCCTCCCAATCTGATTTGATCCCAAATTATGGTTTCCATAAATATGCTTGTTTTGGGGCTATAAAAGCCGTGAGCTCTCCTCCACCCCATCGCATTGCGTAAATCCTCAAGTGCTCCTCTTGTAAAGATCGCGGATTTTGGAGGTAACCCAAGCCATCACCGTCATCTTTCCCGTGAAATTCACCGCAACCGTGACTCCTCCTCGCAGAGCCGGTGTCGGCGATCTCGCGGCACCGCAGCCGACCCATCGCGATTGGCCGCCACCCCGGCCTTCCTCCCCTTGCGCTGGCCAAGCCAGAGAGCACAGCGTCTCTGTGGAAGTCGCAAAAAATAATCTAAAATCGTAAAATTCTTTTTCTTTCTCTTTCTTGATTTAAAATCTTTTGGGAGCCCTTTTGCCCATTCGACCTCCATTTAGTTTCGTTTTTCTTTCTAAATTCATTTAAAATTCTAAATTTCTCTTTTATTATTAAGTGTTGTATTCATACTTATCTTCTCATTTAATTGATAAGCAGGTGTACTGCCGTCGTAGCGTTAGCACAGGCACTATACTAGTTCAATTAGTTGAAGAGGAGTCTACATCTGCTATGGAGGAGAAGTTCCATGAGGAGGTGAGTTACTAGGAATCGAATCTTGCCTGTGGCATGATGATGTGTTATACGCCAATGTTTTTTGTTCTGCTGTTCTTTTAGAGTTAAAGTGTCACAGCCCCAAAATTTCATATAACAAATTGGACATGCATGTCATGCTTCATTTCTGCATTATCTAGAATTTTCGAAGCATGCACAAAAGGCAATAAGAATTTTCAGTGGATGATCTACACGATCCAGATAAAACATAATGAATGAAACTGAACTCGTGCAAAACACTAGGGGCAATGTGAATAAAACTCTCATTGCCTACCCTAGGAACTTGTGTAGAAAGACAACAAACAGCACTGTGCCATCCCATCCAAAGAAGTCTGCCATCCAAGTCCCATCCTTCTGTCTTGGCAGGCTGACAGCATTAAAAAACCCATGCCTCACCAAGCGCCACCACTTCACTTTCATTTCCTTCACCCCCAATCGACAGCCAAGAGCTCCTCAAGAACACACTTCTATTTCTCTCCAACTTTTCTCCTTCGATTCTTCACCAAAAATCAAGGTTCGGTCCCTGTATGCTACAAGGTTGGATTCTCTATCTTCGTAACTTCCCATCCATCCTAGTGGTAAGCACAGGCATGACGATTTGATTGGTGTTTCTCTTGATTCTTCACTACTGCTCACTGCTCTTCATTTGCAGCAAGAGCAGTAGCTTTCTCCCTCCTGAATCCACTCAGAGATCAAGATTCGACTCGTGCATGCAATCCCATTGAATTCTCCATCTCTCTAGCTCTCCATCCATCTAATTGTTAAGTACATGCATGACGATTTGAGCACATTTCAATTCGATTCTATCATCTTGTTCATGTCCTTCATGCAGTAAGAACAAAGGCAGTCGCACGGCTATGAACCAAGTCACTTTCCAATAGTCATATCTCACCATCTGAACTCCGATTCCTGTTTAGCAGAGCTCTAGATCACAGCTCCACCTCAGATCTGGAACTTGTAGACTAAAATAAAGTGAATTAAGTTTATATTTTTAGTCTAAAATGTAAATAAGATGACCCACCTAAACACTCTTAACGTACCCACAGCTCCAGCTCCATAAATTTCTGGAGCTATAAATACCCTACTCCACCAACTCCATGGACTTTGGTGGAGCTGGAGCTGTGCCAAACACCCCCTAAGTTGAATACTTCACCTAACTTATTGTAGAAACATAACCTACCCATTGAGAAAATTTCATGCATTTTGGAGCATTTTTTATTTTCAGTCTTATTCGGTGCTTATTGCATATTTGCCTCTTTTCGCTAGATACCAACATTTTGGAGGCCAACAAAGAGGGACTTGAAGCTGACCCTCAGTGTGAGTAGCAAGGCAAGCATCCTCCTTGAACATGTTGAACCTAGATTTTGAAAATCTTACTCGACTGTTTGCAAACTGTTACACACATCACTATTTTCGAGTCAAACTGGGTAGATGGGTACTAGTAGAGGGTTCCTACGTATTGCATTGCCTTCCTTGAGTATTGTTACCCCTTCTCACTTGATGTTTAGGATGGATACTTGTTATCGGGAACACTCTGTCAAGTCACAACTTCCCCCGATTGTGACCTCTCTAGGCCGTGACCACTTCTACAGAGGTCATGACCACTTCTACAAAGGTCATGACCACTTCTATAGAGGCCACGACCAATCATACAGAGGTCACGACCACTCCTATAGAGGCCGCGACCAATCATACAGAGGTCACGACCACTCTTACAGAGGTCACGATCGCTCACGACCACTCTTATAGAGGTTACAATAACTCCTATAGAGGTCACAACCACTCACGACCACTATTATAGAGGTCGCGACCACTCCTACAGAGGTCAGACCACTCATGATCATTTTGATAAAGGTCACGACCACTCCTACAGAGGTCACGACCACTCACGACCATTCTTATAGAGGTCAAAACTACTTCTATAGAGGTCCTGACCACTCCTATAGAGGTCACGACCACTCCTACATGGGTCACGACCACTTCTACAGAGGTCACAATCACTCCTATAGAGGTCACGACCAGTCACGACCACTCTTATAAAGATTACGATCACTCCTACAGAGGTCACGACCAATCTTATAGAGGTCATGATCACTCTTACAGAGGTCATAGCCACTCCTACAAAGGTCACAATCACTCCTACTAAGTTCATGACCACTCCTACAAGGGTCACGACCACTCCTACAGGGGTCACATCCACTCCAACAGGGGTCACGACCACTCCTACAGGGGTCACGTCCACTCCAACAGGGGTCACGTCCACTCCTACAAAGGTCACGACACTCACGACCACTCCTGTAGATGTCACGACCACTCCTGTAGATGTCACGGCCAATCCTACAAAGGTCACGACTACTCACGACCACTCCTGTAGATGTCACGACCACTCGTACAGAGGTCACGGCCACTCGTACAGAGGGCACTACTCACGACCACTCCTATAGAGGTCACGATCACTCCTACAGAGGTCACGACCACTCCAATAGAGGTCACAACTACTCACGACCACTCTTATAGAGGTCACGACCACTCCTACAGAGCTCATGACCACTCCTACAGAGATCACAACCACTCCTATAGAGGTAATGACCACTCACAATCACTCTTATAGAGGTCACGGCCGCTCCTACAGAGGTCACGACTACTCTTATAGAGGTTAGAATCGCTCCTACAGAGGTCACAACCACTCCTACAGAGGTAACGACCACACCTACAGAGGTCACTATCACTCCTATATAGGGGTGAAAACGGAAACGGAATTTCCGACCGTTCCGAAGAAAAAGCGAAATGAAGCCTTTTTTGGAAGCGGAAACGGAAAATGTCGATGACGAAACGAAACTAAACTTTTGTCTAAACTAAACGAACGGAGAGCCATTTCGTCGGAAACGGAAACGGAAGCGAATCGGAAATTCGTATAAGTGAAACCGAAATTTGTTTAAACTTGGCCCATTTGGCCCAAAAGGAGAATAGAGAATTTAAATTTATTTTCGAATTAAAATAATTTGAAATACAAATGCCTTTATAGAAAATATCAAATAGAGTTCAAAATTCGAAAAAATCTCAAAAACACTTTGGAACATTTTGAACCTAGGAAAATTATTTCTAGCATATTTTTTGGCTTCATTTTTCATGAATAAATTAATTATATAAATCTGAAAAATAGTAAAATGGCATTTATAAATTCCAGAAAATCCAGGATAAATCTCAGATAATCATAAATGAACATTGAACAATAATATGAAAATTTTAGGGCATTACATCTTTACAGTTGGAGGAGCAAGAGGATGTCGATGATAATGGTATGGAGGAGGATATGATGGTTTGATCTGGGGGACAAATAGCGAGCTTTCAACTGATAAACTTGAGAAAAAACTTTCTAGTGATACCGGTGGACGTAACATTGTTATTGTACCCACCTTTGTGATGGAATGAGTTACATTGTTTTTGTGATCATGTATATTGTGATCATGTATTACGTTCTTCTGGAATTTTCCACTTTCGTTTCAGATCCGCTCCGCCCGCCCGCATCCGTTTCGATCATTATTCGTTGTGTATCCGCTTCCGGGGTTTTCGATTCCGTTTCCGTTACCGGTAAAAGATGTGGAAACGGAAACGGAACGACCATTTACCGACCGTTTCCGTTCCGTTTTCATCCCTACTCCTATAGAGGTCATGACCACTCCTACAGGGTCGCAAATATCCTAGAGGTCACTACCATTCTAGGGGTCACAACTACTCTTGGCAATAAATGCTATTCCCTACTTATACCTTTCTTAGTGTCCGTTGCGGATGCACAGTTAATTATGGCTTTATACCTTTTCGGTGACTGCTTAGCCATGCTATTAGGTCCCGGAAGAAATCGATCGATGGATGGAAACCATTGGTCGCGAGATATAGGTTACTCATGATATTGACAACTTTGGATCGAAGTTTGAATCTGGATGGTTACGAAAATGTGATCAAAACTATTTTAGACACGAACGGGTGGTAGGTCTATCATTAGGAGTGATTCCCAGATGCATGTAGCCCCATTTGGGTCGGTTGAGGACCGTAGATTGGGCTGTTGGCTCAAGCACCCACTGTACTTCCACACGTCCCTATTATGGGCATGGGCTCGACTTAGTACCTTACTTGCTGTGGTCACTTACCTCACCGTCCATATTGTGTTAGGTGAATGGAAGCGATGGATGGAATCCCGTGGAACTCTGGGATGGATGGAATCCCATGGAAACCCTGGACATCCATGTGTTGGACTTGGGTATTATTTATTGTTCTACCACAATTTGGTGTGGGTTAAGTGGCTAGGGCATGGGCGGGAAAGGCTTGTCACGAACCCTTAGATCGGGTACTCTGTATCGCGTGACATGGTTGACATGCTAAGGGTTTGTGTCATGTAGGTAAAGTTATACCCCCTCCGCGGAGGTGTAGAAAATATTCGAATAGCCGTATCCACGGTCATGGACAATCCTTGATAACCATTAGACTCCAAGATAGTTTTAGAAAAAATGTTGGATATGGTTGGGTTTGGTTATAATGGAATATTGTGATCTATTCGAACTTATTTATTGTCTCAGTGGGTGCAGCCACCTTCAAACAAAACAATGTGATTTGGAATCGATGAGGAGGATGGTGATTCTTGAGTATGGTACGTGGTTACGGATTTGTTAACTTATTGCAAATTTCAATTTATTTATGTTTACTACAAACAAAACTTGCTTTATGCTGAAAATGAACCCTATGCCTTCCTTGTTTAGAAGCTTGAATGATTATATATACATGGTTCCAAGTCTTGCGAGTACAATTTTGTACTTAATCGGATTGTCCATTTGCTGTAGGTGGGGATGCACCCGTGCTCGGGTATTTCTACCCCGCCGATGGCAGTGAGGGTAGCGAGTAGATGCTGCGTACTAACCCCAGTCGGTTGCCATGTGGGTTGGGGCATACTGCTGGCCTTTTGGTTTATCTTCATTATGTTTTCCGTTGCTACTTTGTTGAACATATGGTAAAGTTAGCCAATCCGCCCTCTGTTGTAAACTTGGACATAAGTCCATTTGTATATAAAGTACTCGTAGTCCATTTCATTATATATGTGTGTATGATGCAATGTTGTGTGGGATATGTGAGTGTTAGCTACTGTTCTTGGGAGCTAGCATGGATCGCATATTTGGGTGCTTGGAATTTAATTCGGCTTTTCTTTGGGAGTGTAAGTGTATGCGGTTTAGTTTGCATGACAATGTGCATACACTTTAGTATAATATGGGTGTTACACATTCTAGTCCAGTTTGGGGTGGCAGTGAGCATACACTTAATTGTCGTATGGGTGTCACTCAATCTGGTTCAGCATGAATTACAGCTGTGAAAGACCATGTGGAGGTCTACCCATGTTTGTGATGAGTATTTGACTAAAATTGAGCTTGGTATGCTCTGGTTTGAGTTTGATTTGAATTGGATTTGCAATTTGAAGCAATTTGAGCTCTATCTGTTTTTCCCAGTGCTACCGGCCATGGTAGCGTGGTGCTACCGACCGAGCGGTAGAACCGGACCCCAGAGCTGTGTGGAAAAATCCGAGAGGGTGTTTTTAGGGGATCAGGTAAGACGGTGCTATCGGCCATGGCAGTCCGATTCTACCGCCCGAGCGGTAGCACCGGCCCAAATGGTCGATGTGCAAATTCCAGAGAGGATCTCTTCTGGTTTTGGGATGAAGGGCAGTGCTACTGGCCCTGATGAGCGTGAATGATCCAAAAATTGTGATTTTGGGAGTTTAAATTGCATATCATTTTGGACATTGCTATGTGATGGGTATTCCTTGTCTTTGATGGTTGCAAGACGTCAGGTTTTGATCATGGTGAGGTGGAGGATGATCGGGACTAGGCGAGGAGCGTCGGAGGTCTAGACGTCCGAGGATCGCCGAAAGATGATCAGAGACGGAGTCGGTGCAAACCAAGAAGACAATGAACAGATGAGATGCTAGCTAGACGCTGCGTGGATCAAGGAGGGCCGTTGGATCAAGGTCTAGTTGGTAGGATAACGGGTCTAGTTAGTGTGCTTTGAAAACCGTGCAAGAAAACCCAATTTATTTGGTGGGTTTTGGGTTAAACCTTGCATGGCTGTGTGAGTGGGTCAATCCTAGCCCTTGATGGAGTGCCCTAGGGTTGAGGGACTCATCCAAGGGTGGTAGGTGGCCCAAGAGTAGTATAAATAGAGGGGGAGGGGTGGCCTTCCTCCTCTTGAAGGTTTTAGAGGTTCTGTGCTCCTTTGAGTTTGCCCACTTTTGTTGTGAGGCTTTGTAAACCTTCCTTCCAGAAATGCAAATCATTTTCCCTTATGCTTGAATTTACTTTACGCATTTAAATTCAGCATTTAAATTCTACACTTAAATTCTTGCAATTTACATTCATGTAATTTGGATTTGTCTCCCCTCCTTCTACATGCTTTTGGATTTGTCTCCTCTCCTTCTAAATGCTTTTACTTCTTGTGCCGAGGATGTCGATTGATGGATGAATCTTCTTCAGATCATATCCCAATCATTTAGGCAATCCATGCATCTTTCTTGCAAGAAACCGGTCTTGTGTTCTTAGTTGAATCATTCTCTTAGATCGTGTTTGTGGGGTGTTGGACTTATGTTCTTGCTTGCTATGACGTGTGGGAGGTTATCCAAGATCATCTTGATTATCAAAACCCCATGAGCAAGTCCAAGATCAAGTTCTTGAGTTTTGCTCAAACTTGGTGTGTTCTTCCTTCAAAGGTGAAAAGGTCAGAACTTTGATGTCAATCCTTGAGATTGAAGGTTGGAATAAGTTCTTGACATCCTTAGGATCACATCTACCAAGTTTCATGAGTTTTTGTTTAGCTGATCAAAAGATTCATCAAGATTTGCTTTTGAAGGTCGTGCTGGTTCTTCAGCTATTCTTGAGCCTGGTGCTACCGCCCCTAGTGAGGTACTACCGACCTCCGGTGCTACCAGCCTCCCAGCGGTAGCACCTCCCATACAGAACAACTAGCTCTTTTTATTTGCTTCCTCTGAGTGTTTCTCTTTGAGGGTTTGTTTGGAGTATTTTGTATGGGGGGAAATTTTATTTGGGATCATTCACCCCCTCTGATCGCCATCTCGGTCCTTCAACTTGAGGAAAGCCAGTCAAAAATCCCGGGTGCCCACAGCTTTGCTATCAGATCCATACTAAGTGCAGGTTAGAACATAGCATGTTCTACTAGCTTAGGGTGTGATTTGGTTAAATTATATTTTCAGTTATCAACTAATTTCAGAACTACTAAGCTGTATATTCCTTTGTTTCTTATCCATCCTAGCACCCTTTCTTAACCTTATGCTCATTGGGATTTACAAAGTAATTTTTCTAACTCACCTTACCTTTCAAATGTGATATATGACTCTTGTCTTGGCCACCCGTGCTGAGGGTGTGGAGGGTTATCCTTTGCTCCTTCCGGACATGCTGTGGAGAGCTAATTTCATCTACGCGCTGGAGTACACAGTTTATGCACGAGGCTAGGGTCCGGGAATGGAGATGTATACCGCCGTCATGAACATCATTGCAAGAAGTGTGACGGGAGGCATTACCTATTGCTTCCAAGCCAAGGGCACCTCCATCAGGATGGCGATCCAAGATGTGGCTCGGGCGGCCATGGGCTGTCTTTTCCATGTGATGAGGACATCACTTCCTTGGATACACACAACACTCCTCCACAAGATGCTAGGCAAGGACCTATGACAAGAGCACGTGCACGACAGTTGAATTATCAGGTGAGCTCATTTCTAGGAGTTCATAATTTTCTTATTGAGGATGGATTGCTACCTAAGTCATGCGATTCTACTCAGGAACCATGGTAAGGGGAGTAGCACTACTACCACAACAAGTCCAGGCCGACCTTGCTTCAATTCCAGTCCAATTCGGAATTAGCCCGACATACCTGAATTAAAATGATCATAACTTTCACATACGGAGTCCGTTGGAGGTGTGAGAGTACTTGATTGAAAGCTTACGATGAGACCTTTCCAACGGATCTGGACCCACCATCAAATTTGTTGTCTACACATCACAATCATCAAAGAGAAGTGCTGCATCACTTTTGCTAATTGGGCTTTGGCCCATGTAATAGGAGGGCCCAGGAGGAGTCCGTGTCCGTGTCCACCTCTTGGCCGCACCTCCTTTAGATTCTTATTTAAGTTAGCCGAGCTCCCTCATGAGAATCGGGTTTTGTTTAGTTGTAGTTTTCCTTGGTGAAACTATTTGGTATTCTCTTGTTTGGCTAGATCAACAGCAATACTATACTTCGAAATCCCGCATCAATACTTCAATTATATTTGCAATTTTAGACTGATTTTGCTTTTTTCTTGCTTGTTCTTCGGATGCTTGCAGGAATTGATCTTCGTGATCATATCAATTGGGATTTGGTACGGTTGATAACAATTCGGAGTTTGGTTCAGCGATTGCTTGACGTTAATGGTGTTTCTGTCGGTAGCCTGGATCATGAGGGTCGTCTCCACTAATCGAGAGTTATCTATCTCACAGAAAGATCGGGCCTCCATAAGCCTCATCACCATGACCTTAGAGAATTGGCCGAGCCACCATACTCTACTTCCCACAGTGAGGACCTACCGATCATGTCAACCAGTTCATGGAGGTTGAGCTTGGGGAGGATCCCACAGTGCGACAATTTGCGGGCTTGGTTCGTGCAATGGAATGGGCCCATCGTTGCACATTGCATGACCTTTGGGAGACACATGCATGCCTCTGACTTGTGCAAGGGCACCTACACAACATGGTCCAAATGCATTTGGTGCCTCGAGATGCTCTTTATGGGCATAACTCCGTGTCTACACACGATGCAGCATTGCTGGCCTTCAGTTTCTCATATGTGCATGGCGCGGGACCACATCTAAGTCCCCCTCGCAATGCACGTATTGGAGCAGTGGGTGTGGCGTACACTCGTTTCCAACATACCACCGACACTCGAGCTTCTTTTCTAGGGTCCCCACAATGCCTCACCAACCCATTGGACCCCGAGGATACCGGTTCACCGGGATATCACCTATTGGATGAGTTCCTCGAGATTCGTTAGGGATGGTGGATACACAGGGTATTAAGTTTGCCTAGTTGGGAGCTATAATGGGGAGTTAGAACCTTTAGCTATGTAATAGGTTAGCTATTGTGAACCTATGTAATCATGGTGTTATTTGGAGCTTTTGTATCATGCGATTGCATCTAGCGTACGAGCTTTCTACTCACATAATCGTGTTGGAAAACTACTATTTGCTTTAATGTATCTTGTATATTTGATGTTAAATTTGGTGTATTTTCATGGCTGTATTCATGTTGAGTTTAATTAAGAACCTTGCTGCCCAAATTTCCTAAATATCGTGTTCCCAACCCCTGCTTCTTATTCAAGCACCGAGTTCGGAGTTGAGAACCTAACACGCCACACGGGAGGCTAAGATTGAAATCCATTGGGTGGAATTCCAAGCTGACTTGATAGTTATCGACACCAAGGGTTTAGATGTCATCGTTAGCATGGATTGGCTGTCCAGAAACTAGGGAGTGATCAATTGTACACGACGATCCATCTCTCTCATTAGCCTATCCAGCGAGCAAGTTGTGTTTACGCCAAATTCCAATTCTGCTCGTCTCTATGCCATGGGCAACGACCCACCCCTTGATATGAGCGCTATACCAGTGGTGTGTGAATACCCAGATGTTTTTCCAGAGGAATTGCCGGGGATAACACCTGACTGGGAGGTTGAGTTTGTCATTGAGCTACTGCTCGGAATGGCCCCAATATCGAAAAGACCCTACCGAATGCCTCCAAATGAGTTGGCTGAGCTGAAGGAGCACCACTAAGTTCCTCAAGGTTCAATGGAGCAACCACACTGAAGATAAAGCAACATGGGAATGCGAGGATCATCTACATGCCACTTGTCCACATCTCTTCATGGAGTCGGCGGAATCTCGGGGTTGAGATTCTATGTAAGGGGGTAGGTTTGTCACAACCCCAAAATTTCATATAACAAATTGGACATGCATGTCATGCTTCATTTCTGCATTATCTAGAATTTTTGAATCATGAAAGCATGCACAAAAGGCAATAAGAATTATCAGTGGATGATCTATGCATCCTAGATAAAATATCATGAATGAAACTGAAAATGTGAATAAAACCCTCACTGCCTGCCCTAGGAACTTGTGTAGAAAGAAAACACACAACACCCTGCCATCCAAGTCCCATCGCTTTTGTCTTGGTAGGTTGATAGCATTAATAAACCCATGCCTCACCAAGCACCACCACTTCACTCTCATTTCCTTTTCCCCCAACCGACAACCAAGAGCTCCTCAAGAACACACTTCTATTTCTCTTCAACTTTTCTCCTTCGATTGTCCACCAAAAATCAAGGTTCGACTCCTGCATGCTACACTGTTGGATTATCTATCTTCCTAGCTTCCCATCCATCCAAGTGGTAAGCATAGGCATGAAGATTTGATTGGTGTTTCTCTTGATTCTTCACTTCGGCTCACTGCTCTTCATTTGCAGCAAGAGTAGTAGCTTTCTCCCTCTTGAATCCACTCAGAGATCAAGATTCGGCTCGTGCATGCTACCCCATTGAATTCTCCATGTCTCTAGTTCTCCATCCATCTAAGTGGTAAGTACATGCATGTTGATTTGATCACATTTCAATTCAATTCTATCGTCATGTTCATGTTCTTCATGCAGCAAGAACAAAGGCAGTCGCACAGCTATGAACCGAGTCACTTTCCAATAGTCATAACTCATCCATCTGAACTCCGATTAAGTTGAATACCTCACCTAACTCCTTCTAGAAAAATAACCTACCCATTGAGAAAATTTCATGCATTTTGGAACATTTTTTATTTTCGGTCTTATTCGGTACTTATTGCATATTCGCCTCTTTTCGCTAGATACCGATATTTCAGAGGTCAACGAAGACGGACATGAAGCTGACCCCCAGTGCGAGTAGCAAGGCAAGCATCCTCCTTGAACATGTTGAACCCCAATTTTGAAAATCTTACTTGACTGTTTGCAAACTATTACATGCATCACTATTTTTGAGTCAAACTGGGTAGATGGGTACTAGTAGAGGGTTTCTACATATTGCATTGCCTTTCTTGAATATTGTTTCCCCTTCTCACATGATGCTTGGGATGGACACTTGTTATCGGGAACACTCTTTCAACTCACAACCTCCCCCAATTGTGAACTGTCTAGGCTGTGATCACTTCTATAGAGGTCATGACCACTCTTATCGAGGTCACGACCACCCACGACCACTACTATAGAGGTCATGACCACTTCTACAGAGGTCATGACCTCTCCTATAGAGGTTACGACCACTCATGACCACTCTTATAGAGGGCAAGACTACTCCTATAGAGGTCACGACCGCTCATGAGCACTCTTATAGAGGTCATGACCACTCTCATTGAGGTCACGACCATTCTTATAGAGGTCACGACTACTCTTATAGAGGTCACGACCACTCCTACAGTGGTCACGACCACTCTCGTAGAGGTCACAATCACTCCTACACAGGTCACGTCCACACCTATAGAGGTCAGGACCACTCACGACAACTCTTATAGAGGTCACGACCACTCCTACAGAGCTCAAGACCACTCTTATAGACGTCATGACTACTCCTACAGATGTCACGATCACTCTTATAGAGATCACGACCACTCCTATAGAGATCACATCCACTCCTACAGAGGTCACGACCAGTCACAACCACTCTTATAGTGGTCACGGCCGCCACTTCTACAGAGGTCACGATCACTCCTACAGAGGTCATGACCACTCCTATATATGTCATGACCACTCCTATAGAGTTCACGACCATACCTACCGAGGTTACGACCATCTTCATAGAGGCACATTCACTCCCATAGATGTCACGACCACTCCTACAGGGGTCGCGACCACCCTAGAGGTCGCTACAATTCTAAGGGTCACAACTACCCTTGGAAATAAATGATATTCCCTACTTAAACCTTTCTTAGTGTCCGTTGTGGATGCACTATTAATTATGGCTTTTTACCTTTCCGACGAATGCTTAGCCATGCTAATAGGTCCCGATATAAGTCGATCGATGGATGGAAACCATTGGTCATGAGATATTGGTTACTCATGATATTGACAACTTTGGACCGAAGTTTGAATCTGGATGGTTATGAAAATCTGATCAAAACTATTTTAGACTCGAACGAGTGGTAGGTGTATCATTAGGAGTGATTCCCGAACGCATGTAGCCCCATTTGGGTCGATTGAGGACCATAGATTGGGCTGTTGGCTCAAGCACCCACTGTACTTCCACATGTCCCTATTATGGGCATGGGCTCGACTTAGTACCTTACTTGCTGTGGTCACTTACCTCACCGTCCATATTGTGTTAGGTGACTGGAAGGGATGGATGGAATCCCGTGGAACTCTGGGATCGATGGAGTCCTATGGAAACCCTGGACGTCCATGTGTTGGACTTGGCTATTATTTATTATTCTACCACAATTTGGCGTGGGTTAAGTGGGTGAGGCATGGGCGGGAAAGGCTTGTCAGGAACCCTTAGATCGGGTACTCTGTATCGCGTGACATGGTTGACTCGCTAAGGGTTTGTGTCATGTGGGTAAAGTTGTACCCCCTCTGTGGAGGTGTAGAAAATATTTGAATAGCCGTATCCACAGTCATGGACAATGCTTGATAACCATTAGACTCCAAGATAGTTTTATAAAAACTGTTGGCTATGGTCGGGTTTGGTTATAATGGAATATTCTGGTTCAGCATGAATTACATTTGTGGAAAGCTGGTCAAAAATCCCAGGCGCCCACATAAAGCCCTATGAGGCCTAATAAGTGCAAAGTCGACCTTAAGGTCATTCAGTGTAACACCCTGAAATTTACCCTAATTTAAAATTTGGAGTATTTTTGATTTTTGAGAATTTCTGAGAATTTATTAGAATTTAATTGGATTTATTCATTTTTGACCTTTGTTGAATTTAATTAAATTCATGCAAAATTTTATGCAAAGTTTTGTTGGAAATATTTTATTTGAGTTCAGAATGTTCCAAAATATTTTCTAGAATTTTTCTGGATTTTTCCGGGTATTTTTGCTATTTATTTTGGCTTTGTTTATTTAGTTGATTTATTTTTAATCAGAAATGTTTTAAAAATTGGGTGAATAGTGTTGGGCCGGCCCAGCGCATCAGAAACCCTAGCCGTCGTGTGTCCGCACCGTCGGATCGAGATCTAACGGTCACCGTTGCGCCGCGTCGCCCGCGTACGTGCGCCATTGGATCGTCGCTGCTTGGACGGCCGTGGTGGAGCCACGTCAGTCCGACGAGGCGTAATCGCCAGAGTTAACGTCGCCGAGCGTTTCCGCTCGTTTCGCTGGTTTTTGCACTCACGTCGAGGCGTCTTTAGAGTCGCCGCTGAGTGCGTCGTGCAGAGCTCCTCGCGCTGCTTCTTTTGACTCCTCGCACACACGTCGAGATGCCCCAGAGACTCCGTTCTAGCTCGCCGTAGTTGCTCGAGTGCGCCGCCGTAGTCTTTCGCCTTTTGCTCGCCGTCCATTGCGTCTCCGCCGTCGTCGAGGCCACCGGAGTAGCGCTCTCGCCGAGACGCGTCGAACGCGCCAGTTCTTCACGCCGGAGGGCCAACGTAGCGCCGTCATCTGAGCCGTCTTCCTCAGCTCCGGCAGCCTCTTGTTCCTCGTCGCCGCCGACCTTCACGAGCTCCGTCGACCGTTCGATCGCCATCCAACCGTGTCGGTAGGTCCACGTAGCCCCTTCTCTGTTTACGTTTGGATTAGATCTGTACCGTTAGATCTATAGATGAACGGCTTAGATTAAACCTAGAGTTTTACGTTGGTTGTGGTTTGGACGGTTGGATTGTTTTTGAACGATAGAGATTGAGCCGCGTCGCCTTGCGTACAGTAAACAGCTCCGTAAGCCTGCGTCGTTGGATCGGATCTGAACGGTTGAGTTTAGATCTGGTTTTTCCCTAATGATCCGCGCTGTTCAATTTTGAACGAGCGGCGGTGATTGCGTCGCGCCCACGCCGAATCGCGTGCGGTCGCTTGTCCCCGTTAACCGAGGCATGACCCAATCTCGGCCGTTGTTTTCAAGCGGACCGTCGCGATCGCGTCGCGTGTCGCTGCGTAGCCGAGGCGTCACTAGGCGTGCATGGGATTTGGTCATTGGATTCGGGCGCACCATCAGATGCGTGCCGCGTGGCAGCGCGGAAATCGAGGCGCCACCGAGCCGAGCGTGCGCGTGAGATCTGTCCGTCGGATTGAGTGAACGGCCAAGACTTAGCCACATAGCAAAGATCTGACCGTTAGATGATGAGTGGCCGAGATGTTGACGCGTGTCCGTGCGCGAATCTCAAGGCAATCGGCTGACGTCAATAGTGACGTCAGTGCTGACGTCATCAATGGGGCCCGCATGTCAGCCCGGGTTCTGTTCTGTGGACCGGGTCCACCGTGGACCAGAGCCGAGCCACGGACCGGGTCCATAGACCAGAACAATGTGGCAGCACTAGAGAGTGCCACATGTCCCCTGATGTCATGCTGACGCAATAAATCGTGTTTTTAGTGGAAAAATATTTATGTTAATTCGGTTTGTTCTTTTTAATATATTTGCAAACTTTAAAAGGCTATAACTTTTGCATTTGAACGCCGATTGAGGTGATTCCAGTTTCTAAAAATTTGTAAAATTATGATATTTTTAATGATGAATTTTATTTGAATTTTTGAGGTTATATAGTCTACTGTTTTGGTTATTCATTGCATATGTTATTTTTACACGTAGACGCAAATTTGCCGGAAAGTTTCGAAGAAGGGTTTGTCGCTCAAGATCAAGCTTCGGATCAAGACCAGTAACTCTTTGAAGGCAAGTGATGATTTGATCATTTTGTTCCCAGATTTTAAAATGTATTTTGCTTTGAAATTATGCATGCTAAATTAATTAAAAATGAATTTAAATTAATTTGGGGTATGTAGTTGTCGGCGTTTCGAGCACCGGCAAGTAAATTTGTAAGTCTAAGGGGCCACGCGTTCCCACTCCCTGAATGGTTAGACTCGGAAGCCCAAGATGTATACTGGTTCGGGCCGAATGTCCCTACTCCAGTTCGTGTGGTGGTATTGTATTGTCTTTAGGGCGGATGGTTACACAGTGTTTACAAGAGCGAGCTAAGAGCCTTAGCGCAAGAAATGCTTGTTGCTTGTGCGTGTGTCCCCCTTTCCCCTGGGGGTTCCTGCCTCCCTTTATACAGTAGGAAGGGGCAGGTTACATCGAGAGTAGGGGAAGGGCGAGGTGACTTATGCTGAGAGCTTTGGTCCTTCGTTCTGTCGACTGGTCACCGCTCGTCTTGCCCACGCTGGGTCGGTAGCCTTGTTGGGCAGAGCGGTTAGCTGCTTTGTTGGGAAATGGCGCACCTGCCTTCTGTGAGCCTGATGAGTGTTGACGTTGCCGTGTATAACGTTGGTGCTGCCTCGGGAGGGTGCGTGCTTTCGTGTCGACGCGTGACTGGTCGATGGACCGAAGCTTGACTTCAGCAGCCATTAAACCATCTTGGGAAGGGGCCACCTGCTTTCGTACAGTCACTTCGATTGACCCCGTCCGTGGGGCACGTGGCTGTGGGCCGGTGGAGACTTCGACACGCGGCCCTTGGCGGAGGTTGCCTTGGTTCGACGGAGTCGGGGATCCGACTGCCGCGGAGGTCGGAGCCATGCTTGGTCGGTCGGGGATCTGTCCCGCCGGAGGTCGGGAGCCTCGCTTGGGTGAGTCGGGGATCCGTCCGCAAGGTCGGAGCCCCGCTTGGTCGGGATGCCTCCCCGATCGGTCGGGAATGGGCGCCCTGTGCGACCCCGCAGTGCTTTTGGTCAGAAGCGGGCCTAGAGCGGCTGTTAGGCTTGAGCTATGCTTGAGGCAGCCCCGCCACACCCGGGCCGCTGGGGTACCTCGTATGAGTATTCGTCAGTAGCCCCCGAACCCCGAGCGAGTTCGGCAGATTCGGTTGGGCGTTGAGCTTGAATGTGAATGGCGACTGGGCCCGCTTGGTCGGTCCGTCTAACTAGGTCGGTGGTTTCGCCGATGTACTCGACGATTCGACGGCTGGCTCGGAACTCGCCGGGGCATTCAACCGCCGGGCTTTAATTGCTTCGTTGCGCGCATCGCGCATGGCTTGGTGCACCTTGCCCGCTCGTCTTTTTGACTGCTTCGGGTTCTGGTGAAGGGTGCTTTGTTTTCCGGCGCTTGCATTTGTTCTGGAAACGTTCGATCTCCCTTCGTTTGAGTATATAAGGGCGCCGCCGCTTGTTTGAGTGATTGTTCCCCAAACCAGAGTCCTCTTTTGCAATCTTCTAAATGGCTTCGAGGCATCCACTGATCTTCAGCTTTGGTGATGACGACGAGTTAGAGGAAGAAGATCCTCTGGCCGAGCTCTGGGCTGAGCACGACCAGGCGATGGCCGAGCTCACAGAGGAAGAGGAGGCCGTGGCCCGCGACACTGCCGCCGTCGACGCGTTGCTTGGGGTCGTCCCGAAGCTCTTCGAGGTGAGGGCGGCCCTCCTGGAGGCGATGGCGTAGGTGCGCCGCGGGTAATCGTCAGTGCGGTGGCACTGGCGGGATTCACGCGCTTGTCGCTGTTGGCGGAGGCGGCGCCAACGGACTCGAATTTGTAGCGATCGCGATCAAGACCGATGCAAAGATTGATGCTCAAGATATGATACCTGATGCAGAAATAGCTCCGCCATATCTTGTAGCCTTGCGTATTTGAGCCTGCCGGGCACCTCATGTAACATGGTGTAAAATTTGAGCTCATGGCCTATAATGAAATCTCCTTTTCCTTATGGTATCTTTGCAATGAGCTTGTTTCGATTATGTCCCAACTTGGCCTCGAGAATCGTAATCGCAGTGATTGCTTCTTTCGGGTGCGAAGCGAACGGCGCGCGAACTTTTCGCGAGGTTCGGTGTCCGAGTGCTCGCTTAACGTCGTAGCTAGACCGTGCCTTGGTCGGCAGGGACGACCGGATGCCTCTTCGTGAGGTTGGTGTCCGAGTGCTCGCTTAACGTCGAGTTAGACCGCGCCTTGGTCGGCAGTGGACGACCGTATGCCTCTTCGTGAGTTTCGTGTCCGAGTGCTCGCTTAACGCCGTAGCTAGACCGCGCCTTGGTCGGTAGGGGATGACAAGATGCCTCTTCGTGAGGTTCGTGTCCAGTGCTCATTTATCGTCGTAGCTAGATCGTGCCTTGGTCGGCAGGACGACCGGATGCCTCTTCGTGAGGTTCGTGTCCGAGTGCTCGCTTAACGCCGTAGCTAGACCATGCCTTGGCCGGCAGGGACGATCGGATGCCTCTTCGTGAGGTTCGGTGTCCGAGTGCTCGCTTAACGTCGAGCTAGACCGTGCCTTGGTCGGCAGGGACGCACCGGATGCCTCTTCGTGAGGTTCGGTGTCCGAGTGCTTGTTTAACGTCAGTAGCTAGACCGCGCCTTGGTCGGGCAGGGACGCACGGATGCCTCTTCGTGAGGTTCGGGTGTCCGAGTGCTCGCTTAACGTCGTAGCTAGACCGCGCCTTGGTCGGCAGGACGACCGTATGCCTCTTCGTGAGGTTCGTGTCCGAAAGTGCTCGCTTAACGCCATAGCCTGGTCGTGGCTCGCTTTACGTCGTAGCTGGACGTGGCTCGTTTTACGTCGTAGCTGGACGTGGGGCATCCATCCCGAGTCCTCGTCCGGCAAGAGTAGTTGCGAGAGGAGCGGCCGCCGTCTATCCCACACGTATACCCCGTCCGTAGGTGTGGGACCTGGAGGGGGTGAGCGACGCGCGTTTACCCATGTTGGTTTGAACGTCGTGCTCGTGGAGCTAATAACAGGTAGTCCGAGTGGGTCCTGGGAGGTCCCGCCCAAGGGGAACCCTTCCGAGCGACGATCCTGCAGTAGGGTGTCCCGGACTGCCGGGGCGCACCCATAAGAAACCTTTCTTTACTCGATCCCAGATCGGACCACGGGTCGCCCGCCACCAGTGGCACAACTGGCTGTCGCCCATCGATGAGCTCCCGAGAGAGTGTGAAGTATGGTCTCGGACACGAGTAGAGGCGATTGGGTCGTCAGCCGACCCAATGTGGGGATCACTGGGGACTCGCCTCATACCCGTCCTTTGCTCAGTTTTTTGCTGGGGCGGCCTTATATCCATATGGTGGAATAGGCCTTTAGAACCCACGCCTCCTACTGGCCTCGTGCGAGCCGCCGAGCTCTAGCCGCTCTGGGCCGCAGCTGCCTGGGGCGGCCTCGACGCACCGCGGCAACCGCCCCGCCTAAAGGCGGAGACCGAGAGGTCACAGGACGCACTGCTCGAGGTGGTGTCTTTACGGCTTTCGCAGCCTGTCAGGATTAAAACGCAGGGAGAAATTGGAAATCGAGAGTTACCAGGCGCCCGGTGCGGCAGACGAGGGTGTACGCCACGCTTCGCTCGAGGGGGTGCTTGTTCGGTCGGCGCCCGCTTGTCTTCTATAAATACATCACCGACGCCTCGGCAACACGCTCTTTCTTCCTCATCTTCCACTCTTTGCCTAAGACAAGAAAAAGCAAAAAGAGCCTTCTCCTTCCTCACCTTTCCGCCTTTTCGCGAGGATGTCGTGGCCGAGTGTCTGCCCTGTGCCAGCCGCGGCGCTCGGCTTGGTGAAGAAAGGCTTCCTCCTGCGCAGGATCTCTCACCGGAGGGTGCCGACGGGGCCGCCGCCCCTTCAGGGGACGACGAGGTCGTAGTGCTGCCCGCTCGTTCTTCGAGCCGAAGCCGCTGCCGCCGCACCTGCTCGTCGAGGGCTGCTCCTCCACTACAAGGCAGAGGTGCATCATCTCAACCCCAACGGGGTCCTCCACATCGCCATCTTTATCACGCTTTGTGAGGCCTTCTTGGGGATCGAGCCGCACTGGGCGCTGTGGAGGTACTTTTTCCAAGCAAGGCTCTGGAAGGTCAAGCCAGCGGATGCTACGGCGCCCATCGGTGGCCTGGCTCTCCAGCTTCGGGCCGGCCGGAGCTCGGAGTATCTCGATGTCAAGCTACCGTCGTCCAACAAGGGATGGCGTTCTGAGTGGTTTTACGTCCGGAACGTCGGAGACAGCGCCCCGCCGTTCACCGGCAAGCTTCCTGTGGTGGGGGAAGAATGGACCTGGGGCCCTGACAAGAAGGAGAAGAAGAAGGTGGCCCTGATCGTGGAGCAGGTCGGGCTCTAAGGGAGCGGAGGCTCACCGGGACGCTCGTCGTGCGTGCCTTCATGGGGATGCGCGTGCAACCCCTCATGCATAGGCCGCGCCCCCTGTTCTGGTATGAGGGGGCGTCCGACAAGATGAGGATGGCGGAGCCCGAGCTCGCCGCGACCGAGGTCGAAGCCCGGATGGCCGCCGCACGGCGGAGCGCATCGAGGTCGCGGCGGCCACCGGAGCCATTCTCGACGCCCACCCCAAACCGTAGGTTGGGCGGACTTCTCTCGCTCTCTCTTCCTTTGCCTTTGGCGCCCGATCCGACCGGTGTTTCGCATCTTCTAGGGCTCTCGAATGGTCTCCTGTGCGTTGCTCCCGGGGGAGAAGGCGTCGAGGGCTGCGGCCCGTGCGGAGGCCGCACATCTTGACTCCTCCCGCAAGAAGCGCAGGGAGGAGGAGAGGAAGAAGAAGAAGAAGGAGCGCGCGGCGAGGGCCGCGTGTGGTGAGGACGTGTCTGAGACCACCGCTGCGGGGGCGACCTCCACCGACAGCAGCGGGGGCAGCCCCGGTTACCCATACCCTGACTCATCGACCGGAGGTGGCCCGAGTGGAGGCCCGACGGAGGGCGACTGCGTAGGCACCGCGGCTGGGGGCCCCAGGCGGAGGGCGACCGTGCGGTCGACGTCGTCGTCGTGCCTCCAGTGGAGGCGCCCCTTGTGGAGGCGGTTTTGGGGAAGCGGCCGGCGGATCTGCCATTTGGAGGGGGACCGGCAAAGAGGGCGCGCTTGCCGTGCACCCGCTCGGCTCAGTAAGTACCCTTTTTCCTTGTTTGAACATTGTTGCCACAAAGCCGCCCGAACAACTTCTAAGTGCTTGCGATGTGCAGCGCCTATACGGGTGTGACCGTGGCCGCGGCTGCGACGCGCTCGTGGTGGCTCGCGAGGACGGCGCCGCTCCTACGCGGAGGAGTCGTGACGGCGGCGGGCGCCGTCGGTGACGGAGACGCCAAGCCCCAGGTTGGCGGTGGTCGTGGGCGCAGCGGTCGGTAGGGGTGCGTCGGCGCGCGCCATTGGAGGGACGGGGCCTCACTCAGAGGCCGAGGTCGGTGAGGAGCTCCCGCCGCCTCCGCCGGGGATGCCGCCGGGTGGCGCGATCGTCGTTACGGAGGGGGAATCGGCGACGCTACCCGCGAGCTCGCTGGCAGAGACGGTGCCGGTGCCGGAGACGTCCGACCCCGTGCCTCAAGGGGAGGTATCGGTCGAGGCCCCACAGGCGCAAGTCGCCGAGGGGATTCCCGAGGGGCCCATTTCACCACCCTTGCCCGTGGTGGCCAGGTCGGGCGGCGTTCCATCCGAACAGGCGACCGAGGGCCTGTTGCCGGGTATGGCCCGTAGGTCAGGGACCTTGGACGAGGCGGAGGAGAGCGAGTGGGCCGCCCTCCAGCAAGGCGCTCAGGACGCCGAAGCTGAGATGGACCAGATCCGAAAGGGTCTGGCTCTCGCTCGAATCCTCGCAGGCGTTGACGAATGGCCGGTGGAGTCCGCCGTTAGCATGGTAAGTTGATCGGAAGCCTGGCCTCTCGTACCTTCTGATGAATTTGCGGCGAGACTGACGGAGTGTCTGCATTTTACAGCATCTGTGGGCCCGCTCCGAGGGCAAGGTCGAGCTCCTACAGCGCTTGGACAGCCAGCGGGTGGCTGCCGTGGAGGAATGCAATCGGCTGCGCCCTGAGCTACGCCTGGCTCAGGAGGCTCTGACCATCAGGCGGGAGGAAACGGCGGAGGCCCGCCAAGAGCTGGATCAGGCCACGAAGGCCCTCTTCGAAGAGCGCCTGGGGGCCAAGTCTCTGAGGACGAGGGTGGCGGAACTCGAGTCCCTCCTGGCGGAGGCTGCCAGCGCCAAGGATGCCGCCGTCACCGCAGAGGGGGCCGCGCTAGCGCAGGCGACCCGTCTGCGAAACGAGCGGGACCAGGCCCGGAAAGACGCCGACCGAGTGCGTTCTGAGCGGGAGACCGCTCGGAAGGAGCTGGCTTCCTTGAGGACCTCATACGAGGCAGTCAGGGAAGAAACCAGCAACTTGGCGAGCTCTGCAGCCGGTAAGTGTCTCAACTCCTCGGGCCGATTCGCCAAAGACGACTCATAAGGCGTGCTCATCCGAGATGTTGTAACCGCAGAGCTGCAGAAGCATCTGAGCGCCACTATTGAGGCGGGGCGACTGAAGGCTCGTGGACGAGGCGGCACGGCGCGACGGCGCAGCGGCGCCAAGGTAGCCGAAGGTGGTAGGGCCGAGCTGGCCGTTGAACTGGAGGCCCTTCGCAAGGCCGACCAGCATGTCTGCGACCGGGTCCTTGGAACCGTGGCGGGCCCGAGCGCTCTCGCCCCCATGCTGGCCCGAGTGCCGGGGCGCGTTGAGAGAGCGCTGATCGTAGGTGCCGCACTTGGAGCTTCCTCTGCGCTGGTCAATACCGTCTCCCACTACGACGGTATCGACCTTGCGGTGGTGAGCAGCGGCGTCGCTGGGAACCGAACCGACGACGAGATCGACAGGTTCGAGCTCCAAGTTGAGCTGCACGCTCGGGAGATCGCCAGCCACATCTTACCGCAGAGTGCCCTCCAAGAAGAATAAGTAGAAGTTAGATTCGTACCCCTTTATTGTAAAGACTATTGTTCGTAAATAATCTTAAACTTAGCAAGTTCCAGTATGCCTCCTGCCCTCTTTTATGTCATGGTGGGCGCTCGACCGGCCATAGCTGTAAGGACCACCGGGGTCACTTATGCGTAGGTCAGGTCGCTTCGGGAGGGGCGGAGAGGATAGGAACTTTTGGCTATGCAGCAGTTACACGCACTTGTAAGGAATGGGAATGTTCCCAACCGACCAAAGATCGCTCCACTCGGGCACTTCCTTCTTCCGCTAAGTGCTACTTGCAACCGTAGCCGCTGGGGCGTAGGCCGTAGCACTCGGGTCGAGAGGGTTACCGCTCGAGATGGACCTCGTGACCGGTCGGGTCACCGACCCGCATGAGCGCGTGAGTTAGCCTAGTTTGCGTGGGGGAGGAGTGTTCCCGACCGATCAGAGGTCGCTTCGTTCGGGTACTTCCTTCTTCCGCAAAGTGCTACTTAGCAATCAGAGCCATTTGCGGCGAGGGGCCGTAGCACTCGAGTCGAGAGGGTTACCGCTTGGGAAAGACCTCGTGACCGGTCGGGTCACCGACCGCATAGCGCCGTCGAGCGGCTGAATGGGGCGCCATGGCAGCCCCGAGCGCGCGGCGACCAGGTGCTCGGAAGGAGAAGTAAAGACGACGCAAGGAATAAGAAAAGGACTTAGGGAGAGAAACACCTTAACTTTTCTATGTTCCAAGCGTTGGGGAGGACGCGGCCATCCGTGTCCCTGAGTCGAAAGGTGCCAGGCCAAAGAACCTCTGCGACGGTGAAGGGGCCTTCCCAAGGCGGCGAGAGCTTGTGCTTGTCTTTGCTTTGGTCGGACCCGACGCAGACCGGTCGCCCGTACGAAGGATCGCTCGAACACGCGGTCGTGGTAACGCCGCAGAGCTTGTTGATACTTGGCCGATCATAGAATGGCCACATCGTGCGCCTCGCCAAGCTGGTCGATGGCGTCCTGTTGCGAGACGAGCCCCCGAGCCTCGTCGAAGGCTTGTAGTCTTGGGGCGCCGTATTCCAGGTCGGTTGGCAGGACAGCTTCAGCACCGAACACCATGAAGAACGGTGTAAACCCGGTCGCCCGAGTTGGTGTGGTCCGCAAGCTCCAGAGGACGGAGGGTAGCTCGGCCACCCATCGCCCCGCGAAATGCTTCAGTCGACTGAAGATCCGTGGCTTGAGTCCTTGGAGGATCATGCCGTTTGCGCGTTCAACCTAACCGTTAGTCCGCGGATGGGCCACGGCTGCCCAATCGACGCGGATGTTGAAGTCGTTGCAGAACTCGAGGAACTCCTTCCCGGTGAACTGCGTCCCGTTGTCGGTGATGATAGAGTTCGGGACTCCAAACCGAAAGATGATGTCGCGGAAGAAGGTGGCCGCTTGTACCGATGTGACGCTCACGACCGGCTTGGCCTCTATCCACTTGGTGAATTTGTCCACCGCGACGAAGAGATGAGTAAAGCCCCCGGGCGCTTTCTTGAAGGGCCCGACCAGATCGAGTCCCCATACTGCAAATGGCCATGTGATGGGGATCGTCTGCAAGGCCTGAGCTGGCAGATGCGTCTACCGGGCGAAGAATTGGCTTCCTTCGCAGGTGCGTACAATCTGCTCGGCGTCGGACACGGCGGTCGGCCAGTAGAAACCTTGTCGAAAGGCTTTTCCTACTAGGGACTGGGGCGCGGCATGGTGATCGCAGACTCCGCCATGGATATCGAGTAGCAGCTGTTTCCCTTGGTCGGCCAGAACACACCTCTGGAGAACCCCAGAGGGACTCCTTTTGTAAAGGTCTGGCCCGACCAGGACGAAAGATTTCGCCCGACGAGCGAGGCGCCGGGCCTCGGTCGAGTCAGTGGGAAGCGACCCATCCGTCAGACGGCGATAAAAGGTTTCCTCCAGTCGGATTCAGTTGTTAGCACGCTGTGGCCTGACCCGGCCAGGTGCACGCCCGACCGCCCGGTGGTTGGAGTGACCGTGCTCGGCAGGTCGAGACCGCCGATCCACCGAGTCCAAGCGACGGAGGGAGAAGGTTGCGATTTAAGATCCTGTGGGGATCGCCCTCTGCTGGAGGCAAGATTAGCTAGGTAATCGGCCTCACCGCTGTAGGCGTCTGTAGCTATGGTGGAGCTCAAACCCTTGAGCGCTCGAGCCTGCGCGACTTCTTGATAGTACGCGGCCATGTGGGCGTCTCGGGCCCGCAGACCTTCATGACTGATCGACGACAAGCTTGGAGTCCCGTGGACGAGAGTCGAGCGCCGAGGTCGGCAATGATCCGAGACCGTTGACGAGCCTCGTGCTCGGGCGATGTTGTTGGTCGCGTCGAAGAGCAACCGATGGTGTATTGAAGTCTGCATTCCGAGCGGGAAATGATGGCGATTTACTCCGCGCCCGCGCCGTTCTTGGTGTAGGACCCATCAAGTACATCGCCGAAGCTCGGGGTCTTCGAGCGCCGGTGGCGCCTGGGCTTCGGTCCACTCGGCGACAAAGTCGGCCAGGGCCTGTGACTTTATCGCCGTTCGAGGGACGTATGTTATGTCGTGACCGCTGAGCTCGAGCGCCCACTTAGCTATCCTCCCCGAGGCGTCGCGGTTGTGGACGATCTCGCCGAGCGGAGACGTGGTCACCACGGTGATGGCGTGCTGGTCGAAGTAATGGACGAGCTTTCTTTTGGTGATGAGCACCGCGTAAAGCAGCTTCTGCACCTGCGGGTACCGAGCCTTGGACTCGAAAAGCACCTCGCTGATGAAGTAGATTGGCCGTTGTACCTTGAGTTCACGGCCCTCTTCCGCTTGTTCCACCACAAGGGCCGCACTCACGACTTGGGCAGTGGCGGCGATGTAGAGGAGCAGCGGTTCACCTGGCGCCGGGGCGACCAGGACCGGGGGTGAGGACAAGAAGGCTTTCAAGCGGGTGAGGGCCTCCTGAGCCTCCTGGGTCCAGCTAAAGTGGTCGGATTTCTTAAGCGACTCAGAGCAAGATTCGCGCCGCCAAGGCGAGACACGAAACGGCTTAAGGCTGCAAGGCATCCGGTTAGCCTTTGGACTCCTTTGAGGTTGCCAACCGGGCCCATCCTTGCAATCGCCGAGATCTTCTCCTGGTTGGCCTCGATGCCGCGCTCGGAGATAATGAAACCGAGGAGCTTCCCCTTGGGGACCCCGAAGACGCACTTGTCGGGGTTGAGCTTTATGCGGAACCGCCGGAGGTTCGCGAAGGTCTCCCCTAGGTCGGTGATGAGGTCGCCAGCCTTCTTGGTCTTTACGACGATGTCGTCGACGTACGCCTCAATGTTGCGGCTGATCTGGTCGTTGAAACACGTTTGCATACATCACTGGTATGTAGCGCCCGCATTTTTTAGACCGAACGGCATTGTTATGTAGCAGAATGAGCCAAACGGAGTGATGAAGGAGGTCGCGAGCTGGTCGGACTCCTTCAGCGCTATCTGGTGGTAGCCCGAGTAGGCATCTAGAAAGGAAAGGGACTCGCACCCCGCGGTGGAGTCTATGACTTGGTCAATGCGGGGCAAGGGGAAGGGGTCCTTGGGACATGCTTGTTGAGACTCGTGTAGTCAATGCACATTCTCCATTGCCCACTCTTCTTTTTTACAAGTACAGGGTTGGCCAGCCACTCGGGGTGGCGTACCTCTTTTACGAACCCTGCAGCCAAAAGCTTGGCGATCTCCTCCCCTATAATCCTGCGCTTTTCCTCGTCGAAGCGGCGCAGGCGTTGGGCGATCGGCTTTGAGCTTGGTCGGATGCTCAAGGAGTGCTCGACGACTTCCCTGGGAATTCCCGGCATGTCAGAGGACTTCCATGCAAAGACATCGTTGTTGGCGTGGAGGAAGTCGACGAGCGCGCTTTCCTATTTAGCGGGGAGCGTGGCTCCGACCCGCACGGTCTTGGTCTGATCCCGGGGATCGACCGCAACCTTCTTTGTGTCCTCAGCGGACTTGAAGGATCCCGCCCCCAACTTGCTAGACTCAGGGGCGGACTCGGAGGCTTCCCTCCGGAGGTTGACGTGCTCGGCGGTTGCGATGACCGCTGAGGCCAGCTCACAACTGCTCCGCTCGCAGTTGTAAGCAAGCTGGAAAGATGAGGCCACAGTGATAACACCTCGCGGCCCGGGCATCTTCAGTTTGAGATAGGCGTAGCTGGGGACCGCCATGAACTTGGCGTAGCACGGCCTCCCCAGAATAGCGTGATAGGAGCCGGGGAAATCCACGACCTCAAAAGTGAGGGTCTCGGTGCGGAAATTTCCCGGTCCTCCAAAGGTGACGGCGGTCGACTCGCCGAGCGGTGGGCTCTTGGCGAGGATGACGCCGTGGAAAGGCGCCTTGCTCGGTCGGAGACTCGAGCGAGGGACCCCCATGGCGTCGAGCGTCTCAACATAGAGGATGTTGAGGCCGCTGCCGCCGTCCATGAGCACCTTGGTGAGGCGCTTCTTCCCCACGATGGGGTCGACCACGAGCGGATACCTTCCTGGCTGCGGGACGTGGTCGGGGTGGTCGGTCCGATCGAAAGTAATCGGAGATTCTGACCACCGAAGGTATTGAGGGGCGGCCGGTGAGGCGGTGTGGACCTCGCGGTAGGCGAGCTTGAGCCGACGCTTGTCGGCGTAGCAAGCCGGTCCACCAAAGATCATGAGGCAGCCGTCGGGTTCGAGGAACTCGTCGTCCGCCATCTTTTCCGTGACCCTTGGGGCCGGGGCTGGCTTCTTTCCTTTGCCCCGCGGCGTCGTGGGGCGCCAAGAGGAAACGCCCAGACCTCACATCCAGTACTTGTGTTTGACGGGGAACCCGTGGTTTGGGCACGGGCTGTCCATCAACTTTTCAAAGTGGTCGGGCGCGACGATCGATCGCACCCATCGCTAAGGCGGTCGGTCGACATTGCGACCACTCGGGCCAGCGGACCGCTTTCCATGCCGCTTAAGCTTGCCGGAGCGGTCGAAAAGGACCGGCTCGGCGCCGGGCTCTTGCTTGGTTTTGCCATCCTCAAAGATGGCTCTCACACCTCCTCGCGGGAGGCGTGGTTGGTGGCGATGTCCGAAGCTCCTTGGTGGTTTCGGGCTTAACGCACCAGCTTGTGCACCAAGGCCTTACGGAGGTGCCGTAGATGAATGCCCCACGACATCGGCATCGAAGATGTCGGGGAGCTCGTTGCATTGGCGGGAGAATCGCCAGATGTAGTCCCGGAGAGTTTCCCCTGGCTGCTGCTTGCAGCCCTTCAGGTCCCAGGAGTTCCCAGGGCGCTTGTAAGTGCCCTGGAAGTTGCCGACGAAGAGGGTCTTCAAGTCAGCCCAGTTCCTGATGGTTTTCGTGGGCAAGTACTCGAGCCAGGCTCGAGCCGAGTCCACAAGGTAGATGGGGAGGTATTGGATGATGAAAAGATCATCAGTTGCTCCCCCGCCAGGCATGCGAGCCGGTAGTCTTCGTGCCATACGCCGGGGTTTGTGGCCCCGGTGTATTTGGCAATGTTGGTCGATGCCCTGGCAGAAGGCCCGTGGTCCCGGACCATCGAGGCTTGGGCTTCGGTGGGGGTGGCGCCCGTCATCCACAATACGCGAGCGGGCGGCCTCGTCTGCCGCCTTTCTTCGCGCTCGAGGGTGGCGCGGACGTCGTAGGCGTCGCCGAGGCACTGGAGCACCGGGGTGCGCGAGGCCTGGGGTTGTTCGTGGTGCGCCGCCGCTTTGCGGGCCCAACGGCTCGCGAACAGCGATGCGGGCCCGGCGACGAGGTGGCTCCGAATGGTAGGAGCGGGAGGTTCGCATGTCTTTGCGGTGACGCTCCACCACCCCGGAGGTTACAGTGCGTGGCTTTGGCCTAAGGGTCGTCCGGCTCGGGAAGGCCTCGGAGCAGCATCGCAGCCGCAGCCACGTTCTGACTTGCGTGGGGGAAGAGCGAGGGCGTCGGACTCTTCCACCAGCTTGTGGCGTGCACGGCATGTGCGCGCCGCGCCTCAAGCATCCGTGGGCTCGGGCTCCTCCCGCTCGGGTTGGCTCGAGCCGGTCGAGCTTCGACCGCCGCTCCTCCACTGCTCGCATTGTCGTTGAAGCTCGCGGCGAGCTTGAGCGCGTTCAGCGTGCTCGCGTTGGTATTCCTCCTCCTGCGCCTTAGTGCGCCGGATGGGGGCCCCCGTAGCCGCGGGGGTTACGGTCAAGTCGACCGTGCCTGCCATGTTGCACTCGCGAGAGTGCCGTCCGCGGGTGGGGTGCTCTGTGTCGGAGCTGGAATCGTGGCTGGAAGAATCTTCCATCAACTCATGGATAGAGGCCGGCATGTAGCCGGCCATTGCCACAAGGTGTGAGCCTGCGGGGGGTGACATGGTCACCTGCCCGAGCCCACGAGAGTTATTGCCAGAAGTGGCGAGGTGCTCCTCGGGTTCCGGCTTCGGGGCCTGTTGGGGTGCCCCAAGCCGGAGTTTGGCGAGGTCGTGGGAGACGACGCTCAGGCTCTCGACGGGCGCCTGGTCTCCGGAGACGGCCGGGATAAGCACGAGCCCTCCTGCCAAAGTGGCGGCGAAGTTGAGGGAGCCGAAGCGGATCTGGCTTCCCGACGCAGTCGTGCCATCACGGGGGAAGAATGCCATCAGGGAGGCAAACGGGAATCCAGAGATGTCGATGAAGACGCGCAAAGGCCCCTACCTGGCGCGCCAACTGTCGGCGTTTCGAGCACCGGCAAGTAAATTTGTAAGTCTAAGGGGCCGCGCGTTCCCACTCCCTGAATGGTTAGACTCGGAAGCCCAAGATGTATACTGGTTCGGGCCGAATGTCCCTACTCCAGTTTGTGTGGTGGTATTGTATTGTCTTTAGGGCGGATGGTTACACAGTGTTTACAAGAGCGAGCTAAGAGCCTTAGCGCAAAAAATGCTGGTTGCTTGTGCGTGTGTCCCCCTTTCCCCTGGGGGTTCCTGCCTCCTTTTATACAGTAGGAAGGGGCAGGTTACATCAAGAGTAGGGGAAGGGCGAGGTGACCTATGCTGAGAGCTTTGGTCCTTCGTTCGTCGATCGTCACCGCCGTCTTGCCACGCTGGTCGGTAGCCTTGTTGGGCAGAGCGGTTAGCTGCTTTGTTGGGAAATGGCGCACCTGCCTTCTGTGAGCCTGATGAGTATTGACGTTGCCGTGTATAACGTTGGTGCTGCCTCGGGAGGGTGCGTGCTTTCGTGTCGTGACGTGACGGTCGATGGGGATCGAAGCTTGACTTCAGCAGACCATTAAACCATCTTGGGAAGGGCCACGCGCGTCTGATCCGCCGATTGACCCGTCCGTGGGGCACGTGGCTGTGGGCCGGTGGAGACTTCGACACGCGGCCCTTGGCGGAGGTTGCCTTGGTTCGATCGGAGTCGGGGGATCCGACCTGCTGCGGAGGTCGGGAGCCATGCTTGGTTGGAGTCGGGGGATCCCGTCCCGCTGCGGAGGTCGGGAGCCCTGCTTGGTCGGAGTCGGGGGATTCCGTCCCGCTGCGGAGGTCGGGAGCCCTGCTTGATCGGGGATGCCTCCCCCGATCGGTCGGGAATGGGCGTCCTGTGTGGCCCTGCAGGTGCTTTTGGTCGGTAGCGGGCCTGGAGCGGCCTGTTAGGCTTGAGCTATGCTTGAGGCAGCCCGCTCATCACCCTGGGCCGTTGGGGTACCCCTGGTATGAGTATTCGTCAGTAGCTAATCAACCCATATTGTTATCACCACCTTGAAATTATTATCTGTATGCCTTTAAATCATTGTCCACCCTAAGGTTATTCGTATTTGTTGGATATTAATATGATGCCAACACGGGAGGCTAGACCGTGATTAGAAGCTTAGCCTTGCAAAGAGTCATGAATGATCTTTCGAAAAATGTATCAATGTTGACTAATGAAATATTGAATTTATTTTGAAAGTGGTGTGATGATGCCACATGATGAGATTGAGGTACAGAGACCTGTGTGGTTCTGTACCGATGTTGAGTTATTGCTGGCATGTGTTGCACAATAATCAATGGGGTGGGAAATGATTTAGACTAGGGCAAGTGGCAAGAGGCTTTGTGCCAGGTGGGCCTGTGTGGCAATGGGTTGATGAGTGATGTGAGTCTGTGTGCCACATTGGGGCTGTGTGCCACTGTTGAGTGTTGGAAGTCTTGCCTTGGTCAGCTAAGGACTTCACCTTGCAAGTCTTTGAACTGAGTCACCCGTACAACCACATGTCTGATATGGGACAGACCTAGTTGATTAGGGTTCTGATATCTTTCCTTTGATACCTCGGGGTGACGAGACAGGGGTGTATCGTGTGGGGAGCATATACGTGCTACGGCTTGGTGCCCATCCAGCGGTGTTGGCCTGTCCTACACTTCGGCTCTGTGTGAGGGAAGTGATAGTGAAGGCAATACCGGAGAGGTTCATTGGTTAAGGTAGAGGTTCCTGAAAGGCTTTGTTGCGGGCAATCACCTATGTGGTGAGCGGCTGTATCTTGTGGGTAAAGTGTACAACCTCTGCAGAGTGTCAAATCTATTCGAATAGCCGTGCTCGCGGTATTGAGCATTGCTCGGGGATTACAGTCAAGGGGTAGATCTTCAAAAATAAAAATATGAAGAGGGTGGCTGTGTGCCAGTGCTAAAAATGAACTGTTTAAGGTTGTGTGCCGAGAATTTTTGAAGAAAAACCGTTTGAAGAACTTAGCATTATATATAACTATTTTCACTGCTTTTAATCTAAATAAGAGGCTAGTTTAAAAATACTGTTTGATGCAAAAGAACCATTTAAGCCAATTCTTTGGAATAAGCCTTGCATGTAGTAATAGCACCGCACTCTGTGCATTACTTGTTGAGTGCCTTGAGTACTCACACCTCCTTGCCTATCAATCCCAACATCAGTGGAGGAGTCTACGCCGGCCTGGGAGGAGGAGTATATTGAAGATCCGGACAATTAGGGGGCAAGCCCAGTCGGTTGCCTGTGGCAAGATGAAGGCTTCCACGAAGTTTATATGTTTTCCGCTATTTCCTGTTTACTCTGATAATGTAAGCCCTGCGTGGCTGATTTATGTAAGGAGACCATAAGGTAGTACAATTCAGTTTATATAAATGTTTGCACTATTTATTATGGTATCGTTGTGAATGTCTGTGATGTTCAACCCTGTAAAGACTGTGTGTGCTAGCGTGATCCTGGACTAGCATAGAATACACAGAGGGTCCAGATTCTCAGAATCGGGTCCCGACATTCAGCTATGTTTTATCCAATAGATATAGTCTTTTAGTATGTTTCCGCTATGTATGATTTGATATTACATCTATGTTGCCATTGTGTGCACTAGCGTGATCTTGGACTAATATAGTATACACAGAGGGTACGGATTTGCATATTCAGGTCCTGACAAAGATTGTATCAGAGACATGCTGACTATAAGTCTTGACCCTAGTTAGATTGGCCATTTACTTAGGAGCTTCAAAATTATTTTCTAAAGAGAAAATGTACTTGTAAGATTAATAAGTTCTTGACTTATCTGATCTCTCTTACTCTCTCCTTTTCCCAAAATTTTTCTTTCTTTTCTCATTCTGGTTTAAGTTGTAATCTTACTTTAAGTTGTCTTTAATAGTTGATGATGCTTCACACCGATAGAGAGCGTACTGTTGGTTATGCTGCTGAACTGTGGAGGGCTTTGCAAGTACTTGGTCGTTATGATGGGACACTCTACAAGGGAATCTATTGGACAGTGAATGGTAAAGGTCATGGTGTGGTGTGTAAAATAACCATCTATGTCTAGGAGAATGCTAAGGCAAGTTGTCTCATTCGCCTCATTGTCAGAAGTCTCACTTTTGAAGTTGGTATCCAAGAATCTTCACGTCTAGCATTACTACGTATCTACAACAAGCATGTTGGTGAGCTGCAACATACAATGTTCAGACCTTATCCTCGAGGTTGTGCTGTCCGTTGCCCAAGCACAGAAGATGAAGAAGATGCTACTGTGGTCCATCACGCAAGATTTGTAGTTGCCCAAGAAGATATTATGGGGGGACACAATTCTGGAGCTGAAGAAGGCTTATGAAGTTTTGAAGACTGTAGAAGATAATCTATGTGGAACTCGGATGTTCGACATAAAAAGGATTGCATAACTCAAAGAAGCTTTGTATGGTGTGGGAGTGGAAGTACAAGAAGAGTTGGAAGAGGAAGATGAAGATCCAGAAGAAATAGAGCAAGAACCTAAGGAGCAAGAGTCATTATCTCAAGAGGTATTTAAGCAATCTGTTCCTATTGTCTTTGGTCATCAGGATCAGTCTGCGCCAATGCCTGATGTTCGCTTTTCTATCCACCAGGAGAGAATTAGTTTGGTTGGCTTAGTGTTTGAAGGAGCTTGACTCATGTGTTAGACTTGTGTGCTTACGTTGTGACTTGGTTTCCGTTGTTTTTCTGTGTGTGCAATATATGTCAAGAGGCCCTTAGGCACCTGTAAGCAACCATACCAAGATAATAATAATGGTTGTCAGAGTTCTAAGTTTTGTTGTTGGGTTAAACCCGTTTTCCCTAAATTAGTTCTTTGTTTTCTTATCTATGCTTTTTCCCTCTTATCTAATCCTATGGAGTGATCAATATATGGTTCAGACTCGTGCAATCAATGGAGCTAGTGGAAGTCGTACTCAATCCAATGAGAATCCCAATGATGGATCATTAGATATGTAGAACTTTAGAGTATTTCTTTTCAGTTAGACTTATTTGATGCATATAATGATGCAGGAAGTGCAAAATATAACCAATCAAGCTAGTATCAACAATGTACCCCTAGATGGTGTCAATGGTTCCCGTCCTTACTCAAAGTTGTTAGAATTCATGAGGACTCATCCGCCGACTATCTCGGGGAATGTTTAACCTTTGGAGGCAATGAGAAGGTTCTCTATGCTTCTTATCATTTAGAAGGAATTACCGTTGAATGGTGGGAGAATTACTGTGCTGCCCATGAATTACCACAGAATATCTCTTGTAATGATTTTGTTGTTGCTTTTCTTTAGTACCATGTGTCGGAAGGAATCATGAATCTTAAGAAGGAAGAATTCAGGGCTATAAAGCAAGGAGGCCAATCCTTGGCCGAGTATGTGAATAAATTTACACAGCTTGAATGATATGCACCTAAAGATGTTGCTACTGACAAAGTAAGGCAGTTGCGTTTCATGAAGGGACTGAACTCTAGATTGCAAGTCGGGTTGGTTACCCATACTTTTCCAGATTTTTAAGAGTTTGTCAATAAAGCCCTTGTCCTTGAGGATAAGCATAAGTGGCCGGATGATAACCGTAAACGCGGGATGGCTCAGCAATTAAGTCATTAGAATCAACAGAGGTTGAGAGTTACACCTCAACAGTTTGTTCGGTTTTAGACTCAGGCAATATTGAAGATGCCGTCCCCAGCACCTCATCCATTTAGTCAGAGTTTTCAGACACCTGTTCAGGCAAATGCTATGCTGGGAGGAAATCAAAAGTCTGTGGTTAAGTGTTGTTTCAGTTGTTGGGAGCCAGGATATTTTGTTAATAATTGTCCCTAGAGAGGAGGTGTTACCCTCATCTGTTTCAATCTCGGGGGCTACAACAGCGAAGGTGCTAGTGCTAGGAGCAAATCATGGAGCATTTCAAGCTACTGGTCAAGCTGGAGCTACACCGCAAGTGATGGTGAGAGGTCATATCAACCATGTCACCAGCACTAGAGCTTAGGAAGAGCTAGATATTGTTTTGGGTAAGTTCTTAGTTAACTCAATATCTGCAATAATTTTATTTAGTTTAGGAGCTTTCCATTAGTTTGTTTCTCGTGTTTTTATTATTAAGAATGATTTGGATGTTATGAGTCTTAAGTGTACTTTGTTAGTCCAATCTGTCTGATCAGAACTCAAATATAATATAGGTTGTTTGGGAGTTAAGTTGCTTATCGATGGGATTGAGTTTTTTGCAAATCTCATCATGTTGGATACTTAAACTTTAGATGTTATCATTGGAATCGATTGGTTGTCCAATCATAATGCTGTTCTAGATTGTGGTCGAAGAGCTGCGTGAATTTCAAGCCACTGCAATTTGTGATGGTCAGTTGATGGTTAACAGTATGAAAGCCATTAGTTTGTTAGATGTACATGTGGTTAGAGAGTACCTAGATGTTTTTTCCTGAGTATTTGCCTGGAATGCCGCTAGATCGTGATATTGAGTTTTTTATTGAATTAGTACCTGGTACTACCCCGATAGCAAAAGGACTATATCAGATGCCTACTGATGAGTTGGTAGAAATGAAGAAGTAGATTGGAGAGCTCCTAGATAGAGGTTTTGTGAGACCTAGCCTAGGTCGTCGACGTGGGGAGCGCTAGTTTTGTTTGTCAAAAAGAAGGACGGAAGCATGAGAATGTGCATTGATTACCGTCCGCTTAATAAAGTTACGATCAAGAAGAAGTATCCTCTTCCTAGGATTGATGATTTGTTCGATCAGTTAAGATGAGCTGGAGTGTTCTCTAAGATTGATCTTCGATCAGGATATCATCAGTTGAATATTCATGTAGAAGATGTCCCTAAGACTGCATTTTCAACGCGATATGGACATTATGAGTTTATAGTCATTTCTTTTGGATTAACTAATGCCCCTGCTTACTTCATGAACATGATGATAAAGTTTTCATGGAACATTTGGACAAGCTTGTTGCCGTGTTCATAGATGATAGTCTTGTCTACTCTAAGACTGAAGAAGAGCATCCAGAGCATTTGAGATTAATACTTGAAAAGCTTCGAGAGCAACAGTTATATTCTAAGTTCAGTAAGTATGAATTTTGGAAGAAGTTGGATTCCTTAGACATGTAATGACTACCAAAGGAGTTACTATCGACCTAAGCAAACTGAAGCTATGTTGCATTGGGAACAACGAAAGTCGGTTACTCAGATTCGTAGTTTCCTTGGAATAGCAGGAAATTATTGTCAATTTATAGAAGGATTTTTGACAGTTGCCAATCCGCTCACGCAGTTGTTGAATAAAGAGAAGAAGTTCACCTGGCCACCAGAATGTGAAATGAGTTTCCATGAGTTGAAGTAGTGTTTGACATCAGCACCAATGTTAGTGTTGCCTAATATTCAGAGCAGTTTTGATGTCAACTATGATGCCTCACAACAAGGAATTGGATGTGTGTTGATGCAGAAAGGTAAGGTTGTTGCCTGTAATTTAAGGTAGTTGAGTCCTCATGAAGAGAACTATCCAACGCATGATTTGGAGTTAGCTGTTGTAGTGCATGCTTTGAAGTTGTGGCGTTTATGATCTCATTGGTAACCATTAATTGTGAGATATATACTAATCACAATATTTTAAAGATATTTTCACTCAGACTGATCTCAATATGAGAAAACAATGATGGTTGGAGTTGATAAAAGATTATGATGTGTGAATTCATTATCATCCTGGAAAGGCCAATGTGGTGGTAGTTGCCTTGGGTTGTTAGAACTAAAGTGTCAGTATGCTAGTTCAGTAGAGCTAGCCTAAGTTGTATGAAGAGTTTCAGAAGCTAAAGCTAGAGTTGGTTTTAGAAGAAGTTTTAGCTACCTTGAAAGTAAATCCATATTTAGAAGATCAGATTTAAGAAGGTTAGAAGGACGACACCAATATCAAAAAATTAAGTATAAAATAGAGGAAGGCAAAACTAAAGAATTTTTCTTAGATGATCGAGGTACTCTATGGTTTAAGAGTCGAATTTGTGTATCGAATCAGAAGGAGTTCAAGCAGTTAATTCTTGAAGAAGCTCATGATTCAAAGTATTCTATTCACCCAAGAAGTACTAACATGTATTAGGATCCCAAGGAAAGGTTTTGGTGACCTAGTATGTAGTGTGAAGTTGCTGAACATGTTGCTTTGTGTGATGTGTGTCAAAAGGTAAAGGCAATGTATCAAAGGTCAGCTGGTCTATTACAGCTGTTGGAAATTTCTAGATGGGAGTGGAAAATTGATATGGATTTTATTACTAGCTTTCCTAGTACTCAGAATAGTTATGATTCAATATGGGTCATAGTAGATCATTTGACGAAAGTTGCCCATTTCATACCAGTTAATACTACCTATAATGGAGATCACTTGGCAGAGTTGTATATGTCAAGGATTGTCTGTTTGCATGGGGGTGCCAAAGAAGATAGTGCTAGATAGAGGTTCTTAGTTTACCTCAAGGTTCTAGAATAAGTTGCATGAAGCAACGGGAACTCATTTTAATTTTAGAACTGTGTATCATCCTCAAACAGATGGTTAGACTGAAAGAGTTTATAAAATTTTGGAGGATATGTTAAGAGCATGAGCTCTAGCTTATGCTACTAGTTGGGATAAAAGTTTGCCATATGCATAATTCAGTTATAATAACAGTTATCATGCGAGTTTACAAATATTACCATTTGAATCATTATATGGTCATTTCTGTTGCACTCCATTGAATTTGAATGACACAGGAGAACGTGTCGTCTTTGGACTTGATATTCTCAAAGAAGCAAAAGAGCAGATTGCTATGATTAGAGAAAGATTAAGGTAGCTTAGACAAGACAGAAGAGTTATACTGATATTTGCCATTAAGAGTTGAGTTTTGAGCCTAAGGATTTTATTTATCTCAGAGTTACCCCTCTTAAAGGAGTGAGAAGGTACCACGTTAAAGGAAAGCTTTCTACAAGATTTGTTGGTCCGTTCAAAATCTTGTAGTATAGAGGAGAAGTTGCATATCAGTTAGAGTTGTCTCTGTCATTGGCAGGAGTGTATGATGTTTTTCATGTATCTCAACTTAGGAAGTGTCTTTGAGTATCAACAGAGCAGACACCGTTGGAGTCAATCAAGTTGCAAGAGGATTTGACTTATAAGGAGCAACTAATTAAGATTTTGGATGTTACTGATCGTAAAAACTGGAGCAAGTCAGTTCGTTTCTACGGAGTGGAGTGTAGTAATCACTCTGAAAGTGACACAACGTGGGAGCGTAAGGAAGATCTGAAGTCAAAAGTTTCCTAACCTATTTCTTTAGTCAGCCTAAAATATCAAGATCGAGATTATGTTGAGGGGAGGTTTGTAAAATCCCAATTTCTACATCTTTGAATTTGTTTTATGTATTTTTTGCCTTTTCAAAAAGTTTCAAAATTTCTATTGCTAATTGAAGCTTAATTGAAATGCTTCCTAATTAAAAAAGATTAATATGATTAATTTTCAAGTGAATAGTTATGAAAATAATTTTATTTGGGTTCTATATACTCTAAGATATTTAACAGAATTTTCTAGGATTTTCCATGTTTATTTGCTATTTATTTGGAGTTCATTTGTATTTTTTGTATTTTCTAAAATGAGAAAAGAAAAACAAAAATCTTGGTTATAGTTTTGGGCCGAAACCCAATCTGTTTGGCCCATTTGACCCGTTTGGCCCAAGGACCAGCAAGCCACGGCGTTGCAGCCTAGCCAGCTTGGCCTAGTCCATTGCTGGTTGAGACACTGACACCTGTCAGCTTTGTCTTCTCCGTGCGGGAGATGGACATTGTGTCTGAGCTGTGTTCACCGTGAACTTCGCCATCGTTCCGTCTGCAACACAGACTCCTAGGACAACAGAAGGGTGAGCTCTAGGACTGCCTCAAAGCCCTCAACCAACCCTAACCCTAGTCGCATTGGATACAACCGTTTCGTCAGGATTTGGAGATCTATGGGAACATCTCCGTGGGAGCAAAAGCTTGGATTTAACACCATCGATGAGCTTTTGCATCATTGGTTTGCGCTATCATCTTTGTCGCATCGTGTTCTACCCTATGCTTGCACCATCTCAGTCGAAGCATGCTTGGTCACCGCTATGGCCGTAGAAGTCGCGCCGTCGTTGTTTTTCCTGAGCACCGCTATCGCTTTCGCTACCAGCTTGTCACCAGGTTTGCCATGTTGATATCTCTCAATTGGTATGTTCTGGAGGTCGCTGGAGGCCTTCATTGCCCACTGTCGATGACCTTTGGTCCCTACTCTTAGCCGCTGCTGTGGCGTCGACGTGTTGCTGACACGGCATGCCACGTTACACTGAGTAAGCAACCATATAAGCATTTAGATCTGCATAGACTTAGTCTTTCATGAGTCGAGTCTCTGATGTGTGGGGCCCACATGTTAGTGAGTCGTGTCGTGAGCCGAGTCCACATGGACTAGGCTCGATAGTTCGTGGACTTGGTCTATGAACCATTGGCCAACATGTCAGCCTATCAATCATTTAGGAGGGAATATTCTCTTTTCTCTCTCTTTTTCAGGATTTAATTGTTCAGTGAATCTTTCGAGAGTCCATTCCTCTCCATATGAACTCCGATTGAGCCAGTTCAAGTTTCTAAATTCATCTAAATTCAAGCTCTCACTCTGGTGTTTTCACCATTTGTTTCACTTAGAAATTGAAGTGCCGGGAGCGTTCAAAGGTGAAGAGTTGATCCAAGACCAAGATCAGGTGTTATTGCAAGGCAAGTTGTTCTTTGATCATGTTGAACCCAATTTTACAAATGTTATTTTGTTTTAATCTATTGCATATTTTTTCAAGTTATGCTTGTTTTCAAATAGTTTGGGAATTAGTATTCAAACCATTTTAATTATACCTACCTTGTCACCCCAGGATGGATAATTATTTGTTTGCTGTTAATATATGCCAACGTGGGTTGGCTGGATTGTGAGTTGTTTGCTTAGCCATGCAACAAACAATTGTTATCTTTTGAAAGTGCAAATTTAAACTTGACTAATGGTCGGAGGAATATCTTTTGAAAAAGGGCGTGTCATGTGTTGTCATACAATGATGTTGAGTTGTTGATGGCATGTGTTGCACGATAATCAACTAGGGTGGTAAATGGTTTAGATTGAAGCAAGTGGCAAGAGGCTGTGTACCAGGGTGGGTCTGTGTGACACTTGGGTTAGAGATTCTATGTGAATCGATTGATATTGGTTACTGAGATTATTTGGAAGTCATCTCACGGTCAATTAAGGACTTAACCTTGAAAGACATTGAACTGGGCTAAATCATACAACCACATATCTGGAATGGAACAAACCTTACTCAATAAGTTACCGAGTCTTGACATATGATATCTTAGGAGGATAACCTAGCTATATGTTTGGATGGGGAAAGGTGTGTTGCAGTGGCTCCATATCTTGAATAGTGATTGTTCCTAGTCCAACGATGAGTCTCTCCTATTCTTCTGCTCTGTGTGCGGGAGGGATAGTGAGATCAAATTTATCGGGAGTGTCTATGTTCAGATAGAGTTTTCGAAAGGTTTTGTTATGATCTTCTTAGTCATATGCCTAAAGAAGCGTGTCAATTATATGACAATAAGAGATTGCTCATATCTTGTAGGTAAAGTGTATAACCTCTCATAGTGTACAACATATTCGAACAAACATGTCCCCGGTTATGGACAATATTTAAGAATTTCCATCAAGGGTTAGATTTTATAAAATAAAACTTGGAAAGAGAGGCTGTGTGGTAACGGAAGTAATGGAATTTGATTTAGGCTGTGTGCCAATTTGTCTTGGGAAACAATTAATAATCTTATTATTATTATTATTTATTAATGTTTGTTGTTTTTACTTGTTATTTTAATCTATTCAATGGAAAATACTGCTTTATTACAAAATAGCAATATCAGCCATTCATTCGAATAAGCCTTGTATATAGTTATAATATACTTGTATTCTGTGCACAACATACTGAGTGCTTTATGTACTCATTCTTGCCACAATAGATCATTAAGTTATAGAGGAGTTCCACGAGGAGGCGAGTTACTAGGAATTGAACCTCGTTAGATGCCTGTGGCATGATGATGGGTTACGCTGAAGTTTTCTGTTCTGTTGCTATTCTTTTAGAGTTAAAGTCCTGTGAGTCCTAATAAGTGTAAAGTCGACCTTAAGGTCATTCAACTATCTTTTATCCAATAAATAGTCTTTTATTATGTTTTTGTTGTGTATGATTTCATATTACATTTATATTACCACTGTGTGCACTAGCTTAATTCTGGACTAGTGTAGTATACAAAAATTTAAAAGGACAAAAATTGGGATGTTACAGCTACCAAATCCCTTAATATCATTAGCACCTCAAGTTACATCCTATTCCTAGTCAAACTCCATGATATAGGCATTCTAGGACACCATGCTCCAACACAATATCCCTGGTATAACCAACGTGAGAGCATAGAGGGAGATGAGCTATGTGAGGATTGAGGAGAACAAGAAGAGCAAGGAAGGGGGGACACAAGAAAGCGGACGTGGAGTTGCATGGTGACTGATCCCATTGTCGGTGAGGTCCATAGCACCTGTGACATCGCCAGTCAGTGTCGGGACCCGAATATGTAAATTCGGACTCTCTGTGTATATCGCACTAGTCCAGGATCACACTAGTGCACACAGACTCAATATAGATGAATATCACAATCACACATAGCAGAAACATAATAAAAGAAATCATATATTAGATAAGACATAGTTGAATGACTTTAGGGTTAGCCTTACAATTATTAGGCCTCGATGTCTCTGAATCAAAATAAATAAACAGCAGTGGAATGAACAACGTCGGTGAATCCCATCAACATGCCACAAGCATCTGACAAGGTTTAACTCCTAGATAATCATCTCCTTGTAGAACTCCATCTCCTTCGAAGGTGTAGACTCCTCCTCAACTGGTGATTTGATTGATGGCAAGGGTGAGTACTTAAAGCACTCAACAAGTTGTGTACAGATTGCAAGTCTGTCATACTATATGCATGGTTTATTCCAAATGAACGGCTATCATAGTTAATTTGCAATAAATCAACATTTATGAAGAAATAGCATAGATAGATTGTGAAGACAGTAAAACAAATAATAACAATAATAAATTTATCAATTATTTCCCAAATAAACCAACTCACAACCTTAAATCAAATACCAAACTTCCATAGGCATACAGCCTCCATCCCCGATTCATTTTAATAAAATCTAACCCTTGACCGTAATTCCCGAGCATTGCTCAATACCGCGAGCACGACTATTCGAATAGATTTTACACTTTGCACAGGTTATACGCTTTACCCACACGACATGATATTCTCCTTGTGCCTGGCCATTAGCACACTTCCTTTGGTGTGCTGGCAGAGAAATTATGACAAAGCCTTTACAATGCTATGTCTAAACCCATGTCGGGACCCGGATTTGCAAATCCGAAACCCTCTGTGTATACTGCACTAGTCCAGGATCACGCTAGTGCACACAGTGGAAACATAGATGAAATACCATTCCATACAATGAATTAACTAAGAAGAAGCAAATTATTATTAAATAAAGCAAACGACCTTATGGTCAATGTTTACACCATTATGCCTTAAGGGCTTAGGAAACAAATACTATTGCAATGAAAAGATAACTTGAACCATTCGACATGCCACGCAATCGTAAATGGGAACGCCTTCCTAATCCACATAGTCTTCATAGAATTCCTCCTCATGATATTCATTATCTCCTTCAGCAACTGATCAACAAGGGCATAAAGCCGTGAGTACAAAGGTACTCAGCAAGCCGTAGGGAAATGATGCAATATATTCATGCACGGCTTGACAAGGATGGCTATATAGTTCATTTGCAGAAAGCAATAACTTGAATTGAAATACAATAAATAGATTGAAAGCATATTTATGAAAACATAAATAAATAACTAATAGATCAATGATAGACAACAAAACAACAGTGAACTCCCCGTTCACATCCCAAAGTTCCACATTCCACATTTTATGAAACACTCTATACCCCGTGTGAAATTCCCGGGCTTTGTCCATGACCGCGGACGCGGCTATTCGAATAGTTTTACACTCTGCAGAGGTTGTACAACTTTACCCACAAGACATGAACATCTCTTTGTGCAAACGTTACTAACACACTTCCTTTGGTGTGTCGCAGAGATATCATGTGAGCCTTTACAATGCCTTTGTCTAAACTCAGATCGCCCGCTAAGATTTCGCCTTTAGGGCCCCCTCTTGCGCCTCGCGAATCTACCCGTCCATCCGGAACCCACACCACCAATTGGCGTACTCAAGGCTAGACATTGCAAATTAATCAGCTAAGCTGTCCCATTCGGACATGTGGTAGTACAGTTAGACCAGTTCAATGGCGCACAAGATTAAGTCCTTAAGTTGTCTCAGCAAGACATCCACATCCCAATGTGCTAGAAAGCACCCCTTTCTTGCACGATCACTTGCGAGGGAAAACAATTGTTCAACCAAGACCAATGGCAAACCCGCCATGGTACAACAAATTTTACAACAGTGGCTAACGGCCACGATTCCATATCTCATTAAGTCAATATTAACATTATTCACATGTGACATGAATCCCAACGTATATGTAAGCATGTCTAAGCATAGCTACGATAACCCAATGTTGGTATAATGATTATGTCCAACTAGTAATGTCCCAAGCTATGTTTAACAATGGATACATGGCATACAACCAATCAAGGTGGCATAATGTCAACTAGGTATACATCTACTCCCATTAAATAAACATTGATACGTAAATAGCATGCAAGTGTATAAAATAAATCACTTTGCAAACATAGGATCAATATGATCAAAGGTTACGACTTGCCTTGCCGATCTAGTGCTGAATCTTGGTCTTCGAAGTCTTCGTTCGCTCCCTCGGAATTAGCGTCTACCGGAAAAGAAGCAACGAAACCAAATAAATACAAAACAGAGACTCAAACAAGCTCAAAACTGAAAATAAATGGCTCTGGAAGATAGATCTTGATTTTATAAAAATTTAGAAACTTGAATCACCTCAATCGGAGTTCGTATGAGCGAGAACGGGCCTCCGAAAGATTAAATTCAGAGAAAATACAGAAAATCAGAAAATCAGAATTTTTGGATTTATTTTTGTACTGGAAAAAGGATTTATTGCGCAACGCTGACATCATCGGGTTCACGGTGGACTCGGTCCACAGCGCGGCTCGGTTCACCGTGCACCCGACGGCCGACGTAGCGTCACGACGCGAAGCGGTGACGCAAGAGCCGACGCTTGGCGGGCACGCGTCACGCGATCGGCGAAGGCCGTCGGACGGCGAAGCGAAGCGCGAGCGGCGATGACGCGCGCACGATCCGTAGCGTCCGTGAGGAGATCGGACGACAGAGCGCGATCGGCTGGAGATCGGCGGCGAGGCGGTGGCGCGGCTTCGGAGGCGAGGAAGACGGATCGGCAAACGGCGAAGGTGGCGGATCGGGCGCGGGCAAAGCGGAGCGAGGAGAGGCGGCGTGGGAACTCGGGAGACCAATGGCGGCGGAGGAGCACCGCGGCGAAGAGAAAGACGGCGGAAGGTTCGCACGGCGGAGGAATTTGGCGAGGGCGCACGGGCAACGGCGCTTCTACGGACGGCGAAAGGGGGCAAAAGAAGCGCGGAGGCGATCCTCGGAGGCGGTTTGGCGGCGCTTAAATAGCTCTGGGAGGCGTGCCGACGGAGTCCGAGAACGACGGCGTCGGCGCGTGGACTCCGGCCAGCGGCGCTAGGGTTTCATTGTTGGGCGGCGTACACTGGCCCTGGCCGAAGCGATCAGAGCGGGCCAGGCGAGGCGGGCCGGGAGAAATGGGCCGGCGGAGATTCGGCCCGAGAGGCTTTTTGAAAATAAAATTCTTTTTCCGATTTAAGAAATATCCAGAAATTCGAATAAAATCAAATAAATTCAAATAAATATCAAATAAATTCAAAAAAATCCCCAAAAATACAGAAAAATTCCTTGGAGCACAAGGAACCCAACTAAAACTGAAATTCTTTAGTTTGATGAATGGTTTAGCCAAATTAAATCCTTTCATTTATGGAAAATTCAAATTAAGCTGGAATTAATTCAAAGAAATGCAAATGGTTTATTTTTGATTTCAAACATTCCAAAACTTCAATTTTGGGATGTTACAACCCAGTTTTACTCGCTAAGGTTTCAACACTTGTGGGACTAGTTACCACATCCAGGGCCTCCCTCTTGCGCCATGTGAGACTACCCGTGCGAGGACTAGTTACCACAACCCGATACTCATACCACCACCAGTAGTACCAAAGCTTAGACATAACAAATTAATCAGCCAGGTCCGTCCCATTTCAGACATGTGGTTGCATGATTGACTCAGGTCAAATGCTTGTAAGGTTAAGTCCTTAGATTGACCAAAGCAAGACTAACTAAAAATTCACCATTACTGATATACTATCCATTTCCATTAAAAACAATGCGACCACCCAAATGCCACATTGGCCCACCACAAATTCTTACCACATGCCTCAGTCTAAATCATTTTACCACCCCAGGTGATCACCTGCACCACGTGCCATCAACCACATCAACAACATTGTGTGACAACACCTGACACACCAGTTAATAAACATGTTCCATAGTTCATTAAGCAAGATCAACCTTTTCAGATAAAATGATGATTCGTGGCATGGCTAAGCATACTACTTGCGTTCTAATTAACCCACATTGGCAATTAATAGCTACCAACTAGTAAAAACCATACTAAGGTGACAAATGAAATACGATATATAATATGGCAAGGTGGATATATCACAATTGGATGAATAACTATACCCAACGTAATTGAAAAAAGTAGTAGTTGAATTAGTATGCAATACTTTAAAATAATATAATGTTTAAAACATGGGTTCAATATGATCAAAGCACAACTTGCCTTCAAAGAGCTCTGGATTCTGCTCTGGACCTTGTTCATGGCTTGACTCCTCACTCACGAATACTCGGGCACTTCAACGTCTACGCGAAATGAGCGATAAAGCAATAAATACCAAAAACAGAGATTAAAATTAACTCCAAAAGTTAAATAAAATTCATCATTAAATAGAGCTCGATTTTAAATTTTTTTAAAAACTAGAATCACCTCAATTGGAGTTTGTATGACCAAGAATGAGCTAGTTAAATTTTGAAATAAAAGAAAAAGACTGAAAATAGAAAAAACCCGATTTATCAGAATTATTTTTCTAATGAAAAATCGCATTTATGACATCATGCTGACATCAGCGATGATGAACCGAATAAAAATAATTTAGAAAAACTCTATTAGACTGACATATGGGCCCGGGGTCCATGAACCCGGTCCACGACTAACGCACGCATGCACGTAGACTCGGTCCACACAACAGTGACCCGCCAGCTAGGGCTGACGCAAGGCTGATGTCACCTGACGACGTCAGGCTGATGAATGCGCACACGCGGCAGTGAGGCAGACGCAACACGTGGCACGATGCGGCAGCGACACGAGGCTAAATCGAGACTGTCGCTTTTAGATCCAACGGTGAGCAAGCGATGGCGATGGCTATGACGGGGTTTACCTCGGTACTGACGTGTTGCACCAATCTGAGCCGCTCGCAATAGATCCTACGGCTACTGCTCACCTCGAAGGGCGGTGGTGAGGCGAATCAGATGTTGACACGCAGCGCAGTCCAGACGTTACGAGGTAGATCTAACGGCTAAGATTCGATGGCGGCCTTCCGATGAAGAACAGCAGTGGCTGCGGCGGTGCAACACCGGAGGTGGGGATGATGACTCACCAGGCGACGCTAGAGTGGCGGATTCACATCGGAGCTCGACGAATCTGGAAGAGTTGACGTCGGCGAGTTCAATGGTGGCCTCAACGCGAACCCAAACATGGCGAACACCGAGCAGGTGCGAGAAAAAGTTGGTGACAACGAAACAAACTCCGACGAGAAAGAACTTCGCGAAGCAAGCACCTCGTTCGTTGGTTCTTGGGGCAAAACACGCAGCGTTCAACGACGATCCTCGAACACGGACACATGGTATTTATCGTGGCCTCTGAAACTGACCAGAGGTACCACAAAACTCGACCTAAATATTGAATCCAGAACTTCCTGAGTTCTGAACTGACCCCAAAATGTCCCAATCATAGCAACACAGGAAAACTACCATGGCACTAACCAAACACAATACCAACACCACCAAAATCATCCTAAAGTTATACCTTCACTGTAACATCCTGAAATTTGCATATTTTGTAAAATATTTAAATATGAATTTTTGAGATTTCTCCTAAATTTTCTACATTTTACAAATGCTTTTTCCTATTTTCAGATTTATAAAATGATTCACTGTAGAAAAATTAAAACTTAAATATTGCTGAAAATAATTTTATGAAGTCCCAAATATCTCATAGTATTTTTGAGAATTTGTTTAGAATTTTAAACTTTATTTCTTATTTTTCCAAAAGTTTTTTTTTCTCAACCATTAAATAAGTTTAAAGAAAATGAGATGGGACCCGCATGTCAGCACAGTAGCTTCATCAACCTCCAGACTTCCAGGGAAGCACGCTTCTCTCCTTCCTCCATTAGCAACATTTGAAGCTTCCAAAAAGAAAGCCTTTCGTTCCTGATTTCTTTTCCAAATTTTTGCCAATCAAATCCTCGTCGCACACTTCACCTTCCAAACTCATTCCCCGGCCGAATCCCCCTCAAATCCGCCCCAAATTTGCTCCTCTTTCCATTTCGGACGCCATAAAATCTGCCTCCGAATCGCACCCCTCGGTCCTCCTCTCGCACTATAAAAGGGAGCACTGGGTCCTCGTTCCTCACTCAATCCATTTTTCCACCTCCTAAGGGCTCCTTCAACCTAGTTTGCTCGGAACACAAAGCCAAAGGAGCGTGAACTGAACGTCGGCAGTGTGTCCTCGCGAGCTCCCCAGTGCCCTCGGATCTCTTCTTCTAAAACCGTTCGCGTCACATTGTGCCACCAATCTTCGTGAAGGTATCACCTTAATCAATTTCAAGTTTGGTGTATCGTGTGCGACGAATTTCGCGATTTGTTGCCGCCAGCCATGCTATGTTTATTGCGGCACTGCATCACCGTTAGTGCCTCTCTGCCGTCGCTGTGGTCTCCGATGAGTTTTTCGTGCTAGTGCTGACCCAATGCTTCTCTCCGTCGGTCGGTTTTCCTCCTCAAGTGAAGCAAGCGTCATGCGTTGGGCGCTCTCTGTCGTGATGCTACAGTGTGCAATGAATAGTGCGGTGAAGATGCATTAACTATGAATAGTAATGCACAGTAAAATAATAATAATAATAATAATCCTATTACGTTTTTATGTGATTTTAATCTTTTGGGAGCCCGTTCGCTACCGTTTGAACTCTGAATTCAACGATTCAAATTTCTAAATTCATCTAAATTCAAACTCTACCTTCTAGTACTAATTTTGTAATTTTTTGATTTTATTTGTATTTCTTTTATTTATTTACGTTAGCTTTTCACTTGTATATGACGTCGACCGAGAAGTCATGTGAAACCAACAAGAGGTAAAACCAGTGACCTTCAATGAAGGCAAGTCTTCCTTGACCATATTGATCCCAAATTTCTAAAATTTTTATGTTGTTTTAAATTATGCATACTTAGTTTTATGCAATGTACTTTAAATATAGTCTTAAGGTTTAGTTAAACTCCAATATTGTTATGATCTCATTGGCATGGATCATGATTTACCTTTGTCATTCTAGATGGTATTAGCTATGTTATTTGATGATGGTTAGTAGAGTAGCATAAAACAGTAGAATTGCTTAGTCTAACTTGATTGTTTCGGTATTGTGCCATTATGGGAATCATTTAAAAAATTGTTTAAACCCATTTGTGAAGTTGCAGCAAGAGGTATTGATGCTGTTATTTAAATAAAATAAAGTATAAAAATGGTTTAGACCGGGACGAATGGATATTTGGCGGGTGCAGGAAGCACGAGACCTTGTAAAGTGAATGTTCTGCCCTAGTCAATTAAGGACTAAAGCGTGTGTTACCATGGAGCGAGCACTACTATACAACCACAAGTTTATATGGGTACGACCTGGCTAATTAATTTGTGCATCTTGTTGTTAGCTTCGCTAGTTCGTGGAATTGTGTCAGATGGAGACAGGCGCAAGAGAGGGCTTCCGATTGGGCAGATTGAACCCTTCGGCGGTGAAACCTTAGCGGGCGAAGTTAATAGCGGGGTTGTACATTGTAAAGGTCTTGTCATGATCTCTCTGCGGCACACCAAAGGAAGTGTGCTAATATCGATTGTATAAAGAGTTGATCATGCCTTGTGGGTAAAGTTGTACACACTCTGTAGAGTTAAAACTACTTAACTAGCCGTACCCACGGTCAAGGGCGAGCGAGGTATGCTTTCACATTGTAGATTTTCTGGTTTTGTTTTAAATAAAAATGGTGATTTGGGAATCCGTGAGTGAACTCTCAGGTTATGGTATGGCATATGGAATTAGTCAGGTAGATGGAACCTGTTTTAGTTATCTTATTAAATTCAATTATTACAACTACATTTGGTCAAATGGTGCTTTGTAAAATTACTACTGGTATTATTTGAAACATTGCTTTATGCTAAATGAGCCATATTAAGCCTTAAATTGTTTAGCCTTTATATAGTTATTATGCACTATGTTTCCAAGATTTGCAGAGAACATTTTGTGCTCACCCTTGCAATATTCAACTTTTCACAGAAGAATGCGCAGAAGTAGAAGGTAACTACGAGTTCTTTGCTTGTGGTTACGAAGAAGACGATTCAGATTACTAGGACACGTACCCTAGTCGATTGCCTATTGGGCAAATGGATGGGCTTATCCTGTTGCTGTTTATTTCGTTTCTGCTGTTACTTTATTGAACTCAAGCCATGAGGTTGTTTATTTGTAATGGTTGGCCATAAGGTCGATACCTTTTACTTAATTAATAATATTTGAATTCGTGATATGGATGTGTTGTCATAACTGTTTCCACTGTGTGCACTAGCTTATCTGGGACTAGTGCGGTTATACACAAGGGTTCGGATTTGGAGATCCGGACCCGACATTCACTCGAAGAATCGTTGGATCAACAATGTCGGTGATTCCCTCCCCTCGGACCAAGTGTTTTTCGCCCCTCCGCACAATCCGATCTTCCTACCCTAGGATCACAGTGTCCCTTGATTCCACCATAGGCAGCAGTAAGGGAGACTAGAGAAGAAGGCCATTTGCTATCACGAGGAGGTGGTGAGGAGGGGGACGGCTAGGGGAGGAAGGAGAAGTGGTTGCTAGGGTAGAGAAGGGAGGTGACGGTTGGGGAAGAAGGATAACAGGGCAGTTGGGAGAAAAATAGAGGATGGTGCGGCTGGATTGGGAGGAAGGGGAAGGGGTGGCGCGACTAGGGAGGGGTGGGGGAGAGGAGGCTAGGATTTGGGCATAGCCCCTCCCCCCTCTTGACCTAAAGACAACCAGCCTTGGCCCAAAGACAGCCATCCTGGATAGCCCAGCCCACTACGAGAAAAACCCCTTTTCTCCCTATTCTCCCTAAGATATTACAGTCCATAACCAGTAACACGACTATTCGAATAGGTTAACACTCTGTAGAGATTATATACTTTACTCGTTCTTAAAACCATCATTCTTAAGTTTAAAATCAAAGAGTCAGGCAAAAAAAGGGGAGAGCTCCGCATTCCTGTTTCTCATGTAGCTGGATTCCCCGGAACCACAAGAATCCTTAGAATGGGATTCCATCTCAGCACCTTTTGTTTTTATATTTTGAGAAGAGTTGCTCCTATAAGTTATGATCAATCTCTTATTGTCATGCAATTACACGCTTATTTAGGCGTGCGACAACAAGATCATAACAAAACCTTTCAAAAACTCTATCTAAACATAGACACTCCTGATAAGCCTGGTCTCACTATTCCTCCCTTACACAAAGCAGAAGAATAAGATAGACTTATCGTTAGACTAGGAACAATTATTGTTCAAGATGTGGAGCCACTGCAACACACACCTTCCCCAACCACACACATAGCTTGGTTTCCTCCTGAGATATCATATGTCAAGACTCGGTAACTTACTGAGCTAGGTCTGGTCCATAACAGACATGTGATTTTATAATTAGCCCAATTTAATATCTTACAAGGTTAAGTTCTTAATTGACCGAGGCATGAATTCAAAATAAATCTTAGTTATCAATATAAAAAAGATTCACACATAATCTCTTACACAAATGTCACACAAACCCACCCTAGTACATAGCCTCTTGCTACTTGCCTCAATCTAAATCAATTACCACCCCAGTTGGTTATCGTGCAACACATGCCATCAACAACTCAATATCATTGTGTGACAACACACGACACACCCTTTTTATAGACATGTTCAATATATCATTTGTCAAATTTGAATTTGTACTTTCAAAAGATATCAGTTATATGTGGCATGGCTAAGCATAGTAACACACAATCTAACCAACCCACATTGGTATCTATTAGCAACCAACTAATAATTATCTATCATAGGGTGATAAATAAATATGGCATATCAAATAACAAGGTAAGTATAATTCAAATAGGTTGAATAACTAATTCCCAAATTATTTGAAAACAATATAGCTTGAAATAACATGCAATAGATTAAAACAAAATAGCATTTATAAAACTAGGTTCAACATGGTCAAAGCACAACTTGCCTTGTAACAACTCTTGATCTTGATCTAGAATTTGTACTTGAGTCAACTCTTCATGTTCGAATGCTCTTGGCACTTAAACGTCTATGTGAAATGAAAGATTGAAACAAAAATAAATACAAAATAGAGAAAAACTGATTCAAAAATTCAAATAAAATCTACCAAAATATAGAGCTTGAATTTAGAAATTTTAATGGGCTCAATCGGAGTTTGTATGAAGGAGAACAGAACCTCGAAAGATTCGTTGGATAAATAAATTAGAGAAAAAGTAAAAATAGAATATTCCTAGAATATTCTCTGGGAAGTGGGCCTGGCTTTTATTTTTTAAAAATAAAAATGATTTTTTGGAAATTAACCCACAAGGGCTGACATGTGGCCGAACATGTCATACTCATGTTGATGTCACGATGATGTTATGCTGACATCATCACCACATGGTAGGTCATGGCACATCATCGCGGTAGCGCTCACGGCCTAATGGTCATCAACAAGCCACTCTAGCGACCACAGGTCATCCCCCTTGAAGCACTCGGCTTGGCAAACACCATGAAGAGGTAGCTTTGGCTTGAAGACGATAATGACCTCCAGCCATCCCCGTGGTGAACCAACATGGCCATTAGGTAGAACACAACGGGACAAACGCGTTACGGTAGGGCACAGGCCTAGAGACTCAGCATCAGTGGCTAGTTGAAAGCTTCTCTCTGGCGGTGACGCTTTTTGAAAAACTCCAAATTCGACGAAACGACAACAAAATCCTTGGAACCGACCTAGTATTTTGGTTTGTTGTCCCAAGGCGAAAACAATGCTCCCCTTAAATGCCATGCCCTCTAGTCGAAAGGGCAAGGTTGGCTTTGAGCCGCTTGTGCCAACGATATGGGGGCAACTGGCTTCAGCTCGACGTTGATGATCGTGGTCGAGGCGCTGCTCCGGGGAAAGGTGGAAAGGGTTGGAGATGGGCATCTGGTGAACCATCTCGGGAAGTTGCTAGTGATTTAGGGATTCTTGGAGGGCCTTGTTCATGACTGGAAAGTGCTGCACCTGATCATGGTGCGCTGCCCTGCTGACAACGAGGATGTGACACACCCCCGTGATGATGAGATGGTGGTGTTTGCAGCTTACTTCGACGTGGGCCACCGCTCCCCTTGCGCTTGGTTCATGTGGGAGGTGCTGTGGCTTTATGGCCTATACCTCCCACAATTAGTGTCTAACACTATGGCTCAGTTGTCCATCTTCGAGTGGGCGATGTGCTCAGAGTCCACATGGGCAACAGCTCCGCTATTTGCCTTCCTTCATGACGCTCGGCCCCAACAGAAGAAGCTAACCGATGGGGTGTATAGTAACTTCACTAGTGTCAACTTTCAAGTTTGACTAACGAGGCTCAGTGACTTCCCCGCGAATTCCACACATACTAAGTGGGATTTGTACTAGGTGCACAGGTGGTGGTTTTACCACCGCTGCCCAGAGGACAATGGGCCCACTGGTCATGGAGGGACATAGACTTCCTCTTGTTCTCACAAGTAGACTAGTTGACAGCGACAATGAGCGACACATAAAACTGTGCAGAGCTATCAAAAAGATGAATATGCGGGACCTCACCACTTCTGCATGCTGTGCATGCAGCCTCTCTTCTGGTGTGGTTGGCCCCTGAAGGTCGGGAGCCTTCGCAAGGATGGAAGCATGGATCTAATCCATCGATTGTGCACCCTGGACGACTCAGGTATGACCCGTCCGAAGCCCCTCCAGGAGTTCATCTTGTTTTGTGATCTTTTCTCCATTTGCCCGTAAACCCCTGTGAGATCTGTATGCGAGGTTGTGCTGCTGGACAAAGTAAAGAGGGCAGCCTACGTGTTCCTAGAGCCCTACATTCCTAACAAGCACACAACTCGGGACAATGCCACACAGGGGCCTCACATTAATGGGGTATGTGAGGCCCTTGATTTGCCTGTTGGCTCGGCCTCATTTGGACAAGGCAGAGGGCTCGACAACCATCAGATGCCTCACTCCTAGTCTGGTGAAATAGGGAGCCAAGCGGAAGGGGAGTGTTAAACCCCACCTCGTTGGCATATGTATGCTCCATTGGGGTGGAGCATGCCGATGAGGAGGAGCAGGAGGACGAAGAGGACAAAGATGAGTTGGAAGAAGGGCCTTTGGAGGAAATCCTGCCAAAGCCCCCCTTCTTCAAAAAAAGGTAAGGGTTGACCCTCTGGCCGTCGCCACTTCTAACGACAACATGGAGTCTGAAGATTCCCTGCCAAGGGTGTCCCTCAGTAGCGTGGATGACCAAACCCCAGCCCATACTGTCGATGACGAGATAGGAGATACCTAGTTTGGACCACAGTTTGATCCCATGGACTTCACACTCCTGTCACCCCTCAAGTTCTGCTAACTTCTTCGCCCACAACAGCAACCCCCTCCGAACCCGATGGCTTTGTACAAGAAGGGGGTCCAGCGGTATGTGTGCTAGGCATGTCTCCACTGCTCGCTGGACCCTCACACGAGGGTGATGGTCCTGGCCTCCCTTCTGGAGAAATTATATCCCTGGAACATCCCCGGAGGTCGCTAGAGGCCAGAGCTTTGAGTCAGTGTGCGAAGCTCTCGAGGCGTGCAAGGCCAATGTGAAGTTTTCATTGTAACGTGGGGCACTTATGTCGTGATGCTTTAATGCGTATCTCTCTTACCCTTGTCTTATGGTTGATGGTAGACTTTGATAGTCGCACGCTCCGTGTGGGATGCCGTGAGCTTGAAAGCCCAAAGGCTTCACGAGTGGTTGGGGGTCACTGATGCTACTGTGGAGACGGCTTCACGGGCGAAGGATTCACTAATGGAGCGTGTGCGACTCCTCAAACAGGATAAAGCGATTATTTGCAATTATTTGCTCCTCTTTTGGGGTCTCATCATAATCCCAGCAATGTCAGCCCAATCTAGGATTTATTAATGCAATAGCCTCTTCAAATTCATATTTTAATTTACAATTTGAAATTCTTTTGTAGCCTGGCTTCGTCAGCCGTGAGTCTTGTGACCACGGTTCAAAAACACCATTCAGATTTACAAAACAAAATAGGCTAGGTTAGCACCGTTCATATCTACAAACCAAAAATGGTGAGGGAAGGTATGCGGGGTATGCTGCAACATGGTCCACCCTTCGCACGTGCGCCCTTCACTGTCATTCTAATGTGAAGCAAGGGGGGCTCTGTGGGGGCCTCAATCCTCGGGACCAACTCGAGGTTCGGCTACTCTATGGAAAGGGGGACTGTACATGGGTGACTTATGTGGTGGCTCGCTTGCCATGGCTGCGTTCCTGCACCATACTTTCATGCAAGGCTGCTATGGTGTGGCACTCATGTGTCGTGTGTTCACAATTTTCGTGGACCTCACACCAAGCTTCGCTGTGACCTTGGCTTCGATCGCAGCCTCAGCCCCAGCCTTGGGGTCCATTCATAGGCTTGTCCTCAGCCACACCTTCCACATTGAAGACATAGCACCCCTTTTGCCTTGTTTTCGAGACTAGGACTCCTCGGAGGCCTTCAGGACATTCTTCGCCTCCCCCAAAAGGGGCTCAAAGTTAGTGTCTTGCCTCACCGAGTCCTCCTCTGCAAACGTGTACTTCTCCATTTTGTTGAAGAGTTTTTCCATGGTTCTGATGGGCTTTCTGTCATTGTACTCGATGAGGGGGACCCTTCCTCAAGCTGCGCACAACGACATTTATGATGGTAGTCCTTGTTGATGTCCTTTACTTGGCATCGAACATGTGTGAAGCGCCTAAAGAACTCCCTAAGGGTCTTGAGTGACCCCTGCTTGATCGAAAAGAGTCGGTCCGCATCCACGGGTTCTGAGTAATTGCTTTGGAAATTGTTGTGCATGATGTCATAGACCTACTCCTAGGCGTAAATGGAGCCCAGGGGGAGGGTGAAGAACCTTGACATGGCTACCCCCTGAAGGGTGAGGAGAAGCCACTTAATCTTTGTCGAGCAGTCGCTCACCACAGCCTCAACGGCCATCTCACATAGGTGGAAGAACTCCCTAGGGTCCATGTCACCCTTGTAGGCCTCTAAGGTGGGCATCTTGAAATCTTTGAGATAGGGGCTTCTCTGTAATCCTGGGCTCAGGTGGGACTCGGGGTCCACCCCACCAGAGGGGTGGTGGAGTGGACAACTATAGGCGTGTCCCCGTTGTTGGCCCCTTCGCCTGCAGCCTCCTTGTTCGGTCGTCGGCCCGGGTTGAGGGCCGTAGTCCCGACGCCTTCCCGGGCTAGGGGCGATGAAGGTGTCTACAAGATGAGAGTGGGGGCGGTAAGGGTTGTCCGAAGGTCCTAGAGTCCTCGCATGGCCCTTTGCATGTCTGCCAGCTCCTAACACAAAGCTTCATACGCTAGTGCCGCATCCTCCAAGTCTGTGACCAATCGTGGCACGAGAGTGCTGACTTGCTACTGTATTGGGGGCCAGGCAATGAGGGTGTCTCCCTAAGGAATCCTATCGAAATCGGCTGGGACATCGTCCCTACTTAGGTCGGCCCATAATAGCGCAATGTCGGAGCTGGTGATCACATGCCCCCTGGTTTCTTAGAGTGTGTCGGAGCTCGACAGAAGGGTACCTTCACGATCTCTGAGAAGCACTGGGACCTGGTCACCTCCTGTGAGGGTCATCCATGGACACATTGCCCTCCTGTCAGGAGCTAGTGCCCGCTTCCTCTTCATGATGGTTGCACGCTTGCCTTGCAAAGCCCGAGAGTTGACCACCGCTGCTACTTAACCCTCGGAACCAGTGCAGCTCACCATCTCTTTTAGCTTTTCCCTCAAAGCCATGGCTACCTTCCGCTTTAGTGCCATGAGTGTCTTCAGAATCTCTTGCTTTTATGCCATTCCCTATGAATGTCGCCAACTAGTTTGGTTACGAGACCAAACAGTATAGTAAAGGGGGCTTATAGAACCTGAATGGGCTCGACGAAGCCTAAAGGATGCGAGGAGTGAGTAAAATAGCTCAATTGCATATGTGGTAAATAGTACAGATGCACCTACCCACTCAAATGGTGTCGATGGGCGCTATTTATAGTGCCAAGGAGGGTTGGTGTGTTAGAAAAGTACCATCCTAAAGTGCTACGGTGCCAGGGGTACAAACGTGCTTTTATCCTCACAGCTGTCCATATGTCGATCTGCCTCAGTTTCTGTCAGTTGGTGTATGATGCGCTTATCATGGACATGGTCCACCAAACTAGGCTCGATCTGACGGTAGAAGTGGCAAGAGAGCTGTATCCAACGACTGCTACTCCGTGACCACATGGCTGAAGTCCCTGATGGTGGGGGCCACTCCCACAACAATCCTCATGTGCCTTATTATGGCTTGCAAGACTGAAGCCATGAGATATGAGTTCAGTAGGTATATGGCTCCACAAACATTTTTTTTATGCGATTTGCTTTCATTATTGATCTAATGAAGTTTCTCTAAATTCTAACTGCCCAGATATCTTTTTTAGCTCTTTGCAATAAGTTCAAATCTTATTGATCTTATTGTTAATTGTTCATATAATCATTCTTAAAAACACAAAGTTTCAATTTTCATTGTTATCTGACTGAGTTTCTAATACGAGACTTTTTACCATCCTTGAAAGGTACTAAATTATACATTTTGGGCTAGTACCAAGAGCTACCAAAAGTTTAAAGGGTGAAGATACCAACAGGTACAAGAGTTTAATGGTAATTTGGTGGTTCCTCATGATACCTCTCAAGGATGGTAAAAACTCTATTATGTTATACTTGATTTTGGAGTACAGTTTTTGCAATTTTGGTAATTTGCTTATAGATCCAATTGATAGAAAGCCTAGTTGATCAATAAATAGGTGTGATCTTTGCACCTAATTGGGATTCCATCTCCATGTGCATTTGCTGCTCCACTTTTAAAATGTCATCATCACTATGAGTTTAGTTATCTGAGTGATTTAAATATCATTCAACTGTGGTATCTTTACATGCACCATCAAACTCAATGTTTATTGCTGAATGTTTCTGCAGGATATCCCCTCGTATATTTGTTATCATGTCTAATCCCAATGTTGCTTCTTGCTGCTCGCAGAGGTGATAGCGGTGAAGCTGAGCTATCTGAACCTGAAGATGAATATCCTTTTTGGGTTCAATAACTGATAAGCTAGAGTGGTGCGAGCTGGAAAGAACCCAAATGCATCTCGGCTGATTACTCTTGATCATACGCAGCAAATGAAAGCGACCTGCAATCGCTCGAATTTCACTGTGCCACACCATTTGTCGACAGCAGATCGTCAATCAAGTCAATGCAATGCAAGATGCGCAATTACCGTGTCTGGTACTTCCTTCAACCCCTCTCCTTTGTCTGTAGGCCATTGGAATTACTCAAGCGAGCAATCTCATACTTCCGAATGCAATGGCTTTCTATCATGTTACTGATGCCCTCCAATGATCGAGATACTTGAGTTTACAGATGTATCCACAGATGAAAGCCCTATACTACCATTTGGTCCCTGGCAATACGTGACTGGCACATTGTCCGTGAACATGTTCCTTGGCCCCAGATGTTACTGCGGCTCTGCCTACTGAGTGATGGGCTGTTGAGACTTCCTTGTTGCAGGAACATACATAGGTCCCCCATTCTAGCTCCATGCAGTTCCCATAATGTCCGTTTTGTTTGTGTTGTTTCTCAACAGCAGGAGCCACGTTTTTTTGGCAGTTTGGAACCTCAGGGATGAAGCCTGCATAAACTCATGTCGGACGGTAATTTTCTTTATGGGAAAGCAGTTTTTTTTTACCTATAGAAAAAATTAAGAATTGTGGTCGTAGTGGACTTTCAAGGTTGCCTGGGGATGTTGCATATCCTTCCCTGTAGCAATAGATGATAAATTAGCTTATCCATCTCTCAGAATATCTTTGCCCCCATCATTTACACCACACCAAAGGGGCTCTCCATAAATAGAAGCTGCATGCACTTATGCATTGCATATATGCTTATTTATATATCACATCAAGAAAGTTTAAAAGCCTAGTCTTTGTTCTTATCCAATACTCGCCATTAGCTTCTAGCTTAACTTGATACTATTCGCATAGTGCCAAGGCATATTTGTCGACTTTTTTTCCCTTCCTTTCTGTAGGTTAAAGCTACAGATGAACTCTTGTCCTTTCATTATCTGCAACGTGCACAAATAATTTCCTACCCAACATTTCTATTTCGTCCACCAGTCAAGGGGTTAAAATGTTACTTCTTAAGCAATTCAAACTTACTGATTCAGAGCCAACGAACAGGGCTGAAGCCAAGCGGCAAAAAAAAGTCAACTCGAGTCTCCTAAGCCACCTGAAGGCGACTCAGGACGCCAAGCCCCCAGCCGAGCGTGCCTCCAAGCTCATCGCCTCCCCACCACTACAGAAAAGGACATCACTGTCGGATCAACATCAGTATCACTGCCGGATGTTGACCCGGCACTCCCTAACTGGCAGTGATAGTTGGGACTATCACTGCCGGTTCTTCAACCGACAGTGATAATAATATCACTGCCGGTTTATATTATACAACCGGCAGTGATAAGACTTATCACTGCTGGATTTTTATCCATAACCGGCAGTGATAACACATTATCACTGCAGGTTGTTATTTTTCAACCGGCAGTGATAATCCATATCACTGCCACTTAATATTTTCCAACCGGCAGTGATAAGGTGTTATCACTGCCAGTTATTTCTCTAAAACCAGCAGTGATAAGTACAGTGACATATTATCCTCCAAAACCGGTTACATAATTTTTTTTGTATTATATGTATGATGTAACTCTGTACTATATATATATTGTACAGTACATTTATTCTGTACGGTATATGTTATGCGCAATATTAATGAAGTATTGGTAAAGAATAATTCAAATATATTAAATCATCATAATATTTAACATTAAATCCGAATACTCATTTAATCATGACAATATTAATGAAGTATTTGTAAAGCATAATTGAAATACAGTAAATCATTGTAATATTTAATTATTACATTGTTCATTGACAATCGTTCACATTTCAGTTAATTGTAGCGTGTGGCTCGTAAAACTCGCCCTTCGGGTTGATCACTTCTCGAGCGATGAACCCGACCATACGCTCTCGAAGGGCTTCAACTTCGCTGTCAAGTAGGCTGTTGGTGCCGAGCTTCACACGCTGTCATTGAAGAAAATGATGCATTAATTAGTGTCGTAGTTTTTATAAAGAAAAGTAGGCGTCAACATGTAATGATATACCATCTCGCCGTTGTAGTCGGTACTATCAGTGACGAACGTGTGTATGTGTGTCATTAAGTAGTATGCACATAAATTGTTCCCTTGCGGCTGTCTTAGGCACGGAAAATCGGTTTTTATTCAGAACTTCTTCGTGAATGGACGGTACCGCGTGCTCTTCTTGCGGTATTTTGTGTACGCCCTGTGTATGGTTATTGAAGGACCATGTGGAGGTCCATCCATGTTTGTGATGAGTATTTGACTTTATTTGAGCAAGGTGTGCTCAAGTTTGAGTTTGATTTGGATTGATTTTCAAAATGAAGCATTTTGAGTTGTCTCTGCCAGGAGTGGCAGTACCGGTCGTATGGACGCGGTAGTGATGAGTTGGATGGTTTATTGCATATCATTGTGGGCATTGCTATGTGAAAGGTTGTTTCCTTGTTTTTTATGGTTGCAGGACGACGGTGCTAGGTCATGGTGAGGCGAAGGATGACCGGGACTAGGCGAGGAGAGTCAGAGGTCCAGACGGTTGGGAGATTGCCGGAAGATGATCGGAGACGGAGTTCGGGCAAGCCAAGAAGACAAGGAAAGGAGATGATGCTAGCTAGATGCCGCGTGGATCAATGAGGGCCGTCGGATTGAGGTCTAGTTGATAGGTTAGCGGGTCTAGGTAGTATGCTTTGAAAACCGTGCAAGAAAACCCGGTATGTGTGTGGGTTTTGGGTTAGCCCTTGCATGGCTGTGTGTGTGGGTTTTGGGTTAGCCCTTGCATGGCTGTTTGGCTCATCATTGACCGAACCATATCTAATAAAATTCGGTTTCGTCGTTCGGACACGCCATTCCATTGAGGCGTTCCTGGCGGAGTAAGTTGCGGAACGATTCCACATTGCTTTAGATGATCACCAAACTCTTGGCTCAAGTATTCGCCACCACGATCTGATCGTAAGTGTTTTATTGATTTGCCAAGTTGATTTTGTACTTCATTTTGAAACTCTTTGAACCTTTCAAAAGTTTTAGATTTATGCCTCATTAAATAGATATATCCATATCTACTAAAGTCATCAGTAAAAGTTACAAAGTACTGAAACCCACCCCTAGCAGTTGAGCACATTGGTCCACATACATCTGTATGTACTAGGGCCAATAACTCACTCGTTCTCTCACTAAAACCTGTGAAAGGGGCTTTTGTCATCTTGCCAAATAAACAAGATTCACATGTTTCAAATGATTCAAAATCAAATGAGGTTATAAGTCCACCACCATGGAGCTTCTTCATGCGCTTCTCATTTATATGACCTAAGCGACAATGCCATAAAAAGGTAGGGTTCAAATTATTAGGTCGATGCCTTTTTACATTAATATTATAGACAGGTTTCTCTTCGAGTTCAAGGACGTACAACCCATCCACCATAGGGCAACGACCATAATACATATCATTCAAAAATATTGAACAAACAAAGTTCTTTATTATAAAATCATAACCTTCATGTTCCAAACAAGAAGATGAAATAATGTTTCTACTCAAAGATGGAACAAAATAACAATTATTGAGTTCTAAAACTAATCCTGAAGGCAAATGCAATGGGTATGTGCCTACGGCAAGACCAGCAACTCTTGCTTTGTTCCCCACGCGAAGATCCACTTCTCCTTTTGCCAAGTCTCTACTCTTTATCAGCCCCTGCATCAAATTGCAAATGTGAGCAACCGAACCGGTATCATATACCCATGAGCTGAGTGAAGAAGTAGCAAGATTAATTTCTATAACATTAATACCTGAAGTGGAAACCACATTTCCATTCTTCTTATCTGCCAGGTACTTTTCGCAGTTCCGTTTCCAATGTCCTGATTTCTTACAATAGAAGTATTGGGTATCTGGTTGAGGGCCAACTTTAAGCTTCTGAAGCTTATTTTTGAGGCTTGCGATCTCATCTTGAGCCTTGCCCTTGCCCTTGCCCTTGCTCTTTCCGTTCCCCACCTTAGCCTTCCTCTTTTGAATGCGGTTGTTTTCAACCATCATCACATGATTGGGTTTTTCTTAATGCTTTCCTCGTGACCTTGAGCATCCCATGTAGTTCGGTTAGGCTCTTCTCCATGCTATTCATATGAAAAATCATAATGAATGGCTCAAAGCTCTGAGGCAGAGACTGGAGAATAACATCTGTGGCCAAACCGAGGCTAAGGGGAAACTCAAGTTTTTCCAATCTCTCAATGTAACCAATCATCTTGATCACATAAGGGCTGACCGGACTGCCTTCAGCCAGCTTACAAGCAAATAAAAGCTTTGAGAAACCATACCTCTCAGCTCTTGCTTGGTTCCCAAACATACCCTTCAAGCCCACAATCATATTGTAAGCATCCTGGTCCTCATATTGCTTTTGGAGCTCAGAGTCCATGGTGACTAGCATGAGACAGTGACTCTCTGAAGCATTAACATGCTTTTCATATTCAACCTTCAAATTGCGAGGAGCATTTTTGGCTGGTTCATCAGGAATTGGATTCTCTATAACGTAGTCCTTCTTTTCATGCTTGAGAACAATTCTCAGGTTGCGATACCAATCAACAAAATTAGTTCCATTAAGTTTTTCCTTTCCAAAACTGATCTCAAAGCAAAACCAGTGTAGCAGGAGTAGGAGAAGGTGCCATTGAACTACAACAAAACATGCAAAGATTCTAAGCACTATGTTTATGTAAAAATTTTATTAAACATTTTAATAAAAGACACTCCTATTTTATGTCCCTTTATAGACACATAGTGAGTATTCAAGATCCATATTCATCAAACACTGGTGAGCTTTGGCATCACTGCTAGAAATTTAATGACATAGGTAAGCAACACCTTTGCTAATTACATCTTATGTAACTCTTGTTTGTTGAGTATGAAAATAAGTAATGAATGCCTCCGTCAACTTGACTCATGGCCAGGTCAACCTGCCCCTAGGGCTCACATGAGGGAGGGAGCACTTCCCGTATTCGGGTGCCAATTAAGAAACCTGCCTCATGTGTGTTTTCCTAGACACCAATTGTCTTGTATAGGTTCCTTCATTACTGAAATCAAATCCCAACCACTTATGTCCTCAAGCCCAAAACCGTTTTGATAGCTTGATTAAATCTACCATTGTTATGCGTGATGTGTCCAACACATCCCTATCATCTATTAAGATAGCCATTGATATACTACTTTGGCAGTCATATCAATAACGATCTAAATTCTTGATAGGGGCAACAATTGGATGGACATTTTGATTTAAAATTTTAACTATAGGGATGAACAAAATCTACTAAGAACATGGCATCACATGCAATGAGCATAAAGAAAATAGCAAGGATTAAACACACATCCACAGAAAATCAAAATAAGCTGTGAAATAGCATGGCCCTTAGCATTAAGATCTCCATCATCATGCTTGTTTGTTCACCTTGCCACCTTGCTTGATTTGTTCACCTAGCCACCTTGCTTGATACCATCGTCTTCATCATTATGGATGCAACACCTTACAACTTTTGATAATGAATTTTACATGAGGGTTTGAAGCATCACAAGTCGACACGCAGGTCGTTATACAATTTAAATAGCCTTATGGCTTGACACGGCACGCAGGCCATGTGGAAATTACATGCATCACATACACATAGGCCATACTATTTCACATAATTCCCTGCAAAAACGAGTTAAACAAAAGCAACACTACGACTCCGGGGTACGTTTCAGAAACCCTGATTAGCTTGGTCCCATATGGATATGTTTCAGAAACCCTGATGGCGGTAACCCGACCGGTAAGGGTAACGTCGTACCATGAACGGACACACCCAAATCAATATTGAATCGGTTTGCGCTTACCATGGATCAATTAGATTGACCCAATCCAACTCAATCTGATTGGCTTGGTCCCATATGGATACGTTTCAGAAACCCTGATGGCGGTAACCCGACCGGTAAGGGTAACGTCGTACCATGAACGGACTCACCCAAATCAATATTGAATCGGTTTGCGCTTACCATGGATCAACTAGATTGACCCAATCCAACTCAATCTGATTGGCTTGGTCCCATATGGATACGTTTGAAACCACGATGGCGGTAACCCGGCCGGTAAGGGTAACGTCGTACCATGAGCGGACTCACCCAAATCAAGATTGAGTCGGTTTGCACTTTCCTCAAACCCTAAACCGATCGATCTCATCGATGGCTGCGTCACCAATTCATCACATGAACCGGCTGAACATGTAATAGATCCAATCTACTAACCTCACACATCATATGTGCAACATCGAGATCACAAAACTATACGAGATGGCTCGATACCATGAAGAGGAGCGTGATATGCTACACTAGCAAAAAAATCTACCGCGTAACGTAAAGCTACTCGCAAGAAGGGATCACAGATAAGATTACCACTAGGCGCGCGATTGCGGAATCTTCGCGACGTCGATGTAGTGGATCGTCCTCGCCGCGATTGTTGCGTCGATGGAGCGGATCGTCCTCGCCTCGCCGTGGATCGTCCTCCCACGCCGATCGCAGCAGCGTCACCGCGATGATCCACACGTCCAGGGATGGAACGCCGTGCGTCGGTGTGCAAGCACCTGGTCGCTCGGCAGGGGCAACGAGAAGAGGAGGCTAGGGTTTCGAGTGAATCACTTCTAAACCGTGGGAAAAGCACACCCTGCGCCCACCCTCCTCCCTCCTTATATAGCCACGAGATGAAACCTAAACCAAGGCCCATCAGTGTGCTAAACCCACGATGTCCATTAATTATGGATCCAATCCAAATTAATGCGTCCCAGCCCATTAAGTGTGTGACCCTGCAGGTTCACGTACGTTTGGACATGGATTCGAAAAACTCCTTTTCAATCCAATAGTTGGTAGCGGCTCCTTGCAAAGTATGCCAACTCCCAAACATACTATGATCAAATCGGATAGAACCTATCAAAAGTACTCATGTAATAATCCCTTTGCCAAGTATATGAAGATTGAACTCAAGGCGAGAAGCATGTCATCCTTTGATGATTCAATCCATCTCTCGTATCCGTGATATATTAATAAGTTGTGATTGACTCCTCAATCACGGCATGGCCATGCACTTCCTTAATCATATCACACGAGTGGCCTTGTCATATATCTCCGTTTCATTGGAGTGGCAAATTCCATCTTGACTGCTCACTTCCCTTTGCACGTTTCATAGTAAACATGAAAGCTACCTTTATAACTATCCGGTTAGGAAGTAGTATTTGATAGCCCCAAGGAAAACTATTACACATGTAGGGAATATGACAATCTCAGGTCTAAGGATCATACATCTACTAGGTATGAGATACACTGATGACACATAAGAATGAAACATTCTCGCAGTGTCCAATTGCGGGTCTATCTAACCCATGTTCTTCAACATGCGTCCACAATGTATAGATGATATCTCTATATCCCATGATCTATGAAGCATGATCATCGATCACTACATGTGCTGATCTATTCATCGTTGTCCTATACGATGATATCCGATCAGAGATATTTATCGAATTATATCAATAAGTAAAGAGCTTCATAAGCAAGTCACATACTTGTTGATCAATACAATGATATACATTCATTGGACCAATAATCATATTATTATTCATAAACATAGTTATGTTACAATCATCTAAATGATTGCCTCAAGGGCATAGCACTAACAGCGAGAGGGGCCACAAGCGCGCAGGTGGCAAAGCCCGCGCCCCCCAGGACCCAAGAAGCCGAGGTTCTTGCCGTGCGAAGTGGAGGTGCTGACGTCAAGCATGTTGGACTTCTCGTCGCTGGCCCTGGAGAGCCCTGTGACACTGCTCCTGCCGCTGCCGAGATCAGAGGAAGCTACTGCATCCGAGAACCGAGCCATCACTGAGAAGGGCTTCTACCTCCATCCGTCCCCGTGCAGCATTGCCAGCGCTGGCGGCAAGTTGTAGCCCAAGTCTCCCTAAGCATCCGAGACCAGGCGCCACTTAGCTGCAGTCGGGCTTCCTCGCTGAACCGACCGAATATAACCTCTTTCTCAATAGATCTGGCCGGTTCTGGTGGTCTGTGGCTGGAGTCTAGGTAACAGTGTCTAGGGGGATCATCGGTGGTGACAGGATCTAGCCTCCTTCTATGTGGCTGCTTGTCTTTGACCGGTGTGCTTTGTTCGTTGATTGTCTTTGGCTGGTGTGCTTCATCATTGGCCGTTGTCGGTGTTTTGGCTGTGTTGGGCCATGCGAGCATGATATGTTGTGGTGGCACGGGTGGCATGTTGCGACTGCAGTGTGGTCACTTCAGGGCGGCAGTGTAGCTCAATTCATACATGAGGGTGGATTGAGCTTGTCGCGGTGCGGTCGACGCGTCTTGGGTACAGTCGTGGCTTGCGGAATGCAGATGCTTAGCTCCACAGTCTCCTCTATTTCGACTATGTCGGTCCATTGGCCAGCATGCTTGTGGCGAAGGATCAACCTTCTTGAGTTATTGGGGGTGTTTGTTGAAGACTGTTGCCTTGAGGTATTGCAAGCCATCGTTGTTGGGTCGTGGTCCTGAGGTGCAGCTCACCCGACCTTAGTGGAGGCCCTATGTTGCAGTTTGGTCAAGGGCCTTTTGTGCAGACAAGCTGTTCGATCAGCCCGTAGGAGATGGGGGGAGGAGTTATGTTTCCTCAACGTGTTTGATGAAGCTTAGGGTGTCCCGATCTTTCAACGAGAACGATAACTATCGATTTGGTGGAGATGACGTTGACAATCCGACTACCCCGTGCGACGACAAAGTGCCTTAGCAATCGCTACACCAACTCCGGAGGGTTATTGACCTTGCTGGAAGCTCAATCAACCAGAACACGAGGTTCTATTCCTGCGGTAATCGAAGAACAAGCAAGAATATGATAAAAGCAATCTGAAATTGCAAATAAGAATTGAGGTTCACGAATATATAGATCAAAATGTGGGGTTCCGTGTGAAAGACCATGTAGAGGTCTATCCTTGATGGTGATGAGTAATTGACTGTGGTTTAGCATGTTGTGCTTGAATTTGAGTTCGGTCTCATTGGATTTTCAAACTAGAGCAATTTGAGTTGCTAGTTGGAGACCAGTCGTCCGACCCCGAGTGGTCGGGGCTTTGTGTAAGTTCAAGCTCCATTGGTTTTGATGATTGGTTTAATATTAATGTTTAATCATTGTTTAATGACAAATCCAATCATTATGAGACTAACATGTTCTATTGAACCTTATTCTTATTAGTCTCATATTTGGATGGAAAATGGAAAACCTAAGGTATGCACTTGTATTCAATTCAATTATCTATATGCATACTTAGAATTCAAGTTAAAGTATGAACTCTTCCGTTGCTTTAGTCCAAATATGTGCATTATGTTCCTAATTCATATATACATGAATGCACACATCTAGGGGGACTTGATAATTTAACTTGATGTTTCAATTGTATTGATCCATGTCCTCTTGTCATATAATATAAAGGATCAAGACCTTGAAACAATCTTTTGAGTATATATAACTTGTGTTGTTGTAATATACTCATGCTAATATAGGATAAACTCATATGCAATCTAAGTTTGATTATGTGCATATTGATTCTATGATCAATTTGTTATATGCACATACTTAATAGAGTTTATTCTATAGTTGATGGTCTCAAAAGTATCGATCCCTTCCTTCCATCACTCCAACATTATGGATCATTACTAACCATCACATTGAGTATATGAAACTTGTGTAGTTATATATACTCATGATAATTTAAATTAAATTTAAATTGAGTTCGGTTGTCTTTTAATCAAATCAAAGAACATTTCATCATGTGTTGATGGTGTCTCTTTGTTGATTAAGGACAAGCGAAAAGTTCTTGAGTATAATGAAGCATTAGTTGCATCGAAGTACTCAAGACACAATTAATCATTCAACTTAATTGGGGTTGTGCTCAATAGATCTTAGAGGCATCCGTTATGTGTTAATGGAGTGCAAGTGATGATTGAGACAGCCGTGTTTGTTGGACTAACATCTTCCATGAGTTGTGAAGTAGGTTGAGTCCAAGATAATGAAGAATCGGGAAGAAGAAGAAGTCATCATGTGTTGATGAGCTTCAAGAGGTGATCTCGAAGTGAAGAGAAGAGCTAGAAAAGGTTCATCATGTGTTGATGAACAAGATGAAGAAGATGTGATCCTGGAGAGAAGATGATTGGAAATCATAAAAGCTCCAAGTGGATCGCAAGAGGCAAAGGTATAACTAGCTAGGGCTAAGGATGTGTTCCTAGTCTTTTGCCGGTCTCAGCGTTTGGATGGGAGACCGGATTGCTAGTTAGGTCGCCGTACTATTAAGAGGGGTTGAGTCTTTTAGCTTGAGCTTCATCATGTGTTGATGAACTCAATCCGGTTCACTCTAGCTCACTCTCTTGTTTGGTGTTTGCATGAAGCTAACCATTTGGCATGTGTTGCAAATGGGTGAAGCTTGTGCATTGGATTTTGTATGAGCTAAATATTTGCATGTGTTGCAAATAAGGGTGCTCATACTTGCATCTTAATTGAATCTTATTTGATTTGGTTATTGCTTGGAGCTAAGTTGTGCATGTGTTGCAAAAAGGAGAGAGCTCAAGCAATTTAGTTTAAAGTGGTTGCATGGAGCTAGAGATTTGCATGTATTGCAAATAGAGAGCTCATGCTTTGGTGTTTTAGCTTGTGATTGGATCATGTGTTGATCATCACAAGGCTAAGCTTAGTTTGGTTACAAAATATGTTTTTGGCTTGTTATTTGCAAATGTGTTTTGCAAATAAGTTGGAAGTTATAAGGTTCGATCCTAGAGCATGTGTTGGTATTTGCAAATGTGTTTTGCAAAGTGTCGGGATCATGTGTTGATCCTTACATGGCTAAGAGGATTGATCTTATAGGTTCGTGGTTTATTTGCGAATGTTTTTTGCAAATAAGTTGGAGTTGTTATTTGCAAATGAACTTGAGATTATGGGTTTCGATCCTAGAGCATGTGAATAGGGTTTGCAAATGTGTTTTGCAAATTGACTTGATCATGTGTTGATCATCACATGGCTAAGAGGATTGATCTCATAAGTTCTTGGTTTATTGGCAAATGTGTTTTGCAAATAAGTTGTGCTTAATGAGATTCTTTGGAGTATGTGATTAACATGTGCAAATGTGTTTTGCATAGTGTTGTGATCATGTGTTGACCTCACATAGCTCAAAGAATAAATCTTTAATGGTTTGGAGAAAAGTTTTTGTGAAAAACAGTGTTTTCTCCCTGAGGCCGGTCGTTCCGCCCTTGTAAGGCCGGTAGCACCGGGGTCCGATGCTACCGCAGTTTGGCCGGTAGCACCGGGAGGCCGGTGCTACCGTCTCTCCGGCCGGTGTGAAAAATCCAGAGAGGGATGTTTTTGGGTGGGTTGGCAGTCCGATGCTACCGCTCATGGTAGGCCGGTAGCACCGGAGGTACCGCCCCTCTGGCCGGTGTGAAAATTCCAGAGAGAGGTGTTTTTGAGTTCGGCTCGGGTCCGGTGCTACTGGGATGAAGGCCGGTGCTACCGCCCGAGCGGTAGCACCGCTCCTAGTTGGCCGGTGCTACCGGATTTCCTACAACGGCTAGTTTTGTAACCGTTGGCGTGGAGGCCGGTGCTACCGGTCCCAGTTGGGCAGTAGCACCGGGAATTTTGGCTTTGTCCAGAATTCCCCCCCAATGGCTAGTTTTGGCTTGGAGGCTATAAAAGGAGGCCTTGGGGGACAAGGGCAAAAGGTTGGTTGTGTGCTAGAACATTTGGGTGTTTGTAGGAGTTGTGTGCATGTGTTGCCCTCTTCCATTTGCTTCTTAAGCTAGTGTGAGCCTCTAATTGCATGTGTTGCAATTAGGAGAGGATTGAGAGTCTCTTGTGCATGTGTTGCACTTAAGGAGGATCCTAGTGCATGTGTTGCACTTAGGAGGTCACCGGAGTGCATGTGTTGCACTAGGTGAAGTTCAAGCGGAAGGCTTGGCTTGTTACTCTTGGTGTTTGCCGATACCTAGACGACGTAGCGACGTCGTGCGCGGGAGCTCTCAACGGAGGTTGTGAGAAGCCCCGACAAAGTTTGTGAAGGTTGGAGCTCGCCTACCCGGGAGGGAAAAGGAGCTACCACTAGTGGATTCGAGGTGGATGCTAAGGTCGTGGAGCCGGTCCAATGTGTTTGGGCTAACCTCAACGTGGACTAGGGGAGACCGGCAAGTCTCCGAACACCACGGTAAAAAGTTTTGTGTCTCTTGTGCTTGCATTGTGTTTGTTATTTATGTTCAAGCGATTTATATTCATAGAATTAAATTGATTGATTGCTTGTCTTTAGGATTGCATATTCTTGTTAGAGACTTAATTAGTTAGTGCGCATAGTGAGCCTAAAAAATTTAGGCCTTGATTGTCAAAACCTTAGTTTATCGCTTCCGCATTAATATTTGTTAAGGTTTTGGCATTAGGGAAACTAGGGGTGAATTGCTTTGTAGAAATTAGCGAGAGAAATTTTAAAAGCCGCCTATTCACCCCCCTCTAGTCGGCATCCTCGACCTTACACTTTGGCTGGTCGGAGACGATCGTCGACCCGAGTGGTGCAGGTTTTGGTGGTCGGAGACCGGTGGTGATTCTCAGTGGTCGGATGGAGACCGATGATCGACCACGTGAGGTCGTGGTTTTCTTTGGTCAGCATAATGTATATCATTCTGTTGAGATCAAAATGTGATTACATGTGTTGTTGGACTTTGCTATGTGATGTGTTTTCTTGTCTTCGATGGTTGCAGGGCGACGGTGCTAGGTCATGGTGAGGCGGAGGATGATCGGGACTAGACGAGGAGCGTCGGAGGTCTAGTTGATAGGATAGCGGGTCTAGTTAGTGTGCTTTGAAAACCGTGCAAGAAAACCCGTTATATGTGTGGGTTTTGGGTGAGCCCTTGCATGGCTGGTTGAGTGGGTTAATCCTAGCCCTTGATGAGTGCTCTAGGGTTGAGGGACTCATCCAAGGGTGGTAGGTGGCCCATGAGTAGTATAAATAGGGGTGGAGGGGTAGCTTCCTCCCCTTGAAGGTTTTGAGGTTTTTGATGCTCCTTTGAGCTTTGCCCACATGAATGTGAGGCTTTGTAACCTCTCCTTCCAGAAATGAAATGTTCTCCATTTATGTTCATGTTTCATTTATTTATGCATTTACTCTACGCATTTAAATTACGCAATTTAAATTCTGTATTTACTTGCAATTTACATTTACGCAATTTGGATTTGCCTCCTCTCCTTCTACATGCTTACGAATCTTTGTTGAGGTTGATGTTTGATGAATGATTCTTCTTCTATATCTTTGTTTCAATCATCTAGGCTATCCATGCGTTCTTGTTGCAAGAACTTGATCTTTTGCATTCTTGAATGTTTGATCTTGTAGAATGCGTATCCTAGAATTTCTTTGTGTTCTCTTGCTTGCTGGGACGTGTGGGAAGTCATTCAAGATCACTTTGATCATCAAAACCCCACGAGCAAGCCTTGATCGAAGTTCTTTCGATTTTTGTCGAAACTTGGTATGTTCTTCGTTCTCGGGCATAAAGGTCAGAACTTTGACATCAATCCTTGTGATTGAAGGTTGGAATAAGTTCCTGACATCCCAAGGACCTTATCTACCAAGTTTGGTTGAGTTTGGATTAACGGATCAAAAGATACATCAATTCTCCCACTTGATCCCGTGCTGAAATCGCTGTTCATTTGCCTAATTTCACTGTAGCTACAGTAAGCCGGTAGCACCGGCCCCAGAGCGCGGTAGCACCGGACTCAGGCTGATTTTCTTGGAAATTGACTCTTTCGCTTCCATTTGATTATCTAGGGGTTTGGCTTGGTTTCTTTGGGTGAAAAATCTGCATTTGTGATCCTCCTAAGGGATATATTTTTATTTTGGGATCATTCACCCCCCCTCTGATCGCCATCTCGGTCTTTTACCGTGAAATAGTCTCAATAGGCGGTCGTTCGATACGTCTAAAAGACAATGTAGTTTGGCCCTAGGCTAAAACAATTTTCAACTAAAATCCTAAGTGTCTAAGGTGGCGGCTACTGAGTATATGAGAGTGAGGGATGTGAGAGGGTCGAGCTAGGGTTATGTGCAGCCAGGGGGCGCACACAACCTGGGCTTGGGCCCCCATACACTTGCAAGGCCCGAACAGTCTAAAACAGTATCGTAGTATATTATTATGATGATTCTAGCTGATCCATGATGAATATAGTGCTAGGACTAGACCCATTAGAAAGGTCTCGTTATAAGCTTTTGATCAAGTCCAAGATCACCCAAATCGGAGTCTGTATGCAAAAGATATTCATATTTGAAGTTGGTGCTATCCCAAGAGGCCAAATTGGATTCTAGAATATGATGGATTTGATATCTCTCTCTTCTTGGCCCATGGATGACGTGTTGGAGTTGGTCCAACCAGGTGTGGTTGTATCCGTAGTAGTGATGTCCTTATCATCCTTCCCTTCTTGAATTTGAGTCATCCTCGATTCATGCTCACCTTTTAGCTCGTCTTCAGCACAAAACATCATAATATAGGTCTTGCATTTAATTAAATAAAATTGTAGCACCGCCTCTTTATATATTTTAAACATAAGAGAGATATTCAGAGGATTCACTTGATAATTATCTACATAGCTCAACATTTCTTTCTAGCATATAAAGACATAATGAAAGCTAGCTGATACGGATATGAGAAGCTACACCAAAATCAATATCAATGATTTTATCATGCATATGCCATACCAATAGAAAGATCTGGCAGTCTAGTTTCCAGCGCTTCAAACCATGCATCGTTTCGACTTCCGAAGCAAAAGTTATGACCATTTAAGTGCAAGCTGCAAATGTTGTTTTGTGGGTGCGCGAGATTAAAAGAAGACTCCTCAAATGCTCCACCAATATGACCTTTCACATACCTTCATTAGTATTTGTGTTCATACCTAACTAGGAGGGTTGCTCCCAGTATAAATACCCCATGTACTCCTCCATTGTATGCAGTGAAAAGTGAAAAATATTGTTACAAGTAAATTTTAGAATCAGCCACCATAACATCTTCCCCACCATGGAATGGTTGTATAGAGGGATCCTTATCCACCCCATTCGTTTGACGACAACCTTTCTGTGCTTCCAACTTAGTGCGTGGTTGTGTGGATTGGGAACTTAGAGTGTGGTTAGGTGAATACTTATCACAGGTCATTACATCGGCAGTGGATAGCCCCAAGATTGACGAGTTGCACTGTTATTTTGGCTGTTTACAGCTAGTCATCTTCCTTTTTCTTGCTCTCATGCCGTGAAGGTCGGGCACCCCCGTATCATTTGGTATCAGAGCTCCGGTTGCCACGGTGAGAGCTAGTAACCATTTAGTATCCTTGCAAGCTCAATTCAATATTTGGTTGTCAATTCCAGATTAGTGGTGATCTTGGATGCTTCCTCCCTTCCTTGAAGGAAAACCATCCTCGGTTTTAGACAAGCTGGAGAAAAAACAAGCAACAAAAAGGAAAACGTGTACGCAACATATATGTATATATCCCATATTTCATTATTCTTTTTGTTTGGCATAATGCAATTTACATAACAGCAATGAGGAAATCAGATTTAAGCAAAGCACCTTTTCTCAAAATTTTGCAACTCAATTTGTGATTATAAGTGAAGCATATAACATAAATATTAACATATTTCAGTTTGCAACTTAATTTGCAAATATAAGTAAAGCACATATCTGTCCCTGTCCTTGGATAAATAATACTCATGTTTTGTAAGTCTCGTTCAAAACATAGATGGGCAAAACTACAAGTTTTGACAACAAGCATAGCTCATTCATATGATCAGATTGTAAACAAGCAATATCAAACCATACCAACAGCGGTGACGCAATTTTAATGGGCTTTCACTCATCAACTACGACATGCTGATGTGTAATATAAGTCAATGTACTAAAATTCGAACAATGGGGTAGCAAGCAATGGTTATCACACATATCAGAAAATTTTGATAGTGCCTCACATGAAACAAGCTGTTGCATACAACTAGAATTGTCCAAAACAACAAGCTTCAATGTAGCAAGTTTATCACAAGTTATGCATATTCTATAAATAAGAAACTTGCCATCTATGCCATAATCCCCAAATAAATTGAATTTAAAATAATAGGCATAGGTGCTAGATAAAGACTAAAAAGATGAAATTTTAGAAATCTTATCCATAGCACAATTCAAGCTAACAGGCTCATTCAACATGATTTGCACAAAACAGTGGCAGCAGATATTCTAGCTATCAGTTCCTTATGAGTAATCAGCACCGCATGATCAAAATTATAAGCATGCAATTCACATGGTTCTACAATTGTGGCACAAGGTGGTAACTCACTTGAATTAAGTACAACAGGAATATACTCACAAATTTGCTCCCTTTCTTGCTATAAAATCAGATATGTACCATGGTCATTGGCGTCCTTCTCAGAAGAAGTAGGTTCCTCAAACCTTTCACTTGATAACATAGGTTTTTCAACTTGTAGCTCCCCTTCTTCAGAAGTAACCTGCATATCAGATGGAACAGCAACAACAGAAGTAATAAAAGTATATTGGATTACGTTAGTAGAATCATCCTCACATGTGCTATCCTCTACTTCACTCGAATTTTCTGGTATTTCTTTCGTATGCTCAGGGTGTATGCTCTTATTAAGGTTTGGTGCAGTGCATGCAACAGGAGTAGCATTTAACTTTGTGAGAACTTGAACTGTGGTTGATTGTCTTCTCTGCATTTTCCTTTCAGCTTCACATGAAAGATTAAGCAAACATGACATAGAATTGAATTCTTTACAAGATATCATGATCTGAATATCAAAATCTAGTCCATAATAAAAGTTGTTCATCCGAGTCTTTTCGATCACTTCTAACCCACAACTCAAAGATCTACTCTGAAATTCTTGGTAGTACTCATCCACAATTTTGCTACCTATTCTAGATGTTGCAATTCATTCTGTAATTGGCGAGCAACTTATGAAGGAACAAGTCTAGCTCTCATAATTTTCTTCAATTTAATCCATGTGCTAGGGATGTCCTGATTTTTACGCATATAATTATTCCACCAAAGAGTAGCAAAATTAGTAAATCCACTAGTAACAACCCTAACCTTACCATGCTTAGGAATTCCATGTTTATTAAATGATTGTACTACACCCAAGTAAGATAACCTTCAGGATCATATTTACCACTAAAAATGGGTACGGTGAACTTATTTTTGATATGTGTGCTATACCGTCGTACCTCCCGTGGTGGTGAAGCTATGCTCATGCGCTCTTCCCATCTCGAAGTGTGAACTACCTCTTCTCTTAGGATGTTGTTGGCCCAAGCAATACGATGTTGAGAACCTACCATTGTTAGTGAAGACAAGAAACAAATCACAAGTATATGTCCCTACCAATCTCTAGGATGTGGTGGTTCAAAAGTCGCTCACACTCAAGCCAATATCAAGTTCTTACCATGCGAACAGGTGGTGACTGACAACCAGTGGTGTCAAAAACCTCGAAGATTGGATGAAGCGATTGCAAGGTAACAAACACCTATTTGGCAAGTAGAAGGTGGAGCTTGGACATGCAATATTTATTTCCTATGCAATCTGATAATTCTAGTTATTGTAATGATAAGTAATGACCCAAACTAGAATTCACAAGCCCTAGTTGCCGAACTCAAAGATATAAGTGAATTTCAAGACAACTCATGCGCAAAGATGATGGAACTTAATGCAACCAATGGAATGAGCTAAATAAGAATAATTTCAGCACCAAAACTCATGTTGCATAAGTTACGGAGAGACGCTAGCTAATTGCTTCAGAAAAGGTAAAAGGGCACAAGATTGCTCACTAATTAATACAATTGTACAATCTGAAAATAATGAACACAAATTAGGGTTTTGCCCAATGTAGTGATGCCGACCACTGTTATGTTTTCTTTTCTTTTCTTTTCTTTTTCTTTTTTTGCCTTTTGGCTCTTTATTTCTCTTTTCTTTCTTTTGTTGACTTTCGGCCAACACTAATATGAACAAAGTTCGATGTCACAAGACAGTATGATATGATAATTCAAGATTATGCAATGTATCAAGTAGAGCATCCCTAAGCAATATCAACAAGCTAGTTTCAAATAGGATCAAAGTATTCACAAGGGATGAATTGGTTTCCAATGGTAGGTGTACTGGTATTTTTGGGATTTTATGCTATATAGATGCTACTGTACTCAAAGGAACAAGCTTAAACTCAGAACGATCCAAGAAACCATAATTCAGTTTTTCTAGGGCAGCAAAGTTGTTGCCTAGATTAAAGTTTGAAAACCACCAAATTTGGATGGTTCACTATGGAATGAATTGAAGCTTATGTCCTCAACTTTCAATAGAGTACAAGAATATGTAATTTGGAGCACGGGTGTGAAAGTAATGGCTCAAAAATCGAACACCACAAAATAGTCCCAATTTTAGCCTGACATGACCGATCCAAATCCGAATTAAATTTGGTTTGAAAGAGTCCGAATCACAAAGGTCATCCAAAAATATTTTTGTAGAGGACTCTTTAAGGATTCAGGAAAGTACAAAAATTTCTCAATCGGAGTTCGGACATGAGAATTATGATCAAAACACCGAACCGATCTGGATTGAAAGTACAACTTGCTTCATCAACTTGACGTCCATATTAAACTAACTTGGATATGGAATTAGAGTCTGTGCCCAACTAGGTTTCTTTAGAGCTCGTTCCAAGGTTTCAAGAAAGTGCATGAACACTAGAATTCGAGCTCATATGCGAAAGTTATGAATAAAACAAAGCAATGGATAGATTGAAAGAAAAGCTACGCGAAGGAAAAACGACCAGCAACTAAAACAAGGACTCTAATGGATCAAAACCTAACAAAACACACTAAAATAGCAGATTGAATCTAATGGTTGAATTTTTATGGAGTAATTTTTAATTTAGGACAGAAGACAAAAACTAATCTAGGATACTGAAATTCTCATCGATCAACGAAAGCTCTGATACAACTTGATGAGGCTCAGGGTGTCGAAATCTTTCAATAAGAATGACAACTATCAATTTGGTGGAGATGACGTTGACGATCCGACTACCCCATACGATAACGAAGTTCCTTAGCAATCACTACACCAACTCCAGAGGGTTATTGTAACATCCCAATTTTTGCATTTCTTGATTTTAATATGCATTTTATATTTTTATGAATTTTCTAGAATGTATTTGAATTAATTTGTATTTATTGATTCTAGAATTTTCTGGATTTTTCCTGATATTTTTGCTATTTATTTGGGCTTTATTCATTTTGCTGATTTATTTTTATTCGAAAATGTTTTAAAAGTGTGTGAATAGTGTTTGGGCCAAAATCCATTGGACCCGGCCCATCTCCCTCGCGCTGGTAGCCCGTCAGCCTGCTTGGCGAAACCCTAGCGACGTGGTTCGTTGGATTTGATCCAACGTTCGCCATTTGTCGGCGTCACTGCTTCACCCGAGCCGTTGGATCGCCGTCGCATGAGCGCATGGGATGGAGCCACGTCGTCAATCCATATCACTGCCAGACTCCGTCGTTGCCATAGTCTCCTTCGCATATTTCGCAATGGATACAGACTTCGAGGGCGCTATTTAATGCGTCGTTGCCCACATTGGATTCGCCGCAACCCGCTGCATCATCTGGCCAACGCACGCTCGCCGAGATGTGCCCTAGCCGCCTGCTACTCACCACCATGTCCTTTCGTTGTTCCCGCCATCATCGAGACCTTTCGGCCATGTTGAAGCCCGGAGTTGAACTCATCGCGTCGAGACCAATCTGCCCGACCAATCCACTTCGTCGTTTAGTCACCGGAGTGCTGCGCTGCCGTCTTCGTTCTACTCTCCAGTGAGCAACTGCCGTCGTGCACCATGGGCACCGATCAAGCTTCACCGGTCGTTCGATCAACTCGAACGGACCGGATGCTGCCACGTGTGCACCTAGCATTTCGCCCCCGTTCGATTGTGGCCGTTGGTGTTGGTTTGGGCGGACGTGATCTCGCCACGTGTCAGAGACAGGGGTAGCCGCGTCGCCTCACCGTTGTCACTGCCTCGAAACCGTCAGATTTGGACCGTTCGATCGTGATCGTACCGCGCACCGAGCCAATCCTGCGTTGCCATGTGTCGCGCGAGGACCGAGGAGTCACCGTTGACGTCGGCGATGACGTCGCCCGTGGTCTGTCCCATTGTCAGTGGCTATATGCTGTGGATCGAGTCCACCGTGGACTCGGGTGCGTTCGTGGACCCGGTCCATGGACCGTGGACCCACATGTCAGCCTAATAACGATTTTCCAGAGAAAGTTTTTATTTATTAAATTAGTTTATGACGTCAGCAGTTACGTCAAAAATATATTTTCCTTTAGAAAAATTATTCGGCCAAAATTGATTTCTGTGCTGACGTCAGCATGACATCGTAAATTCTATTTTTTAGTACAAAAATAATTCGTTTAATTCGGATTTTTCTATGTTCTGATTTTTCTTTTATTTCAAACTTTAACTAGCTCGTTCTTGCTCATACAAACTCCGATGGAGGTGATTACAGTTTCTAAATTTTTTTAAAATTAAGCTCTATCTAATGGTAAATTTTATTTAATTTTTGGAGTTGATTTTGCTCTCTATTTTTGGTATTTATTGATTTATCTTTCGTTTCGCATAGACGTCGAGTTGCCTGGTGAGTTTATGATCAAGGAGCTAGCACAAGAACCAAGTCCAAAGTAGGATCCAGAGCTCTTTGAAGGCAAGTTGTGCTTTGATCATGTTGAACCCATGTTTAAAATATTATATTATTTCAAATTATTGCATATTAATTCAATTACTACTTGTTTCAATTATGTTGGGTATAGTTATTCATCCAATCGTGATATATCCACCTTGTCATGTCATATGTCGTATTTTATTTGTCACCCTAGAATGGTTTAATATTAGTTGGTAGCTATAATTGCCAATGTGGGTAGCTAGAACACATGTAGTGTGCTTAGCCGTGCAACGAGTCATCATTTTATATGAAAGATGGTTAATCTTGCTTAATGATTATGGAACGTGTTTATTAACTTGTGTGTCGGGTGTCGTCACACAATGTTTTTGTTGATGATGGCACGTGGTGTATGGTAAAACAACTGGGGTAGTAAAATGATTTAGACTGAGGTAAGTGGCAAGTATTTGTGATGGGCCAATGTGGCACTTGGGCGGTCGCATTTCTTTTAATGGTATATGGTTGTTTATGTTAATGATGGTTTTTGATTAGTCTTGCCTTGGTTAATTAAGGACTTAACCTTGCAAGAATTTAAACTGAGTCATTCATACAACCACAAGTCTGGTATGGGACAGATCTAACTGATTAATTTGTTATGTCCAAGCTTTGGTACTACTAGTGGTGGTGTGAGTCCCGGGTTGTGGTAACCAGTCCTCGCACAGGTAGTCTCAAATGGCGTAAGAGGGGGACCCTGGATGTGGGTAACCAGTCCCACTAGTGTTGAAACCTTAGCGGGTAGTACTGGGTTTAGACAGGTATTGGAAAAGCTTTGTTATAATCACTCGCCTTTGTGGTGTATAGTTGTATCTTATGGAAAAAGTGTATAACCTTTGCTAAGTGTCAAACTTATTCAAATAGCCGTGCTCACGATATTGAGCATTGCTCGGTGATTACAATCAAGGGTTAGATTTTATTAAAACAAATGTGGGCATGGAGGTTGTATGCCTGTGGAAGTTGGAATATGGTTTACAGTTGTGAGTTGGTTTATTTGGGAAATAACTGAGAAATTTAATGTTGTTATTATTTGTTTTTACTATCTTTTAAATCTATTTATGCTATTCATTTATAAATATTTTTTTATGCAAATTAACTATGTCAGCTATTCCTTTGTAATAAGCCCTGCATATAGTATATTAGACTTGCATTATGTGCCCAACTTGTTGAATGCTTTATGTACTCGCCCCCTTGTAATAAAACCTCACCAGTTGGAGAAGAAGCTATGCTTGCTTTTGAAGAGGAGTTTCAGGAAGGAGCAGACAACTAGGGTGCGAACCTTGTCAATTGCCTGTGGCAAATTGAAGGGTTACTATGAATAAATTTATCTCCGCTGCAATTTATTTATTTTTCAGTCTTAACTCTGCGTGGCGTATTCATGTAAGGTAGACCATAAGATCGTCTAACAAGTTATATTTAATTGATGAAGTCTTTATTATGATATCGATGAGTATGATTGTGATATTGTAACATCCCAAAATTCGCCTAAACATTATTTTATTATCGTTTGTGCATTTTATGATTTTCTGGGATTTATTTGGATTTTTCTAAATTTATTTGAATTAATTGCAAATTAAGTGTTTTGGCCTTCTCTTGAAAACTATTTAAATTTATGCAAAGTTAAAATAAAGTTTTGCCAAAAATATTTTATTTGAGTTCAAAATGTCTCAAAGTATTTTTGAGAATTTTCTGGGATTTTTCTTGATAATTTAATTGCCTAAAACTAAGTAAATAAATTTATGTATTTATTTAAATTGGGAAAACCCGGAAAACATTGTGAATAGTGTTGGGCCAGGCCCATCCACTGTGCGGCTTTTGGCCCATGTTCTAGAACTGGACCGAGGGCCGTTGGATCCTCATCTGAGGGTTGATAGCGTGCCGAAACCCTAGCTCATCTCGGGCGTCTGTCCCGTGTTCGTCCCGAATTCGTCCGTGCCGATCGCTTTGTGGCCGTCCGTTGTGACACGTGGAGGGCTGGATTTGCGTCGTCTTCGTCATGTCCGATCTGGACTCCATCGCAGCGTCATCTCCACATTCGCAAGAACTCTGCGCTGTGCACGCCTCCCAAGGGCTATAAAAGGACCGCCGCACCCCCCGAGGTTCCTCTTGCTGCGCCGCAACCGTAGCCTCCTTCTCCGTTGCTTGAAACCTCTCCATTTCGGAGATTGAGCTCGCCGGAACTGCGCCGTCACCCGAAGCCATTCTTTCCGTCGTTTAATCGTTTCGGTGCCTCTCCGCTGCAGCCGCGTGCCTCATTGGGTTCACCGTATCACCCTCTCCCAGATCCCCTCTGAGTCACGCCCTATCCGGTACTTTTCCACCATCAAGAGTATCTTCTTCCTCAGCTCCGGTAAGCCCGCGCCACCGACCTCGCCGTCGCGCCGCTCGTTAGATCGTGACCGTCCGATCTTCTGTGAACGCATCGGATTAAGCCACGTAAGTGCTGTCGTTGCCATCATCCGGGACCGTTCGATTTTCCACGGGTGGTTCCGATCCTGCCACGCGTCGGCAATCGGGCGCGCATCGTGGGCGGCGCCATAGCGATCGAGCCAGCGGCAGCGTCTTCGCGACGAGTGCCAAAGAGACGTGGACCGGGTCCACGGTGGACCAGATCCAAACCGTGGACTGGGTCTGTGGACCGTGGTAACGTGGCGGCTCGTGATTGGTCCGGGCGATGGTGACGTCAGCATGATGCAGTAATTCGGTTTTCAGTATAAAAATAATTCGGTTAAATCTGATTTTCTAATTTCTGTAATTTTAATATTTATTCAAACTTCAAATGGCTATATCTTTTGCATTGTAACTCGGATTTGAGTGATTCAAATTTCTAAAAATTTGTAAAATAGAGATCTATTTAATGGTGAATTTTAATTGATTTTTGAGTTCATTTGCTCTCTATTTTGGTATTTATTTGCTTTTCTTCTTCGGTACGTGCAGACGTTGAATTGTGCGACGCTTCGGAGGAAGATTCAACAATTCAAGATCAAGTTTCAGAGCAAGACCAGAACCTATTCCAAGGCAAGTTGTGCTTTGATCATGTTGAACCCATGTTTATAAAATTGCTATATTGTTTTACTTTATTGCATAGTATTTCAAGTATACAATTGTTTCAATCTAAATTTGGATCTAGTTAAGCTACCAATTTGATATATACCCTACCTTGTCATTGTATGCCATAATCTATTGTCACCCTAGATTGGTTCATTATAGTTGGTTAGTAATGATAATCAACATGGGATGGTTAGACCGTATTAGTTGCTTAGCCGTGCCACGTCATCATATGTACATGAATCATTGATAATTAATCTTGACTAATGGAATATGGAACAACGTTATGAACTTGTGTGTCATGTGGGATCACACGATGAGATTGAGTTGTTGTGGCGAGTTATGTCACGCAACGATGTTGAATTGTTGATAGCACGTGGTGCTTGGTAATCAACTTGGGTGATAATCACTTAGATTGGGGCAAGTGACAAGGGGCGAGTATGCCAAGGTGGGCCCAATGGGCAGAGGGTATGTGGATGTCTTGCCTTGATCACTCTAAGGACTTAACCTTGCAAGCCTTTGACCTGAGTCAATCATACAACCACATGTCTGGTATGGGCCAGCCTAGCTGATTAAATTGCAATGTCTTAACTTTGGTACTATCTTGGTCGGTGTGAGTTCCCGAGTTATGGAGTAATTCACATGGCGCAAGAGGGGGGCCCTGGGCGTGGTAACCAGTCCCACCAGTGTTGAAACCTTAGCGGGTGGTACCGGGTTAAGCCAGCGCGTTGTAAAGGCTTTGTCATGATCTCTTCGCCGACACACCAAAGGAAGTGTGTTAATTGCATGGCACCAAGAGACGATCATGTCGTGTGGGTAAAGTGCATAATCTCTGCAGAGTGTGTAAACCTATTCGAATAGCCGTGCTCGCGGTATTGAGCAATGCTCGGGAATTACAGTTTAGGGTTAGTTTAATTAAATGGAAAACTTGGTTGGAATGGCAGATTGCCATATGGAAGGTTGGAACTTGATTTAGGATTAGAAACTTGGTTTACTTGAGAAATGCTGAATCTATCTATTATCGTTATTTGTTTTACGGTCTTTACAATCTATTTATTGTATTTGTTCATAAATGTTGCTTTGTTGCAAAATAACCATGATAGCCTATCCTTTGAAATAAGCCCTGCATATAGCTATGTTAGAATTGCATTCTGTGCACAACTTGTTGAGTGCTTTATGTACTCACCTTTGCCAACAACAACATCATCAGTTGAGGAGTCTACATCTATGCTGGAGGAGGAGTTCCATGAGGAGAAGAATGTTTAGGGCGCAAGCCTTGTCAGTTGCCTGTGGTATACTGAGGGGTTATCTACGTTTTCTTTCCGCTGCAGTTTAATATGTTGTTCAGCCTTGCGAGGCATAGTCATGTAAGTGGACCATAAGGTCATTCAACTAGTAGTATATATCATAAGATGTCTTTCATAATGCTTTCGCTGTGTTTGGTTGTGATATTTACTTATGTTGAGCCTGTGTGCACTCGCGTGATCCTGGACTAGTACGGTATACACAGAGGGTCCGGATTTGCATATTCGAGTCCCGACAGAAGTGGTATCAGAGCCATACTGATTGTAGGCCTTGACCCTAGATAGTCTGGTCGTCTCTATAGGAACTTCAAAATTATTTTCTAAAGAAAAGAATTAACTTGGAAGAATAATATGTTCTTGACTTATCTTATTCTTCTATTCCTTTCCTCGTCAGGATTTCTCTCTTTCCCCTGCTGAATCTCTTTTTCTCTCCCTTGCTGGATCGAGTTAAAAATCTTATCTGAGTTACCTTAGTAGTTGATGATATACCACACCTTAGGAGAAAGCATCAAGTATTTGCTGTCAACCCTGGAAATCATGAAGGAGGGAATCATCGAGCTCAAGGAAGGAGTAGATCCATGAAGTGTTCCAAAAGCTAGAAGATCTATGCTTCGAGTAGTAAGTTGGGACTCATGTGTGGGAGTCGCGTCTGCTTAAGATAGAAGTGTTACCCCTGTAGGCGAAAGTTTTGTGTGTATAGGTTGAATTGGTTCTTCCTTGATTGCTGAGTGTGCAGTATGTGTTGCAGAGCTTTTAGGCTTATATAAGCAACCATACCAAGTTATTAATATTGTTTGCGTCGGATATTGGGTTAAGCCTATCTCCCCTGCTTTAGGATCCCTGCTTCTTACCTATGCTATTTCCCTCTTCCCTCACCCAGTGGAGCAATCAAGCGGATGGTTCAGATTCATGGAAACAGCAGAATCAGTGGAAGTGAAAATCAATCCAAGGAGAACCTCAATGATGGATCAATTCTTCAACCATCGATGCAGATAGATATGCGAGTCTCGAGAGTTCTTGATCGCTCAAACTCGCTTGATGCATGCAATGATGAAGCAAATGCAGAATATGACCGACCAAGCCAATGTCAACCAAGTGTTTCAAGCTGCTACCAATGATTTCCGTTCCTACTCAAGGTTATCAGAATTCATAAGGACTCGTCCGCCGGTGTTTTCAGGAAATGTGTTACCCTCGGAAGCGGATGATTGGCTCAAGACCATTGAGAGGAAGCTGCTCATTGCTCAGTGTAAAAGTGATGAGAAAGTCATGTATGCTTCTTATCAGTTGCAAGGAATTACTGCGGATTGGTGGAAGAAATATTGCGCTGTTCATGAAGCCCCGCTGAATATCACTTGGAATGAATTTGTCGTTGCTTTTTGTAATCTCTTTGCCTCACCTGGAGACAGTATGGTCACGGTAAATGCGGAGCAGAATACTATCCCTGCACCTTGTTCAACATCTAAGCGTTGCTCTCTAAAGTGCTGTCAACCAAACAAGTCAGAAGATCGTGCATGCATTCGTTGTGGAGAAATAGGACATACCGCGGACGAGCATGCGATTAATTGCTCCAGCTGTGAAGGAAGTCATTCTCTTGGAGAATGTCCTATGAGTGACATCACATGTTATCTTTGTGAAGGCCGAGATCATGGTCCAGCTCAATGTCCCTTGGATCCAATAGTTACTGCTGTAATTCAGCATCAGCAAAAGAATCTTCGAGCCGTAGTTGCTCAAGAATTGTCGAGAAGAGGTGGAACGTCAACTGCAAAAGTGGTGCCGTTTGAAGAGCTAAAGAGACAATACCTTAATCCTGTTGGCCCTCATCAAGAAAGAAGTAATTAGCAGTCACCAACAGCATGTTTCCTGTGTGATGAAGAAGGTCATTGGGCTAGGGAATGCCCTACGAAGCAACCAGCTCTGACGCAACAAGAGGACAACAATGTACTTGTAGTCGCACAACAGCGAACACGGGTGTGTTACCACTGTCATAAGGAAGGCCATTATGCTAATCGATGCCCACAAAGAAGACAATCATTGTCTACGGCCATGGATGTCCCAGAAGTTACCTCAGTCCAGTTCATAACACCAATCGAGAGCAGTAAAATCGCAGGAGAAGTCTGTGCGGAGAATCAATTGAAAAAGAGGCGTTTGAATGAAGACACTGCCCCGTTCGAAGAATGCTCAAGGAAGAGAGGTGGACCTAAGCTTTGTTATACCTGTAACAAGCCCTGGCATTTCGCCAATAATTACCCTCATAAGGAAGTGATCACATCAGTTCAAGTCAATCTCAATTCTGTTCCAGTCAAAACTTCAGCGCCAATGCCAATAGAGAAAGTTTAGATCGATGATTTTATCCTATGCAAGTGTCATACCCTCGTTTGTAAAAGAAAAGTGACTAGTGATGAAATCCATGTAAAGATTTCTTGCCTAAATGAATAAAGTAAAGATGGTTGAGAGGATGATATGTGAAGTGTTGGAATAAAAGCATTAATGATAAAGGATGTTTTTGAGTATTCACCGTGTTGACGGTTCACCTGAAGATGTTGCGTGTGCAATGATGATCAGTTCAGTGGTCTTTGTAAAGTTTGTCAGCCCGAGGAATTATCGTTGTCAGAAAGTACAGTATTGCTTGATTTAACCTAGAATGTGATGGAGTTAAGTTGGAGAAAAGTTTCTAGCGAACGATATTGGATATCAGACCCAAGATGATACTCCTGAAATGAATTGTTCGTCCGAGCATAAGGCTGTCCTAGAGTTTGGTCAAAGAATTGTGTCAGCTAAAAGCCCTGAAAGCTGGAAAATGGAATTTCAAACGACTACGGTTCGTGTTGGTCAGCTAAAGGTCAATAGTGTGGAAGTTGTAAGCTTTGAAGAGGTATCAGTTGTTAGAGAGTATCAAGATGTGTTTCCGAAGAATCCCACCAGATCGAGAGATCAAGTTTGTTATTGAGTTACTGCCTGGTACAACGCCAAAAGTAAAGAGACCTCATCAAATGCATACTGATGAGCTAGCTGAGATGAAGAAGAAGATCAAAGAGTTGTGAGGAAAAAGTTTCGCCAGAATCAGTTTGTCACCATAGGAAGCGCCTATTCTGGTTAAAGATGGGAGCTTGAGAATGTGTATCGACTGTTGAACATTTAATGAAGTGAGGATTAAAGAGTAAGTATTCGTTGCCCAGGATCGATAAGTTGTTTGATCAGTCAAAAGGAGTTGGAGTTGTCTCAAGGATATAGTTTCGATTGAGTTATCATCAGTTAAGAATGCGTGCAGAGAATGTTCTTAGGTCAGGGTTTTCTACACGATATGGACAACATGAATTTACAGTTGTGTCTGCTAGAATGATCAATGAATGGCATAAGTTATGAATCGGATGAATGAAGATTCATGGGATAATAGGACAAGCTGTTGTCATGCACATAGAGGGCATTCTTGTTATTCCAGGACAAGGGAAGAGCATGCCGAGTAACTGAGAATGGTTCTAGAAAAGCTACAAGAGCGACAGTTGTGCGCTAAGTGTGACCATTGGAAGGAGAAAGTTGAGTTTCTTGGTCATGTGATGGCTTCAAAAAGGGGTTGTTGTTGATCTGAGCAAGTGAAAGCAACGTTGTATTGCGAGCAACCGAAGTCTGTTACCTGGATTCGTGATTTTTCGGAAATGATAGGGTGCTACCATTGAACTATTGAAGGATTCTTAACGATTGCGAGACTGCTTAAGCAATTGTTGGAAAATGAGAAGAAGTTTTCATGGACGCCGTAGTGCATGCTTTGAAGTTATTACGTCATTATATTATTGGAGATATGCGCAGACCATAAGAGTTCAAAGTGCAGACCTTAATATGGAACGAAGAGGATTATTGGAGTTGATTAAGTATTATAAGGCTGGGTTCATTATCCATCCTGGTAAGGCTAATGTGGTATCCGATGTCTTAAGTTGTAAAGGCCATAGTGCTAGTATACTGATATCAAGTGGTCAATCGAAATTGTGCAAGGAGTTTCAAAAGTTGAAATTAGAAGTGGTTTTCCAAGGATTTATAGCTGCTTTGGAAGTTAAGCCAATGTTTGAAGATCAGATCAAAGTGGATCAGAAGGATGAAGGCTTAACCGAAGATTTTACCGTGGATGACCAAGGAACCACACGGTTTAAAGGTCGAAGCTATGCATCGAATAAGAAAGAGCTTAAGCAGTTGATTTTGGAAGAAGCTCATGATTCTAGGTATTCAATTCATCCAGAAAAGTGCTAAGATATATCCCGATCTTAAGGAAAGGTTTTGGCAGCCTAAGTTGAAGCGTGAAGTTACTGAAAATATCACTTTGTGTGGTGTGTGTTAGAGAATGAAAATAGTGCATCAGAGATCAGCAAGTTTGTTACAGCCGGTGCAGAGTTCAGAGTGGAAGTAAGAGGCAAATCAGTAATAAGATACCTAGCGTTGAGAATGGTCGAGAATCCAGAAGGGATATGGTTCCGTTTGGACCATCGTTGACCGTTTGGCCGAAGTTGCTCCTTTCACACCATTAAGACTACCTATTCAGGAGATCAGTTGGTAGGACCATTTATAATTGTCTGGTTGCATGGTATGTCTAAAAAGATTATGTCAGAATTAGGTACCCAATTTACCTCGAGATTTTTGGAATAAGCTGCGTGAAGCGTTGGGAACTCGTTTGAATTTCAGTACGTCGTATCATTCGCAGACAGATGGTCAGAATGAGGGAGTTAATCAGATTCTTGAGGATACGCTGAGAGCTTATGCTTTAGCCTATGCGATTTTGGTGGGATAAGTTTTGTTGTATGCAGGATTTAGCTATAACAACAGTTACCAGGCTAGTTTACAAATGTCACCATTTGAGGTTTTATATGGATGTGCCTGTTGTACTCCGTTGAATTGGAATGAGACAGGGGATCGTATGGTAATTGGACCTGATATTCTCAAGGAAGCCGAAGAGCGAGTTGCTATGATTAGAGAGAGGTTGAAAGTAGCTCAGTCAAGGAAAAAGAACTACGCTGACAATCGTCGGCGTGATTTGAGTTTTTGAGCCAGATGATTATGTTTATCTCAGAGTTAACCCTCTTAAAGGTGTTAAAAGGTTTCACGATAAAGGGAAGCTTGCGTCAAGATATGTTGGTCCGGTCAAGATTTTGAGCTGTCTAGAAGTGGTTGCTTATCAGTTGGAGTTGCCGCAGTCAATGGCAGGAAGAGCGTGATGTGTTCTATGTGTCGCAGTTTAGGAAATGTCTCAGAGTGCCAGCAGAACAAACCCGTTGGACATAATAGAGTCATAGGAAGATTTGACTTGCAAGGAGCAGCCAGTCAGAATTTTGGATGTTATGGAGCGCATGATTAGAAACAAGTCTATTCGCTTTTGCAGAGTTCAGTGGAGCAATCATTCTGAAAATGAAGCAACCTGGGAGCGTGAAGAAGATTTGAAGTCAGAGTTTCCAAACCTATTTTCTAGTTAGCCCTGAATCTCGGGGTCAAGATTCTGTTAAGGGGGGAAGTTTGTAACATCACAAAATTCGCCTAAACATTATTTTATTGTCGTTTGTGCATTTTATGATTTTCTGGGATTTATTTGGATTTTTCTGAATTTATTTGAATTAATTGCAAATTAAGTGTTTTGGCCTTCTCGTTGAAAACTATTTAAATTTATGCAAAGTTAAAATAAAGTTTTGCCAAAAATATTTTATTTGAGTTCAAAATGTCTCAAAGTATTTTTGAGAATTTTTTGGGATTTTTCCTGATAATTTAATTGCCTAAAACTAAGTAAATGAATTTATGTATTTATTTAAATTGGGAAAACCCGGAAAACATTGTGAACAGTGTTGGGCCATGCCCATCCACTGTGCGGCTTTTGGCCCATGTTCTAGAACTGGACCGAGGGCCGTTGGATCCTCATCTGAGGGTTGATAGCGTGCCGAAACCCTAGCTCATCTCGGGTGTCCGTCCCGTGTTCGTCCCGGATTCGTCCGCGCCGATCGCTTTGTGGCCGTCCGTTGTGAGACGTGGAGGGCTGGATTTGCGTCGTCTTCATCGTGTCCGATCTGGACTCCATCGCCGCGCCGTCTCCGCGTTCGCAAGAACTCCGCGCTGTGCACGCCTACCAAGGGCTATAAAAGCACCGCCGCACCCCCCGAGGTTCCTCTTGTTGCGCCACAACCGTAGCCTCCTTCTCCGTTGCTTGAAACCTCTCCATCTCGGAGATTGAGCTCGCCGGAGTTGCGCCGTCACCCGAAGCCGTTCTTTCCGTCGTTTAATCGTTTCGGTGCCTCTCCGCCACAGCCGCGTGCCTCATTGGGTTCACCGCATCACCCTCTCCCAGATCCGCTCTGAGTCGCGCCCTATTCGGTACTTTTCCGCCATCAAGAGTATCTTCTTCCTCGGCTCCGGTAAGCCCGCGCCACCGACCTCGCCGTCGCGCCGCTCGTTAGATCGTGACCGTCCGATCTTCTGTGAACGCATCAGATTAAGCCACATAAGTGATGTCGTTGCCATCATCCGGGCCGTCCAATTTTCCACGGGTGGTTCCGATCCTGCCACGCGTCGGCAATCGGGTGCGCATCGTGGGCGGCGCCATAGCCAGTCAGACGCACTCGCGTGTCGGCACGAGTGCCGAAGAGATGTGAACCGGGTCCACCATGGACCAGATCCAAACCGTGGACCGGGTGTGTGGACCGTGGTGACGTGGCGGCTCGTGATTGGTCCGGGCGATGGTGACGTCAGCATGACGCAGTAATTCGGTTTTCAGTATAAAAATAATTCGGTTAAATCTGATTTTCTAATTTCTGTAATTTTAATATTTATTCAAACTTCAAAAGGCTATATCTTTTGCATTTTAACTCGGATTTGAGTGATTAAAATTTCTAAAAAAATTTAAAATTGAGATCTATTTGATGGTGAATTTTAATCGATTTTTGGAGTTCATTTCCTCTCTGTTTAGTATTTATTTGCTTTTCTTCTTCGGTACGCGTAGACGTTGAATTGTGCAATGCTTCGGAGGAAGATTCAACAACTCAAGATCAAGTTTCAGAGCAAGACCAGAACCTATTCCAAGGCAAGTTGTGCTTTGATCATGTTGAACCCATGTTTATAAAATTGCTATATTGTTTTACTTTATTGCATAGTATTTCAAGTATACAATTGTTTCAATCTAAATTAAGATCTAATTAAGCTACCAATTTGATATATACCCTACCTTGTCATTGTATGCCATAATCTATTGTCACCCTAGATTGGTTCATTATAGTTGGTTAGTAATGATAATCAACATGGGATGGTTAGACCGTATTAGTTGCTTAGCCGTGCCACGTTATCATATGTACATGAATCATTGATAATTAATCTTGACTAATGGAATATGGAACAACGTTATGAACTTTTGTGTCATGTGGGATCACACGATGAGATTGAGTTGTTGTGGCGAGTTATGTCACGCAACGATGTTGAATTATTGATAGCACGTGGTGCTTGGTAATCAACTTGGGTGATAATCACTTAGATTGGGGCAAGTGACAAGGGACGAGTATGCCAAGGTGGGCTCAATGGGCAGAGGGTATGTGGATGTCTTGCCTTGATCACTCTAAGGACTTAACCTTGCAAGCCTTTGACCTGAGTCAATCATGCAACCACATGTCTGGTATGGGCCAGCCTAGCTGATTAAATTGCAATATCTTAACTTTGGTACTATCTTGGTCGGTGTGAGTTCCCGAGTTATGGAATTATTCACATGGCGCAAGAGGGGGGCCCTGGGCGTGGTAACCAGTCCCACCAGTGTTGAAACCTTAGCGGGTGGTACCGGGTTAAGCCAGCGCATTGTAAAGGCTTTGTCATGATCTCTTCGCCGACACACCAAAGGAAGTGTGTTAATTGCATGGCACCAAGAGACGATCATGTCGTGTGGGTAAAGTGCATAATCTCTGCAGAGTGTGTAAACCTATTCGAATAGCCGTGCTCGCGGTATTGAGCAATGCTCGGGAATTACAGTTGAGGGTTAGTTTAATTAAATGGGAAACTTGGTTGGGATGGCAGATTGCCATATGGAAGGTTGGAACTTGATTTAGGATTGGAAACTTGGTTTACTTGAGAAATGCTGAATCTATCTATTATCGTTATTTGTTTTACGGTCTTTACAATCTATTTATTGTATTTGTTCATAAATGTTGCTTTGTTGCAAAATAACCATGATAGCCTATCCTTTGAAATAAGCCCTACATATAGCTATGTTAGAATTGCATTCTGTGCACAACTTGTTAAGTGCTTTATGTACTCACCCTTGCCAACAACAACATCATCAGTTGAGGAGTCTACATCTATGCTGGAGGAGGAGTTCCATGAGGAGACGAATGTTTAGGGCGCAAGCCTTGTCAGTTGCCTGTGGTATACTGAGGGGTTATCTACGTTTTCTTTCCGCTGCGGTTTAATATGTTGTTCAGCCTTGCGAGGCATAGTCATGTAAGTGGACCATAAGGTCATTCAACTAGTAGTATATATCATATGATGTCTTTCATAATGCTTTCGCTGTGTTTGGTTGTGATATTTACTTATGTTGAGCCTGTGTGCACTAGCGTGATCCTGGACTAGTACGGTATACACAGAGGGTCCGGATTTGCATATTCGGGTCTCGACAGATATTCATCTATGTTGAGCTTGTGTGCACTAGCATGATTCTTGACTAGTGTGGAATACACAGAGGGTTCGAATTTGCATATTTGGGTCCCGACAGTTATTGACCTTGCTGGAAGCACGATTAACCTGAACACAAGGTTCTATTCCTGCGGCAATTGAAGAACAAGCAAGAATATGATAAAAGCAATCTGAAATTGCAAATAAGAATTGAGGTTCACAAATATATAGATCAAAAGGTGGGGTTCCGCGAAGTATTCACAATAGGCGGTCGTTCGACATGTCTAGAGGACAATGTAGTTTGACCCTAGGTTAAAACTATGCTCAACAAATGTCTAAGGTGACGGCTACTGAGTATATGAGAGGGAGGGGTGTGAGAGGGTCGAGCTAGGGTTATGTGCGGCCAAGGGGATGCACACAACCTGGCTTGGGCCCCCACACATTTGCAAGGTCCGAAATAGCCTAAAACAGTATCGTAGTACATTATTTTGATGATTCCGGCTGATTCACGATGAATCTGGGGCTAGGGCCAAACCATTGGAAAGGTCTCGTTGTAAGCTTTTGATAGTCCAATATCACCCAAATCAGAGTCTGTATGCAAAAGTTATTCATGTTTGAAGTCGGTGCTATCCCAGGAGGCCGAATTGGATTCCAGAACGTGATGGATTTGATATCTCTCTCTTCTTGGCCCATGGATGATGTGTTGGAGTTGATCCAACCAAGTGTGGCCGTATCTGTAGTAGTGATGTCCTCATCAGTGTTGTTAGCCAGCTTCAGGCTCTGGTGTTTGTAGGTTAGGTGAGGGTTGTGTTTTGTCATTGCTCCACAAGGTATCGGTCTCATTGGTGTATTTGGTGTCATGGTTAGAGTGTCTAGGGTTCTGGACTTCTCTGGTGTTTGTGTTCCCTTATTGGGGGCCAGTGGTCGGTGTCTATGACGTTTCCCCTCTAAAAACTAGTGTAACACTCTCTTCTTCTGAAATAAATGACAGAGCTCATGTCCTTAGTTTAAAAAAAATATTGCTTCTTGTTACAGGATGGACACCACCCTACAGATCCTTCAAAGACAAGCATGTTGCTAGATGGGCCTCCAAGGTACTGTATGTTGCTAGACGGGGCATCCAAGGTACTGTCTAACTCTTGTACCAAGAAGAAGCTACTTTCAGAAGGTTCTCCTCATTCATTAGACCATACTGACAGTTGCAATATTATGATCTTGATTATAGGGTATAGTTTATAATCGAATGGCTTCTTGTCAGATCTCATATGGGGTTGTTAAGTTCTTGGACATTGTTAATTACCCAAGGTGTAAATTGGGTACCAAAAGAATCAAATCCCCATATATGAATATCACTTCCAGGTTCCTAATCCCAAGGACTTTATAACAGCAGTTCCCAAGTCCTTGGAGATGACTGCTTTTTGAAGCTTTTTTGGACATTCTAGAGAGGTTCACAGCCCTTCATTAGCTTGCCCCAGTAGGTCTTCAAGGGCCTAATATTAGTCCTTGATACCATAATAGCCACCATCATTCTTGATGTAGTCGCTGTCATAGTTGTTAGGTGCTCATTAGCTCCAGCACATGGAATTATCTGTAACCAGTATATGAAATGGAAGGTTGTACTGAACGATAAAAATTTCTATGACGCCCTTGCTTCCAGTAAAATTTCTTATGACGCCCTTGCTTCTAGTGTAATCTCTCTCTTCATCAATATAATTACAGGATAAATCATACTTCATTCGTAACAATTAAGATAGTCAGTGTTCTACATAATAAGCACTAGCAGGTAAAAAATTATTTTGTTCTCCATATATTAAACATTTGATTTTCCGTAAGGGCTAATTTGGTGTTATTGTGTTGTGCTACGTAATGCTGTCAAATCTTTACTAATTTCAGTAAAACATTTCTGCTATGGCTTCCAAATGTGGTTATCGATTAGGTAACATATCCAATATTAAAACAATAAACAAGCAGATTAAAAGTAACTACAATCCCAAACTACGACTAAATTGGTTGTTGAGATGTTAACTACAGATCTACTAGACAAAAAAAAGTACACGGGTATGAATCACAGGCCTTGAAACTATAACCGAGGATCCATGGTAGCACAACAGTTGCTAAGGGTACTCAGCTCCCAACAGTTATTTGTGCTTGATACTATAGTTATACCATATCATATTTTCGTTGAGGTGGAAGAGAGAGAACCAAGGTTTGAAAATTCGGTTTCGGAATAAATTTCGTCCCTGGTCGGATCGCGAGATTTCGCCGAAATTTTGGACAAAATTTAAATTTGAAAATTCAAATCCGGTCCATGTAGTAACGAAAAATCCCGAAATTCGGCGAAAAATACCCGAAATTTTGGGTTTTATTGCAATGGCAGAAAAGTGGTCCAGACGTTAACGAAAAATTTTGAAATTTGTTTTGGAGGTTCCTGACACATTACTGATGTTCTCAAAAACAATTCAGCTGATTATCACATCTCAGGAATTTTTAAAAATTTGGAGAGTGGTACTGTCCTGATAAAACACTGACCGACAAGTTTGATCTGAATGAAAAATGGTACAAATCAAGTTAGAAACTGTTGAATTTTTTTTTGCATGGTTATTATCCTTAATTAATATTCTCATAAAATTTTCAGATGATGATCAAGCATCATGAAGTTTTTAAAATTCGGACAGTGCAACTGAAGGTTGACCGACAAATTTCAACCGAATGAAAAATAGTTCAAACCATTCTAGAAAATTTTTAAAATTTTTATTTATACTCTTCATGCATCAATAATATTACCATGAAATTTTCAAATGATGATCAAACATGAAAAAATTTATAAAAATCTGACACTGTTACTGCCTCGTTTATGCTAATTCTGTTTTTTATTTTTAAAAGATAACAAATGAAGTTAAAATATTTTATAAAATTTTATGTTTGATCCTATACTTCTTAAGATTGTAAAATAAATTTTTCATAACATTAAAAAGCATATTCAATTTTATAGAATTCTAATAGTGTTTCTACCAAAATTTTAAAAAGTCTCAAAAAATAAGTTTTTGGATAAATTATCATCAAAGATCACTTTATTATGGGTTATCGATGTAATTGAAGTCAAATCTGGCCATAAAAAACCAAAATCCGGATTGTTTTCATGAAATTTCGCCGAAAAAAATTAATTTACTGTAGCATTTTCAAAAATTTTCAAACAAAAAATCGGCCGATAGTTTAGGTCTGGGGGGCCCAAAATCCGAAATTTGGATCCCTGGAGAGAACGAGCTTAATACTCATGCAAATATCAAACCTTCTTAGGAAACCAAAAAAATAATGGAAATAAATGGCGCATTGGAAGGACTTTGATACTATTTTTTGTGGGCCGTCTTTCTAGAGATGAGAGATCTATGCAATACCACGGGGCTCTTTAGTACCAAAGTTTAGTATCAAACCATTAGGATAGTTGTTTCTAAAATCCTACCTGATCACTCTCTTCTATAGTATCAAGGTTTAGTATCAAACCACTCTGAGGGCCCTAATAAAGCTAGTGTTAAGCAAAGAAGCAACTACAGAGCTGGAGCGTACGGTTTAATTCATTAAACATAAAGTTGGCAATTGCATCATACCAAAACAAACAATTGGTAGCACATGACCCCAAACACGATGGCTGGTGTTATGTTACCATTCATGTGTTTAGCAGAGAGAGAGAATAATAATAACTCAAGCTCCATGCGCTGCAACCTTTCTTTGCAAAGTACTATTTCCATTTATTTATTGTAATGATTTGCGGACGCTCCAGTGGTTTGATTCGAATCCCCCTCCTTTTCTGCGGCGAAATGTGGCGCTACAGCCTATAATGCCGTGCCTTTCTCGCTGCCATACAAATATAAATTTATAACATCTCGTATCAAATCGTTTTGAAATGTTGTAGCTTGTAGATTTGAATCATCTAGCCACGCTAAAAAAGAGTAGTGCTTTTACGCTCCTGATGAAAGGATAAGTAGAAGCCATGTATGTGGATAGCAAGGAAGTAGAAGAAGATTTTGGTTGTTGGAAATTAAACAACAGATGATTTTATTCGAATCTCTGTTTTGACACGGTGCATAGTATTGTGATATCCATGCAGCATTGCGACCACAATACGGCATATCATATCTTTTCTAAAGTATAGTAGCACTGTATGCAGTTAATGTAGATGTTTTATGAGCTTTAGGGCGTGTATATAATAGTACATGTTGCTATCTATAAGAATATGGTACATAAGATTTTGAATAATATGGTGGAGAGAGAACAAGGAGAGAGAAAGATTTGTCTACTATTTAATAGACGACCTTATAGACAATTTTATATTGTGTATATCATTGTACAGACAGTCTGTTAATTATATAAGAGATCATTACAGACAGTTATATAGATAGTTTATTGTATGAGTTGTTTTTAGTACCGTTTATAAATAATATAGAGGTGTATTATAGACAGCCACTATCTATATTACTAATACATGCCCTTAGTAATAAACTAAGTTTGGCAGTTTTTGTTTTTGAGTGGTTATGACATTTGCACAGTCTTGGTTATATATACCTTGCACGTTTCAATTGTCTAGCCACACTAAAACTGAGTATTGCTTTTCTTGCTCCCTAATGGCTAAATTGCGTAGTCAATCGTAAAGCGACCGGTGGGTAACAAATCGACAATCTTGGGTTGTTGTAAATTAAACCATCAATTTACGCTAAGACCTTGCACATAGATTTTTGCAAGAATCCAAAGAAATTTCCGTGCTTATTTACACAGAAGGCATTAAAAACACGCTACAACATAATCAGAAATCATCACGTACCATAGTCACAGCTCATACGCAAACAATTAAAACTTAATGATCATTAAAGGGCACTAGCTGAAAACCGGGAAGAGCCCCAAGCAGTAACAACCCCAACACACCCAACCAGCAACAGCAACGGTCGGGACCAGCTACCACTCCGGCCAGTGGACCAGTGCCACTACCCAGCGAGCCAGCACAGAATTTGAATCCCTCAGTCTCGTCACTCCTCTCAACTGGGAAAGGTTCACGTCTAGTTTGAGATGAAACTATAACTTAAGCGGTCTCTATTCGTTTGAATTATTGTAACGAGGTAATCGAACGGTTTAAATTGTTTAATTGTTTAATAGTAATAAGTTATAGTGTTTGCTTTGAAACCTACTAGTATAAAAATCGGCACCACTTCCAACTGCCAAAGTTACGTCACTCTTGAGTTGGATCTACGCGCTCTCACAAGAAAAGGCAAGCTTTCCGTTACGACCCTCCCTCCCTAATCATCCCTTTATTTTGAACTAACGCTCCTCGAGTCGACTCGTCCCTCTCCCCTTCTCTCTCTCTCTGAGCTGCAGCAAACCCCACTCCCAAGAGGGGGGAGAGAGAGAGAGCGCGATCGCCTCCGCCTCCGCCTCCGCCTCCGCGCCGATCCACCCATCCCACCTAACGCCGGCCGATCGACAGCGCGCTGCCGCCGCGGATAGAGAGAAGGGGGGATCCGATCCGATGGGGTTCGACGGGCTGGTGGTGGTGTCCGACCCCTACCTGCAGCGCCGCTTCACGCAGGCCGACCTCCGCGCCCTCCAGTCCCAGGTACGCACGCAAGCGCAAGCGCCGCCCTCCCTCCTAAGAGCTCGATCCGCGCCGGCCGCGCTGATCGGCGTCTGCGTTTTTGTTGGTGGCAGTACGCGGCGCTGCGGGACGCGTCGCCCAGCGGGAGGATACGGCTGTGGGACCTCCCCGCCGCGCTCCCCAGCCTCGGCGGGAAAGGGGGCGCTCCGGGCGGGGACGCCGAGAAGGAGAACGGCGCGGCGGGAACACCAGGGCTCACCGACGAGGAGTGGGCATCCGTGCTCAAGGCCGTCGCCCGCGCCGACGACAGGCCTCACCAGGACGTCAACTTCGAGCACTTCCTCCGCGTCTACGCCGAGATGCAGCTGCGTCTCAAAGGTGCAGGAGGACGCGGGAAGAAGGCAGGCGGCATCGCGCGGTCCTCCTCCTCCTCGGCCGCCGCGTTCCTCACGGCGGCCACCACCACGCTGCTGCACACCATCAGCGAGTCCGAGAAGGCATCCTACGTTGGGCACATCAACGCCTACCTCGCCGACGATCCGTTTCTCAAGAATGCGCTCCCCATCGATCCGGCCACCGATCACCTCTTCCACCTCACCAAGGACGGCGTGCTCCTATGGTGCGCTCCCGATCATTTGGAGTTCTACTTTCTTTGGATCCAGTGATTTGTGATCTGATCTTCTTTCTTTTCGGTCGTTTGATCCAGTAAGCTCATCAACTTGGCCGTGCCGGGGACGATCGACGAGCGCGCCATCAACACCAAGAGGCTGCTCAACCTGTGGGAGAAGAACGAGAACCATACGCTCTGTCTCAACTCCGCCAAGGCCATCGGCTGCACCGTCGTCAACATCGGAACGCAGGACCTCGCGGAGGGGAGGGTACGACTCTCCCCGTTTTGTATTCAATTTCTTGCTTATTTGTGTTACCATCGCATTACATATATATGATAGTATGAGATTCGGAGTAAAGCTGAATGTTTCAGTTTGTTCCTTTCTGTTGGGTACCGGTGTGTTCATTCAAAGGTTGATGATGACACATGGGAGTGGAGTCCATGTGACGTACAGGACTGTAAAGCATTCTGTGTTGGTTCTCTTTGCTTTTGAAATTTCATATCTGTACTTCCTGGTGGTTGTCCTTGGGACACCATGGCACGATCATTTCTATTAAAGTTGGAGTGGTAACATATGGTTAGTTTGATCGTTCCTGTGCCTTTTTATTATGCCTTTGATCAAGATAGTTGAAATTTGCTTCGAGTGAACTATATGGAAGAATCGACTTTATGTCACACTGATAATTTGAATCGCACAATCGGTTTCTGTGTCCTTGGATTCACCACTGGATTCTGCTACAGGTTTCAGAAACATTTGGCTTAGACCTTTGTGTTCTCTTTTGTTGTCAACTTGTCATAAAAGCTACTTGTGATATGTTTGTAAATTCAGTTCCTTTTGCATCTCTACTTAACTGCCATTGTTCGGATTTAAGCTCAGAATTCTAATATGCATTTCGTTGGTAGTTTTCTATTTTCACTCTTTTTATGAAAGCATTCATATAAGCCTCTTGGTGAGCTTATGAAAACTCTCTTATGTCATTGCAGCCTCATCTTATCTTGGGTTTGATATCTCAAATTATCAAGGTAAATTATTGTCTTATGTTACTATTTCCTTACGCAGAGGAGCTACATTTGTCTGTGTGTAGCACACATTGTGTTTGTTTCATGTATTAAATTGTGTGATAACAAATTGTCAAAATGTTTACCAGATACAACTATTGGCAGATGTAAACCTGAAGAGCACCCCTCAGCTGGTTGAACTGGTTGGAGACAGCAAGGTAGTTCATAATTTATATTCATTAGAATACATAGTGTAGACTATTTTGATGTGTGTCATATGGGAAAATAACTCACTGTCAATGCTTTTGAGTGATTATTGCAGGAGATGGAGGAGCTTATGAGCCTATCTCCTGAAAAAATACTACTAAGGTGGATGAACTTTCAGCTGAAGAAAGGAGGTTTCCAGAGGACAGTAACAAATTTTTCGTCAGATATAAAAGTATGCTTATTTGATTTCCAATACAAACCAGGCTTTTTTAGTTGATATTAGTTGCTGAACCTCCAGTACATTTAACATTCACATTGTCACAGTAGTGATCCTCTATCAATTGGGAATCTTATATACACACACATGTACACACATACATGTATATGTACATGTACATATGTATGTATATACAAAGAAATGAGGCACCATGGGGCCTAGGCACCATAATTTTAAATGCGTGAATTCATGCCAAATTCGGGTATATTTTTCGAAACTTTCAGTTTTATGGTATATACCAATCTATAACAATTCAAATGAAACACATATCTTTGAAAAAATATACTCAAATTCAAAGACTTGAACGAATTTAGATCACATGCTTTGTTGATTTATATATAAAATCAGCACATAAAAAAAACTTTAGTTTGAATTTCAGTTCAAACTTGTTTGAACTAGTTAGTAAACTAGTTAAACTCAATATCCTAAAAATTTTAAAAAAATTCGCATACAAATACATAGAAGAAATACCCATTTTGGATCATGGTGCCCTATGTATGTATGTATCCATATATATATACATACATGTACATATAGGTACATACATACATACATATATTCATTATGGTTCTTGGACACAGGACAGTGAGGCGTATGCTTGTCTGTTGAATGTTCTGGCACCTGAATGCAGTACTAAACCATCCCCAATGTCAGTAAAAGATCTTCTTCATAGAGCAAGATTAGTTCTTGAGCATGCGGATAGGATGGGCTGCAAAAGATATTTGACCCCAAAAGACATAGTTGATGGTTTATCAAATCTAAATCTTGCCTTTGTGGCTCATATTTTCCAGAAAAGGTATGTATTATCAGCAGTGCTTCCGCTCAAAACTTATGTATTTAAGTTATAATTTGTCGAAGAAATCATGTTTCTACTGACGTTCTTGTTACATAGGGACATTAGGGATGTACATTTATTCTTTAAAACAGCTGTTAGCATGTGATAGTTATTCATACTATAGTTTCACTTTTGCGTAGTCCTTGCCAGTTGCTACTTTCCTGGTTAACTTACTGTAGCAATCGTCTGGAAAATAACATCTTATGGAGGCTGGTGATATTAGGGTGTTATGTTGCTTTCACTATATAAGTTGAGTGCCTCCCTAGGAAAACTCCCAACTCTAAAGATCTTTTTTAATCTAGATCAAAAGCAATGTTTGGTTTTTGCATGAGTGACTCAGAATGGAAATAAAACAATATGCCAAAGTGCAACAAGGATGATTGTACTTGGTAGTGCACTATTTTGATTGTCTAAATGTATTTGGCTTTGTGGCCCTTTTATTGCAGGAATGGGTTGTCCAAACAAATGAAACAAGTTTCCTTTGTGCATGGACTATCTGATGATGCTCAAGTTTCCAGGGAAGAAAGGTCATTTCGGCTATGGATTAATAGCCTTGGAACTTCTACTTATATCAACAATGTGTTTGAAGATCTTAGAAACGGGTAGGCCATGCTTCTACTTGTATTAATCTTAATCTTCGGTCAAGATCAAGCTGATGCTATCTCTGATATTTCATTCTGGGATGATAGATGGGTGCTCCTTGAGGTGATTGACAAGATTGCTCCTGGCTCAGTTAATTGGAAGATGGCAAACCGGCCCCCAATAAAACTACCATTCAGGAAAGTGGAAAACTGCAATCAAGTTCTGAAGATTGGAAAGGAACTAAAATTTTCCTTGGTGAATATTGCTGGTAATGATATTGTGCAAGGAAACAAGAAACTGATATTAGGTAAGTGGTATTTTTAATCGGTTGCAAAGGATAAAAGGTACTTTGATTTTGCAGTTTGCACATAATTTGGAGGTGAGCAAAATATACAGAAACTTAAAAATAACAATTTGGATCATTGCTTATACAAGCCAATCATGCCTGCAAGAGATTGATAATTTACATAGACACTCAATTAGATGGTTATGATACATCTTAAATTATGGGTTTATTAACTGCTTTTGCTGAACAGCTCTTACTATTTCCTCAAGTATTCCACGTACATATAATTTATGATTAAATACTTTGTTGTGCTGTTCTTTCTTGGAGCATGCTGAACCACTGATAGTTCAATAATGATAACGGCATGTCGAACTTTTTGACTTCTGTCATAAGAAATATGGGTTATAATTGATCTTGGTCCAAGCAATCTTTTATATGCCACGTCCTTTGGTTTAGTATATTCTTTTGCATGTAGAGTCTTCCTTGTTTTTTTTTATTAGACCATGTGATCACATTGTACATTTCCCCCCCAGCTTTTCTCTGGCAATTGATGCGGTACAATATCCTTCAGCTGCTGAAGAATCTGAGATTTCATTCAAATGGAAAAGAGATCACCGATAATGACATAATGGTGTGGGCTAACAAAAAAGTACAGGACTCTGGCAAGCATTCAAGGATGGAAAGTTTCAAGGTTACTGTCTTTCAATATATATTCTAATGTGCATCACTCTTCCATCATTTCATATTGTATATTTACTTGCAGTTAAGTTGCTTAGTTGTTTGTTCTTTAGGTGATTTGAAATGCTTAAGTATTGTTTGATCTTAAAAAGACAATTAACTTACCGCTGTTATGCTACTTTTTCTAACTAGAATAATTTTGTTACTGGAAATTAGCTTTTATCATAAATCATGATTAATCCGGTAATATTCAATTGTAAGCTACATTTCAATGATGTCATTGTCAAGTACACTGCTAGTCTGAAGGGCCGCTATTTGCATAACTACTATTACTATCACTTCTACGAAGTCCAAGAAGACATACAAAATGTGTAGTAAGTGCTGTGGAGATTTATGCTGAGGTGTTTTCAATTACAAATTTCTATTTTTCTTTTTGAGATTTTTCTGTTGAGATTTATGCATTAAATTACATGAACTAATTACAGGATAGAAGCCTTTCAAGTGGCATATTTTTCCTCAACTTACTAAGTGCTGTGGAGCCTCGAGTTGTGAATTGGAGCCTTGTAACCAAAGGAGAAAAAGGTTGATGTCTCATGTCTCTGATGTTTCTGCAAATTTCCCTAGTTCTCCATGATTCATATTTTCCCTCAGTCCTTATATATGGAATTGTGAACCTCCATCTCCTTCTTAATGAAAGAAAAGCTAGCACACCTAAATTCCTTAGTTTTTTTAGAGAAAATTCCTTAGGTCTTATAATTGTTTTGAATTATATCCCATTATTGTACTTCTTGCATTCGATTCTTATATGCAACAACTTCTGTAGTCATGTTTGCTAATTTTTGTAGCCACAATGTTGTGCAAATCACAAGATTGGATAATATAGTATGACCCACATATTAGTTATTGCGGTTCATATTTGTCAGAGCTTGCTTCCTAAAAATTTTACATTGTTTCTGTATAGATGAAGAAAAGCAAATGAATGCTTCATACATCATCTCTGTAGCTAGAAAGCTTGGTTGTTCCATCTTCTTGCTACCAGAAGATATACTTGAGGTGAGAAAGTTGATTGAAAGCAAAATTTGTTTCTCATGTCCTTTCTCACAATGAAATTTATGGATGTTCTTCATAAATTTTTGTTTGTACAAGTAACTATGTTGGTAAGCTGTAAATCTGTTTCTTTTTTGGTGTACTTCTCACTAGCACAAATACTGCAAGAGCCATAAAGGAATTTCAGCCTATGGCTTTTTTTCAAAGTCCGATTTTATGAAAAAAAATGTTCTCCAATAGATCATTTTTTATTGGTGTGATATCGAATTTCAAAATATCAGTTTGGATGCCTACTGAACCCAATTTGTAGTGTACTCCCTAACAGCCTCATGTTTTGCACAATAATAAACCCTATTTCTCTTGTGATGTCAACTAATTAACATTTGCAATATGATTTTGTTTCGATTTGTCTCAGGTGAACCAGAAGATGATGTTGACTTTGACAGCAAGCATCATGTATTGGCATTTGAAAAGGCCAGCATCAGATTCGTTGGACACTGAAAACGGGAGTTCATGCGAGATAAGTTCCACCTCAACTTCAGATGATTCTGCATCTGAATCATCGATCGATGATAGTGGAACTAGATAGAGGAAGGGAAATTGTCTGACTGCTATTTTCAAAACCAGGGATACTCCTCTCCCATAAAACGTTAGTTATGTTCTTGATTCTTTTCTGTAATTTGGAGAGCAAATGCAATCAAGACAAAGGGGATAGAATGGTAAAGAGTTTTTGGTGTTTCGTTTGAGGTTTTGTAGTGTGGAAATTGATTTGGTGAGCGATGTGTAACATCCTGTAAATATTGACGCAGGTAGCCAATATATATAACATCATATAGTGGCAGTGTTTTTTTTCTTCAAAATCCACATAGATTGGTTTGTTCCTGAGCACTTTTCCTTTGCTTTTTAACATATCAACGTGGGCGATCCAAGTTGCAATTTGTGGAGAAAGTTGAGAAATTGATGTGTTGTATTGTACGGGGTGAAGCATACCATGGTTGTTAAAGCATCGTTTAAATGTCACTTAAATGGTAAGGCAGTTGCAGGGGCTTCGCCACATCCTTGCCTCGCTAGAGATGGTTATGGTGTTTGCCTTATGGGCAAGGTGTTGCCATGGTGTCACTGAGGTGGCGTATGGCATCAGGGGAGGCTAAGGTGGCCGCCATATCTTGAGGAAGTGGGGACAAGGGTAAAATAGTGATAGGGTAAAATAGGTATCCGGAGACCGGAGAGAACAAGAGAGTTGGAGTCTTGGAGGGCTAGATCTGGAGAGAGAGCATTAGACCTATCATCACCTCCTGCTGTGGTGCCGGTCTGTCCCCATCTGCCTTGGCCTTAGGTGTAGGAGTCTCCGTGATGCCTCCTCTGCTTTGCCGCCTCCACACCACGATTGGCCAGTGCATATGCTCCGATGCTCAGGTATGCTCCATAGTCCAGTTCCTCCTCTCCCCTTCTCTTCTCTCGCCTCCCCCTCTCTTCTTCTCCCCTCCCTCCTTTACTCTGTTGTTTACTCTACTCGTCCTGTCGATAGAAGGGAAAGCCGATAAGGTGATGGAGGAGGAAGGCGGGAAGGGCAAGCCGAGAAGGGGAGGGGCTATGGGGGAGGAGGAAGAGAGGAAGGCGATGGAGGAGACAAAGAAGTGGGCAAAGGCGCCACTAGGTACGACTGTGGTAGAAGTAATAGTAGTGGTAGAGTGGTGGTGGTGGTAAGCGTCGGTGGAGGAGAGACGGAGCGGTGGCGGCGGCAATGGGGAAGAGGACGAATCGGCAATGGAGGAAGGTGATGGTAGTGGGCTAGTGGGAGAAGTAGTAGTAGACTAACAGTGGTAATAGTAGACTAGTAGTAGAAGTAGCAGCAGTAGTAGTAGAAGTAGTAGTAGAACATGACAATGGACAATATACTTATTTATACTGTTTATTGCAAAAGCAGTGAACCATCACCAAAATGGCAAACCGCAAGTAATGCAACTTCTGAGATCTCATTGATCCAATGGCTGATCCAAAACAGAAGGCAAAGTCTAACGATCTAGGATGGAAGTGTGACTTTTGGCTAGCTATTGGCAACTAAGATTTGGTCCAATATTCGCTTTGTGACATAAGGGTAACAGGAGGAATCAAAAGGTTTAAAGAGTATCTTGCGAGTGGATTTGGAGATGTTCAAAAATATGCCAAGGCTAGAAACAACAATCATGAAAGAGATATGTGAGGTTTTGTGGAAGAACAAGAGAGGCAGACAAATCTTCCTAGATGATGATGAAGGAGATGAAGATGTGAATATGATAGCAAACGGTAAGGAGTCCTAAGCCTCTATTGTGTAGCTAAGTTCTAGGATAGCCGCTAAGAGAAAGCAACATGCTCTTCAGTTCAAGTTTGCAGCACCAAAGAAGGCAAAGGAAAAGAAGCCAATTAGTTCTGTTGTGAATTATTGTAATGTATTGTAACAAGCTATGTGTTGGAATTTACAAGGGGGATGGGTGCTGCATGGGAGAAGATAAATAAAAAAGAGGATGGGTGTTACATGGGATTAAGAACCGACAATATCAAGGTATGCATGTCCTACAAAATTGTTGGTTTAATTTATTTCTATATTAGGTTATGATGTATGTATGGCGTTGCCTCACCGTACGCCTTAAGCGCTTCAACGGTAAAAATATAGTGAGTCGTCTCGCCTCGCCATATCACTTTAATAAATCTCTTAGAATCAATCTCTCTGTCTACAAGCTACAACTAGGTTGTCGACAATTTTAGGAGTATATAAAAACGCAAAATTTCCTTTCCATCAGTAGTTTTGCTAAACTTTTGTTGAACTATGTCTCAAGGTTTGTACTTGCCACTGGGTAGGATCCAAGTATCTATCTAAGAGCCCGTTCGGTAGAGTTCCTACTCCCGGATTCTCGTCCGAAGGAGCTGGAGTTCTATTGAACACCCTCGCGCTCCCAGTCGCTAGAATCAAAATTGGCATAGAGTGATTCTCGGATTTGCACTATGTGCGAGAAGCAACCTCGATCCCACTCCCCGCAAGAAACGATATATTGGTCGGTCCCCGCCGCCTCGACCCGCTTCCCCATCCCCACCACCTTGACCCGCCTCCCCGCCTCGAGCCCTCCGTCCTAGTTGCCCCGACCCGTCTCCCCGTGTCGAGTGAATTGGTGCAAACTAACACCTAAAAACTAATTTTTTATGATTTTATTAATTATGGAAATTAACCAAATAATGACTAAACTGAACAAATCAATCTAGGATAATTGATCTAATACTATAGAAGAGAAACTAGATTAAATATGCATACTAGAGAGTAATTATACGTAAACATGAATTAAAAGATTGGAATCTATACTCACTGATTTTCATCAAAAATACGCATATGAGATCCCTTTACATGAAAGCACAAACCTCAAATAATCTCTAAAATTTTTCACAATTTTTCCAATCTCTCTCTCTCTTTGTTTTCTCTTTTTCTCCTTCTTCTCTACTCCTTGTTGTCCTTTTCTTTCCTGTTCTGCCGTATGGTGTGGCTCCTTTCCTTTACATGCAGGCGCAGCCGCACGCCAGGAGCTTCTGCTGCCTTCCTGCACAGTCGTCAGAGCCTCTCCACTGTAGCCACACGCGACGCGCTTCTACTTTTCTTTCTGTGGCCGCTCTGATTTCTTCGCCGTCGCCAGCTCTCTCTCCCTCTTTTTCGTGTACGCACTTCTTTTCTCACACGCGCGCGCCGCCGACGGTTCACACAAAACCAGAAGACACCCCCTCTTATTTATACTTACCAAATCCTAACTTCTTATCCTTAATAATCTACATACATGCATATCCACTTGGCCCAATTACACATAGCTCAATACATGCACATATCCAAAACTCACACATGCACGCGTACAACTCACCTGCCGCTCTCGCGTGACTCACTCGCCTGCACAACTCGCTGGCCGCAACATTACGTCGTCCTTCTGCGTAGACCTCTACGCGTCCTGTCTCGCTGCACCTGCATCCTTCGCTTGCTGCATCTCCTGCACCTGCGATTTCGCGTGCCGCCTGCATCTGTGCGACCTCGCATGCTGCTCTTACACCTCTGCGACCTTCGCGTGTGCTGTTCTCGGGCTACGCGCTATCTGCGCGAATTCTCTCTGACCTTGAAAGACCATGTGGAGGTCTATCCCTGATGGTGATGAGTAATTGACTGTGGTTTAGCCTGTTGTGCTTGAATTTGAGTTTGATCCGAGTGGTCGTCTTTGGTTGGTCGGAGACGCTTGTCCGACCCAGTGGTCGTCTTTGGTTGGTCGGAGACCGGCTTGTCCGACCGAGTGGTCCGAGCTTTGGTGGTTGGAGACCACCATCCGACCCGAGTGGTCGGGACGAAGACCGATGGTCGACTCGAGTGGTCGGAAGAAGACCAGATGGTCGACCCGAGTGGTCGGGACGAAGACCGGTGATCGGACCTCGAGTGGTCGGGATGGAGACCAGTGGTCGTCCGTGGTCGGGATGGAGACCGTGGTCGCACCATGTGTGGTCGTGGTTTTGCCGCCGCTGAAGTGTATATCTTTCTGTTGAGATGGATATGTGTGTTGGACATTGCTATGTGATGTGGTTTCCTTGTCTATGATGGTTGCGGACTTTGGAGCTAGGTCATGGTGAGGCGAAGGGGATCGGGACTAGGTGGGAGAGCCGAGGTCCGGATGATCGGTGTCGCCAAAGATGACCGAGGCCGTGGAGTAGCCGCAAGCCAAGAAGACAAAGGAATGGATGAGATGCTAACTTGGAGCTGCTCGATCGAGGAGGACCGTTGGATCGCGGTCGGAAGAGAGAGTAGCGGGTCAAGTTGGTATGCTTTGAACAGTGCAAAACCCGTTGTGTTGTTGGGTTTCGGTCACCATGCATAGCTGTGTGAGTGGGTAAAATCTCACCCTTGATGGAGTGCTCTAGGGTTTAGAGGCTCATCCAAGGGTGGTAGGTGTTCCTAGCTCGCTACTAGACAGGAGAGGGTGTCTCCACGGGACGTGGTGAGCAGTGAGGAAAGTCTACGTGAGTAGTTGAGAGTTGTTGAGAGTGATGTGTAAGGATCAAATCCGGCTCTTGGATGTTGGCTTAGGATTGAAGCAAGATATCCAAGGGTGGAAATTGATCCTGTGTCACTATAAATAGAGGGGTAGGGCAGCCTTCCTCCTGAAGGTTCCGAGGTTTTTGCCGCTCATTTGAGTTTTGCCCACTTTGTTGTGAGGCTTTGTAAACCTCCCTTCCGAAATGAAATGTTCTTCATCTATGTTCTTGTTTCATTTCCTTACGTATTTACATTACGCACTTAAATTCATTATCTAAATTCGCATTTACTTACTTGCAATTTTCTTTACGTAATTTGGATTTGCCTCATCTCCTTCTACATGCTTCGAGTCTTTGTTGAAATTCATGATTGATGAACTCTTCTCTAGATTCGGTGCTTTCAATCATCTAGGCAATCATTGCGTTCTTGTTGCAAGTTTGTAAATCTGTGTTCTTGAAGTGCGTAAACGTGTGACTTGCGTTCTTTAGTCCCGATTGGCTTCGGTTCTTGTTGCCAAGGATGAAAGATTGTTGGATGAATCTTCTATAGATCATATCCCAATTATCTAGGCAATCTACAACCTCTTCTATTCGGCTTTGCAAGAAACCAATTTCGTGACTAGTTTTCGATAGTGTTTCTATTTGTTTGAAGGGTTGTTTCTTCGTGTACTTACTTGCTGTGATTTGTGTAGAGTCATCCAAGGATATTCGATCATCAACTCTCACCGCAAGTTAGGGGTGAAGTCCGTGTTCGTGACTCGCTTTTGGTGTTGCATTTGTTTAATCGAAAAGGACGGAACCTTGGTATCAATTCCTTCGATTGATGATTGAAATAGGTTCCGACATCCTTAGGGAGGTGCACACCAATTTTCCTGTTTTGGATCACCGATCAAAAGTTACATCGATTTCTTTTTAAGATCGTGCTGATTTTATCTGCTCATCCGACCCGATCGTTCATCCGACCTCGTAGGTCGGGCGATCGCTCATCGGTCGGGAACACTATTCGCCCGAGTACTGTTCATCCGACCTCTGTAGGTCGGGCGTACTGTTCATCGGTCGGGAGTACTGTTCATCCGAACACTATTCACCCGAGTACTGTTCATCCGACCTCTGTAGGTCGGGCGTACTGTTCATCGGTCGGGAGTACTGTTCATCCGAACACTATTTCACCCGAGTACTGTTCATCCGACCTCTGCAGTCGGGAGTACTGTTTAACCGACCTCCGCAGTCGGGAGTACTGTTCATCTGGTCGGGGTACTGTTCACCCGAACACTGTTCATCCGACCACTTCCGGTCGGGAGTTCTGTTCACCCGACCACTTCCGGTCGGGGAGTACTGTTCATCCGACCACTTCAGGTCGGGAGTACTGTTCATCCGACCAGTACTAACGACCAGTTCGCAGTACTGTTCATCCGACCAGAGCTACTCGACCGGGCGCTTTTTCTTGTTCACCCTATCTTAATCGGTCTGAGCCTCTGCTTTGAAATTGCTCGATCGATGGTTCAGTTCTTTCTTTCTGGTCTTTTGGTGGATTGAATTCTAGGGGGAGAATTTATTCGAAAATTTTATTTGGCTCCTATTCACCCCCCTCTAGTCGCCTTTTCGATCTTTCAGACCTACAGTGTGCGTCCGTCTCGAATCCTTGCGCTGCAACACTTGTTGCAAATAAACAACACAAACTATATACAGTACCTTCTTCTATAACAAATATTGTTGTACATAAATCGTCACGCATATATTATATTATCGTCAAATTAATCATCACATATATATTTCGCAAATAGAATTAACAGCCTCCCTGCCTCAAGCTTGCTGAGTCGTCCCCGCCTGCACCACCGAGCCGCAACGAGCCGTCCCCGCGACAAGCACAGCTGAGGTATAGCTCCCCTCTCTTCCGTCTCTCCCAAATCCCCTCTTTCAAGAATTTGGAGCTAGCTGAACACTTTTAACAGCTACTCTTGCATGATTCCTCATAAAATCAGAATTAGAAGAAGTCAAAATAGAATTTGAGAAGAACTAAGCCCTACCGAATTTAGCAAATAGATACGAGCCTCCGTCGAGATCCCAATCACATGTTGGGCACTGAATGCCATGATGCAAAGAGAAAGCACTATCCTGCATGGCTCTATTCAGCATACTAGATGTAGTGCCATGCATGCTCCTGCATGCGAACAACTCAGCCATAATTTCAGCACATCTATGTGTTAAGACTTAAGACTAGTTCAAACGCCTGAGAAACAAAGACAACTCATTCAGTATCGAGAGCCAAACAACTCAGCTTCGACGCTCCATTTAGTATATACTAGATAAATATATGCTGCGTGCCACGTCACGGATGTCGCTCCCAACGCGAGCAAATCGAGAAAACGCGCGAAAAGGATCTAAAAAGATTTTTTGTTTTTTTCACAAAAAGGGCTTAAACGTAATGCTAGAAAAACGCAAAAAGGATCTAAATGAAATGTATATTTTTTTTTCCAAAAAAAGGATCTGAACGTATTTTTTTCCCGAAAAGGACCTAACCGTAATTCCGATTTTTCGTAAAAGGACCCGAGCGCAACGCTTAAAAACGTCTAAAGGACCTATACGTAATATATATTCTATTTTCGAGAAGATGACCTAACCGTTTTTTTTTACGAAAAAAAGATCTAATCCTAATTTTTTTTCCGGAAAAAAGACCTGAAAAAAAAAATTTCGCGCCTCAAGCCACCGCGAAGGCGCCGGCTCAAATCGCCCAGAGCGCATAAGCTCCGCTATCTATTAAAGATGGATTATATGATCTCACAGGACACCCGGTGGCAAGCACTTGCATGCTCAGTACGTTTATCTGTAAAAGACCAAAAGGTTCTGACAAGACTTAAAATATCTAGTGTAGAAGTAGAGCTGAATGGAGTAGTTTAGGCTTGTGATTGGGGTAACAAACAAGCTGTCCAGCCAAATGGTCAGGTTGACTCCTTGGGATGTACAAAACTTTTCACCTTAGCACTTTACTAAGCTCAGCTGCCTTGCCTTTTCGTCGTAATCACATGCAGCGATGAGAAGGCAAGCACTTCTGCCTCGGGCGTTTCCATTTTCCAATTCCTTGTCCTTCGTTTCAGATCTGTTCTGGCAGCAGACATTGCTGCTAGTTACTCGCGTTTCGTCACTTCTGATACTTGTATTGCAAATGACAACTCCTTGAACAGATGTCATTCTAGATATTACATTTCCACTAAAAGGTTATTTTTTTCATTATATCACTTATTGTTCTTTGATGGTATGTCATACTCTGGTTCATAGTAGTAAATATCATTGAAAATAGCTACAAAAAAAGATATACAAGAAAAGAAATGATAAAAGATCACCTTGAAATTGTAGAATGATACTATGTATTTAGAAACAAAGCTTAAAAGTTAGTATAACATGTATTTAAAAACGAAGGGAGTATTAATAAGATTTTGCTGCCACCTGCCAGGGGTGAACTCAGGATCCGCAACATACATATGGGGAGACACGTCGGCATGCATGCGCGATCGCACTCCACAGATACGCACCGTACGTAGTGCATGCGTGAGAGATTACTTTTGAGGACTACTCGAAGTACGCATGGCATCTCGAGGGCGTGCAGCGATCATTTCTTCCGTGCTAAATTAGTACTCTCTCGGTTCTTCTTTACATGGTATATGAAATTGTATCTTTAGACTTGTCATTAAAATAATTTTATAATATTATAGTTTTATTAATATATTTTAATATAAAGTTATAAAAAGTAACCGTCAGAGACGCATCTTCGATTAGAAGAGAACCAAGTAAGTACGAAAAATTAATGTAACCTATATATTTTGTTTTCTCCATTTATTTAAGAATAGGACATGAACGAATACGATCGAGCAGAGAGGCTCGGCCCTTTTCTTTTAGCTCCGCCTGCACCTACTCGCACCATGCTATATAAGACTGATATTGTCCAATTAGAAAAGTTAGTTAATTGGCAAAATTCCGGGAGGACAAAGTGAGCTAATGCGTAAAGTGTAACTTGTATGAGATGTTCTCCTTAGAAGAGAGGTGTTTTCATGCTTTTCTTTTTTATAGTTGCACAGATATTAAAACATAAATTAAAGATAGATGATGATTACTTATCTCTTCGCTTGTTTCAAGATTTGTACATCTTGTATGGAGAGAGAAAGCATTAAAGTACCGCTCTCGAGTTAATTAGGGGCCTATGTGGATTAATTAGCATCCACTTAGATGTCAACATTAGTAAGATATCTAGCTTATAGTAAAGCCTTAGACAAGTTTAAGTACATTAGTGACATTTGCAGAAGTTTTGGATCCTAGGTGCAAGTTACTCAGTTTTTTTGTGATTACATTTTGGAGCTGATGTCTGGTTCAAGAATATTTAGTGTGTGTGTGTGTTTTTAGTGTTGATGTGTCTATGCGGCCCTGGAGATAAGGCACACTATTATCAGAAAACACAATGCAGGATTCTCAACAAGATGCAGGAAAAAGATAAAAGGCGATGAATCTTGACGTGTATCACAGCAACACTTTAGAACTCATGTCAACGATGGGGGATATATGTTCTGGGAGAAGATATGATATTTGTGAATTGTAAATTTGTAATGGTCAGTGACAGTTCCAACTTCCATGCAAACGATGGTGGTTTTTCCAACCTAATTAATCCTGTAGCTGGCTTAGGATAGAACATAAAAGTCACTGGTTCAGATAGGAAAAACTGTTGTCTAACTAAAGCAGGGGCAAGCCGGGCAGACAGAGTAATGTTTGGTAGTTGGTTTGGAATTTTAGACATTGTTGGCAAGGAAGGTTGGAAGTAATGCTAGGGCTAGGGGGTTGATAATTTACATCCTATGTACGTAAGGCTGGCTATCGAGTTTTTTTAAAGTTGACATAATTCAATATAAATTATTTTATTTGCCATTTAAATGGTAATTTCAAATTCAAGTTAACCAGCCACTATCGAGCTGAGTCTCATTAATATTTTTTCACTTAAAATAAACTCATTAACTACTATAAACGAATCTTAGCAAACTTTTTTTCCCCGGCTCGTACGTACCAAGGATTCATATTTTGTTTTCGGATAAAATCTCACCTGGGACCGAAATCCGAAATTTCACTGAAATCTCAGTATTTTGGACAAATCTCGGCCGAAATTCAAAAAACAAAATTCAAATCTGATCCATTTGCAATAAAAAAAACCCAAATTTCGGCCAATTGAACTGAAATTTTGGGCGAAATAGCCAAGTTTTTGTGGTTTTGCACCGGCCAAAAAGTGGATCAAACGATGACAAAAAAATTGAAATTGTTTTTGGAGAGTCCAGACATATCAGTGATATTCTCAAAAAAATTCAGATAATTATCAAATCTTAGAAATTTTTAAAAATTCAAACATTGCTAGTGTCCTGATAAAATATTGACCAGCAAGTTTGAACCGAATAAAAATTGGAACAAACGAGATTAGAAAATTTTGAATTTTTTTGGATGGTTCCGACACAACCATAATATTCTCATAAAATTTTTAGATGATGATAAAACTTTATGAATTTGTAAAAATTTGGACAGTGCTACTGTCCCGTTAAAAGCCTTACCGACAAAATTAAAAAAATGAAAAATGGTTCAAATCACGTTAAATTTTTTTTAAAAAATTTGTGGATGGTACTGATGTATCATTAATATTTCAATAAATTTTTTAGATGATGATTAAGCATCAAGAATGTTCAAAAATTATGACAGTGCTACGTCTTGATAAAAGCCTGATGATAAATACATAGATTTGCTTTAGTAATAAAAGAAGGTTTAGAATTTTTGAAAATTTTACAGAAAGGTGCTAAGGAAATTATTAAGATCTCATAAAATTTTTGAATCATGATCACACTCAAGTGAATTTATAAAATTCTTACAAAGAATTGTACCATTTATGTTCTTTCTCTTTTTGATTTTTGAAATATAACAAATGAAGTTCAATGCTTACATAGATTTGATTGAGCAAACAAAAAAGTTTAAATTTTTAAAAAATTGTATAGAATGGTACTGAGGCAATTATTAAGCTCTCATAAAAATTTTGGATCATGATCACATTCGAGCAAATTTATAAAATTCTGATAAGGTTATTATCCGAATTATGTTCATTCTGTTTTTGATTTTTTAAAGATAACAAATTAAGTTTAATTATTTTAAAAAAATTATGTATGATCCTACACCACTAAAAATAGTACTATAAATTTTTTAGATCATCATCAAGCTTGTACAACTTTATAAAAATTTGACAGTATTCCTGCCGAAATTTTAAAATATCTCAAAATTTCAGTTTTTCAACAAATTTTCATAGAAGATGACTTTCTTAAGGATTATTGGACCAAATCCGGCCATAAAACAGTAAAATCCGGTTTCATATCCCGAAGTTTCGGCTAGTTTGGGTGAAATTTCGCTGAAAAAACGAAATTATTGTAGCAATTTCAAAAAAAATTAATTCGACCGGTAATTTGGATTTCGTGGTGGCCTGAAGTCTAAGATTTCGGCGAAATTTCATCAATTTTCAGCGAATGATCCTTGGGTACATACTTTGACGCTTCACGATCTGAAAGTACCATATTTCCGCAAACAGTGCTGACGTGCCATTCTGTGTGTTCGAAGGCGTTAGATCAAGTGATGGATGGGGAACACCGAGGTGAAGTTTCAAATGCCTCAATTTCTTCGTTGTACGGATACAACTATGTGTTGATTTTCGATGGAGCAAATGCCATTTGTGCCGTTCGAACTGTTAAGGAACCTCGCTATCGAATAGTCCGGGGTTCCCGAACAGATCTGAAGTGGAGAACAGAAAGAGAGAGACACGTGTTTAGGGAGAGCGAAAGCGGAAATTCTTTATTGCTAATGAATTCTGGTACATAGGGGGGACCCCCCTCCTCCTTTTATAGCGCTCATCCAGGGTTTTGGCTAAGGGACCACATGAGCCTTCCAATGGGCTATTAGGGTTTCTTAACACTCCCCCTTGGGCCTTTTGCCGCGAGATGCATATGCCTCAAAAACTCCAGAAAAACCCAGTGGAAAAAATACTTGGAGAAAGAGTACATAGCATACGCTTACTATGTTGCACGAATTGCCTCGTTAAAACCTTACGCAAGAAAACTTCAGGAAAAACTTGCTAAGGAAAAAGAGTACAATTCTCCCAACTTCAATTGCTAATCTTCGAGATTTATGTTGGGTATTCATAATTCATGTTCAGGATTCATGCGGGAGTATGTGACATATCTCCCCCTGAAATCTGCACTTCTCACGCACCTTTCAAAGGTAGATGCTGGGAGTGATTTAGTGAACAAATCTGCAAGATTTTCACATGACTTAGTATGCAATATTTTGATCTCGTTCATCTTATGCAATTCGTGAGCATAGAAGAACTTGGGGTTGATATGCTTCGTGAGATTGCTCTTCACATAACCCATCTGTGCTTGGGCAACACAAGCTGCATTATCTTCATAAATTATCGTGGGAGTTTGCTCAACGTTCAAACCACATGACTTCTGGATGTGGTGAACCATTCTTCTGAGCCATGCACATTCACGTGATGCTTCATATAAAGCGATGATTTCCGAGTGGTTTGTCGACGTCGAGACGAGAGTCTGCTTAGACGACTTTCAAGAAATTGCTGTTCCTCCACATAGGAAAACATAGCCAGTTTGAGACTTGCCAGTATGCGGGTCCAATAAATACCCAGCATCGGCATAGCCAACCAAATTCAATTCATTATTTCTTCTAAAGAATGCATCGAGGTCTTTGCTTCCTTGGAGGTAGCGGAAGATGTCCTTGATCCCTTTCCAATGCCTTTTGGTGGGTTCTCAGACTGCATCGAGCTAGCAAATTCACAGTAACGCAATGTCCGGTCTAGTGCTATTCGCAAGGTACATGAGCGCTCCAAGCGCACTCGATATGGGAATTCTGCTCCCGTGACTTCCTCCTCCTCTTCTCTAGGTGCAGTATGGGTCTAGGTGCGCTTGGAGTGACCTTCCGACCATTGGAGTCTTCGCAGATATGCCTTTTCAAATCCAAACCTTTCCAACACTTTCTCGTGTGTAGGTTGATTGATGTACCAAGATTCCTCCTTGGACATGTTTAAGTCGCAAGCCTAAACAAAACTTGGTTTTACCCAAATCTTTCATTTCAAACTCGGACTTCAAGTATAAGCATGCCTCTTCAATTTCTTCATCCGTCCCAATGATGTTCAAGTCATCTACATAGACGGAGATTATCTGAGAATCCATTCGGGATCGCCAGATAAACACACATGGACAATCTTCATTGCTTGTGTAGCCTTTCTTGCGAGAAAGTCACTCAGCGATTATACCACATTCTTCCCGATCGCTTCAACCCATACAGTGATTTCTCCATTTCACACTCTGCATGTGTTTCTATTTGCTCCATCTTGGTTCGGGATAGGAATTCCTTCCAGACTTTCATGTATATCTCCAATCCAAGTTTCCATACTGTGTATCTGTGACAACATCCATTAGCTTCATTCTCAACTTCAAGTTGACTGTCATTGAGATCAAATATCTAAAGGTAATTCCTCCCATGACCGGAGAATAGGTTTCTTCATAATCAATTCCAGGACGTTGAGTGAAACCTTGAGCTACAAGCCTTGCTTTGTACCTTACAACTTCGTTGTTTTCATTTCTCTTCCGAACAAAGACCCATTTGTGACCTACGGGGCTTATATGGGGAGGTGTGCGTATATGTGCTCAAACACCTCTCTCTTGTTCGAGAGACTAACTCTGATGATTGCCTTCTTCCATTCTTCCCAATCTAGCCTTTTCTTGCACTCTGCGAGAGATGCAGCTCGGGATCATGATCAATGATCGAGGCAATCTTCTTTGCGAAGTATGCATCAACGCTGGTCGTTGCTCTATTCAGGATTCTCCGTTATTACAAAGTTTATGGCCATTTCTTCATGGGGTGCTTCATGCACTTCTACTTGCTCTTCATCGCTATTCCCTATCGCAGAGCAAGTTCCTTTAGCTTTTCATCGCCTATGTGTGCGCACACATTATTTCCGCGCTTCCTTGATGGAAGATTCAAGTCCGAATTGCCTTTTCCATTGGCTTCTTTCCGGTGCCAAGTCTCAATTGGCTCCCTTCTTTCCTTGGGGCATTTTCGTGATTGGTTGTGGTAAGTCCTCGCCGATTTTCTCCGACGCCTCCGGTACTTTGGGTTTGATGAGCCGATTGCTGCGCTTTTTCTTTGAGGCCTCGAACAGGTTGAGGGATACCTTCTATTTTCTTTGGTATTTCCACCTCTCTGGTGCATTCCTTGCGGGTACATGCGACTTAACCACGCCCTTCGATCACAAAATGATCAGCAGTTCATTTGCTAAATTCGCAAATCAATTATCTTTCGACTTCTTGATTTGCTTCATTAGTGTGGGGTCATGTGCGGGATTCGGTGGAATGCCATATGATTTCCGGCATTTTTCATCCAAAGGTTGATTTCTCCCTAATGACGGAAACGATCCTCGTCAAAGATGCAATCGAATCGGTCAGATGCAAGTCTCCAAATATGGGTTCCAAATACCGATTATGGATGCACTCATAACCAATGTATATCCTGACTTGAGGAGATGGCCCATTGCATCCACCGAGGGGGTGGTATAGGTACATATACCATGCACCCAAAATTTCTAAGATGGGAGATCTTCGGATGATCCGTGCACAAGCCGCATAGGAGAATGGATGTTGTAGGCCGATGGTCCAAATTGATAAGTCTTTGCTGCGTGCAGATCGCGTGTCCCCAACAAGTGTTGGGCAAGTTACAACTCGCAAAAACGGTCCGCAATGAACTTAATTCTCTTTATTAGTGCTTCGCTAGTCCATTCTGCGTATGGACGTGCGGTACGGAGTGCTCAATCGCTATCCTCGCTGTAAAGTGCAATAATCATCAAATGCCTTTGAAGTAAATTCTCCGGCATTGTCCATTCTAATGGACTTCACGCGATGATCGGGAAAGCATTCTTAATTCTTATGATCTGCGAGATCGCTTTGCAAAAGCATGGTTTCTTGTTGACAACAAGCATACATGCGACCATTTCGAGGAAGCATCGATGAGCACCATAAAGTATCGAAACGGTACGACAGGCTGAATCGGACCGTAAATATCCCCGGATGCTTTCAGAATGCAGGATTTCACTTTGCACTTTCATGACAGAGGGTCTAGTTATTAATTTCCCGGTGGCACATGCAGGGCACACAAAATCTTCATGATTCGGGAAATTTTTAACATTAATGCCATGACCCTGTGAGTTGTTCACTATATTTCTCATCATTCTAAGACCAGGATGACCTAATCTACCATGCCATAAAGAAAAAAAAACAGAGCTTCTAAAAACAGTCTTCAAGGAAGTATACACTTCGGGTGCATGAATATTCGTGTAGTACAACCCATATTCATATGAGGGACATTTTTCTAATACCATTTTTCCACATACCGCGTGCTTCACAATGCACAAGTATTCTTTGACATTCTCTTCATTGGTTTCTACGTGAAAACCATTGGCGCGGATGTCTTTAAAGCTTAAGAGAGTGCGCGTTGATTCAGGGTACAAAAGGGCTTCTTCAATTACCAAAGTTGTACCCATAGGCAATATAATTGTAGCTCTTCCTGAGCCGATTACATATGAGTCGCTTCCTGCGATCGTAGTAATCTTTCCAGCGTTCTTCGTGATCGACTGGAAATATTTAGACTCTCTTAAGATGGTATTTGTTGTGCCACTATCAACAATGCATATCTCTTCCATTTGGGCGCTACACAATTTCTAGATACAAGAAATATAATTTCAATCAAACAGAGGCAAAATAATTCAAATATTGCTTGTAAATGAAAGAATACTGGAATAAAGAATAAATTGCATATTTATTCATGAGAGAAGTATGCTCTTCTAGAGCTTACTATTCATTATTCAAAAGAAAATGCTAACAACCATAATCTAAAAGAAAATGCGATTCATGCATTTAAATGGCAGTGCACGGTTTGATCGTTCTGCTCGACGGTAGGTTTCGCGTCCTGCGAGGACCCTAGACCAATCGCAGCACGGAGCTTCTTGCCCCCAAGAACTATCTTCACGTCCGATGCCCAAGTGAGGTAGTTCTGACCGTGCGGGGCCAGTTCTTCAAACTCACGATTCATGATTCATGATTTCAAAATTCCGATATTAGATTACTGCGTGTAATCTAATAGAAAATGGTTGCAATAAGCATAAAGTACAGAAAATAAATTCATATGCATTGCAATATATTAAATAAAGCAACAGATTCAAATTCATAAAATAGAGAAATAAAGCTAGAAAATTTTAAAAAAAGAGCCAAATAAATCTTCTGGATTTTCTGGCAATTTTTCAGAATTTTCTGCAATTTTTTTTCTGCTTTTTTTTCTCTTCTTTTTCTTTTCACTTTTCTTTCTTTTCTTTCCTTTTTTTTTCTTTTCCGGCCGAATGGCCTCATGGGCCTTGCCCTTTCTTTTCGGCCCAAACGCATGCCGCGGCTAGGGTTTTCATCGTCGCCACCCGCTTTTTTTTTCTTGCGTCCTTTTCTTCCCGTGCGCTCCCCCTTCGCGCCCGCGCCGCCACTCCACTTCTTCCACGCGCCCACGCCGTCTCCTCCTTCTGGCGCGCCGCCGCTTCCTTGCAAGCCTCGCACACGCGCCGCTTGCGCGCCTCTTGGCGCCGGCGCATACCGGGGAACGTGCGGCGGATGCAAATAGGGGGGCGCACCGGAAGCCGAGGCGGCGGCGAGGATTATTCATGCGGCGCGACGGAGGTCGCCGACTGCGGCGCGCGGCGCGGCATCGCCGGTCGGGCGCGCGCGCGTCTAGCCGAAGGGGAGCGTGAGGCCGAGGCACGGAGGAGGCGCGGGACGGGCCGAGGCAGCGGGCGAATGGTCGCGAGCCGAGGCGGCGGAGGCGCGGCGCTGGCCGAGCGGCGCGCGCTGCGTCCGAGGTCGCGCGCGCCGGCGACGGCAGACGGCGGTGATGATGCCGGCGCCGAGCCGCACGGCGGTGATGATGCCGGGCGCGGCCGAGGCGAGGCTTTCGGCGAGGACCGAGGCCGAGGCGCGCGCGGCGCCAGGCGCGTGGTGGAGCTTCAAGCTTGGCGGTCGGTCGGCGCAGTGCGGCGGCGAGATATTCGAGGGCTCGGCGACGGCGCCACGAAGCGCTGGCGTGGCGACGGCTGCGGGCCCGGCTGTGGCGGCGGTGCGCGAGGTTCGACTCCGGCACGGCGGCCTAGGCGACGCGGCCGGGCCGACGACGGCGGGCGCGGGCGAGCGCGCACCAAAGTGGAGGCGCGCGAATGGCGACCAGCAGCAGCAGAGCCGCCGAGCCGAACCGACAGGCGCAGCGGCGCCGGCGCGCGGCGACGGACGGCCGCGAGCCGAGGCCGGCGAGGCGGCGCTGGCTACGGCAGCAGTGGTGGCCCGAACGGCGCGGCCAAGCCGGTACCGGGCAAGACGGGCGGCGCGCTGCTTGCTTTCGTGCGCGCCGCGGAGGTGCTCGTGCGGTGTGCTCCGTGCACGGTGGTGGCGCGACTTCATGCGCGCCCGGTAGCGCGCGCAGCGCAGCGGCCGGTGCGCAAGCGAGGCAATGGCAAGACATGCTGCGCGCGCAAGCCAAAACAACGGCGTTTTTTTTTCTTCTTGCATGAACAGTAAACTGAACTGTAGATCTATGTCGTTGTAGCTTCGTGCCATGCAACGAACGCAATACCGAATGCGCAGGTTAGAAGCATGCATTGTAGCTTCTTGCCACGTAGCTTCGAGCGATCGCCGTGTGGCTTCGTGCCACGTGACGAAAACGATAAAAGATGCGTAGGATAAATGTATGCATTGAAACGACAAGCGTTTAGATTCAATCGCTGAAATCCCACCTTTTCTCACCTTTCAATCTGAACTCCGGTAGAGCTTCGTGCTGATAACGTGTTAAGGAACCTCGCTATCGAATAGTCCGGGGTTCCCGAACAGATCTGAAGTGGAGAACAGAAAGAGAGAGAGACACGTGTTTAGGGAGAGCGAAAGCGGAAATTCTTTATTGCTAATGAATTCTGGTATATAGGGGGGACCCCCCCTCCTCCTTTTATAGCGCTCATCCAGGGTTTTGGTTAAGGGCCCACATGAGCCTTCCAATGGGCTATTAGGGTTTCTTAACACGAACAAGAAGAAAGACGATACAATCTCTTCACATAATCGTTCAAGGAAAAACACAGAATTTTTATTTGCTCCTTGATTGGCGGAAGATGAGTTTCTAGTTATGGCCAAACTATACGATGTGGCGCATTAAAGATGGAAGCCAAGGTAGCTTGCCTAATCGTTAGTGCCTGTGATGACACTGACAAGAGCATACACATCGGTGTTCTATTTCTATTTTATTTCCACAACAGCACGTGGGATTTAGGCTCAGCTGGCCAGCGGACGAATCTAACGCCGGATTATCCTTGCCCGTTCATTCCATGGCTAGCGACATTATATATACAGGCTGCCTAGTGGCACCAGCCAAATCTCGCAAATATGTTTTATTGTCTGCGTCTGATCAGGATAGATCCTTGTTGTCCTGCCGTTTTAGAGATGCAAGAGATATAATGGTGACCATAATGATGTTCGAGTCATTAAGGTCAAGAGAGATTTTAACAAGGTAGTACATGAGCTAGCACGTCACATCTTGCACTCCAAAAACTCGGTGGTGTGGTTAGTTGGAGTACTCCTCACTGTATTGGTGCTTAATGATTGTAATGCTTCTATGTGTTAAGTAACATATATCTCCTTTCCCTTGCAAAGAAAAAAAATACAAAGACATAGCTAATTCGGTAGGTTCGTTAGCGAAGGTTCCCTGCTTCCGAGTGAAGTCTCTGGCTTGGAACTTGCCAAGTCAATGTTGGTTGGTGCAAATCGCTTTTCTTTTTTTTACCGTGGAAATAGTAATGCTCTTTTACTAAGTAGTTGACCTGTTATGGTAAAAAAACATGACAGGTGACACATGTCACGTGCTATTGTTTCTACGATCACGAAAAGAACCATATTTATGCTTTCTTTCAAAGGATGACCAAATACAAGAAAAAATTAGATCAAGGAGTCAAATAAACCAAAGCTTCGGATATCCGAGTAACATGAGTAGCTCGCGTGTGAAAGATTGACAACGGCTACTGCCGTGTAGGGACGGCTCCTCCGACGGTAGTGATTTGCTTTGCGTGCTCCCCCACACTGCCGTCGCGTGTCCATCGCCGCTGCTATCGAAAGCGACCATCGTCGACGCGGCCGGGGCCGCACTTCCCGCTCGTCGGGGAGCCAGCCTACCCTCCCTTCCGGCGGGCCCCACCGCCAGAGGTTCGGCGGAAGGGCCACACAGCCTCACTAATCAATTAGTACTGTGAATTACGTACGTCGATTGATGCTACATTACTAACTCTGCTAAATGATGCATATGCATCATGCATGGAGTAGAGAGGCAAAAAGTACGTACGTACGTACGTACGATTCGTTCGTTTTAACGTCAATTGCCATACGATGCCGTTGGAAACCCGCTCATTAATTGATTTTAGGCCGTACGGCAATGGCAAGGCAATACTACATAGTTAGTAGGTGTTCATGATTTTGAGCAGAGTTTTTTTTTCCTACGCTCATCGCACAACACACTCACACCATTTAACCCATGCTTATACACATGTGTACATCTGCTTCGCACGCTAAAAATGTCTTGAAGGCAATTAAGACTTCATGGAACATGAGCACATGCTTCTCTTTGGATTATAGGAAGAGTTTATGTTCCTAAGCTTCGCTTCGTTATGCTACTGGTGTCTGTATATGTAAACCCCCTAGATTTGACACGAAAACAGTGTGTTCCATCCATGATGACATCTCGTAACCACTACCACACAGAGGGTCATCTCTGATATCTCGTCTCAGACGATTGATTGCATCAAGATTTGACAGGTATGGTTAAAATCGACAAATTTGAGTCAACAGGATATAACCGACATTTAACTCGAAAAGATTTAGGGATATTTGGTAACTGCAAATATGTAAGGAAAAACTTACCGAATTGAGGCCGATACGGATCGTGTTCTATAAACGTGTTGTAATAGGACTCGATCGGCCGATGGGTATAAAAGATGGACGTGGACAGGCGAAAGAAAGACAACAATCAAATCAAGCAGCCTACATTATACTTTCATCTACTTTTTCCGTCGACTAGGAGTAGTTTTGTAATCCAAATTCTCTTGTAACTCGATTTAATCAATAAAGTTGTGCATCACCGATTGTTGATCATCTTTTGTTACACCAATCAGGTTCGATTTTCTCTGATCTTATTGCGCATCGCCTTTTTCAGAGTTGATCTACCTTCATCCTCTGATTAGCCTTAATCGGCTAATTAAACTTACCGTTACCTTCGATCTAATTAGCTTGTAGCTGATTAAATCTAAGCTGATTGCCTCACGAAATCGGTTTTGAGTGAATTTTATATTTTTCTTACCGATTGCAGGGTCAAATCGGTTGGCACGCTCTAAACCAGGTGTTCGTCTGGTGTGCTGTAGCCAGGAACTCTACTTCAAGTTTTTGACGCCAACAACGATTTTAACGTTTGTGTAAAAATCTATCCACGAAAGGGAAAATTACGCTGAAACTATCATAGACGGTTAATTCTAAGATACGGTCTATGATAATCGAGCCGAGATCATTTTCACAGATAGTTCAAACATCTTAACCGTCTGTAATGAAACACAGACGATTTTTGTTATATAGCGGTCTATGACGAGTCAACTTATTATGGATGCTACGTTATCGGAGCCGTCCGTGATGTGACACTAATAGTTTGTTCTCACAACCGTCTTTGTAAGTAAACTTATCGTCGACGATTGTATTTGGGAATCATATTTATTGAAGCATGTAACATTCAGTTTCTATTGTAATGGTTCATATAATTAAGCTTTGGCTTCTCCTCCCTTATTCACCATCATTAGTCTTCTAATCTTCCTTATTCTTTTCTACTGTTTTCTGCATTCCTTCACTGGTGATGATATCTCAAGTAACATCCTATTCGATTTCTGAATGTCCTCTTGTTGTATCTAATTAATAGAAATTAATCGCATGGATCTTCTTCTATCTCAACATCAGAGCAACTAGCCCGGTAGTAGTTGTCCATGTTCCATGAGGCAATCGATGTCAATAACTATGGCGAGGTTGTCATGCAACGATTGGGCCAAGGCTCCTTAGTAGGCAATCTTTGTTTGAATTGTCGCGAGGAATGACCCCTAGAGCTAATGTGGCAAATAGTGAAACTGTTTGGGAACATCCTGTACAATAGTGAGAAGTATCTATCTGCCTTCTTTTGACAAAAAATATCACATTTTTCATTGGCCTTGCAAGACCGCATTCATCGAGCTAGAAAAATAGCAAGAAAAGCCGACATTGAGATCTAGTCCTCTACTACGTTCTAAGTGGAAACCGACTTGGCGATACACCATGGCAATGTAAAGGTGGCCACCCTGAGTGTCCAACTTGCGACTAGCCAAGCACGTCTCACCGTCAAAAGTGCCGTCGGCCTAGCTAGGATTGCTCGCAAGAAGAGGCACCTTCATTGAGCCAAGAAGTTCGTTAGAAGGAAAAATGGTGAAAGGCCATCTAGTTTGATGATATGTGTGTTAGGGAGAAGATAGAGGCCGATGATGAGGCTACAAAACTGAGCTCAACTATTCTGGAGGACCACTATGACCCAAAAATCGATGACGAAATAGTCGGCAGGGCCTTTGCAATTTTTGATGATGGCAAGGCTAGAATTTCAAACTTCGACTTTTTAGACATCCTCCAAGGTAGCCTATAAATACTATATCTCTTACTTTTTAAAAGACTTTTGTTATTGGCCATATCATGTGTCCTAACAACAATAGAAATGTAGTAATTATTTGGGTACTCAGCAATCTATCAATGCTTTTAAATTTGAATGCCTATGATGTTTTCATTTCATATTATGCCTACGACGAAAACCTGTGATGTTTTATCCTACTTTAGACACGATAAAATAGCACCATGTATTCTACGTACTCTTTCTCTAAGCTCCATAACTTGTAGTGATAAGCAGACGGTTGACGTCTTCTAACCATCTGTAATAACAGGCAGACGACTCTGTCTATTTAACTTCCCTTCTGATCGATTTAGATACTCACACTTAGCACCTCTCCATCCAAAATTAGGGTTTCCTGATCTCCATATCGTCACTATCCTCTTTGCATCGTTGTCCTCTTCCTCTCTGCACCGCTCCGTCACCCTTATCACCTCACCATTGACATCCCCTTCCTCTTCGCACAGCTCTGTTGCCCTTGTCACCGTGCTGTCCTATCCTTCCTCTTTGTACCGCTCCATCGGCCTCGTCACTGTCCCCTTCCTCTCTATACCACTCCATCACCCTCTCACTACGCTGTTGCCATTCCCTTCCTCTCTGGATTGCTTCGTCAACCTTGTCACCATGCTATTGTCGTACCTTTCCTCTTCGCACCGCTCCGTCGCCCTTCTCACCACACCGTCACCTTACCCTTCCTCTTCACACCGCTTCGTTGTCCTCATCACCACACCATCATCATCACATTCTTCTTTGCACCGCTCTGTCGCCCTCTTCACCACACCGTCCCATTCCTCTCTGCCACTCTGTAGCCCTCGTCACCGCACAATCGTCCCCTTCCTCTCTACACTGCTCTGTCGCCCTCGTCACTATGTAGTCGCCATCCTCTTCATCTTCGTACTGCACCGTCACTCTCAGGCCACCACCTATCAAGTGGTGCCATTAGCCGAGAATTTTATTGCTTCAATTAAGAGTGAAGATATAGTATAAGTACAATGCTATCGGTAGAAATTTGGTGGTTATGAGACCACAGACTAGGAGTAGTCCGGTGGTATAAGCATCTTGCAAGCATTTAATATGTGTAGATGTGTTTGAATAGTGAATTTTAAGTCATTTATTCTATTTAAATATGTGTTATGTGTATATATTCCAACTGTGAAGTGTATATGTGTCTTATATCTGTTTAAGTGTGTGTTGTTTTTATTTATCTCAACTGTGAATTGTGTATTTCATATCTAATTAAATGTGTGTTGTGTATTTGTACAGAGGGCATGGCTAGCGTGATTCCTGAGACTAGCAATAAAACTGAAATTATGTATTAAAAAATATATATCACAGACGTTAACTACAAACTGTGTTATTTATGTGTATTGCATTCAGTTGGTAATTGCAACCGTACATCATAATTACATATGGTTTCTTACGTACTAAACATTTGTTATATGTAACTATTATATACGGTTTTTTACATAACTATTCGTGATGTATAACTATCACAGACGGTTTCTAAATAGTCTGGATGACCACTAATTATCACCGACTCTTTTTTGGTAGATGGTTCTAAAACCGCTTGTGTTGACTGTTTTAAACAGTTGATGAATTTGTCTTTTTGCAGCGAATGTACACCGGTGCCAGGTACTTACCGTAGTGCATTTCCTTCCTACACGGCTAACGGGCTAAGCCAGTGTCCATGCAGCCACACAATGCACGTGGCAACACCCTCACACCTAGACCGCGACCATTGACCACTAGTGATTTCGTATCCTCCGTCTACTAAAGATGGAGGAAATGCCGCTCACAGGTTCGTTTGAGTCGTGGAAGACCTGGCTCGGCCGCGAGCCGAGCCGACAAAAAAAATCGCGTTCGGGTCCTTTTTCAAAAAAATATTACGATTAGGTCCTTTTTAGGGAAAAAAATTATGATTAGGTCCTTTTAAAAAAAAAGAAAATACATTACGTCTTGGTCCTTTATGCGTTTTTAAGTATTGCGCTCGGATCCTTTTACTGAAAATCAAAATTACGATTAGGTCCTTTTTGGGGAAAAAACCGTTTAGGTCCTTTTTTTTAATAAAAAAACACATTTCGTTTAGGTCCTTTTTTCATTTTTTGTAGCATTACGGTTAAGCCCTTTTGTGGAAAACACAAAATTCTTTTTAGGTTCTTTTCGCGTGTTTCCTCGATTTGCTCCTGTAGGGAGCGGTATTCGCACGTTTTCTCCATTTGCTCGCGTGAGGAGCGGCGCCCGCGGCGTGGCACGCCGCATAAGGTTGGCTAGTCCCATCAAAATCTTGGCTAGTTGATGGAAGTGACCCACACGGTTAGGCCGAGGTCAATATGTCAGATATCTAGGCGGCTTGCGTGTGGCATTTTCTCTTCGAATGTAAATCACAACTAGCTAGGGTCACGCGCTACGCTGCGTCGTGCGAAACCTTTTTTTATTTTTTTGCGTAATCCCAGTTTTCTTGCTTTTTTTTTAAAAAAATGGATCGCTAGGACCTACCGGCAAATTGGTGGTTTGCTATAAACCGTCGGCGAATCTATGGACTGCTATAAACCGTCGGCGAATATTTGATTTTCGTTTTTGAGAGAAAATAAACGTATTTTCATTTTTTTGTGTAATTCCGATTTCCTTGTTTTCTTAAAAAAAGGATCTAAACGTAATTTCGGTTTTTTTGGATCCATTTTGCTAAAAACCATTTGGAGGACCTGAATGTAAACCACAGAGGGACCTAAACGCAATTTTGGATTTTTTTCGAGCCCTTTATGTTAAAAACAAGCGGAAGGACCTAAACGCAATTGTGAAATTTTTGGAGGACCTTCTTGCGAGAATGGTGAGGTGGCGCATCTGAGGGGCTCCCAAATCTCTCAACTATAATATATACTAGCCAGGATCACGCGCTACGCTGCGTCAGGCGAAATTCGTAGCGTGTGACTGGACGCGTCTGAAATTCAGAAATTCGATCGACGATGTTTGCGCGGCGAAATCCTATTTTTTTTGTTAAAAAAATTTGTCACTAGGACCCGTCGGCAAATCTGTGAACTGCTATAAACATTCGGTGAATCTGTGTTTTTTTTTCAGAGAAAATCTGTGATTTTTTCGAAGAAAACCGCGGACGTATTTTTGGTTTTTTTATCTCGGTTTGTGCGTTTTTTTTTAAATGGGTCACTAGGACCTGTCGGCGAATCTATAAATTGCTATAAACCTTCGACGAATCTGTGTTTTATTTTTTTGAGAAAACCGCGAATGTATTTTTTATTATTTTCGGGTCTAGTTTGCTAAAAACCGTCGAGAGGAGTTGAACGTAAACTGCAAAGGGACCTAAACGTATTTTAGTTTTTTTGAGGTCCGTTCTGCTAAAAACCATCAGGAGGAGGACCAGAACGTAAACCGCAGAGGAACCTAAACATAATTTTAAATTTTTTCGGACCCATTTTGTTAAAAAAACCGATCAAAGGATCTGAACGTGATTTCAAATTTTACGGCTTCTCGCGAGGCCGCAGACCGTGGCACGCCTGAGAAGGCGTGGATTCCACCCAGTATAATAGTAAATATACATATAGATTAGCTCAACTCAACCCGTGCAAGCTAGTAAGGCTCACTATAGGCCGATGGTGTTACGTGGACTTCATCATTTTTTATTGTTTAGTGTGCAATTTTTTTAAAAAATTAGTCTTACTCTAAATATAATTGTAAAAATACCTACCGCGCTATATGAGCTCAGCAAGCCACTAAAGCTACGAGCTCCTAGAGCGCGGTAGACGCTTCCGCAGTGCAGGAGAGCAGAAGGTGATACCTTTCGACAAAGCCGTGGTTGAGGATGGGCTATTTTGAAATTGTATTCGGAAGGATGCTAATTTTTTTTAAATGTTTACTGTAGGACTAAAAAGTGATGTTTTCCTTTGCACGTGTTATGTTTGTCGTTTTGTGACTATTTGAAAGTTGCACAAATATTAAAACGTGAATAAAAGGTAGATGGTGATTATTTATATTGCTTTAAAATTTATACAATTTGTAGTAGGAGAATGATATATAGAAACACTATTCTTTTATCTTGTCGCTGATGATACAGTAACAACTTGGAACCACAACGGAATTAGTAAATATTCAGCTGGTAACTGGCTAGATTCCCAAGCGCAGCATAATATAACAAAGCAATTAACCACAAAATGACTTGGAGATCGATTTTCTATTAATATAGACAACTTGGATTGGGCAAGCTCGATCGACCAGCTGACAAGCTGTTTAGGCCAGCTACAACTAACGTCAGCGGATGCATTTTGCACGGAGTAGAGACTACTAGAGGCAAGAGTACGTACGACTCATTAGCGTTAATTGCCATACAATACCGTTGGAAATCCACTCACATTTTTTTTGGCGATAAAAGACCCACGCACTAATTATCTAGGCCGTACGGAAAGGCAATCGATAATTATGATTGCAACCAAAGCTTATGTGCCTCAACCATTTTTTTTTTGCAGAGCCTAAACTCAACTTAATTAAGGAGAAGTCTAGACGGATCTCACTTGAAAACAGGAATAAAACTTTGGGTTGACAGGGGACATTTCACGTTGTACGAACTGCCGAACTTCATCGTCACACGGCTAATATTAAGCCAATGTCCACTGCCGAGTGCCGACAGGCCCGGTTAGGCCAAGCTCAACCGCGTGGGAGATTTACAGGGTAGATTTGGTCCACGAGAACATCACATAATTTGATTAGAAATTACAAAGCCGTGGTCAGTTACGTACGCAAAACAAAAATAGATTAAACGTTTAGCTGTTGCTGACGTACAGTCGATATGACGTCTTCAATACTATTAGAAAAAATACTATAGAACTAAGAGAGTACTAAAAGTAGATTTGCTTAGATAGGCAATGCCTGATCAACTTAAGAAGGCGCCGAGGGATGTCAATACCTCGATCTATCTATCAATCTTCGATCAACAACCGTATGGAGGTGCCCCTCGTAATCTTGGACAAATTTTCTTGTTGGCCAAACTTTGGACAACCAGCTTATTGACCAAATGCTATTGCTACCAAATTTCGAAACAAGATGCTGTCACAAAATTTCAACAATCCAAAATCGCCCCTCATAATATGTTTTTCTATTATCTGAAGGTGACAGCATCAGTTGAAACAGGTCCTCAAAGTACCTGCCCATTTGTCCCCTTCTCTCACCACTACTGAGATAATTGACGAGATGCCGACACAGAAACTGCACCCTGCAGTCCCGTGCACCTCTCCAGGTTCCACGGACCACACCAGACTAAAATAACGAAACGAAATGTGCAGCCCTGTTCGGCGCTTTAAGCCAGCTATAGCTTTTAAAAAAACCATTAAATCTTCTAAACAGCTAGTTTTTAAACGTTTTTTTTATAAACTAGAAGTCATATATAACTAGCAAAAGTTGAAAGCTAGGTTAGACTTGCTTTTACAGCTTATTGTTTAGGAAAATTAACTATTTATCAAACGATCTCTTATAAAAAGAAATAACCACTTTTCAACCTATAAAACTAAAAAATAGTTTTTCAGAAAAGCTACGGCTCTCCGAATAAGTCCATAGTTAGAAGCATAATTATTAAAACTTTTTCGGTTTCTATGCTCAGCTGACTGGTTCAACTGCTCTTACATGTTTCATGCTACGAGTGTAGAGAAATATAGAAACTTTTTATTTGAAGTTTTATTTTTTGAATTGGGTATTTGATTTTGGATTCAGTTTTACATTCAGCATATAAAGAAAAAATCACTCCAAATTATTTTAGAATATGTAAATACAATAAGTTTTTAATCACGCAAAGACACTCACTGTTAAAAGAAAATAAAACCCCCTTTCTCCCGTCCCCGCACGCTTTCCGTTCCACTCTCACTCCCCACTCGCGCAGCGCGTCGCCATGGTGCTCCTCCTTCTGCTCCTCCTTGCGTTCCCGGTGGCCGCCGACGCGCTCACGGCGGACGGCCAGGCGCTGCTGGCCTTCAAGGCAGCGGTGCTGCGGGACCCGACGGGCGCGCTGGCCGATTGGGATGCCTCCGCCGCCGACCCCTGCGCGTGGAACGGCGTCTCTTGCGGCGCCGGCACCCGCCGCGTCATCGCGCTCTCCCTCCCCAGGAAGGGGCTCGGCGGCGCGCTCCCGCAGTCCCCGCTCCCAAGCTCCCTCCGCCACCTCAACCTCCGCACCAACCGACTCTTTGGCGCACTCCCCGCCGAGCTCCTCGCCGGCGCTGCAGGGCTCCAGAGCCTCGTCCTCTACGGGAACGAGCTCTACGGCCCCGTCCCCCGGGAGCTCGGGGACCTCCCCTACCTCCAAATCTTGGACCTCTCCTCCAACACCCTCAACGGCTCCCTCCCCGAGTCGATCTTGAAATGCAGCCGCCTCCGCACACTGGCGCTCGGCCGGAACAATCTCACCGGCCAGCTGCCCGCGGGGCTCGGACAGGAGCTTTCGGCGCTGGAGCGGCTCGATTTGTCCTACAACCGGTTCTCTGGCGCCATCCCGGACGATATTGGGAACCTGTCCAGGCTCGAGGGGACAGTGGACCTGTCGCACAATGAGTTCTCCGGGCCGATTCCGGCGAGTCTTGGGAAATTGCCGGAAAAGGTGTACATTGATCTCACGTACAACAATTTGTCCGGACCGATTCCGCAGAACGGTGCGCTCGAGAACCGGGGGCCGACGGCGTTCGTGGGCAACCCGGGGCTCTGCGGGCCGCCGCTCAAGAATCCGTGCTCGCCGGACGCCATGCCGTCATCCAACCCGTTCGTTCCGAAGGATGGGGGGTCGGAGCCAGCCGGTGCCGGGGGTAATGGGAGTGGGAGGAGCAAGGGGTTGGGGAAGGTTGCAATTGTGGCCATTGTGCTGAGTGATGCAGTGGGGATCTTGATCATCGCGCTGGTGTTCTTCTACTGCTATTGGAGGGCGGTTTCCTCCAAGGAGAAGGGACAGGCTGGGGCTGCTGGCTCTAAAGGGTCGAGGTGTGGCAAGGATTGCGGCTGTTTTAGCAGGGAGGAGTCCGAGACGCCATCGGAGCATGCAGAGCAGTATGACCTCGTGGCGTTGGACCGACAAGTGAGGTTTGATCTCGATGAGCTGCTCAAGGCATCGGCGTTTGTGCTGGGGAAGAGTGGGATCGGCATTGTGTATAAGGTGGTTCTTGATGATGGGCTCACGATGGCAGTGAGGCGGCTTGGCGAGGGAGGATTGCAGAGGTTTAAGGAGTTTCAGACTGAGGTTGAGGCTATTGGCAAGGTCCGGCATCCCAACATTGTTACCTTGAGGGCCTACTACTGGTCTTTTGATGAGAAGTTACTGATATATGATTACATCTCTAATGGCAGTCTGTCTGCAGCAATTCATGGTATGTATTGCATGGTTATGGACTTAAATTGAGCTCTATATTGTATAGGCTACATCATTTTCCATTGATCTTTGTTGTTTCATAGAACTATCATATGAAAATTTCCATAGTCCAGTATACTATTTTGTAGATCAGGATCCTGATTCATTAATTTACTGCACTATGACATTAATTGGGTTTGCCTTTGGAACTTCTTATTTGTTCTAGAACTGAGTACTAGGAAGTTATTTGATACCAACTTCTTTATTTCTCTAGGATCTTTGCTTAATTATTAACTCTATGTACAGTATCGTGTCATTTGTATTCTGGTAGTTGGCAAAGTTTGACATTATTCATTTATTTCTTATATTGATCTTTGCTAATATTGCACTTGTACCTACTCTACTGACTATTGTATAGCTCCCTCATTGTTCAAAATTTGGAGGTGTTGACATTGATTTGAGCAAAGGTTACTAGAGTACATCCTCACCCGATAGTGGGACCTGTGTGGTTATTTCAAGCTAGTGATGCATTTGCTTATTGGCTTCGGTAATTTGCTATTTCTTTCAGGTAAACCTGGGATGACGACATTCACACCATTGCCATGGGATGCACGTCTAAAGATCATGAAAGGAGTCGCCAAGGGAATGTCTTACTTGCATGAATTTAGCCCCAAAAAGTATGTACATGGGGACTTGAGGCCAAACAATGTCCTTCTTGGAACAAACATGGAGCCATACATTTCAGATTTTGGCCTCGGGCGACTTGCAAACATTGCTGGAGGGTCACCTTACGCGCAATCAGATCGAGTAGGTTTAGAAAAGGCTCAGAGTCAACAGTCAGATGCCTCAGTGAGCCCTCTTGTGAGCAAAGGGTCATGCTATCAAGCACCAGAAGCACTGAAAACACTGAAACCATCACAGAAATGGGATGTCTACTCCTATGGTGTGATCTTGCTCGAAATGATTACTGGCAGATCGCCCATTGTTCTCTTGGAAACTATGCAGATGGACCTTGTTCAATGGGTCCAATTCTGTATTGAAGAAAAGAAACCATCCGCTGATGTGCTCGATCCTTTCCTCGCCAGGGACTGTGAATGGGAAGATGAGATGATAGCTGTACTCAAAGTCGCTCTCGCTTGTGTTCAGGTTAATCCTGAGCGGAGACTGTCGATGAGGCATGTCACAGAAACTTTGGAGCGCCTCAATGGTTCAAGCTAGAAAAGTATTATCATGGAAGGTGGCGATTTTGGAGAGGATATGATGGTTGTACAGCTCAAGCATGGCAAAGAAGCTTAGGGGGTCATCGACCTCCATTAGTTCACTACGTAAAGTTACCATTTTCCCAGGGCTCACAGATCCTCTTGGGCTCTTAACAAATTAGTTAGCGTCAGTTAACTTGCTGAGTAGTGACTCTCTTGTGTTTGCCTAATAGTGACATTGTGGGGATTAGTGTATTTAATTATGTGTATGCTTGCTCAATGTTATGAGTGACCAGCTACTAGTAGTATGATATTGAACATTTTATTTGGAAAACTGGACCATGGATGCCTTTTGCTTTATTGTGATGTACTTCCTGATCAATTCTTACAACGAAAGCGTGTTTGGCACAAAATTAAGTACAGCATCTCTAAGCTGGGGCTCCTAAAAGCGTTGTCAGTCCCTTACCTTTTGAAGAAATAGATTATGGCAAAGTGCTAAAGTGATAGTGATTTAACTGTAACCTGGTGTTGTACAAGTAATGCTTTTCTTTTTGCCCTTGAGGAATTTTTACCTGGGCCCTTTCAGGGAAAGTGATATGGCATCATTTGTTTTTCAGTAATACGAAAAGAGGCAATGTTGCTGCGGTAGTATATGGCATTATTTGTTTTTTAGTAATACGAAAAGATGCAATGTGGCTGCGACAGTACTCTCATTTCATGGTTGGTATGAAGAGTCACTATTCTTAAATTTGCATAAGATAAGCTACTACTGTAGAGGAATCTGGCTGTGTTTCTCTGAAACAATACAGTACTACTGTAAAGAGGGAATCTGGCTGTCTTCATGTACAGTAACTGTAAGGAAAGGGTAGGTCTGGAGTCTAGATAGAGTTCAGTTAAATGCCACCGTACGTGAAGCTTGCTGCAGCTTTTGCGCGGTTGCATGGCTGTTACAGTTTTGTAACTCGTGATTTTATTCTACAACAACCAGTAGTACTATTTATTGTACTAGAAGTGTTACCGGTGATCATGCAGAGGAAGTTCCTCGCTCCTCAGAGAGCACGGTGAAGTACATAAGCTTCATTTACTTAGGGATTTAGCCTGCTTCCTTAGTGTAACCAGTGATCGCCAATGTTCAGCACCATAGGGTATAAAATGTCTGTGTGGTCTATTAGCTTAGCATTCTCGTAGCGCTAAAGGTTTTGTTTCTTCCCATCCGCGACTATTTCCGTTGTGCATGTCCATCCGTGGCCGTGCTCCTTTCTCTGAAGTTTGCGAGATAGGACTTCGGAGAACCTGGAGGAGCTCTGGAACGGACGTTGCCAATTTGCCACGGTTGACATGCATTTATTCTGGATCTCACCTCGACCACTGGACAATGAATGGGGAGGAGCTGGTCCTGGTCCTGGTTGTACTTGTACCAAAAGGCCCGTGTGGTTGCTGCCCGGGACCAGATCGGCTTAAACCATCATTGTTCATGTCCTCGATCATACGCTGACACGCATGACAAATCATAAAGTCCACTACATTCCTCGGGATAGGAATGCGTCTAAGCTCGGTTGTTGCAGAGTTGGCCTCTGCAGGGGTGAATGCACCGGGAGGCTATAACAGGCTCGAGTCCATCGTCAACACTGACGCCGATAAACCCACCCTCCGGCTCTCCGGCCCTGGATGGCCTCTGCCCTCTGAGGCTCCTCTGTGACCGATTGCCAAAGAAGACAAGAAAAAACAGAGAGATCCAGGGAAAAACTAGAGGAAGAAAAAGGTGGCCTTTGGCCCTTAGCCGAAACCCACGAGGCCTTAAGGCCTAACTGCAGCCTAAGATCCACGCTCTATAGATCCAATCCGCCCACCCCATCCCACTCCACGTTCACGGTTCCCCAATCCCCAATCCACCCGCTGGGAGAGTACTTTGCTGAGTGAGGAAAAAACCCTAGCGGGCTAGCTATCGAGTTTCTTTTAAAACTAACATAATTCAACATAAAATCATTTTACTTATCATTTAAGTGGTTATTTCAAATTCGAGCTAACGAGACACTATCGAGCTGAGCCTCATTAACATTTTCACTTGAAATGGACTCATTTCAACTTTTAACTCATTAACTGCTATAATCGAATTTTTTTTGATTCGAGCCATAATGAGATTTTTTGCCAGCCCTAGCAGCGACAGCTGGTGGCGTAGAGCGAGGAGGACAAGCCGGGAGCACAGGCATTGCGACCAAGCGGGCCGGCGAAGAAGGTGTGTAGGGGAGTGCGAGGATGCTGAGGAACGAAGAAAGCCTAGTCCAACAAGTGGGCGGGCCGGTTGCCGGCTAGGTAGCGATGAGGAGGGAAGTGAGAAGATGGGCTGCACTACGGTGAGCCCGGCGTGAGGAGACGAGGCCGGGCCGAAAGATGGGCGATGATGCGAGTTGCTTCCGTTGCATTCTGGATCTACCGATCTGGAATGGGAGGAGACTAGGGGAAGGAGACAGCGAAGACAAGGGGAGGTTGTGTGGGAGGGAGAGTGGAGGAGGCAAGGTCCACGGGGAGGAGTAAACAGTGAGACTGATTTCGTATATTAATATATAAATATAATATTCAATATGTAATATCCCGTTATGAATTATTTAATTTCATTGTTTGCTCTAGTTAGTATGTAATATATTGTCATTAGTTATTTATTTTTATTGTTATTAACATATTGCAGGCAACTACGAGGACATGGTGAAGGCATCAAGTTGAGTAGATACTGGGGAGTCGGCGAGGGCAAGGGCACCAGCATGCGGCAATGGGCGACCCACGATGGTGACAATGAGCGAGCAAGGAAAGTAGCGCGCATGAGTTGGTGAGTGCCTAACTGGTTGAGTAGGCTGACCACAACAGCAAATAGGCAATATGAGCCTCTTTTCTTATTTATAATTTCTTTTTATCAATTATAACTGTATCAATAATTTGAATAGAGACGACAACCAATTTGTTTGATTGATTGGTGTTAACTTGTTCATATATTTACACAAGTATGTCTCAAATAATGAAGTACTAGTTTTGATCCTTGTGTTGGAATTAATCTTGGGCTAACCACCCAGATAATGGATTCCGACTTTTAGGGGAAGAGATCCCAAAATCAGATCCGAAATTAAGGGGATGAGATCCCACCTTATGCGCCATGATCGGAGGCCCTTTCCACCAAATTGGTTTTGGTCCCGAGTCAAATGCACGCTATATAAAAGGTTTTGCCGGCTTCTCATGACCCATCCTATGATCACAGAGAAAGCAAAAGAAAAACCTAAGATTTAAACTAACTGCGATCCTTAGTCGTGCACCTTGACCCGAAGGCCATCACCGCTGTCATCCCTTCTGCAGATTCATCTCTACCGTGCTGACCGACTGCATCCACTGACGGCTTCATCCTTCTTTGTCGTCGTAGGTGACCGCTGCTTCAACCTCGTCATCAAGCCTTCGGTCACCTCCACCGATTCACTTTTAATGGCTTCACCGAATGGTATATTTCTTCCGCCTCTTGGTGTTCTAGTTTTGGCTATCGGATTAATGTTGTTTAATGGCTTAAGAACCCTAAGTTTAATGCTAACAATTGGTATCAGAGCAACCGATAGCTTTTCTTGAACCGATTAGTTCATATGACCTTGATTCGGTGGTTGCCTTTAGAAATAGATAAGGAGATTCGGTTTAAGCATTAAGAAGGAGATGAGTTTCGGAAAACCCTAAGAACCAAAATCCCCAAATCCGAATCTTGATGAACCCGAACCCTAATCCCCAAATCAAGCAAAACCTAATGTCCAAGAAAGGGGTTTCGGGCTCACCTTTGGCGCTCTCGCTGGCACCGCCGCGTTCCGGTTCGTCGCCTCCGCGCGCCGTTGGCGTCTTCACCAAGGCTGGTCTTGGCCGACGTTTTGTGCGCGTCTGGCGGGAGTCGCGCGCCTTAGCCCGCCGGTCGCCTCGCCTCCGCTTCGACGGAGCCCCGCGAGGCCTCCGCTCCACCGCATGTGCGCGCCTCGCCTCGCCTCTGCTCCGCCAGCCTTGCACGCCGTCGCCTCTCTCGCTCTCTTCGCCTGCGCTGCGTGTTTTTCGGGGAGACAGAGGTGAATGTTTTAGGGTTTCCTCTCGCGCGCGTTTTGTTGCGGCTTGGACTCATCTGAGCCGTCCGCTTGGATCCGGCAGCCGACACCTCGCCTCCCGCGCGGTCGTCGCTTCGTTTCTGGCGCAGGCAGACGCCTCATTTCTGCGCCCGGGCCGACGCTTCGCCTCAGCGCCTGGGCCGAAGTTTCGCCCCACCCCCGCGCCGGGCCGCCTCCTCGCGTTGCGTTTGGGCTGCGCCAACGCTAGTCGGGCCGCATTTTCTTGGGCCGTCGCTCGCTCGCTTGGACCGAACGTTGCTCGGGCCGCCGCGTTTCCTGGGCCGTGTGGGAGGCATAACTGCGTGGGCTCCTGGGCCGAAAGGGTGTGGGCCGATTTTATGTTTTTGGTTGAAATAATTTAAGCTTTGGGCCTCCTTTTTACAGTATTTCTTATGTATTTAAATGTTATTTTCTTTTATGAATTGATGTTTGGGGTATTTTGCCCGAAAATTAGACATTTGTGGGATTAATTTAATTTACAGTATTTTCTCAGAATTTAAATGCTGTTTATTCTTTTAATATGTTGATTGGACTGTTTTAAGAGTGTAAATTGCTGGATAAAATATTTAATTAAGTTGTCTCTAATTAAGATGGAACCAACGAGAAATCTTGATTAGAGATTTAATAATATTTTGGGATTAATTTTATGATCATGATTATATTCTGACCAAAGTTGATTATATTCATGAGTCATACTCATTTAAGTTAAAAGTTAAGTTCTTTTCCATATTCTGCCCAACGGTGATTATGAATTAGAACTGTCATTAGCATATTATTAACCAGACCAACGTAGGGTTAATTTTGTGCCAGACATTAAATTGCTTACTAATATTTGTATATATTTTATTCAGCTATGACCACCACAAACATTGCCAGTACTCTGAATAGCATGGAACAACTTTATGGTAATAACTTCCCCTCCTGGAAGGAAAAACTGCTCATAACTCTTGGAATAATGGATTTGGACCTTGCACTTCGTGAGGCTGCTCCCACTCCTCCTACTGCTGATGATGAGAACTTCTTTGAGTTAAAGAAGTCCTATGAAACTGCAGCAGAGAAATGGGAGCGGTCTAACCGCATGTCCTTGATGATAATGAAGAGCACAATATCAGTAGGAATTAGGGGAGCAATCCCCGACTCCGAGGATGCTAAGGTGTATCTGGCTTCAGTGGAGGAGCAATTTAAAGGCTCCTCAAAAGTCTATGCCAGTACATTAATCATGAAAATGCTCACTTCCAAGTATGAGGGACAGGGCAGTGTCAGGGAGCATATCATGATGATGACAGATATGGCTTCCAAGCTTAAAGGAATGGACATGGCTATTTCAGAAGGCTTTTTGGTTTATTTCATAATGACTTCTTTACCTTATGAGTTTGGTCCTTTTAAGATCAATTACAATACTCAAAAGGAGAAGTGGACCATGAGCGAGTTAATTGCCATGTGCGTTCAGGAGGAGGAAAGACTGAAGGCCGACAAGAAGGATGTTGTCCACCTTGTTAGCAATAAGAAAAGAAAATTCCAGGGAGACCATAAGTCTAAGAAGAAACTCATTTTCTCTCCCAAAACTGAGTCAAATAAGGCAGAGCATAAAGGAAAAGCTCCTGCAACACCCTCTTCATCCAACAACATCATATGTCGCTTCTGCAAGAAAGATGGGCATATTCAGAAGAATTGCCCAGGATTTCTGAAGTGGCTCGCGAAGAAGGGTAATGATGAAATCACCTTTATTGAGGAATCTCTTTATGCTGATTTTTCTCCTAATTCTTGGTGGATTGACTCAGGTGCCTCTATACATGTTTAAAATTCTTTACAGGGATTCCTTTCCGTGAAGACGCTAAGAAAGGGGGAGCGAAGCCTTAGAGTCGCTAATGGGTACCATTAGTATTAGAAAATGGCTTTGTACTTCATCTAAATAATGTTCTTTATGTTCCTAGTTTGAGAAGGAACCTTATTTCAGTTTCATTATTAGATGATGAAGGTTTTCTTTGTAAGTTTGGGAACGGCCAATGCATAATAAAGTTTAATTCTAATGATGTTGGTCTTGCTCTCAAACGTGACAAGCTTTATGTTCTTTCCCTTAAAGAATCCCCTGTGTTAATGAATGTATGTGATGGCACAAATAAACGTAAAAGAATTGATGATGGGACTTCATCGAAATTGTGGCACTGTCGCTTAGGCCACATTTCGAAGGGGAGAATGGAACGTATCATTAAGGAAGAGATACTCCACCCGCTTGATTTCTCAGACTCAGACCCCTGCATTGATTGCATTAAGGGTAAATACGTAAAACAAATTAAGAAAGGGGCTACTCGAAGCACAGGGATATTAGAATTAATCCACGCAGATATTTGTGGGCCTTTTCCTGTGACATCAGTGGATGGTTTTGATTCTTTCATTACATTCACTGATGATTACTCCCGTTATGGATATATTTTCCCCATTCGTGATCGGTCTGAATCGCTCGACAAATTTAAAATATTCAAGGCTGAAATAGAAAATCAGCACAATCTAAAGATTAAAGTAGTGCGATCAGATCGAGGAGGAGAATATTATGGTAGACACGCTCCTTATGGACAAATTCCTGGTCCCTTTGCTAGATATCTTCAAGAAAATAGCGTAGTAGCTCAATACTCAACTCCTGGTGAACCTCAGCAAAATGGTGTAGCTGAAAGAAGAAATCGCACACTTATGGATATGGTGCGAAGTATGCTCAGCTATTCCAGTTTACCAGTAACCTTATGGATGGAGGCATTAAAAGCAATGCCCACATACTTAATCGGGTTCCTAGCAAATCAGTCCCTAAGACACCTTATGAAATCGGACTAGCGTAAAACCGAGCTTAAAATACTTACGAGTGTGGGTTGTCTGCTGAAGCTAAAGTCTTTAACCCACATATTGGGAAATTAGACTCTAAAACAGTGAGCTGCCATTTTATCGGATACCCTGATAGATCTAAGGGATACCGATTTTACTGCCCAAATCGTCATACTAAATTTGTAGAAACTAGACATGCTGTGTTTATGGAGAATGGTCAAATCAGTGGGAGCTCAAAGGCCAGAAATATAGATCTCGAGGAGATTCGAACTTATGTTCCATCACCGATAATCCAAGAGATTTTTATTAATGTGCCGCAAATAATGACACCTCTAAATGATAACCCTGGTGTTGTAACCCCAGTTAATGATTCTGGGATTAGTAATATTGCTCCTAATGATGAACCTACATCAGCAATTAATGAAGAACTTCAACAGCCATCTATGATACCTAATGAAACCCCAAGAAGATCACAGCGGGTTAGAAGATCAGCCATTCCAAGTGACTATGTCGTGTACATGAATGAAGATGTTAACGATATAGGGAAGGTGGATGATCCCATCTCATTTAAAGAAGCCATAAGTAATAAGAATTCAGTCAAATGGCTCGAGGCCATGGAGGATGAATTGAAATCTATGAGCATTAATGATGTTTGGGATTTAGTAGACATACCTGATGGAGTTAAAGTAATAGGCTGTAAATGGGTCTATAAAACTAAGCATGACTCCAAGGGAAAAGTTGAAAGATTCAAAGCTAGGCTTGTAGCTAAAGGTTTCACACAGAGAGAGGGGATTGACTATGTTGATACCTTCTCTCCTGTGTCTAAGAAAGTCTCGTTAAGAATTGTCATGGCACTTGTCGCTCATTATGATTTGGAGCTACATCAGATGGATGTAAAAACTGCATTCCTTAACGGTGAATTGCATGAAAATGTATACATGGCTCAACCGGAAGGTTTTGTCGTGGAAGGCAAGGAACAAATGGGATGTTACCTTAAGAAATCCATCTATGGACTAAAACAAGCGTCCAGACAGTGGTATTTTAAGTTTGATGAAGTAGTAAGGAAATTTGGCTTTAAAGAAAATGAGGTGGATAATTGTATCTACATTAAGACTAAAGAGAGCAAATTTATTATTTTAGTGCTCTATGTGGATGATATCTTATTGGCTAGCAGCGATAAGAATATGCTGTATGAGACCAAAAGATTTCTTTCCGCTAATTTTGACATGAAGGATCTTGGTAATGCCTCTTATGTTTTGGGCATTGAGATACACCGAGATAAGTCCAAAGGGATATTAGGCTTATCCCAAAAGGCATACATTGACAGAGTGCTTAAGAGGTTTAATATGCATAACTGCTTTGCCACGCCTGCTCCTATTGTTAAGGGTGATAAGTTTGGTTTATTCCAAAGTCCAAGGAATCAATTAGAAATTGATCAAATGAAGTCGATTCCTTACGCTTCAGCTGTCGGAAGCATTATGTATGCTCAAGTTTGTACTCGCCCTGACTTAGCATTCGTAACCGGGATGCTTGGTAGATATCAATCTAATCCAGGTTTGGATCACTGGAGAGCTGTTAAGAAAGTCTTGAGTTATTTGCAGGGCACTAAGAACTACATGCTCACATATAAGAAGTCTGATGACCTTGAGGTTATGGGTTATTCAGACACCGACTTTACAGGATGTGTTGACTCTAAGAAATCCACGTCAGGTTATGTCTTCACACTTGAGGGAGGAGCCATTTCGTGGAAAAGCTCCAAACAGACCCTTACGGCATCTTCAACAATGCAAGCTGAGTTTGTGGCATGTTATGAGGCTACCGGACAGGTTGTATGGCTTAAGAATTTTATTCCCGGACTAATGGTGGTTGACAGCATATCAAAACCACTTACGATATTCTGCGATAATTTAGCCGCAGTTTTCTATTCGAGTAACAACAAGTCAAGTGGTGCTGCCAAGCATATTGACATTAAGTATCATGTTGTGAAAGATAGAATCCAGGATCAAACTATTAATGTTAAGCATATAAGTACTAAGTCTATGCTTGCGGATCCGCTCACTAAAGGCTTACCACCCAGTATCTTTCGAGAACATGTTGCTAGCATGGGTTTATTGGAAAGCTTGTGATTCTGTATTAATTATGATAAGAATTCAGAATCTGATCCTGGAAAATAAAGGACCATAAGAAAACAAACCAACTCCCGTTAAGTTTAAGTGGCTATCCCATCGAGATGGAATAGTATACTATAGATGATGGAGTTTCAGTAGCATTAATTGACTGATGTAAACGCATTATCTTGGTGTGCTGTTTTGTTTAGTGTGGACTTATGTTAGCCTTACGATTAAGTGGGAGAATGTTGGAATTAATCTTGGGCTAACCACCCAGATAATGGATTCCGACTTTTAGGGGAAGAGATCCCAAAATCAGATCCGAAATTAAGGAGATGAGATCCCACCTTATGCGCCATGATCGGAGGCCCTTTCCACCAAATTGGTTTTGGTCCCGAGTCAAATGCACGCTATATAAAAGGTTTTGCCGGCTTCTCATGACCCATCCTATGATCACAGAGAAAGCAAAAGAAAAACCTAAGATTTAAACTAACTGCCGATCCTTAGTCATGCACCTTGACCCGAAGGCCATCACCGCTGTCATCCCTTCTGCAGATTCATCTCTACCGTGCTGACCGACTGCATCCACCGACGGCTTCATCCTTCTTTGTCGTCGTAGGTGACCGCTGCTTCAACCTCGTCATCAAGCCTTCGGTCACCTCCACCGATTCACTTTTAATGGTTTCACCGAACGGTATATTTCTTCCGCCTCTTGGTGTTCTAGTTTTGGCTATCGGATTAATATTGTTTAATGGCTCAAGAACCCTAAGTTTAATGCTAACACCTTGAACCGATAAAAATACGATACAAACTTTTTAATGTTTTTATCTTAATTAGTACAATCCTTTAAGCCCACCCTCTATTTTTATCTTGACTTTGCCAATGCCCCTGCCATTCACGAAAGGAATGCCGTTAAGGTGTCGAGTTAACATGCATTTTTAATGAAGTACATAAGCTTCATTTACTTACGGATTTAGCATGCTTCCTTACTGTAACCAGTAATCGCCAATGTTTAACACCGTAGTGTATAAAATGTCTGTGCGGTCTATTTGCTTAGCATTCTCGTATAGCGCTAAATGTTTCGTTTCTCCCCATCCGCGACTATTTCCACTGTGCATGTCCATCCGTGCTCCTTTCTGTGAAGTTTGTGAGATCGGAGAACCTGGAGAAGATCTGGAACGGCCGTTGCCAATTTGCCACGGTTGGCGTGCATTTATTCTGGATCTCACCTCGACCATTGGACCATGAATGGGGAAGAGCTGGTCCTGGTTGTACTTGTAGCAGAAGATCCGTGTGGTTGCTCCCCGGAACCGGATCGCGGATTAAACCATCATTGTTCACACGCTTACAATCCCTAGGATAGCAATGCGACTGAGCTCGGTGAAGGAACGCGGATAGATTATACTAGCATAAATTAAAATTCTACTGTGTAAACTAAGATACTAAGCAACTAAGAAATTATAGATCGTTACCACTAGACACAAAGTGTATCAGAAGGAGAGCTGAAGTAGCCTGATTTAATGTAGCGCGTGTCCTGAAGTAGTGGTGGATCGTTCTCGAGGGTGGCCTGCCCGAATGATCATCCCGATTAGTGCCACAGTAGTAGTAGGCCCTCTACCGAAGTCCATACATACGGCAGAGCCTAAGCACTGACGGCTAGGGTTTTTGATGGGTGCGGTGGTACAACCATTATATCCCATTAGCCTCCCTTTATATAGTCTCTCGGTAGAACCCTACGTTAAGGGCCGAATCAAGGTGCAAAGCTCACTTGGGCCATTAGTGATAGATCCAATTTGAATTAATTTATTCTAACCCGTTAAGTGTGTGAATATATATATTCATACATATTCGACCATAACCTGAAAACTCCTTTTGGCTCATAAGTCGGTAGCAGCCTCTAGTAAGGCATAACGACTTTCAAATATACACAAAGATCATATCGGGAGAACCTATATAGTGCTCATGTACCGATCCTTTTTTCTCATGATACCAGATCGAACTCAAGGCGAGAAACATACTATCGTATGATAGTTCGATCTTTCACTCGTTCTATGGTAGATTAATTAGTTGTAATTGACTCCTCAATCATATTCGGTATGACCATGTACTTCCTTAATCCAACTACATCGAGGGGCTCAAAGATATCTCTCTCGTTATATAGGAGGGACAAATTCCATCTGGATCGCTCACATTCCTCTGTATATTTCATAGTAAACTCGAAAGCTACCTTTATAACTACATAGTTACGGAGTAGCTTTTGACAACCCCTAAATATATTATTAAATATGTAGTAAATCATGACGATCTCAAGTCTAAAGGTCCCATATACATTATGTATGAGATCAACTGATGACATTTAAAGATATAACAATTTTTACAATGTCTTATGGTAGGTCACTTCAACACCATATTCACCAACATGTGTCTACATTATTAATTTGATATCCCTATATCCATGATCAGTGAAACATGATCATCAATTAATACAAGTGCTGACCTATAAATCACAATTATCCTACATGATGATATAAGGCCAGGAACAATTCAAAATAATATTAAAATATGAATGAGGAGTTTCACGAACAATTCATATACTTGTTGATCGATACTAATGATATTTATTCGCATACTTATTGATCAATACTAATGATATTTATTTAAGTGATAAAATAATCATATTATTCTATAAATATAGACGTCACACAGTCATCTCTATGATTACCTCAAAGGCATATACTAACACTCGGTTGTTGCAGAGTTAGCCTTGTAGGGGTTAATCCACTGGAAAGCTTCAATAGGCTCGAGTCCACTCTCCATACCACCACCCATAAATCCCCCCTCCAGCCCGGTGGCCATGGATGGCCTCTACCCTCTGCCGAGAGTCCTCTGTGACCGATTGCCTAAGAAGATGAGAAAAAATAGAGAAATTGAGGGAAAAATCAGAGGAAGAAGAAGGTGGGCGTTTGGCCTTTTGCCAAAACCCACGATACCATAAGGCCCGACTATGACCTAAGATCCAACTCTATAGATCCAATCTACCCACCCCACTTCACGTTCACGGTTCCCCAATTGTTTAAGACCATCCTCTATTTTCATCTGCACTCGCCGTTGCCCTACCGTTAATGAAAGGAATGCCATTAAGGTGACGAGTTAACCCGCATTTTTAATGAAAAACGACAGTACAAGTAGGAGTAGCAGTGTACTGCTGGCACTCTTGCCTTGTGGTTCACATAAACGTTGCTTTGAGGAAACAGTTGGCCCCTTCAATTAATTCTAGATTCGGTGCACTTGCGTACGTGCTGAGCGAATCCGAAGTCTCGGCTAGACGACGGCAGGGGCGATGGGGTCGGGTCGACACAGAGGAAGGACAGGGGTAAAGCGGAAAATCGTGCAAAGAAAACTTTAGTGGCAATGGTACGGGAAAGCACATTTTCAGAGTGACATTCTTTTTGAAACAGAGACAGGAGCGCTACCATTTATTTATATACTTAATACTTCAAATTAACATACTGATGAATGCCGAGTGGAATGTTCATCCTCGCCCAGCCGCCCTCCCTCCACTACTGCGGATCGGGCAAGCACAAGCGGTTCGAAACCGCTTTCAGAAGTGTCGGCGTTTCGAGCGCCGGCAAGTAAATTTGTAAGTCTAAGGGGCTGCGCGTTCCCGCTCCCTGAATGGTTAGACCCTACTGGAGTCCAAGATGTATCTTGGTTCGGGCCGAAGGTCCTACTCCAGATTCCAGGCGCTGGTATTGTATTCATTGGGTGCGGATGATCGCACCGAAGTTTTTACAAGCGAGAGGTGGAGCCTCAACACTAGAATGATCTAAACTTAGCTCTCGTAAAGAGAAGAAAAAGAAGAAGAGGAAGAAGAGGAAAAAGCTCTCTTGTAGCTCTTACTCCTTGCCTGTTAGGAGGTTCCTGCCTCCTTTTATTCAATCTGAAGGGCGTGTTACATCGAGAATTGGCGGCGCCGGGCGAGCTACTTCTAGGGGCTTCGTCTTGCCCTCGCCGTCGCTAATCGCTCGCCGATTGGTCGCTTGCTCGCCGACCGTCGCCGCCGAGCCTATCTTTGGTCGGTGGTCTAGCCTGGTCGAGTGGTTAGGTAATCCTCCGAAGTGGCGAGCCGCTCTCGTGATCCATGTGGGTGCCGACGAGTCGCGTGTGACGCTGGAGTTGCCTCGGGAGAGCGTGTCCTTGCACTTGTGGGTGGTGGGTGATGGGACAGAGACGGGCTTCAGCAGCCTATCAAACCGTCTTGGGAAGGACCACCGCCTCGCCGATCCACCGAATGACCGTTCGTGGGGCACGTGGCCTTAGGTTGACACGGACTCCGGCGCGCGCACGCGCCCTCGGCGGGATTATCATGGTTCGGTCGGATGGGGATCCCGCCCCGCCGCGGGGTCGGGAACCCGCCGAAGTCGGAGTCGGGGATCCCGCCCCGCCGCGGGGTCGGAACCTCGCTGAGTCGGAGTCGGGACCGGCCGGGAATGGTCTCCCTGAATGGTCTCAGAGGCATTTGGGTAGCGGTGGGACGGCCTGCTTAGGCCGGGCCGATTCGAGGCCGCCGCTTGTCGCTCCGGGCTTTGCTTGTTGCAATTGGGCCGTTGGTGCACCTGCTTTATGAGTATTCGTCAAGAGCCCCGAACCTCCAATCGAGTTCGGCAGACTCGGTTGGGGTTGAGCTTGATCGATCCGCTCAACTAGGTGGGCCAACGGGCCTACCGGTTTTTGCCGGGCGTGCCTCAACGCATTCGACGCCCGCCCGGATTACGTTCTCGAGGTATGCGAACCGCCGGGAGCCTCTTAATTGCTTTGTTGTTGCGCGCGCACGGCTAGGTGTGTTTTTGCTCGCTCGCCTTCTTGACCGCCGGGTTCGGTGGTGGGCGCCGTTTTCTCGCGCCGCATTTATTCCCGAGTCGCTTGATCTTCCTTGAATGGGTATATAAGGGCGCCACGGGTTGCTCGAGCGGCGGACTCTTAGACGAGAATCCTTTCCTTCTTGAAATGTGTTCAAGACACCCTTTAGTCTTGATTTGGTGATGACATCGTGGTGGAAGAGGAAGACCTTTGAACGAGCTTTGGGTTGAGTATGATCAGCGATAGCCGAACTCCCAAAGAGAGAAGATGTAGCTCGCGACGTTGTCGCCGCTGGACGCGCTACTTCAGCGATCCCGAGGCTTGGAGTGGCAAGGGGCCCTCCTAGAGGCAATGGCGCGAGGGTGCCGACAGCAGAGGCGCGCCGCGTCGATGTCGCTGAACGGCAGCGGCGGCATGCCATTCCGCTGGCTGTGGCTTCACCTTGACGACGGGCAAGGGCCTACCAAGAAGTCATCTCAAATGACCTCAGTCCACCGACCCCAAGGTCCATCCCGTCGGCGAGTGCAAGGGCCTACCGTCGGCGTTGTCGTAGGGAGTTTTAGGAGCAGGTGTAGATAGAGAGTCTTGCGTGTGCCTCATGTAAAATGGTGTAAAGTTTTGAGCTCGCGGCTTTTAATGAAATCCTTTTTTTCTCTCTATGAATGACTTCATGAAGGAGTTAGCTTTGCTTGTTCTCCTTTGATCACTCGGCGCTAGGAAGTTCGGGCGATTGGTTTCGAGTGGTCGGACGTGCGAACTCGCGGTTTGTTCCTCAAGAAATCTTCCTTGCGCTCGTTTCGCGCCAGAGCTAGTCGGCGCCTTGGTCGGCAAGGATGAGCGGATGCCTTCTAAGTTTTAGTGCCCGAGTGCCTTGGTGGCAAGGACGACGGATGCCTCCGCGAGGTTCCGTGTCCAGTGCTCGCTTAACGTCGTAGCGGGACGCCGTCTTAGTCGGCAAGGACGCACCGGATGCCTCCGCGAGGTTCCGGTGTCCGAGTGCTCGCTTAACGTCGAGCCGGACGCCGCCTTAGTCGGCAAGGACGGCCGGATGCCTCCGCGAGGTTCCGGTGTCCGAGTGCCTTGGTCGGCAGGGCGACGACCGGATGCCTCCGCGAGGTTCCGGTGTCCGAGTGCCTTGGTCGGCGGGCGACGACCGGATGCCTCCGCGAGGTTCCGGTGTCCGAGTGCTCGCTTAACGTCGAGCCGGACGCCGCTTGGTCGGCAAGGACGACCGGATGCCTCCGCGAGGTTCCGGTGTCCGAGTGCCTTGGTCGGCAAGGACGGACCGGATGCCTCCGCGAGGTTCCGGTGTCCGAGTGCCTTGGTCGGCAAGGACGACCGGATGCCTCCGCGAGGTTCCGTGTCCGAGTGCTCGCTTAACGTCGTGGCCGGACGCCGCCTTAGTCGGCAAGGGACGCACCGGATGCCTCCGCGAGGTTCCGGTGTCCGAGTGCTCGCTTAACGTCGTAGCTGGACGCTGCCTTAGTCGGCAAGGACGACCGGAATGCCTCCGCGAGGTTCCGTGTCCGAGTGCTCGTTTAACGTCGTAGCTAGACGCTGCCTTAGTCGGCAAGGACGACCGGATGCCTCCGCGAGGTTCCGGTGTCCGAGTGCCTTTGTCGGCAAGGACGACCGGATGCCTCCGCGAGGTTCCGGTGTCCGAGTGCCTTGGTCGGCAGGACGCACCGGATGCCTCCGCGAGGTTCCGGTGTCCGAGTGCTCGCTTAACGTCAGAGCCGGACGCCGCCTTGGTCGGCAGGGACGACCGGATGCCTCCGCGAGGTTCCGGTGTCCGAGTGCCTTGGTCGGCAAGGACGACCGGATGCCTCCGCGAGGTTCCGTGTCCGAGTGCTCGCTTAACGTCGTAGCCGGACGCCGCTTGGTCGGCAAGGACGACCGGATGCCTCCGCGAGGTTTCGGTGTCCGAGTGCCTTGGTCGGCAAGGACGACCGGATGCCTCCGCGAGGTTCCGGTGTCCGAGTGCCTTGGTCGGCAAGGACGACCGGATGCCTCCGCGAGGTTCCGGTGTCCGAGTGCTCGTTTAACGTCGAGCTGGGACGCCGCCTTAGTCGGCAGGGACGACGGATGCCTCCGCGAGGTTCCGGTGTCCGAAAGTGCCTTGGTCGGCAAGGACGACCGGATGCCTCCGCGAGGTTCCGGCGTCCGAGTGCCTTGGTCGGCAAGGACGACGGATGCCTCCGCGAGGTTCCGGTGTCCGAGTGCTCGCTTAACGTCGAGGTGGGACGCCGCCTTAGTCGGCAGGGCGACGACGGAAGCCTCCGCGAGGTTCCGGCGTCCGAGTGCCTTGGTCGCAAGGACGCACCGGATGCCTCCGCGAGGTTCCGATGTCCGAGTGCCTTGGTCGGCAGGACGACCGGATGCCTCCGCGAGGTTCCGTGTCCGAGTGCTCGCTTAACGTTGTAGCCGACGCCGCCTTAGTCGGCAAGGACGCACCGGATGCCTCCGCGAGGTTCCGGCGTCCGAGTGCCTTGGTCGGCGACGCACCGGATGCCTCCGCGAGGTTCCGGTGTCCGAGTGCCTTGGTCGGCAAGGACGCACCGGATGCCTCCGCGAGGTTCCGGTGTCCGAGTGCCTTGGTCGGCAAGGACGCACCGGATGCCTCCGCGAGGTTCCGTGTCCGAGTGCTCGCTTAACGTCAGAGCCGGACGCCGCTTAGTCGGCAAGGACGACCGGATGCCTCCGCGAGGTTCCGGATGTCCGAGTGCCTTGGTCGGCAAGGACGGCCGGATGCCTCCGCGAGGTTCCGATGTCCGAAAGTGCCTTGGTCGGCAAGGACGACCGGATGCCTCCGCGAGGTTCCGGTGTCCGAGTGCCTTGGTCGGCAAGGACGACCGGATGCCTCCGCGAGGTTCCGGTGTCCGAGTGCTAGTTTAACGTCGAGTCGGACGCCGCTTTAGTCGGCAAGGACGACCGGATGCCTCCGCGAGGTTCCGATGTCCGAGTGCCTTGGTCGGCAAGGACGGCCGGATGCCTCCGCGAGGTTCCGGCGTCCGAGTGCCTTGGTCGGCAAGGACGACCGGATGCCTCGAGAGGTTTCGTGTCCGAGTGCTCGCTTAACGCCGTAGCCGGACGCGGGTATCCATCCCAGTCCCCGTCCGCGAGGGAAGCTGCGAGAGGAGTAGCCGCCGTCTATCCCACAAGTTTACCCCATCCGCAGTGTGGGACCCGGAGGGGTGAGCGACGCGCGTTTACTGCGCTGGTTTGAACGCCGTGCTCTTGGAGCTAGTAACGGTAGTCCGAGTGGGTCTGGGAGGTCTCGCCCAAGGGGACCTTCCGAGCGGACGGTCCTGCAGTAGGGTGTCCTGCCCTGCTGTGGGGCGACCCATAAGAAACCTTTCTTTACTCAATCCCAGATGGACCTTGGGTCGTCACCACCCAGAGCACACCGGGCCGCCGCCATCGATGAGCTCCGGGAGAGTGTGAAGTATGGTCTCGACGCGAGTAGAGGTGGATGGTCGTCACCGACCCAACCGGGACCCACCGTGGCTCACCTCGACTTGCCCCTCGCTCAAGTTTCATTGGGCGGCCCTACGCCCATCCGGTGGGTTAGGCCTTTTGAACCCACTTTTCACTGGGCCTGGCGCAAGCCACAAAGCTTTTTGCCATCTTGGGACCGCAGCTGCCCAATGGGCCTCTCGCGCGCCCGAACAACCGCCCCGCCAAAAGGCGAGACCAAGAGGTAACGGACACGCTGCTCGGGCGGCGTCTTTATGGCTCGCAACCCGACGCGACAGATTAAATGCGAGTGGAATTGGAAATCGGAGTTACCAGCCGGCGTGATGACGAGGCGGACGCGACGATTCGCTCGAGGAGGCGTCCGTTCGGTCGGCGTCCGCCGCCTCCTATAAGTACGTTGTTGGGGTGCCTCGGGTAGCGCACGCCGCCTTCTTCGCCTCCCGCCCCTAAAGCAAGAAAACGCCAGAGAGCCGAGAAGGAAACCTCCCTCTTCTTCTCACCTTCCGCCGCTTCCCGCCAAGATGTCGTGGGACGGAGTGCTCCGCTGGGAGAGTCGCGCGCCGCCTAGTGAAGAAGGGCTTCCTCCCGCCGCAGGCACCTCTGGCTGGAGGGTGCCGACCGGGGCCGTTATCCCGCCGCAGAGCGACGAGGTTGTGGTCCCGCCTGCTTTTTTGGCGCGGCGCCCGCCGCTCCACCCTTTCGTCTGTGGGCTTTTTTCCATTACAAGGTGGAGGTGCACCACCTCAACCATAACGGGTCCTTCACATCGCCATTTTCATTACCCTATGCGAGGCCTTCTTAGGATTGAGCGCATTGGGCGCTGTGTGGCACTTCTTCCAGCGAGGCTTTGGAAAGACAGCCGCTCGACGCGACGGCGCCCATGGGCGGCCTGGCCCTCCAGCTCCGAACGGGCCGGAGCTCCGAGTACCTGGACATCAAGCTGCCGTCCTCTAACAAGGGATGGCGCTCCGAATGGATCTATGTCCGGAACGTTGAAAACAGCGCCCCAGGCTTTTCTGGCGAGCTCCCTGTCGCAGTGGAGCAATGGACCTGGGGCGCCGAGAAGAGGGAAAAGAACAAGGTGGCCCTGATCGTGGAGGAGATCAGGGCTCTGAGGAAATGGGGCCGACCGGGATGTTGTCGTGCATGCCTTCATGAGGATGCGCGTCTGCCCTCGCGCTTAGGCCGCACCCCATGTTCCAGTATGAGGGGCCATCCGACCGGGCAAGGATGGAGGTGGCCGAGTTGGCCGCGTCCGAGGTGGAGGCCCGGGCGGCGATTATCGGAGGAAGCGCCACGGTGGCGCGGCGCCACCCGGCCTTTCGTCGGCTCATCCCAAATCTGGTGAGTTTGTGGGATTTTCTTTCGCTTCTTTCTTCTTCGCTCTTAGCGCCCGACTGACGGTCGCTTTTGTATCCTCTAGGGGCTCAGAGGCATGTCCTCCCTGCACCGCCCCGGGAGAAAGAACGAGGCGGCTCTCGCTAAGACCGCCGAGGCCGATTCCCGCAAAAGGCGTAAGGAGGAGAGGAGGAAGAAGAAGCGAAGGAGCGCTGCTGCAAGGCACGCCTTGGCGAGGACGTGATCGGAGTCCACCGCGTGGGGACGATTTCTGCGATAGTGGGGAGCTTCCCGACTACACAAGCATTCCTTCCGACCCTCCGGTGAGTGGTGGCTCGAGAGTTGGCCCGACAGCAGCCGCGGCCGCGGTCCTCAGCGAAGGGCGTCATGCGGCCGTAGCTTGTCGACGCCCGACCGGGTGGTAGCTTGGGAAGCGGCCACCGACCGCCCTTGGTGGGGCCGATGAAGAGAGCGCAGCGCCGCGACTCGCCCGCTTCGAAGTATTTCTTCCTTCGCTGGAACATTTTTGTAGCAAAGCCGCTCGGGCGACTTTTAAATATCGTGGACGCGGCGCCTACACGCGCGTGTGGGGCGGGCGCAGCCACTTCTCAAGTGGCGGTCACGGCGGCTCGTGGTACCGTCGGTCGGCGCCTATGGAGCACGCGATCAGGACGCGCCTCCTTTGAGGAGGGAGAGATCGAGGCCGGCGAAGAGCTCCCGCCGCCCGCCGGGATGCCGTCGGCCGACGCGAGGGTCTTCCAGAGGAGGGGACGGCGACGCCCGGCCATTGCGCCACCGAAGGGCGCTGGCGAAGAGGGGAGCGATCGCTGACTCCACGGGCGGTGCGGCCGAGATAGTGCCGCCGGAGGGGTCGGCAGAAGGCCGCGGGCCGCACGGCCGGGCGGCGCCGATGCCGAGGCGCTCCACCGCCCCAAGGGCTCCCGAGGGGCCGACTTCATCGCCCCTGGCCATGGCGCTCTGGTCGGGCGCCGCTCCCTCCGAGCAGACAGGCGAAGGTCTGCTGCCGGATGTGGCCCCAGGGCCGGGATCCATGGACCCGGCCGAGGAGCGAGAGTGGGCTGCCCTTCGGCAGGGCGCCACGGTTGCGGAGGAGGAGATAGGGCTGATCCATAAGGGTCTGACCCTAGCCTTAGAGTCTTCAAACAGGCGCCGAGGTGATGGTCGGGGATTCAACCCGTAAGTTTGGTAAGCCGAGCGAAGGAGTCGTGACTTTGTAACTCTCGATATGTACGCGGTTGACGAAATGTCTGTGTTGTGCAAAGATTTGCGGGTCTGTTCTGAGCGCCAGCCGAGCTCCTTCGTCGCCGGATGCTCGTGGCGGCCGCAGTGGAAGAAAGTGGTCGGCTGCGGCTTGAGTTTCGTCTTGCCCAAGAGGCTTTGAACATTGGGCGGACGGAGGCGAAAAAACTCCGCCTAGGGCTGGAGGAGGCCTCAAAGGCCCTTTACGACGAGCGCCTTGGGGCCGAGGCCTTGAGGCAAGGGTGGTGGAGCTTGAATCCTCCTGGCGGAGGTCACCGAGGCCAAGGACGCCGCCGCCACCGCCGCCGGGGTGGCACAAGCGGCGACCCATCTGCGGTCGGAGCGGGATCAGGCCCGGGAGGACGCCGAACAAGCTCGGTCCGAGCAGGAGACTGTTCGGAAGGAGCTGGCTTCCTTGAGGACGTCCTACGAGAGTCTCAGAGGGGAAGTCGGCAGCCTGATCGACTCTGCGCGATCGTAAGTATCTCAACTCCTCCATTGATTTCTTTGGTTGGGGTAACCCAGAGGAGACTCATCCGAGACGCCGAAAACTCGCAGAGGTGCAAAAACTCGAGCGCCGCCATGGAGGCTCGGAATGCGGCGGAGACCCGCGATGTGGCGATCGCGCCAGGACAAGGCTCTGGCGCCGAGGGTCTCCGAGGATGGTAGGGCCGAGATGGTCGCCGAATCGAAGCCCTTCGAGGGCGGCCAGAGGTTCGCGCCAAGTCTTGGGCACGTGGGCAGCCCGAGCGCACTTGCCTCGCTACCGCCCGAGTGCCGGGCTTGTGGAGGCGGCCGTGATTGCGGGCGCAGCGGAGCTGGGAGCCGTCGACCGGTCAACACCGCCTCGCACTATGACGGTATCGACTCGCGATGGTGAGTAAGCGGCATCGCCGGAACCGGACCGACGACGAGGTCGGCAGTGTTCGAGCTCGTGTCGAGCCGCATGCTCGAGATCGCCACCACGCCCCGCCCGAGGTCGCCTAAGATGCGAGTCCTCCTCCTCCCGTCTTGGGTCGCCACCGTGAAGAAGAGGAAGAAAGAAGTTAGCCCCTTTTTTTTTTTTTTCTTGCAAAGACCGTTGTGTAAACGATCGTAAGTAATTGTAAGCTCCGGTTTGCCTCTTTGCTCTCCTTTGCGCTTGGGTTTGACCGACCATAGCCTCAAGGACCACGGGTCGCTTATGCGTGAGGTCGGGTCAATTTGAGAGGGCCAAGAGGATAGGAGTCTTGTTTATGCGGTAGTTACGCGCGACTCATGGGGTTCGGAGTGTTCCCGATCGGCCAAGGGTTTTTCCACTCGGGCACTTCCTTCTTCCGCAAAGTGCTACTTAGCAACCATAGCCGGGCGAGGCCGTGAGCGCCGGGTCGAGAGGGTTACCGCTCGGGATAGACTCTCGTGACTAGTCGGGTCACCGACCCACATGAGTACGTGAGTTAGCCGAGTTCGTGTGGGGGAAGATTGTTCCCAATCGACCAGAAGGTCATCCCACTCAGGTGCTTCCTTCTTCCGCGGAGTGCTACTGGGCAACCATAGCCTACCGGGCGAGGCCGTAGCACTCTGGTCGAGAGGGTTACCGCCGATAGACCTCGTGGTCGGTGGGTCACCGACCATGCGGACACCATCCGAAGCGGCTCGAACGGGCGCCACGGGCAGCCCCCGAGTCGTCACGTGGCGACCAGGTGCTCGGTTGGGAGAAAGGCAAAGACTTATACCAGGAAAAAAGAAAAGAGCTTAGGGATAGAATCGCCTTAACTTTTCAATGTTCCAGGCATTAGGGAGGATGCGACCATCGGCGTCCTTGAGTCGAAGGTGCCAGGTCGGAGAACTTCCACGACGGTGAAAGGACCCTCCCAGGGGGGCGTCAGCTTGTGCTTATCTTTGGTTGTCTTGACCCGACGCAGAACCAAGTCGCCAGCGCTGAAGGATCGTCCTCGAACTTGGCGGTTGTGGTAGCGGCGCAGGCTTGCTGATATCCGGCCGACCGCAGGCGGCCACGCCGCCGCCTCGCCGAAATGGTCGATGGCGTCTTGTTGCAGGCGAGCCCCGAGCCTCATCGGCTTGCAATCTCGGGAGCCGATTCCGTGTCATGGGCAAAACGGCTTCGCCGAACACCATAAAGAAGGGTGTGAACCCGCCGCCGGGTCGGCGTGGTCCGCAGACTCCAGAGGACTCGGAGGGCAGCTCGGCTACCCAGCGCCCTGCGAAATGCTTGAGCCGACTGAAGATCCGCGGCTTGAGTCCTTGAAGGATCATGCCGTTAGTGCGCTCGACCTGGCCGTTAGTCCGCGGATGGGCTACTGCCGCCCAATCGACACGGATGTTGAAGTCGCCACGTAACTCGAGAAATTCCTTCCCGTGAACGTGTTCCGTTGTCGGTGATGATGGAGTTTGGGACTCCAAACCTAAAAACGATGTCGCGGAAGAAGATGGCGCTTGTACCGACGTGGCGCCACGACCGCTTGGCCTCTATCCACTTGGTGAACTTATCTATCGCGACGGCGGTGGGTGAAGCCCCGGGCGCTTCCTCGAAGGTCTCGACCAAATCGAGTCCCCAGACGGCAAAAGGCCACGTGATGGGGATCGTCAGAAGCTTGAATTTGGCAGATGCGTCTGCCGAGCAAAGAATCGCATCCTTCGCAGTGCGCACGATATGCTCGGCGTCGACATACGTTGGCCAAGAGAAACCTTGTCGAAAGGCCTTTCCCACAAGAGATCGGGTGCGTGGTGACCGCAGACTCATTGTGTATGTTGTCGGCCATTGTTTTCCTTGGTCGGTCAAGATACATTTTGTAGGACCGGAGGACTCCTTTGTAGAGGTCCGGCCGATCGGGGACGAAGGATTTTGCCACGGGCGAGGCGCCGGCCTCGGTCGGTCGGGAAGTGACCCGTCCGTCAAACGGTCGATGTAGGGCCTCCTCGATCGGACTCAAGTGCTAGCACACCGCGGGCGATCCGCCAAGTCTATGCCCGACCGCGGCGTCGGCCGGGCGACCGTCTTCGATTGGTCGGGTGGCCGCCACCGCCGAGTCGGTGGGACGAAGGCCGCAGAAGGTCGGAGACGAAGATCCCGGCGGGGATGTGCTCTCTTTGGAGGCAAGATTGGCGGTGATCGGCCTCGCCATTGTAGCGTCGGTAGCTATGGTGAAGCTCGAACCCTTGAACCGCTCCTCGAGCCGGCGATTTTCGACAAAGACGCGGCCATGCGGGCGTCTCGGGGCCCGCAGCCTTCATGACTTGGTCGACGACAAGCTTGAGTCCCCGTGGATGTAGAGCGGCGGGCACCGAGGTCGGCAGCGATCCGAGACCGCTGACGAGAGCCTCGTGACGGCAATGTTGTTGGTTGCGTCCAAGAGCAACCTAATGGCGACAGCCTGCTCTCGAGCGGGGAGATGATGATTTACTCCGCGCGCGCGCGCCATTCTTGGTGTAAGACCCGTCAAGTACATTGTCCAAGCTCGGGGTCTTGACCACCGGTGGTGCTCAGGCTTGGTCCACTCGACGACGGTCGGCCGAGCTCGCGATTTGATCGCCGTCCGAGGGACGATATTATGCCATGGCCGCTAAGCTCGAGCGCCCATTTGGCTATCCTTCCCGAGGCATCGCGATTGTGGATGATCTCGCCTAGTGGGGACGTGGTCACCACGGTGATGGCGTCTTGATCAAGTAGTGAACGAGTTTCCTCTTTGCGATGAGCACGCAGAGAGTAATCTCGCACTGTGGGTACCGAGTCTTGGACTCGAGAAAGTACCTCATCGATGAAGTAGACCGCCGTTGTACCTTGAGCTCACGGCCTTCTTTCGCCGCTCCACCACGAGGGCCGCGGCCGACGACTTGGGTAGTGGCGATGGCGTAGAGAGAGCGGCGGTTCACCCGGTGCCGGGCGACGGGGATCGAGGCGAGGACAGAAGGCCTTCAAGCGGGTGAGGCCTCCCGAGCCTCGGTGTCCAAGCCAAGCGGTCGGATTTCTTGAGCACCAGAGCGGCATTCGCGTTCGAGGCGAGACAAAACGGCTCAAAGCCGCCAGCACCGGTCGACCTCTGGACCCCTTTGAGGTTGCCGACCGGGCCCATCCTTGCGATCGCCGAGATCTTCTCCCGATTGGCCTCGATGCCTCGCCGTAGACGATGAAGCCTAAGAGCTTTCCTTTGGGGACCCCAAGACGCACTTCTGGTTGAGCTTTATGCGAAACCGTCGAAGGTTCGCGAAAGTCTCTTCTAGGTCGGCGATAAGGTCGTCCACCTTCCCGGTCTTTACGACAATATCGCCGACATACGCCTCAACGCTGCGGCCGATCCGGTCATTGAAGCACGCTTGCATACATCGCTGGTATGTAGCGCCTGCGTTCTTCAGCCAAGGGCATTGTGACATAGCGAACGAGGCGAACGGAGTGATGAAGGAAGTCGCGGTGGTCGGACTCCTTTAGCGCAACTGGTGGTAGCCCGAGTAGGCATCCGAGAAGGAAAGAGACTCGCACCCAGCCGTGGAGTCGATGACTTGGTCGATGCGAGGTAAGGGAATGGGTCCTGGGACATGCTTTGTTGAGACTCGTATAGTCAACACACATTCTCCATTGCCCGTTCTTCTTTTTACAAGTACAGGTTGGCTAGCCACTCAGTGGTGGCGACCTCTTTACAAACCCCGCCGCCAAGAGTTTGGCGATCTCCTCCTATAACCTGCGCCTTTCCTCGTCGAAGCGGCGCGGCGTTGCGGACGGCTTTGAGCCCAGTCGGACGCTCAAGGAGTGCTCGGCGACCTCCTTTGAATGCCCGGCATGCCGGAGGACCTCCATGCGAAGACATCTTTGTTAGTGCGGAGGAAGTCGACGAGCGCTTTCCTATTTGGCGGGCGTGGCTTCGACCAAGACGGTCTTGGTCGGATCACGAGGATCGACCGTGACCTCCTTCGTGTCCTCGGCGGATTTGAAGGATCCCGCCCGATTTCTTCGGATTCGAGGACGGACTCGCGGCTTCCTCCCGAGCTTGTTGAGTTCGCGAGGCAACGACCGCGGCGAGGCGAGCTCGCACGCAAGGCCGATTGAAGGCAAGCCGAAAGACGATGCCGCGTAATGACTCCATGCGGTCGGGCATCTTCACGAGGTGAGGTAGGCGAATGGGATCGCCATGAACTTGGCGTAGCATGGCCTCCCCAGATGGCGTGGTAGGCGCCGGGAAATCCACGACCAAGGTGAGGGTCTCGGTGCGGAAGTTTCCGGCCTCGAAGGTGACGGCGGTCGACTGCCCGAGCGGATGGGCTTGTTGGCGGGATGACGCCATGGAAAGGTGCCTTGCTTGGCCGAAGGCTTGAGCGCGGACCCCATAGCGCCGAACGCCTCAACGTGAGGATGTTAAGGCCGCGCTTCGCCCATCGGCACCTTCGTGAGGCGCCGTTCGACGACGGGTGACCACCGGTACCTCCTCCCGTGTGGGACGCGATCGGGCGATCGGTCGATCAAAGGTGATCGGAACTCCACCACCGAAGATATTGGGGACGCCGCGCGACGATGTGGACTCTCGCGTAAGCGAGCTTGAGCCGACGCTTGTCTGCCAGAAAGCCGATCCTCCGAAGATCATGAGGCGGCCGCCGGGCTCGGGAACTCGTCGTCGCCTTCTTCTCCGCCGTTCGCGGGCCGCGGCGGCTTCTTTCCTTTGCTTCGCGGCGTGGTGGGGACGCTAGAGAGATAGCGCCAGACTTCGCATCCGGTGACTTGTGCTTGACGGAGAACCCATGGTTCGGCATGGGCCGCCCATCAATTTCTCGGAAGTGGTCGGCGACGGCCGGCGCGCCGCCGCTAGCGAGCGGTCGACCGTGGCGACCACTTGGGTCTCACGGACGCTCCCGCGCCGCCTGCTTGTCGGCGGTCGGAAGGAGACCCGGTTTGACGCCGGGCTCTGCTGGGCCTTTCCTCCTTCGAAAATAGCCCCCACGGCCTCCTCGCCGAGGCGTGGTTGGTGGCGATGTCGAGGAGCTCCTTGGTGGTCCCGGGCTTGAGGCGGCCCGACTTGTGCACCAAGGCCTTGCAGAGGTGCCGAGATGAAGGCTCCCACGACATCGGCGCCGGAGATGTCGGGAGCTCACAGACCGGGCGGAAAACCTCCGGATGTAGTCCCGAGAGTCTCCCCCGCCGCTGCAGCCTTTCAGTCCCAGGAGTTACTGTGGCGCTTATAAGTGCCACGAAGTTACCGACGAAGAGATTCTTCAAGTCAGCCCGCCTCGACAGCTTTGAGGCGGTACTCGAGCCGTGCTCGAGCCGAGTCCGCGAGGTAGATGGGGAGGTTGGATGATGAAGAGATCATCCGTCGCTCCTCGGCCCGCACGCGAGCGGTAGATCTTGAGCCGACACCAGGTTGGTGGCCCCGGTACTTGGCAATGTTGGTAGGCGCCGGATCGGCGGGAAATCCGCTGGCGGATCCTTTGGCAAAAGCCCGTGGTCGGGACCATCGTGGCTCGGGCCGCGATAGTGGCGCCACCATCCGCAACACGTGAGTGGCGGCGTCCTCCGCCATCTTTCTTCGCGCCGAGGGTGGCGCGATGTCGAGGCATTACCGAGGCGCCGCGCACCGGTGCGTGAGGCCTGGGTGGTTCATGGTGGGGTGCGGTCTTGGCCGCACCCACCGGCTCCATGGCAGACGGGCCGGTGGCGGAAGTAGCGCCGGTGTGGTAGGAGCCGAGGCTCAGCATGTCAGACGGCGGCGCGCGCCCACCACCCAAGGTTTCCGTAGGTAGCTCGCCTCCGGTTTGCGGGCTCCGGAAGGCCTCGAGCAAAGATTGCGGCCGCAGCCACGTTTTGGCTTGCGTGAGGGAAAACTGGGGCGCCGGATTCGCCCCCAACTTGTGGTGCTCTTGGCGCAAGGCGCCCAGGCGCGCCGCCCAAAGACTTGCGCTGGCTCGGGCTCAAATCTGCTCCAGTTGGCCTAGAGCCGGTCGAGCTCACCTTTCGCCTCCGGCTCTCGCGTTGCCGCTTGAGCTCAGTGGCGAGCGTTCGAAGGCTCAGCAAGGCCCGGTATTCCCCCTCCTGTGCCTCAGTGCGCCGGACGGGGACCGTCGTAGCCGCGGTGGCTACGGCCAAATCGGTTGTGCCCGCCACGTTGCACTCGCGAGAGTGCCGCCTGTGGGCGGGATACTCCGTGTCGGAGCTGGAGCCGTGGCTGGAAGAGTCTTCCAGCAACTCGTGGACGGAGGTTGGCATGTAGCCAGCCATAGCTACAAGTCGTGAGCAGGCGGGAGGTGACGGGATCTCCTGCGCAGGCCCGGAGGGGCTTTCGCCAAAGGAGGTATAGCGCTCCTCAGGTTCCGGCTTTGGGGCCCGCGGGGGCGCTCCAAGCCGGAGTGGGACGAAGCTACCGGAGATGGTGTCCAGGCTCCCCGCAGGCGCCTGCCCTCCGGCGGCAGCGGGGATGAGCGTGAGCTCTCCCTCCGAGGTGACGGTGAAGCTGAGGGAGCCGAAGCGGATCTGGCTCCCGAACACAGTCATGCCGTCGTTGGAGAAGAATGCCATCAAGGAGACGAATGGGAATCCGAGATCCGCCAAGACGCGAAGCCCCTACTGGGGCGGCTAACCGCCGGCGTTTCGAGCGGCAAGTAAATTTGTAAGTCTATGGGGCTGCGCGTTCGCGCTCCCGAATGGTTAGACCACGAGTCCAAGATGTATACCGTTCGGGCCAAGGTCCCTACTCCATTCGTGCGTTGGTATTGTATTCATCAAAAGGATGATCGCACCGAAGTTTTTTACAAGCGAGAGGTGGAGCCTCAACACTAGAATGATCTAAACTTAGCTCTCAGAAGGAGAAGAAAAAGAAGAAGAGGAAGAAGAGGAAAAAGCTCTCTTGTAGCTCTTACTCCTTGCCCTGTTAGGAGGTTCCTGCCTCCTTTTATTCAGTACGAAGGGGCAGGTTACATCGAGAATTGGCGGCGCCAGCGAGCTACTTCTAGGGCTTCGGATCTTGCCCCGCCGTCGCCAATCGTTCGCCGATCGTCGCTTGCTCGCCGACGGTCGCCGCCACCGAGCCTATGCTGGGTCGGTGGTCTAGCTGGTCAGAGTGGTTAGGTAATCCTCCGGGAAGTGGCGTAGCTGCTCTCTGTGATCCATGTGGGTGCTGACGTAGTCGCGTGTGACGTTGGAGTTGCCTCGGGAGAGAGCGTGTCCTTGCACGTGGGTGGTGGCCGATGGGACAGAGACGTGGCTTCAGCAGCCTATCAAACCGTCTTGGGAAGGGACCACCGCCTCGCCACCACTTCAATGACCGTTCGTGGGGCACGTGGCCTTAGGTTGACACGGACTCGGCGCGCGACGCGCCCTCGGCGGGATTATCATGGTTCGTCGGAGCGGGGATCCGCCCCGCCGCGGGTCGGGAACCTATTTGAAGTCGGAGTCGGGGATCCGCCCCGCCAAGGGGTCGGGAACCTCGCTGAAGTCGAGTCGGGACCGGTCGGGAATGGTCTCCCGAATGGTCTCAGAGGCATTTGGGTAGCAGGCCGGGACGGCCTGCTTAGGTGGGCCGATTCGAGGCCGCCGCTTGCGCTCTGGGCTTTGCTTGTTGCAATTGGGCCGTTGGTGCACCCCTGTTTTATGAGTATTCGTCAAGAAGCGGTTTTAGAACCGCTTGTAAGCAACCGCGAGTGATACATCGTCGGGTATCACAAGCGGTTCCCCGAACCGCTTGTGGTTCGACACTTCCACAAGCGGTTAGTATTACCAACCGCTTGTGGAGAGGTTCTCTCCAAAAGCGGTTGGTCTTACGAACCGCCGCTTGTGAAGAGTCTGACAGCATAGCGTTTTGATTATATTCAATATAGAATATGTTTTCAGAGGGGTTTTTGATATAGATTTTGACAATTAAAATAAATAGAACTACATGAGTTTTTTTGACATAATTAAATATATATTATTCATGCGTACTCATTCAGATAATTACAGGTTTATTTACAGAAAAATACAAACTTAATAGACTAAAAAATAAACAAGTTAATGAATACATGAAATAATAAGCCATTTTTACAAGCTTCAAAGAATAAAAGGGCGAATCTTGAGCTCATTTCTTGCGTACGTCGCTCTTTGTGCCCTTGGTCGACATTGATGTCAGTTCACCTGTCCTTATTTTAGGACAATCTCTCCAACCATTTGCGTGGAACTCGCCTTTGGTGGATACAATCTCGTCGACAATAAAGCCGATGAGTTGTTCTTAGATTGCTACAACCCGTAATCGTATGGCTACCGCGTCCAGAGCACCCGAACAACATGTTTGATCGCGCCACCGTCATGCCACGGAGGTAGTCCATGGCGACGGCGGCGTGAGACGCGTGGTACTGGTTGTACAGCGGCAACCCGTAGTAGCTGCAGCCGTCGAACGGGCAATGGAACGGAGCGTACGGGCATGCCTCCTCGTGGCTCCGCTTCTCGGTGTACCTGACGCTCTCCTGGCAGCCATGCTTCTTGAACTTACAGGAGCTGGTCATGCCACCAGACCTTCTCCGGTGGCCGCACTGATGTCGCCGATGGGCTCGCCATCTACCAAGCACGTCCGGCTCATGCCGACATGCCGATTCAAGGCAGCGTGATGTCCGTTCCTACACTAATCATTGAGACAAGAGATAATGCTAATTAGCAGAGTGATTTATATTGTGCTCGTGTATGAACAAAGTTCTCCATGCTTGTATGTTGGAGCAATCAATCAAGACACTACTGTGTATGACGAAGAAATCTCGAGCTAGATACTCGCCATGAACACTTGAGCTTCATAGGCTTGAAGCAAATCACACACTCCAGTGTGTCTGGTTCGATGAAGAAGGTCGGGTGCCGTCTCCTCTTCTTCATGCCGCCACTACTACGAATCGGCATCACAACCGCCTATTAGAAGCGGCTTGGTGTGAACCCGTTGTGATGTTCGCACCATAAGCGGTTCGTTGGCAACGGTCTGGAGAGGGATTTTAGAAGCGGTTTGAGACACGAACCGCTTCAATGTTGCATTCTACGCGCACCGATCAACCGCTTGTGCATGCCCGATCCGCAGAGTGTGCGTGGTGGGCTTGGTTGCTTTACGCTGCGTACCGCCGCCTTCTTGACGCGCTGTCCATGGACTTGTTCGCACTCCTTTTCTTCATCGATCCTCGATCACGACCCAAAGAGGCGATGGTTCATCGTGGGCGCTGCGTAGTCAATCCCTTTGTAGGCCAAAGACTCTGTTTTTTTACCTCTAAATTTATCTCACTCGTAAGCCTATTTACATAATAGGATAATTCATACTATAACTGTGTACCACTTTAAAGATTAGTACTTCAAAATATATCACAATATATTATAAAACAACGAGTGTTATTTTCAAAGTTACAACCAGTGGAGTGGTAAAATATGAATTATCCTGTTAGGCGCCTCCTGCGCTCTTCGATCGCGAGAGCGCCTACTGCCTACGCAGCGCCTAATGCATGCAAGCTAAATAAGTACCTAGACTAGCTACCAAACTGACACATGCACGTACACAGTTGCACGCGACTAGATAACCAAAACTAACAAATGCAAACCATGCATGCGACTAATTACTTCTTAGCCTAATGCATGACTCTAATTGATGTAGATTTATTTATACAACAAGCTTATGACTAACACGGCGTGCCGAACACCTTGTGGGCATTTCACCGAACACCTTGTGGGCAGCCGAATTAGAGAGGGAGGACGACGCGTGCATAGCTGTACCTCTGTCCTCTTGGGTGGAATGGCGGTGTGGCGGCGGTTTGGTGGCGGAGGAGGCGTCGGCGAGGTGGCGGAGAAGGCGCCGACGGGGTGGAGTGGTAGCGGCGACGAGGGCACCAGCGTAGGGTCGACTAGCGCGGGGTGGAGTGGCGCCGGGATGGTTGGGTGGCAGAGGAGAGCGACGGCGTCGACGAGGACAAGGACGGCGGTGTGGGGTCTCGACGGAGGCGACGGCGGCGGTCGGAGAGACACAGAAGGCAGCGGCGCGCGCGGGGTCTCGAGCGGGGACTTAGAAAATTTGGGGTGTGAGAAAAGGGCGGGACGTGTAAACTTTATACAGGGAGCACTTCTACAAGCGGTTCTTAGAACCAACTGCTTGTAAAATATCTCTACAAGCGGTTTTATAACCAACCGCTTGTGGAGGGAGGACTTCTACAAGCGGTTCTTAGAACCAACCGCTTGTAAAATATCTCTACAAGCGGTTTTAGAACCAACCGCTTGTAGAGGGAGGACTTCTACAAGCGGTTGATATTACTAACCGCTTCTGAATGTTGCGTTCTAGAAGCGGTTCTTTTCTCAAACCGGTTCTGAATGTTGCGTTCTAGAAGCGGTTCTTTTCTCAAATCGCTTCAGTTTAATTTCAGAATTTTTAAAAAATGCTTTTAGTACTTTATTTTCATTCCAGAATTTTTTAAAAAGCTTTTAGAACTTTATTTTCATTCCATAATTTTTTAAAAATGTTTTTAGCAATTTAGTTTCATTCTATAATTTTTAAAAAAGCTTTTAGCACTTTACTTTCATTCCAGAATTTTTTAAAAAGCTTTTAGCACTTCAGTTTCGTTTCATAATTTTTTAAAAAGCTTTTAGAACTTTACTTTCATTCCATAATTTTTTAAAAAAACCTCTCATGATCAAGTGGTTCATAACTTACCATCGCTGGGAGTGCTCCTTCTCGTTCTTGCAATCTACACACGGACAACATATGAAGCTGCCTGGAGGCAAGAATGCAACGGCCGCATCGAGAAAAGCCTGCATGCCATCGATGAACTCTCTCGAGCGACGGTCCGCATTTTTCATCCATTGCCGATTCATCTACACCAAGTTATAATTTCATTAAAAATTATAACAAATTTCGTTACAAAAATTATAACCTAACTTAAATTTCGTTACATTTAAACCCAACAAAAAAAAGCTCCACCTACACCGTCATCCAATTAAAGACCTACCTTTCTAATTATTTTGTATCCCTTCCTACCTTTGAAATTATTTTTTATCCTTCTACATGTTTTTCTATTTTATTTCATACACCAATAATTACTTCCTTGCAATGTTGTACCTAGATCTCCCCCAACTTATTGTGATATTTAAGATTCTAAAGCTAACAACCACCTAGATCTAAAGCTTCCAATCACCTTTACCTTGTAATGTCATATTTTGATCTAGATCTCCACCCTACATCTTCATACAACAACAACAACAAGCATAGAAAACAATTTTTTGATCATGCTTAAAAAGTTCAAGATTTCTTCACATCCATTGAAAAAATAGCAATATCTAGGTGAGAAGGATGTTCACATGATGTTACTAACCTTGAAACACTTAATTTGGAGCTAATCACCTCCAATTAAAATTTGGACAAGACCTCCCCAAGAACAACGCTGGGCCGGCCTTCTCTGTTCGATCGTACCTCTGCTGGCTCATGGAGGAAGAAGGGTTTAAATGCGCTGCGCGGGAGGGCTTCCAGAAGCGGTTTGAGACACGAACCGCTTCTGAATGTTGCATTCTAGAAGCGGTTCTTTCCTCAAACCGCTTCTGAAAATCAGAAGCGGTTTGAGACTAGAACCGCTTCTAGAATGCAACATTCAGAAGCGGTTCGTGTCTCAAACCGCTTCTGAAATCCCTCTCCGGACCGTTGCCAACGAAATGCTTCTGGTGCGAACATCACAACGGGTTCGCACCAAACCGCTTCTAATAGGCCGGTTGTGATGCCCAGTTCTGTAGTAGTGCTCACAAAATAATGGCGCAACAGGTGGGCCGCGCACCTCACGCGGTCGAGTTCTTCCTCACAATTACTAATGCTAATGTTCAGTTGAAGTTTTTTTCTCTCTTTTTGTTTCTTTTCATTTTGTTTTAGGGGGTGTTTGGATGAGGGGTATTTTGTTGACATGTTTTAGGATCTAGTTTGAATTTGAATTAAATCTCAAAACCTCTTAAGATATTATCACTTATCTAAACAGAGCCTTAGCATGTTAGAAATGTACCCAAATTGACCTCAGGCTGTCCATGGAAATTATGGCGGGGAAAGTTGGATATGTAGGCCATCAAATGATTTCTCTATTTTAGGATACCTGAGACCTGCATACTTATAGAATCTTACCTGACTGGAGAGGTAGTCTGTTAGCCTGCTCTTGGTTATTTCCGTAACAAATTGAAATACAAAAATTTGTTGTGTCAATCCTGTTCTTCCAATTTGGAGCTATAGCCTCAACATTGTGGGTCAACTATAATTTTATAGTGTTTGATCACACAGATGTTGATCCGATAATATTGATTTGGTTGCGAGCGGTGTAACAAAAACCGTTTGTGATATCCCAGACGGTTTTAGTACCAAACCGTCTATGATATATCACTGACGGTTTGGTACTAAAACTGTCTGGGATTCTATGTAAATCGCTGATGGTTTATGAATAAAACCGTCTGTGATACAGAGACCCGAGCCACTTAGTGTTTTTTAGGGTTTCGGGATCTATCTTTCAGGTGGCTGCGGCTGTGAGGCGATATTGTGAAAGAAGATAATTGATTTTAAAGGGTGATTGTAGATCCATATGTTATTGGTGATCCAAGGATAGTAATGGGTTCTAATTGCATTATATTCAAGATCTAGCTTGGTGAGGAGAATTTAAAGATTGTTTAGATCTAGCTTGTATATCCATGTGTTCTTTTTTATCTAAGGTCAGTAATATGGGATCTAATTGCATTATATTCAAGGTCTAACTTGGTAAGGAGAGAATTTGAAGATTGTTTAGATCTAGCTTGTAGATCCATGTGTTCTTGGTGAGCTAAGGTTAGTAATGGGTTCTAATTGCATTATATTCAAGATCTAGCTTGGTAAGGAGAATTTGAAGATTGTAGCTTGTATATCCATGTGTTCTTTTGATCTAAGGTTAGTAATATGGGTTGTAATTGCATTATATTCAGCTTGGTAAGGAGAGAATTTGAAGATTGTTTAGATTTAGCTTGTAGATCCATGTGTTCTTGATGATCTAAGGTTAGTAATGGGTTCTAATTGCATTATATTCAAGATCTAGCTTGGTAAGGAGAGAATTTCAAGATTGTTTAGATCTAACTTGTAGATCTTTGTGTTCTTGGTGATCTAAGGTTAGTAATGTGTTCTAATTGCATTATATTCAAGATCTAGCTTGGTAAGGAGAGAATTTCAAGATTGTTTTCCATGTGTTCTTAGTGATCTAAGGAGTTATGATTTTAAGTGTACTCTCCAACATAATAGAGTTGTTTGTAATGAGACGCTCAAAATTCGAAACAACCTTGTGTATGCATTTGATTTATTTAATAAAGTTTTCTTTCTTTTACTGATGTTGGTTCATCTACAATTCCATTTACATTATGCAATTCCTTCACTGATGTTGGTCCATCAACAATTCCATTTACATTATGCAATTCCTTCAGTAATGTTGGGTGCTGATCAACATCACAGACGGTTCTAGTTTAGAACCGTCTGTGGTTAGGTTTACCACATACGGATCTATTTCAGAACCGTTTGTGAGAAAACACTATCATAGACGGTTCTGAAATAGAACCATCTGTGATAATAATCTATTCTAGATGGTTCTAGTTTAGAATCGTCTGTGATGTTACCTATCACAGATGGTTCTAAACTATAACCGTTTGTGACACAGGCTCTATAAATAGATTTTCCCCGTAGACCCTTCAATTACCACTCTCCAGTGCTCAAAACCCTAGCTTTGGCTCCCGACGCTTTGTCTCCCATTGCGGCGCCTCCCCCCGACCTTACCGACACCCCCGTCCTCACCGCCTCCCCATCCTACCTCTTCCCCTGTGGCGTGTCACCCCGGTCACCTCAGTTGTTCCTCCCTCCACCTTCGCCGCCGAGCTCCCCCAATCTCGCCGACGCCCCCAGCCTCGGCATCTCCCACGCCAGTCTCCTCCAGCGCCACTTGTCCCCACGTCGGCCTCCTCCAGCAGCGACCGCCTCCTGCGCCGGCCTCTTCCCGCTTGCCACCGAGGTAAGCACTACCATGTGAAACTGTACGTATTACTTGCTTTCAGTCTTAAAGTTGATCATATCAAACTGTTCATACTTTTCAACATTGGCTCATATGCTGCTATATTTATTTGTGTGGATTTGATGTTACATAGTTGTTCTTGAATGGAAGGCATATAGTATTATCGATGTGATTTTGTAGTTCCTATAAATTACATCAGTTTGAAAACAAGTCGTCGAAATGAAGCATTTTATACTACATATTAGTAGTTGTTTACTTGCCTGGTTATTCATGTTTTCTGGTTCATAATGGCTTTTCACACTGAAAATATTGGTCCAATACTCTAGATGTTAGAGGCACTTAGAGCAGAATGAGGTGCATTTATGCTAATATTGTAATTGCCTATATTTTATGAGAGAAATATCAAAATTTGCAAGGTATTCAATTTTTGTTATCAATGACTTGTTGCAATATGATCACATCAACTTTGTAGTTGCTACATGCACTTTATAGTGGGCATGAATACTTTTCTTTTCACCACTCTTCATTAGAAATTAACCATTAGATAATGTTTTTCTTGCAATGGTTTAGAATGAACCTTCACTGATTCCAAACATACTCTTGGCCTTAATATGCTCTGATCTTCATTCAGCATTATCTGTGACCTGTTACATTCTGCTGTCAGTCTTGCTATTACTGTCTGATAACAACTTGCTCAATCAGTTGGGTTTTCACTGTCAGGATAACCTATTTTTGATGCGCTGGTAACCTATCCAGTACATTCGGTTAGTAATTTGTTTAAACCTGATCTGAACAAAGTCTGAATCTAGATAATTTTAACAATGAACTTATTGATAAATATTTGACTGTGCACATTAAGGGAGGTAAGGATTAAAGGCCATATTTACTGGATTAATTGTTCGGACTTTTATGATTGTGGTTGAAGATATAAAATCTTCAGTCATACCCAAATCTGATAGCAATAAAACACTAATTCAACAATCTGTTGTAGATCACATGATTCATTACTTGTATGACATAAATTTTAAAATGTGCTTATTCATGCTATTTATGTCATATTTGATATCTTTAGATTATGTATTTGTTATATTATTATTTGGGATTAGCTCGTTATACTTGCTCTCATATATGTTCAAATTTATCTTCTACTTCCCTACGTAAAAAAATACTTTCATATAACAAATATACTTAAGGGTCTAATATATGTACTACCTTTGTACCCATCAAATAAAAGCAGTCATCAATTAGTAGCCTTTCTTGCTTGATTCCTTTTCTTTCCTGTTGAGCCATGAAAACCAATCTAGATTACAAGATGGTGTCCCCTCATTCGTCGTCTCAAGGATGTGATGAGCTATCGAAAGAAAAACCTCCTCGAGGTCCAAGAGGAGCAAATAAAAGGCCCACAAACTATACACCCATGTGTTCCCTTGAGTTAGATTGCATAATTGGTACTTGGAACAAGCTAACAAGCTAGTGCAAGACCGTATAACGAGTATCTCGGTCAGCTTCAGACCTAAGCATCTGTTCAACGAGTTGGGGGGCTTCTTCACAGTTGACTTCAAAGACCTATTTGACGTCTTCAACCTCGACACCCTCGACGTTGCGCTCTTGAGATAGTGGACTGGTAAGTGTGTGCAATCACAGTCTACATTCGTGTAATACCGATAAATGTCATATATATAGATATATGATCCATGAAGCGAGACAGAACAAACAATCGGTGGGTTTCCTGGACCCACAAATAGGGGTGGGCATTCGTTTAATTCGGTTCTAAAATATTTCGATTTTTGGATTCTACAAACCAAACAAAGGTAAAAACTGAACCGAATTAACCAAACCAAATCGGTTCGGTTAATTCGGTTTTCGATTTAACTAAATTCCCCTGAACTGAGTGTCACTCATCCAGTACACTGCAGTCTGCACACATCTGCACAAACAGCAAACGACCACCACGGCCAAAAAAACAACATGAATTGAAGTTCAAATCATTCCTTAATACATCAAAACTACAAATCATTCCTTAATACATCAAAACTAGAATTTCCAAGATTCAGCTTCTCTCAAGAATATATAACCAGTGCGGTAATTGCGGAATGGTAGTGGAAAGTGCCTAATCTGCACGGGATTGACCGGCACAGGATGAGAGGATGATTCCTACGATGAGGCCGTAGAGGGCAAGTGCTTCTGCGAAAATGAGGATGAGGATCATGCCCACAAACAGCTTCGGCTGTTGTGCGTTTGCCCTACAATCAATTATCCAAAAATCAAAATCAAAATAACATTCAAAAGCATATGTTACTAAAAATCACAATTCACAGGACAGTGCAATCACAACTTCACAACCAAGATCTGGAGATGGGGGGGGAGAGAAGCTATACCTAGCTACTTCTTGTTCTTGAAGCAGATCCAGCGCCTGGGTCTGCGCTGGCTCAGGGGAAGGCCAGATCACAGATGGGAGCCGAGAGGGCGGCGACGCCTGGGGATGGGAGCCGGAAGGGCAGCGACGGTGGTGGGGGTCGCGTCAACTCAGGTAGGGATGACCGCGAGATTGGAGGGCGGGAGGGCAGCGAAGCCTGGGGCAGTGCCGGTAGGTGGCGGCGCGCTGGCGCTGCTGGTTCGCCTGCCATAGCCGGGTAGGGTTGCTAGGTCGTCGAAATGAAATGAGGATTGAGGAGCCGCAGATTGGGATTGGGAAGTTGGGGAATTGTCGAAGACGTGCGGTGCGGGTACGGAGTTGGTGAGTTGCAGACCCCTGCGTCGGTGGTTGGTTGCTTATTCGTTTAAACGGTTTTTTCGGTTTCCAGACCTAAAAACTGAACCACAACCGTAAACTGAATAGTACCAGTATAAAAATCGAACCACAAACCGTAACCTGAAAAAACTGAAATATTCGGTTAATAAAGTTTGGTTCGGTTTTTCGATTTCGGTTTAAAAATGCCCGCCCCTACCCACAAATAGTCTCTAAGTAAACAATGGATAAAATATTTACAATATGTCGATGAATACGTCGCATAGGCCTTAGTGGCTCAAAAAGATAAAGAATTCATATTTTTACCCTACTACTCAGGGTAAGTGATGCACTACTTGCTATACTTTGATTTGTATTGTGCACGCAAATCTGTTTTGTTAATTGACCATGCCGACATATCTGTGTAGGTTTCACTGGGTTCTCATTGTAATTCATCCAGCCACGAATCGGGTTATTCCTTACAGAGTGACAGCCACGACTTAAATCCTATCGCGAAATTACTTAACAGGTAATTAATAAATCATGTTTCCTCCATAGATAACATGATCATGTACGTTGTTCAAGGTGTATGTTGCTCATAGAATAGCTGAGGCTAACCTTTTGCAATCATGAAGTTCTTTCAGAGTGTACAAATATTATGGAGGACCTTCGGCAAGGACAGGGCGAAGCTGAAGCACGATTTTAAGTTTCTGGTATCCGCTATACACAATAATCCTATATAAACTATATAATAATGACTCTGGAACTAATCAATTCTATATTTGCAGTGCCACTAGCAGGGAAAGGGAAAATAACCGTTGTGGATTTTACGTTTGCCACAACATACAACTCCTCGTCAATAATAAAACGACCAGTCAGGTAATAACTGCGTTGGAAAAAGCCAATCTGATGCGAATTTGAGGACAGTTTTGTGCCTTCTTGCTCAGTCAAGTCTTAAATCCAAAAGACGAGTTCTACGCTCCCTTATAACTTGAGGAGTTATATTTTTTTCTGAATTACCATTTGGGTTAATTATCAAACTTGTGTTGTGGATTTGTGAATTATAGTTGTGCATTTAATTAATTGGTTAATAATATTGAGTTCCATTAGTTAATATATCTGAGTTCATTTCTGAAATAGATGTGCCGTGAAATATTAATCTATACGTAATCTGCTTTGCGTTGTGATGTAATTTGAGTTGATTGCTGAAATGGATGTAATGCTTGAATCTGAAATAGATGTAATGCTTGTAATCTAAAATGGATGTAATGCTTGTAATTTGAGTTGAGTTAATCTGTAATCTTCTTTTTCCAGAGAGCATGGCTAGCATTTCCTAAGGCTAGTCAATAAATAGAAAAATGGTTGTCTATAGGAAGACATATCATAGACGGTTTTTAATTAGAAACCGTCTGTGATGTAATGATGTAACAGACAGTTTTAAACTAAAACTGTCACAGATGGTACTAGTTAAAAACCATCTGTGATGTTAGTATATCACAGATGGTTCTAGTTAAAAACCGTCTGTGATCTGTGATATGCCATAATATCACTGACACATGGTTACAGACGGTTCGAAAAACCGTTTATGATGACGGTTCCGAACCATCTGTGATGGCCTGTTCTGTAGTAGTGGACGTACTACAACATGAAGCCAGTGTAAGGACATACATTGCGAGTCGCCAATCTCTGGCTCCAGTGTCAAAACGCTAATATAAGGTCGCTCGCACAACGCATGTGGGCTTACTGCACACCACGTGGTGCATGTACATGAGAGAAGGAGCATGAAAGGCGTCCTTGCTTGAGTAATCGCAAGGCGCAAAGGCATACAGTATACCACTCACCGGGATTCTTTGTGGCTATATCTTCCTTTGAGAAATACTAATTAGCTGGCGTCCTCATGACTCACTTGGCGCAAACGCGCTCGTTAATTGCCACGTGGTGCACGCGGTGCTCATTTTAGCTTTCGCGCAGCCCCTTCTCGGTATGACACGTGTCATGTGTTTTGGTGGTGGCATCTGCACTATTTCTTTGCCCTTTTTCACTCTATATAGCATATGAGTTTTTTTAAAACAAGTATTTTTAACCACTTTTGAAAGTTTTTTAAGCGAAACTTTTTAAACCGAAAGTTTATTGATTAGAAACTATTTGATCCGAAAGTTTTGAATTGAAATATTCCGAAGTTGAAGCTTTTCGATTTGAATATTTTTCGCGTTGAAACTTTCTAATTTAATTTGTTTTCAAGTTGAAACCTTTCGTTTTGATATTTTTGATTGAAATTTTTTCGAGTTGATTTTTCAATTTAAACTTTTTGAATCGAAAATTTTTGAACCGAAAAGCTTTTCAATTGATTTTTTTTAGTTGAAACTTTTCAATTATAATTTTTTCAAGTTGAAACTTTTTAATTTGAAATTTTTTATCTAAAACATTTTTGAATTGAAACTTTTCGATTTGAAATTTTACAATTTAAAATTTTGTGAGTTGAAATTTTCTAGGTGTGAACGGCTTGAGGGGATAGACTAGCGATGCACGGACATGTTGCTCACATGTGCGTCAAGAACACCAAGCCAAGAACCGGACTTTTGTCCACGTGTCGAGCTCCGCCCCAGCCGCACAAAAGGAGTGGTGCAAGCGACTGTAAATTAGTTGAATCCCCAACCTATGCTTGTACCTATGAATGAACACTAAGCACTGAACACATGATTACAACTAATACAAGGCCACACATAGGGTTCACAAAACCGTTTTTCAAAAAACCGTTCGAAATTCAAAATTCAAAAATAGGAAATATCGTGTCGAAAATCGTCAGAAACCGTAGGGTTAAGGAATCAATTTTTTTTAAAAAAAAATCGAAAACTGGTCGATTTTTAACAAAAACCGACCGACCAATTGAATGTTCCTTAGAGCGGTTTTTGAGTGATTTTCGCTTGATTTCTTCGAAAATCGAGTTGTTTACGTCGCATAAATTTTTTTAATTTTTTAATTTTTTTTGAACTAGACTGATTTACCGACCGGTTTTGAATCTCGAACCGTAACGATACGATCGAAAAACGCGGTTTTTAAACAGTTTTCTTCGGTTTTCAAACCGTGGCCACACACGAACATTTCTTTGCGCCATCCGAGAGACCTTGCGCTGAACAGCAAGTACAGGTGCACAGTGCAGCATAAAAAAACGAGCTCTTTTACACTAAATTTAATATAGAACGTAATTTTTTAACCCAATTAATCAAATTAGTTAGTATTTACTTTATTTGATAGTAGAGTAATAGAAATATCCTTAACATATTTGATCTGAACTATCAACATATACTTTAAAAAAGACATTGTTCTTAGATAACTACTTTATCAGTTAATTGGTCTGTCCGTTACTGTTACTTCTTAGAGAGAGAGAAAGATCAATAACCTTTCCGAGGCGTTATCCATCGTATGCTTTCTTCCGACTTGTTAGGCTTTTGGCAACAGTAAGACAGTAGCAACAGGGGGGCTTCACACAATCTTTAGAAAGTAAAGAATTAAAAGCTTCCTAGTTCATCGCTGGACTCATCGCTGGTCGATGCAGATGCCTGTTAACGAGGGCCCCGACACTGTTCATAGTTCATGCACGGTCTCAGCGTGCGTCGTCCCCAACTTCACTTAGCTCGACTGATGACTCTGAAGTCTGAACCTTGCAGAAGGGCAATTTCTTATTTTTTTTATTTTCACCGAATATATTATTCTTTGTCTCAACGACGTATGACTCTGGATCTCAGGTCAGGTGTCGATGACACAAGGTACACGCTGCAGGTGACCACAGTGCTGAATTAGATTTTGGCCTCTAGCCGCAATACTGTACATCAGTACATGGGATTCAAGCTTTTAGATAACTTTTTACAGAGAGAGACAGAGATCAACCTGTGTCAAGGCTTTATCCATCCTGCCTTTCTCCCAAACCCTTCAGGCTTTTGGCAACAGTAAGACAATAGCAACAATATGACTGCAAACAATCGTTTCGAGAAGAGTTAAAAGCTTCCTGTCTGCACTGCGTCATGGCTGCTCGACGAAGATGCCGGTGATGAAGTCGCCGACACTGTTCCATCTCCAAGAAAGCCGTGCACTCGCGTTTGTCCCCAATCCAAGGGGCTTGCCACTTGCTTACTCTGAAGTCTGAACCTTGCTCTAATGCCTGATGTGCATGCGGCTGAAACGATGCGCTATAGATTATGACGATCTCGCGTATAGAAAATATGGACACGCTGCGGGTGCAGCAGTGCTGCAGATGTATAGATGGAATTTAAGCGTTTCAAGAGGGAGTGGATGGAATAGTTTCTCCCTGCTGCTTGTTTGGGCTCGAGATGTACTTTCTTACTTCTTTTATATTCCTAAAAGCCCTGAACAAAAATTGGCCTGTGACAGACATGAGAACAGATCCCAGAAGTTAATCCTTTTGGTGTCTGGTTGTTCTTATAGACCCTTTGATAACACACGATAGGAAGAATTCGGTCAAACACACTGAAACTTTGTCTTTCACCACTCATATAGGAAAATATATGTATTTGCTATATAAAAATAATACTAGTGTTGGAAATATGCTCTAGAGGCAATCATAGAGATGATTATATTTCCATAAATATTTATGAACTGTGAGATTGTTCTTTGAATAACATTATGGATATTGATTAATAAGTACGTGACTTGTTTATGAAACTCTATATTTATCTTTATGATATTCATTCTAAAAGTGATCCCTAGTCTATAAACATATGATGACACATATAAATAGACTAGCATATGTATTGGTTGATGACCATGTTTCACAGGTCATAGATATGGAGATATCAAACTAATAATATGAACACGTGTTGGAGAAGAGTTGGATCGACCTACTTTGAGACACTACGAAAACGTTGTATTCTTTCATGTCATCAGTTGGTCTCATATACGATGTATATGCTATATCCTTTGATTTGAGATTGTCGCATGTTCTCAAGATGCGTAATGGCTTACTTAGGGGTCATCAAACGCTACTCCGTAACTGAGTAGTTATAAAGATGTTTTTCGGATTTGTCATGAAACATGCTGCGAGGCGTGATCGATTAAGATAGGATTTGTCTCTCCATACAACGGGAGAAATATCTCTAGGCCTCTCGAGTGGTCGGATTCCAGAAATGCATGGCCATGCTACTCGAGTAAAGAGTTACTCAAGTCATCGAGTTAAAGAGTTAACTTGATGAATTCGAGAAATCCGATTCATAGTATCGAGAAAGAGTGGTCGAGCCATCCAAATAAGGATGACAACAACTCGCCTTGGGTTTGACCGATATCGTGAGGTAAAAGGAAATGGATATAGGATATTATTGAGGTTCGTCCGATCTTTACATGTATCGGGAGTCAGTAAGTCCTGCTAGAGGCTGCTATCGACTATTTGTCAATTACTCGATGGTCGAGTAGGAGTACTCAACGATCAATATGGGTACTCCAGCATATCCAAGTGCACGTGAACCTATAGGGTTGCACGCTTAAGGAGCTCTAACCTATTCGGATAGGGATTTGAGTTGTAATAGGTTTAGAGTTCCTAATGGGTTTCAAAGGGTTGAAACCCGTTATGGAACGTCTATATAAGAGATGAGGTGGTGGCTTTGTGAAATAGAGTGACACACGAAAAACACAATAGGAATTCGGAATTCCTGAAACCCTAGCCGCCACCCCTCCTTTGCCCAGAACCGCACAGTCGGCGCTAACACTCCGGGCCAGGTGTTCCCGCCTGCACATGTGGATACCTTGAGGCGCATCGCGAAGCTTCAACGCTAGGACGATCCGCAACCTACGAAAGTCACAAAAAGCTGTTAGGGAGGCGCAAGGCTAGTACAACTACATCTGCACCACCGCACTACATCGACTCTACTTTCGCTACGGGTCTGCGCGTCTAATGGTAATTATGTGATCTATAACTTGCAGTGGTTCCTTGGTTACGCGGTAGAAAATTTTGATTTTTCGCTAGAGTAGCCTACCCGTTCCTAGCAACTAGTATATTAGTAGTAAAACCCATAATTTTTACAATATTTGATGGTCAAGATAGTGAAAACTAGAAAATCACTTGCATCTGTAACAGTAAAATGCATTACGGGTCGTTAAACTTGTGTGATTGGTCATTTAGATTCTCAAACTCGCAACTACACTTCTATACCACTAAATTTGCTCAAGTGGTTCAAAGTAGGTCCAAACCTGGAAATTGGCATGTGGTTAGATGGCTAGACCCGTGCGTTAAGTGAGAAAGTATACGCCAAACACTCCATGATGCCTTAGGTCACTACCATACATAAGCACATCATAGACAGTGAAAAACACTCATCACAAACGATTTTGAACTGTCTACGAAAAAGGAGTTGATAATCAGTGGTCGTCATAGACGGTTTTAGAACTGTTTCACTACTACAGAACTGGGCATCACAACCGGCCTATTAGAAGCGGCTTGGTGTGAACCCGTTGTGATGTTCGCACCATAAGCGGTTCGTTGGCAACGGTCCGGAGAGGGATTTCAGAAGCGGTTTGAGACACGAACCGCTTCTGAATGTTGCGTTCTAGAAGTGGTTCTTTTCTCAAACCGCTTCGATTTTGACGGTTTGAGAAAAGAACCACTTCTAGAACGCAACATCGTAAGCGTTCGTGTGTCAAACCGCTTCTGGAAGCCCTCCCGCGCAGCGCATTTAAACCCTTCTTCCTCCATGAGCCAGCAGAGGTACGATCGAACAGAGAAGGCCGGCCCAGCGTTGTTCTTGGGGAGGTGCTGTCCAAATTTTTAATTGGAGGTGATTAGCTCCAAATTAAGTGTTTCAAGGTTAGTAACATCATGTGAACATCCTTCTCACCTAGATATTGCTATTTTTTCAATGGATGTGAAGAAATCTTGAACTTTTTAAGCATGATCAAAAAATTATTTTCTATGCTTGTTGTTGTTGTTGTATGAAGATGTAGGGTGGAGATCTAGATCAAAATATGACATTACAAGGTAAAGGTGATTGGAAGCTTTAGATCTAGGTGGTTGTTAGCTTTAGAATCTTAAATATCACAATAAGTTGGGGGAGATCTAGGTACAATATTGCAAGGAAGTAATTATTGGTGTATGAAATAAAATAGAAAAACATGTAGAAGGATAAAAAATAATTACAAAGGTAGGAAGGGATACAAAATAATTAGAAAGGTAGGTCTTTAATTGGATGATGGTGTAGGTGGAGCTTTTTTTTGTTGGGTTTAAATGTAACGAAATTTAAGTTAGGTTATAATTTTGGTAACGAAATTTGTTATAATTTTTAATGAAATTATAACTTGGTGTAGATGAATCGGCAATGGATGTACAATGCGGACCGTCGCTCGATAGAGTTCATTGATGGCGTACAGACTTTTCTTAATGCGGCCGTTGCAATCTTGCCTCTAGGCAGCTTCATATGTTGTTCGTGTGTAGATTGCAAGAACGAGAAGGAGCACTCCCAGCGATGGTAAGTTATGAACCACTTGATCATGAGAGGTTTCATGCCAAACTATACCTGTTGGACCAACCATGGCGAAGTTGAGGTGATTAGCCAGGAAGACGATGAAGAATGTGACGAATACTAATAAAAAGGATACCCCAACAGCCCGAAGCGACGAGCCAGCAGCCTCAAGCATATCTCCACCAACAGCGCGCCGCCCGCCGACCGAATCACTGCGAGACCGCTGAAGGCATCCGCTCCGACCGCCGGGGAAGCGATCCGACCAGACGGCGCCCCGACCCTCTTGGCGGGCGGGATCTCCGACTCCAACCAAACCAAGGTGGTGAACGCCGAGTGCCGCGCGGTCGTCCTCACGCCTACCGCCACGCACTTCTGGATAAGGTCAATCGAGCGACTATACGAGGCGTGTGGCTCCTTCCCAAGAAGATCTCGTGATCAGAGAAGACAAAGCTTCCACCCATCAACCGGTCACGCATAAAGACGAGCGCGACGCCCTCCCGAGGCGCACCGCCACGCACTCGACGCCAAGATTCGCAAGGATCACAGAGGGCAAGCACGCTACTTCGGAAATACCTAACCTCCCCGACCACCAAGGCTACCAACCCAAAGATGGGCAAGACGGGTGGCGACTAGTCCACGTGACGAAGGACCGGAGCTCCTAGCGTAGGTCACCTCGCTTCCTCCCGACTCGATGTAACCCGCCCTTCCTTCAGATAAAAGGAGGCAGGCTAAACGATTCAAAAAGACAAGGAGAAAGAACAAGAAAGGAGAGAGCGCTATCAAACTCCTCTCGCTAAGCCATTGGCATTCTCGCTTGTAAAACTTTGTGCACCATCCGTACCAAAAGTAATACAACACCACCACACACGAATCGGAGTAGGGACCTTCACCAACCAAGATACATCTTGAACTCACGAGTCTAACCATTCAGGAGTGGAACGCGACTTCTAGACTTACAAATTTTACTTGCCGGCGCCCCGAAAACGCCAAGCGGTTGGCGCTGTAGGGGACTTCGCGCGCCTTCATCACCATCTCCGATTCCGCTTTGTCTCCTCGATGGCATCCACCCATCGCGACGGCATGATCGCACTGGGAACCGGATCCGCCGGCCTCGACTCGACCGCCGTCACCCCGACGGGAGGGCTCACGCCGTCCGCTGCCTCGAAGACAGCGCCACGAGAGCTTGGGCGCCCTCTCCGGCGGCCGCTAAGCTCCGCTTGGGCGCCCGCAGCCCCGGCCGAACCCGAGGAGTGCTCCGCCGCGGTCGGCGAAACTCCTCAGAGGCCCGGCGGTGACCATGTCACCTCGTAGGCTCGCGATCGGTGGCGATGGTCGCTACATGCCAACCTCCGCCCACGAAGTTCTTCGGAAGACTCTTCCACCACGGCCCAGCCCGACGCGAGTATCCCGCCCGCAGCGCACTCGCGAGTGCAACGTGGCGGCATACCGATTTGGTCGATCCACCGCGGCTACGACGGTCCCCGTCCCCGCGACCGAGGCACGTGGAGGGGGAATACCAGCGCGAAGCGCCCTGAACGCTGCGCCAGCTCGCCAAGGCCGAGCCCAACGCAACGCGAGAGCCGGAGGAGCGGCGGTCGAGCTCGACCGGCCCAGCCGACTCGAGCAGACGAGCCCGAGCCCGCGCAAGTGCGGGCGACGCAGACGGGCGCTAGCGCGCCAAGAGCACCACAAGGTGGGGCGTAATCCGCGCCCGCTTTTTCCTCACGCGAGCCAAAACGTGGTCGCGGCCGCACGTCGCTCCGAGACCTTCCGGAGCCCGCAAACCCGGAGGCCGAGCTACCTACCGTAACCTTCGGGGTGGTGGAGCGCGCGTCGCGGTAAAGACATGCAGCCTCCGGCCCTACCACACCGCGCATTTCCGCCATCGCCCAGACGCCATGGAGCCGCATTTGGGCGCGGCAAGACCGCACCACCTCAGCCTCACGCACTCGGTGCGCGGCGCCGCTTCAGTAATGTTTACGACATCCGCGCCACCCGAGGCGCCGAAGAAAGATGGCGAGGACGCCGCCCACTCACGTGTTGCGATGGTGAGCGCCACTATCGCAGCCCGAGCCCCGATGGTCCCGACCACGGGCTTTTTGCCAAGGATCCGCCAGCGGATTTCGCCCGATTTCGGCGCCACCAACATTGCCAAGTACACCGGCCACCAACCTGTGTCCTGCTCAAGATTACCGGCCGCATGTCGGGCCGGGGAGCGACAGATGATCTCTTCATCATCCAAGACCTCCCCATCTACTCGCGGACGGCCGAGCTCGCTCGAGTACCGCCGCCAAAACCGCCAGAACGGGCCGACTTGAAGAATCTCTTCGTCGGAACTTCCGTGGCACTTACAAGCGCCCGAAACTCCGACTCAAGGGCTGCAAACAGCAGCCTGTGGAAACCCTCCGACTACATCCGCGGTTTTCCGCCAGTAACGAAGCTCCCGACATCTCCGACGCCGATGTCGTGGGAGCCTTCATCTACGGCACCTCCCGCAAGGCCTTGGTGCACAAGCCGGGCCGCTCAAGCCCAGACCACCAAGGAACTCTCGACATCGCCACTCAACCACGCCCCGGCGAGGAGGCCGTAGGGGCTATTTTCAAGGAGGAAAGGCCCAGCAGAGCCCGGCCCAAATCGGGTCTCTCCCGACCGCTCGACAAGCTAAGCGGACGGAAGCGATCCGTGAGACCCAAGTGGTCGCCACGGCCGACCGCCGCCAGCGCAAAGAAGCGCGCCGACCGCCGCCTCACCACTTCGAAATTGATGGACGCCCATGCCCGAACCATGGGTTCTCCGCTGCAAGCACAAGTACCGGATCACAAGTCCCGAGGCGCTTATCTCTAGCGCCCCACCACGCCGCGAGCAAAGGAAAGAAGCTCGCCGCGCCGCTGAACGGTGGAGAAGAAGGCGACGACGAGTTCCCGAGCCCGACGGCCGCCTCATGATCTTCGAGGACCGGCTTGCTACGCCGACAAGCGCCGACTAAGCTCGCTTATCGCGAGGTCCACACCGCCACGCCGGGCGCCCCCAATATCTTCGGTGGTCGGAGTTCCCGATCACCTTTGATCGACCGATCACCCCGATCAAGGCCCCACACCGGAAGGTACCACGGTGGTCACCCCGTCGTCGAACGGCGCCTCACGAAGGTGCCGATGGACGGGGCGCGGCCTTAACATCCTCTACGTTGAGACGCTCGACGCTATGGGGTCCCGCGCCAAGCCTCCGGCCAAGCAAGGCACCTTCCATGGCGCTATCCCGCCAAGAAGCCCATCCGCCGGGCAGGTCGACCGCCCGCCACCTTCGGGAGCCGGAAACTTCCGCGACCGAGACCCTCACCTTCGAGGTCGTGGATTTCCTGCCTACCACGCCATCCCGGGAGGCCATGCTACGCCAAGTTCATGGCGATCCCCGCCACGCCTACCAAGTCGAAGATGCCCGACCGCATGGAGTCATCACCGCGCATCGCCCTTCCGCCTTGCCTTCAATCGCGAAGCGCGGCACCGCGAAGCTCGCTCGGCGTCGCTGCCTCGCGAACTCAACAAGCTCAGAAGGAAGCCGAGTCCGCCCCTCGAATCCAAGAATCAGGCTGGATCCTTCAAACCGCCGAGGACACGAAGGAGGTCACGGTCGATCCTCGTGATCCGACCAAGACCGCGCGGGTCGAGCCACGCCCCGCCAAATAGGAAAGCGCGCGCCGACTTCCTCCGCACTAACAAAGATGTCTTCGCATGGAGGTCCTCCGACATGCCGCATTCCAAAGGAGGTCGCCGAGCACTCCTGAGCGTCCGACTGTGCTCAAAGCCGGCCGCTTAACGCCGCGCCGCTCGACGAAGAAAGGCGCAGGTTATAGGGGAGGAGATCGCCAAACTCTTGTCGGCAGTGGTTCAGAAAGAGGTGCGCCACCCCGAGTGGCTAGCCAACCTCAGATTTGTAAAAAGAAGAACGGCAATGGAGAATGTGTTGACTATACGAGTCTCAACAAAGCATGCCCCAAGGACCCATTCCCTTACTCGATCGACCAAGTCATCGACTCCACGCTGGGTGCGAGTCTCTTTCCTTTCTCGATGCCTACTCGGGCTACCACCAGATTGCGCTAAAGGAGTCCGACCACCGCGATTTCCTTCATCACTCCGCTCGCCTGCTCGCTATGTCACAATGCCCTTCGCCCAAGAACGCGCGCTACATACCAAATGATGTATGCAAACGTGCTTCAATGACCGGATCGGCCGCAACGTTGAGGCATATGTCGACGATATTGTCGTAAAGACCGTAAAGGTCGACGACCTTATCGCCGACCTAGAAGAGACTTTCGCGAACCTTCGACGGTTTCGCATAAAGCTCAACCAGAAGTGCGCTTCGGGTCCCCAAAGGAAAGCTCTTAGGCTTCATCGCTCTCGAGCGAGGCATCGAGGCCAATCAGAGAAGATCTCGGCGATCGCGAGGATGGGCCCGGCCAAGAACCTCAAAGGGGTCCAGAGGTCGACCGATGCCGGCGGCTTTGAGCCGCTTTCGTGTCTCGCCGCGAACGCGAATGCCGCTCTACAGTCGCTCAAGAAACCGACCGCTTCGCTTGACACCGAGGCTCAGAGGCCCTCACCCGCTTGAAGGCCTTCCTGCCCTCGCCGGCCCCGTCGCCGCAAGACTGTGAACCGCCGCCTCTACATCGCCGCCACTACCCAAGTCGCCGCGGCCCTCGTGGTGGAGCGAGCGTAAGAAGGCCGTGAGCTCAAGGTACAACGGCCGGTCTACTTCATCGCTGAGGTACTTTCCGAGTCCAAGACTCTTGGTACCACAGTGAAGTTACTTCACGCGGTGCTCATCGCAAAGAGGAAACTCGCTCACTACTTCGATCAACACGCCATCACCGTGGTGACCACGCCCCACTAGGCGAGATCATCCACAATCGCGATGCCTCGTGAAGGATAGCCAAGTGGGCGCCGAGCTTAGCGCCATGGCATAATATACGCCCCTGACGGCGATCAAGTCGCAGCTCGCCGACTTCGCCGAGTGGACCGAAGCCCAGGCACCACTAGGGTCGAAGACCCCGAGTACTGGACAATGTACTTCGACGGGTCTTACACCAAGAATGGCGCGGGCGCGGGAGTCGTCATCATCTCCCCACTCGGGAACAGGCCTCAATACGCCATTAGGTTGCTCTTCGACGCGACCAACAACATTGCCGAGTACGAGGCTCTCGTCAACGGTCTCCGGATCGCTGCCGACCTCGGTGCTCGCCGGCTCTACGTCCACGGGGACTCCAAGCTTGTCGTCGACCAAGTCATGAAGGCCGCGGAGCCCCGAGACGCCCGCATGGCCGCGCATCGCCGAGAAGCACGCGGCTCGAGGAGCGGTTCAAGGGTTTCGAGCCACCATAGCTACCGACGCTACAATGGCGAGGCCGATCACCGCCAATCTTGCCTCCAAGAGAGCCCGTCCCGCCCGGGATCTTCGCCTCGACCTCCTCGCGCCCATCGCCCACCGACTCGGCGGTGGCGGCCACCCGACCAATCCAAAGACGGCCGCCCGACCGACGCGCGGTCGGGCGAAGACTTGGCCGGATCGCCGCGGTGTGCTAGCACTTGAGTCCGATCGAGGAGGCCCTACATCGACCGCTTGACGGACGGGTCACTTCCCGACCCGACCGAGGCCGGCGCCGCCGGCGGCAAAATCCTTCGCCCCGATCGGCCTGCACTTACAAAAGGAGTCCTCCGGTCCTCCAAAATGTATCTTGACCGACCAAGGAAAACAACCGCTGGACGACATACACAATGAGTCTGCGGTCACCACGCAGACACCCGATCTCTTGTGGGAAAGGCCTTTCGACAAGATTTCATCGCCAATCACTGTGTCGACGCCGAGCATATCAGACGCACTCGTGAAGGATGCCGCTTTGCTCTCGCAGACGATCCGCCAGCCCAAGCTTTACTGACGATCCCCATCACGTGGCCTTTTGCCGTCTGGGACTCGATTTGGTCTGCCTTTCAGAAAGCGCCGGGCTTCACCCACCTACTCGTCGCGAGACAAGTTCACCAAGTGGATAGAGGCCAAGCGGCCGTGAGCGCCACGCCTGCATAAGCGCCATCTTCTTCCGCGACATCGCTTTTAGGTTTGGAGTCCCAAACTCCATCATCACCGACAACGAACACGCTTCACGGGAAGGAATTTCGAGTTCGCGGACGACTTCAACATCCGTGTCGATTGGGCGCGAGAGCCCATCCGCGGACTAACGGCCGTGTCGAGCGCACTAACGCATGATCCTTCAAGGACTCAAGCCGCGGATCTTCATCGGCTCGAGCATTTCGCAGGCGCTGGTAGCCGAGCCGCCTCCGTGCTCGAGTTCGCGGACCACGCCGAGCCGGGCGACCGGGTTCACACCCTTCTTTATGGTGTTCGCGAAGCCGCTTTTGCCCATCGACCGAATACGGCTCCCGAGATTGCAAGCCTCGATGAGGCTCTGGGCTCGCCGCAACAAGACGCCATCGACCACCGACGAGGCGCGCGACGTGGCCGCCCCGCGATCGGCCGATATCGCAAGCCTCGCGCCGCTACCACAACCGCCAAGTTCGAGGATCGATCCTTCACCGGGCGACTTGGTTCTGCGTCGGGTCCGCATAACCAAAGATAAGCACAAGCCGACGCTCGAGGGTCCTTTCACCGTCGTGGAAGTTCTCCGACCGCACCTTCCGACTCAAGGACGCCGATGGTCGATCCTCCCTAATGCCCGAACATTGAAAAGTTAAGGCGATTCTATCCCTAAACTCTTTTCCTCTTCCTAGCATGCTCTTTACCTTCTTCCTTCCGAGCACTGGTCGCTGTGCGACGACTGGGCCGCCTTCGGTGCCCCCTGCTCAGTCGCCCTGGCCGGCGCTATGCTGGTTGATGACCCAACCGACCACAAGGTCCTTCCCGGCAGTAACTCCTTTGACCCAAGTGCTTACACCACGCCCAATGGGCTATGGTTGCTAACACTTCGCGAAGAAGGAAGTACCGAGTGGAGTGACCTTTGGGTCGGCAGGAACACTCCTCCCGCACGAACTCGCCTATCCCACGCTTATGAGGGTACGTGACCCGACCGGTCATGAGGTCCATCCCGAAGCAGAACCCTCTCAACCCAAGTGTTACGGCCACGCCCTACGGCCACGGTTGCTAAGTAGCACTTTGCGGAAGAAGGAAGTGCCCGAGTGGAAAGATCCTGGCCGGTCTAGAACACTCCTATCCTCACAAGTGCGCCTAACTCACGTGATAGCCAAGTCTCCAATCCACCTCGCTCCTCCCAAAACAACCCGACTCACGCACAAGTGGCCCTCGCGGTCCTTAGGGCTATGGTCGCCAAACGCTCATCCTAAATACGAAAAAGGACGAGGGACGATTCTCGACTTGATAATTTCAAGATTGTTTAAATAACGGTCTTTACAATCTAAGAAGGATAAAGCTAACTTTTTCTACTCTTCTTGACGAGGCGACCGGTGGCGAGGCGAGAGTTGGCGCCTCGCTTCCTCGAAGGCGGCTGCGGCGGATACTACCGGCGATCTCCCGGCGGCGGCTCAACCAAGAGCTCGAACCGATCGATCTCCTCGTCGATCCGGTTCCCACCACGCCGCCCCCCACCACCGCGAGGTCGATGCCGTCGTAGTACGAGATGGTGTTGACCAGCCGATGAAGCTCAAGCGCAGCCACGGTGACCACCGCCTTCTACGGTCCGCACTCGGCCAGCAGGGGCAAGGGCACTCGGCCCGCCGGCTCCAAGGATGCGATCGCAGACCTCCCGACCGCCTTGCGAGGGCCTCCACTCGGCGCCATCTCGCCCGACCGCCCTCAAGAACCTTCAACGCCGCCGGGCCTCGCCCCGCCACGATCGCCACGCCACGGCGGCCGGTTGTCTCTGCGCCTCCACGGCGACGCCAGATTCTTCTGCGCCTCTGCAGATTGCGGAGATTTTGATAAGTTCGCCACGGGTCGCACCCCAAACTTAATTGAAGAATTGAGACACTTACGGCCGCGGAGTTGGTGATTGCGGCTTCCGACTTCGGCGCCAGATGAAGTCTTCACCGCCACTCCTTTCGAGAAATCGCCACTTCGGAGCGAACTTCGGGCGGCGTCCCTCGAGCCTTGTTCCGCTCGGTCCGCAGACGTGTTACTGCGTCTGCGCGATCCTCCGCGCAACAGCGGCATCCTTGGCCTCGGTGACTCGCGTCGGAGGACTCGATTCGCCACTTTCGCCTCAAAGCCTTGGCTCCTAGGCGCCATCATGAAGGGCCTTTGTGGCCTCTTCAAATCCTTGGCGGATCACCACCGCCCCGACCGCCTAATGCGCAGGCCTCTGGGCTAGGCGCACTCAAGGCGCACTGATCGCACTCCTCCGCCGCACCGCCACGACCGTCTGAGCGCCGCAGAGCTCGGCCGACGACGGCGATCCCGCAAGTGCTGTGAAAATGTCGACACTCCGCTGGTCGCACTAAGAACTATCAAAATGTGCAACGAATCGTAACTTTTTCGGCCGACCTACAGGCGACCGGCCGACTCCCCGACCATCATATCCAGCCGGTGGAAGACTTGAGCAAGGGCTAGACCTTCACGGATCGCCCTATCTCGGCTTGGGCCCGGTAGCGCTTTGCCGAAGGGGTGGCCCACTCGCTTCCTCCGCTCACCCATGATGCCCGACCGAATTACACCCGCGGCGCACTCCGCCGCCTGCTCGGGCGGACGCCACCCGCCCAAAGCACCATGGGCAAGGGTGACGAGGTCAACCTTCAGAATCCCCTCGCGACCGCGCCGAGGGGCATCGGTCGGCACCTCCCCGACGAGGGTCGGGCACTCCGCCGCCGGCCCGCCACGATCGGGCGCGATCACCGGCAACGCCGTTGTCTCATCCTCAAACGACGATCACGCCGTCCGAGGGGTCTCACGGAGGCGGCGAAGTTCTTCTTCGCACGACCTCGGGTGGGGCTCGTCCCTCGAGGCGATCAGCGCCTCGACGCCGACGCGCGACCTTCGCCGACCCAACCGGGTCACGAAATCACCGCGCCACATTTATGGGCCGATGTGGCACGCCCCACGATCACCCCAAGATAGGCGCCGACGCTGCAAAGATTAAGAGTCGCCCGGCGGCTTTGCCAAGAAGAAAATGCTCCAAAATAAAATAATAATACACTTACAAGGCCGAAGGGTGCGCGGCACGCGCGCCTCTTGCCGCCCCCGCCATAAGGCAAGTCGGCCGTCGCTCAAGCCACCTCCACCGAGACATCGCGACGACCGCAAGCGCAAGATCACCCCCACCGAGGATCCGTGGCCACGGGGCCCGTGATGCCGCCTCGCCGAGTCCACGCCGGGCCGCCACGGCAGTCGTGAAAAACCCACCATAGGGGTGGCCGAGGCACTCCCGCCGCCGCTGGAAGTCGCCCCACGGCAGTGGTCTCGACACATCTCGCCAAGGCCGCTTCACCGCTTCCTTACTTTTCTTCCTCCTCCTTTCCTCCTTCCGCTTCTTGGAGGAGTCACCGCTGTCCTCGCCGGGGGCCGCTCGCGCTTCCTTATCCCCGGGCGGCGCTGGGAAGACATCCCCATGAGCCCCTGAGAGGATGCAGGAATGTCGGTCAAGTGCGAAGGACAGAGAAAAGAGAGGCAGAAAGGAATTTCACCGGCTTACCAGATTCGGCGGAAAAGCCGCCGAGAATGGCTCCGGGTGGCCATCCGCGGCCACAGTGGCGCTGCCGCCCGTAACGGCCGCCACCCGAGCCTCCACCTCAGACGCGGCCAGCTCGGGTTCGGCCATCCTCGCCGGCCGGACGGCCCAAGATACCGAACAGGTGCGGCTCAGGCACAAGTGGTTGCACGCGATCCCCATGAAGGCGCGCACAACCACGCCCCCGTGAGCCCTCCTCCTTTGAGCCCCGACCGCTTCCACGATCGTGGCCACTTGTTCTTCTCCCTCTTTCTGGCGCCCCTGGCCCACCGCCTCCGCCACGGAAGCTCTCCTGAAACGAGGGGCGCTGTCGCCGACGCTTCAACGTAGAGCCATTCGAACGCCACCCTTGTTAGACGAGGGCGCTTCACCTCCGTGTACTCCGTGTTCGACCGGGCGGCCGAGGGCCAGCCACCAGAGGCGCCGCAAGGTCCGACGGCCTGCCCTTCCGAGCCTTGCTCGAAGAAGTGCCTCCACAACGCCCAGCGGCTCGATCCCCAAGAAGGCTTCGCACAGCGGATGAAGATGGCGGCGTGGAGGACCCCATTAGGGTTAAGATGGTGCACCTCCACCTTGTAATGAAACAACAGCCCCGGACGAACGGGTGCGGCGAGCCAAAGCCGCCGAAAAATGAGGCGGCACCACGATCTCGCTGCCGCCGGGCTGGGGTGATAGCCCTGGCCGGCACCCTCCACCGGAAGGTCTGCGGCATGAGGAAACCCTTCTTCACTAAGCCGAAGCGACGGTTGCTTTGGCGCGAGCACTCCGCCACGACATCTTCACGGGAGACGATCGAAGGTGAGAAAGAAAGGTCGGGTTTTCTTTCCCTAGCTCTCGGTGCTCTTCTTGTTTCTGCAGGCGAGACAGAAGGGCAAGAAAACGTGACCACTCGAAAGCACCCAACGGCGATTTATAGAGGATTTAACGAACGCCGCCAAGCAGCGCCCGTCAAGCGAAGCGTCGCGACCACCCTCGTCTGTCGCGCCACCGTAACTCCTGGGCCCAATACCACTCGCTTTTAATCCTCGCCTTGTCAGCGAAGGGCCATAAAGACGCCGCCCAACAACGTGTCCCGAACCTCTCGGCCTCGCCTTTAGGCCGAACAGTTGTTCGGGCGCGAGAAGCCCATCGGGCAGCTGCGGCCCCAAGAGCAAAAGCTTTGTGGCTTGCGCCAGGCCCAGCCGAGGAGGTGTGGGTTCAAAAGGCCTACCCCACCAGATGGGTATAAAGCCGCCCAAAGAAAAACTTGAGCAAGGGGCGGTATGAGGTGAGCCCCGGTGGGCCCTCGGCTAGGTCGGCCGACGGCCTAATCACCTCTACTCGCCCGAGACCATACTTCACACTCTCCCGGAGCTCATCAATGAGCGACACCGGTGTGCTCGGGTCGGCGGACGACCTAGAGTCCATACGGATTGAGTAAAGAAAGGTTTTTATGGGTCGCCCCACGCAGGCCAGGACACCCTACTCGGGACCGTCCGCTCGGGGTCCCCTGGGCGGACCTCCCAGACCCACTCTGACTACCCGCTATTAGCTCCACGAGCACGGCGCTCAAACCAACGCAGTAAACGCGCGCGCCATCCCTCCAGTCCCACACCGCGGATGGGGTATACATGTGGGATAGACGGCGGCCATTCCTCTCGCAGCTACCCTCGCCCGACGAGGACTCGAGAAGGATGCCCCACGCACAGCCACGACGGCAAACGAGCACCCACGCCCAGCCACGACGCAGAACGAGCACTCACGCCCAGCCACGACGCAGAACGAGCACTCACGCCCAGCTACGACGCAGAACGAGCACTCACGCCCGGCTACGACAGAACGAGCACTCACGTCCAGCCACGACGGTAACGAGCACTCACGTCCAGCCACGACAGAACGAGCACTCACGCCCAGCCACGACGAAACGAGCACTCGGACACCGAACCTCACAGAGGCATCCGGCCGTCCCGCCGACCAAAGCACTCGGACACCGTAACCTCACAGAGGCATCCGGCCGTCCCCGCCGACCAAGGCATCGTCTAGCTACGACGTTAAACGAGCACTCGGACACCGAACCTCACAGAGGCATCCGGCCGCCCCGCCGACCAAGGCACTCGGACACTAGAACCTCACGGAGGCATCCGGTCGTCCCTGCCGACCAAGGCACTGTCTAGCTACGACGTTAAACAAGCACTCGGACACCCGAACCTCACAGAGGCATCCGGTCGTCCCTGCCGACCAAGGCACTGTCTAGCTACGACGTTAAACGAGCACTCGGACACCCGAACCTCACGGAGGCATCCGGTCGTCCCTGCCGACCAAGGCACTGTCTAGCTACGACGTTAAACGAGCACTCGGACACCAGAACCTCACAGAGGCATCCGGCCGCCCCGCCGACCAAGGCACTCGGACACGAACCTCACAGAGGCATCCGGCCGTCCCGCCACCAAGGCACTCGGACACCGAACCTCACAGAGGCATCCGGCCGTCCCGCCACCAAGGCACTCGGACACCGTAACCTCACAGAGGCATCCGGCCGCCCTCGCCGACCAAGGCACTCGTCTAGCTACGACGTTAAACGAGCACTCGAACACCCAACCTCACGGAGGCATCCGGCCGTCCCCGCCGACCAAGGCCTTTGTCTAGCTACGACGTTAAACGAGCACTCGGACACCGAACCTCTCAGAGGCATCCGGCCGCCCCGCCGACCAAGGCACTCGGACACCGAACCTCACAGAGGCATCCGGCCGCCCCGCCGACCAAGGCACTCGGACACTAGAACCTCACGGAGGCATCCGGCCGCCCTCGCCGACCAAGGCACCGTCTAGCTACGACGTTAAACAAGCACTCGGACACCGAACCTCACAGAGGCATCCGGCCGCCCTCGCCGACCAAGGCACTGTCTAGCTACGACGTTAAGCGAGCACTCGGACACCGAACCTCACGGAGGCATCCGGTCGTCCCCGCCGACCAAGGCACCGTCTAGCTACGACGTTAAACGAGCACTCGGACACCGAACCTCACAGAGGCATCCGGCCGTCCCGCCGACCAAGGCACTCGGACACCGAACCTCACAGAGGCATCCGGCCGCCCCGCCGACCAAGGCACTTTCGGACACCGAACCTCACAGAGGCATCCGGCCGCCCCGCCGACCAAGGCACTCGGACACCGAACCTCACAGAGGCATCCGGCCGCCCTCGCCGACCAAGGCACTGTCTAGCTACGACGTTAAACGAGCACTCGGACACCCGAACCTCACGGAGGCATCCGGTCGTCCCTGCCGACCAAGGCACTGTCTAGCTACGACGTTAAACGAGCACTCGGACACCGAACCTCACGGAGGCATCCGGTCGTCCCGCCGACCAAGGCACTCGGACACCGAACCTCACAGAGGCATCCGGTCGCCCCGCCGACCAAGGCACTCGGACACCGAACCTCACAGAGGCATCCGGCCGTCCCCGCCGACCAAGGCACTCGGACACCGTAACCTCACAGAGGCATCCGGCCGTCTCTGCCGACCAAGGCGATCGGACACCGAACCTCACAGAGGCATCCGGTCGTCCCTGCCGGACCAAGGCACGGTCTAGCTACGACGTTAAACGAGCACTCGGACACCGAACCTCACAGAGGCATCCGGTCGTCCTGCCGACCAAGGCACTCTGACACCCGAACCTCACAGAGGCATCCGGCCGTCCCGCCGACCAAGGCACTCGGACACCGAACCTCACAGAGGCATCCGGTCGTCCTGCGGCCAAGGCACTCGGACACCGAACCTCACAGAGGCATCCGTCGCCTCGACGACCGAGGCACCATCCACAACGATTAAAATTAAAGCAAACTCATCGCAGACATTTTCATAAAGAAAAGAAAATTTCATTATAGGCCAACAGCTCAAACTTTACACTGAGACAAGCGGATACAAGAGTGGCCACGCCGCACTACAGCGCAGACTCTACCCACGCCTAGAACCTATCAAACATCCGTGCGGCATCGGTGGCACCGACGCGGCATGTTGGTAGGCCCTTGCCAGTCGACGGATAGCCGCCACGGCCGCGATGCAACACGCCGATGCCTCGCCGCCGTTCAGCGACATCGACGCGGCCGCACTAACCACGGTCGGCGCCCTTGCGCCATCGCCTCCGAAGGGCCCCCTTACCACCTCGAGCCTCGAACGGCCTCGAGCGTGGCGTCAACGTATAAGCGTCGCGGCTGCAGCTTCTTCCTCCACGAGCTCGGCCATCGCTGGTCGAACTCAGCCCAAAGCTCGCCAGAGGATCTTCTTCTTCTCACCGTGACGCCATCGCCGAAGCTAAAGACTAGAGGATGTCTCAAGCCATTTGAAAGAACAAAAGAAAAGCTCGCCCCTTCAAGCAAGCTACGCCGCATGATATATATATCCGGACTAAGGGAGGCTAAGCGTCTCAGAGTAAATGCGATGCCAAAAACGAAGCATCCTTCACGTAAACCCGAGGCGATCAAGAAGGCGACCAGCGCTGGCGCAAACTACGCTCGCATGCGCAACGAGGCAAGTAAAGCCCCGGCGGTTCAAATGCCCCGCCAAACTCGGTGACAGCCGTCAAGTCCAACGGCACACCGACGGAAATCGCTTAACCGGATCGGTGGACCGACCTACAGCCCGCCACCACTTTCGTCCAGTTCAACCCCAACCGAATCTGCAAATCGCTTGGGAGTTCGGGGCTACCGACGAATACTAATAAAAGGATACCCCAACGGCCCGGCGACGAGCGGTGAGCCTCAAGCATATCTCCATTCAACAGCGCGCCCGCGCCGCCACGACCGAATCACTGCGAGACCGCGAAGGCATCCGCTCCGACCGCCAGGAAGCGAATCCGACCAGACAGCGCTCCCGACCCCTCTTGGCGGGCGGGATCTCCGACTCCAACCAAACCAAGGTGGTGAACGCCGAGTGCCGCGTGTCGTCCTCACCGCCTACCGCCACGCACCTCGGATAAGGTCAATCGAGCGACTATACGAGGCGGTGGCTCCTTCCCAAGAAGATCCGTGATCAGAGAAGACAAAGCTTCCGGCCCATCAACCGGTCCACGATAAAGACGAGCGCACGCGCTCCTCCCGAGGCAAAGCACCGTCACGCACTCGACGCCAAGATTCGCAAGGATCACAGAGGGCAAGTACGCTACTTCCCGGAAATACCTAACCTCCCCGACCACCAAGGCTACCAACCCAAAGATGGGCAAGACGGGTGGCGACGATCCACGTGACGAAGGACCGGAGCTCCTAGCGTAGGTCACCTCGCTTTTCCTCCTGACTCTCGATGTAACCTGCCCCTTCCTTCTGTATAAAAGGAGGCAGGGCTAAACGATTCAAAAAGACAAGGAGAAAGAACAAGAAAGGGAGAGAGCGCTATCAAACTCCTCTCGCTAAGCCATTGGCATTCTCGCTTGTAAAACTTTGTGCAGTCATCTGTACCAAAAGTAATACAACACCACCACACACGAACTGGAGTAGGGACCTTCAGCCCGAACCAGTATACATCTTGGACTCACGAGTCTAACCATTCAGGGAGTGGAACGCGCGACCCCCTAGACTTACAAATTTTACTTGCCGGCGCTCCCGAAAACGCCGACAGAATGCGAGGAAGAGGAAGATGGATTCAACAGTATCCCGGACGGCACGCAATACTGTTCCGTGGAAGAAACATTTGGTGACTTTGGTGATGATGAGCTAGACCAGATGCTACGTGACGGAGAGGGAGACTACACAGATGAAAGATAGTTCGAGAAGTTCCAACGCATGTTAGAGGACCACGTAACTCCTTTGTACCCAAAGCGTAGGCGGGGCCAAAAAAGCTGCGTACCACTGGAACTCATGCAATGGAAGGCTAGAAATGGTGTGTCGGATAAGGGATTCGATGAGTTGTTATCACTCGTAAAGAAGTTGCTTCCGAAGATAACACTCGCCCGAATCTACATATGAAGCCAAGCAAGTCGTCATCCTTTGGGATTGGAAGTACGTAAGATACACGCATGTCCTAATGATTGTATCCTGTATCGTAATGAGTATGCCGATTTGGATGTTTGTCCAGTGTGCAGAGAATCACGGTATAAGGTGAAGCGTGACGATCCAGGTGAAATAGATGGGGAGCGTAAGACGAAGAGACCTCCAGCTAAAGTTTTGTGGTATTTCCCTGTGATCCCCCGATTGAAACGTATGTTTTCTAACAAAGCGCATGCCCAGATGATGCGTTGGCACAAGGAAGAGCGTAAGGACGACGGGATGCTTAGACACCCTGCAGATGGCTCACAGTGGAGGAAAGTCGACCGGACGTACCCGGACTTCGCAGATGAGGTGAGAAACATAAGGTTTGGGTTGAGTACCGATGGGATGAATCCTTTTGGAGAATTGAGCAGCAGCCATAGCACCTGGCCTGTTACACTATGTATCTACAACATTGCTCCATGGCTGTGCATGAAGCGAAAGTTCATCATGATGCCGTTGTTGATCCAAGGCCCCAAGCAACCTGGAAATGACATCGATGTCTACCTGAAACCATTGGTTGAAGATCTTGTGACGTTGTGGGACGATGGTGCAATGGTATGGGATGAGTACAAAAGGGAGTATTTCACCCTACGTGCATTGTTATTTGTAACAATCAACGACTGGCCTGCTCTCGGTAACCTGTTCGGCCTAACTATCAAAGGATATAGAGCCTGCATCCAGTGCTTAGATGAAACGGACGGCATGTACCTGAAAAACTCTCGGAAGGTTGTGTACATGGGTCACCGTAGGTTTCTTCTTACGAGTCACCCGTTGCGGAAGGAAGGCAGGAAATTTAACGGGCAACCAGACCTTCGTGCAAGGCCTCAGCATCGTAGTGGGCCACGCGTGTTTGCTATGGTAAAGGATTTGAAAGTAGTATTTGGAAAGGGTCACGAAGCAAACATGTGCGTAATGAGGATGGTCATGCACCCATGTGGAAGAAGTCAATATTTTGGGACTTGCCTTATTGGGAAGTCATGGAGGTTCGTCACTCACTTAACTTCATGCACATCACGAAGAATGTCTGCTTGAACCTGCTAGGCTACATAGATATGTACGGAAAATCAAAAGATACACTGCATGCTCGGAAGGACTTTAAACTCTTGGAACTGAGGAACGATCTACATCCCGAAAAGAGGGAAAGGACAACATTACCTACATCCTGCGAGCTACACTCTAAGCAAAGAAGAGAAAAAAACGTGATAGAGTTCCTGAACAGTGTGAAGGTTCCTTCCGGATACTCCTCGAATGTAAAGAGACTCATAAACACGAAAGAGAATAAAATCGTACACATGAAATCCCATGACTATCTTGTGTTAATGACACAGTTGCTCCCAGTGGCTGTGAGAAGCATACCGCCCGAGTGGGTACGGGGGACAATCACAAAGTTGTGTTCTTTTTTCAACGCGGTTTCACAGAAGGTCATCGACCCAGATAAACTAAGTAAGCTGCAAGATGACGTGGTACAAAATGTGGTTAGTCTTGAGATGATCTTTCCTCTTGCATTCTTTGATATTATGGTTCATCTCACTGTTCACCTTGTCAAAGAGATAGGTATTCTTGGACCTGTGTATCTACACAACATGATCCCTTTCGAGAGGTACATGAGTGTGCTAAAGAAGTATGTTCGTAACCGTTCTCGTCCGGAAGGATGCATTGCTGAGGGTTATGGGACAGAGGAGGTGATTGAGTTTTGTGTGGATTACATTAATGATCTAAACTCGATCGGCGTCCTATATCACGCCATGAGGGGAGGCTACGGGGAAAAGGGACACTAGGAAGGAAAGCAATTGCATGCAATGATTTTCTTACATTTAAGCAAGCACATTTCACGATTTTGAAACAATCAACTGTAGTGACCCCGTATGTCCTTGAGCACAAGAGTATTCTACGCGCGATTTCCGGGAGGTCGAGGATTGGATAACACTGAAGCACATGGATTCTTTGGTAGCTTGGTTACAAAAGTACATCCTTTTGAAAGGGTCGGACAATGAGCAGTTAACGCTTGGCTCGGGACCATCTAGTGAAATCGTGACATTCAAAGTGCGAGATAAATGGTTACACATTCTACACCAGATCCCAGGATAACAAGAGCACCAACCAAAATAGCGGTGTCCGTATAGACGCCGAAGACAACAAAGGCAAGGTGGATACATATTATGGTTTTCATAGAAGAGATATGGGAGCTTGACTATGGACCTTTGAAGGTCCCTCTATTTAAGTGCCAATGGGTCAAACTGACCTCAAGCGGCGTGAAGGTCGACAAATATGGTATGACAATCGTAGACCTCACGCAAGTCGGCTATAGGCGCGAACCGTTCGTCCTCGCGAACGATGTGAGACAGGTCTTCTATGTAATGGACATGTCAAGCAAACCTAAGAAGCAGAAAGATTGTGGTACTAAGCCAAAGCGACACGTGGTCCTCCAAGGCAAACGAAGGATTGTTGGAGTTGAGGACGTCACAGACGAGGAAGAGTATAGTCAGTTCGACAAGATCCCTCCTTTCGTAGTGGATGTCGACATAAGCCTCCTCAATGACACAGACGTGGATACTCCTTTCATACGTCGCGATCATAATGAAGGAACACTTGTAAAGACAAAGTACGTTACTACTTAAGATGTACCCCTACTGTATGAAGTGTTTATTTGGAATGAATGTAAAGTGCCAAAATTCTGGAATGAAACTAAAGTGCTGAAAGCTTTTTTAAAAAATTATGGAATGAAAGTAAAGTTCTAAAAGCTTTTTAAAAAATTATGAAATGAAACTGAAGTGCTAAAAGCTTTTTAAAAAATTCAGGAATGAAAGTAAAGTGCTAAAAGCTTTTTTAAAAATTATAGAATGAAACTAAATTGCTAAAAGCATTTTTTAAAAATTATGAAATGAAAATGAAGTGCTAAAAGCTTTTTTAAAAATTATGAAATTAAACTGAAGCGGTTTGAGAAAAGAATCGCTTCTAGAACGCAACATTCAGAAGCGGTTTGAGAAAAGAACCGCTTCTAGAACGCAACATTCAGAAGCGGTTAGTAATATCAACCGCTTGTAGAAGTCTTCCCTCTACAAGCGGTTGGTTCTAAAACCGTTTGTAGAGATATTTTACAAGCGGTTGGTTCTAAGAACGGCTTGTAGAAGTCCTCCCTCTACAAGCGGTTGGTTATAAAACCGCTTGTAGAGATATTTTACAAGCGGTTGGTTCTAAGAACCGCTTGTAGAAGTGCTCCCTGTATAAAGTTTACACACCCCGCCCTTTTCTCACACCCCAAATTTTCTAAGTCCTCGCCCGAGACCCCGCGCGCACCGCTGTCTCCTGTGTCTCTCCGACCGCCTCCGTCGAGACCCCGCGCCGCCATCCTCGTCGACGCTGTCGCCCTCCTCCGCCACCCAACCATCCCGGCACCACTCCACCCCCGCGCCAGTCGACCCCGCGCTGGTGCCCTCGTTGCCGCCGCCACTCCATCCCGTCGGTGCCTTCTCCACCACCTCGCCGACACCTCCTCCGCCACCAAACCGCCGCCACACCGCCATTCCACCCAGGAGGACCGAGGTACAGCTGTGGACGCGTCGTCCTCCCTCTCTAATTCGGCTGCCCACAAGGTGTTCGGTGAAATGCCCACAAGGTGTTCGGCACTTTGGAGCCAACGAGTGGACACGGAAATTTTTTTTCTTCAGAAGAAGAAAAACAACTATGCAATAAAGACGCATTTTACACATTTTTAATCATGGTTGATTGGATTGTTGTGTATTGAAATTGTTCCATCAAATCTCAAACATCATTTTCATATCTAAATTTTTAAAATTCAAATATGAAATGCAATGGAACGCTGATTATAGTAGTTCAACGTACAAGTTCAACACAAATTAGAATTGAATTGTAATAAAATAAATAAATTCAAAAAGGTAATATTCGAAATTAAAGTATATTATGGATATAGAAAATTTTAATGAATAATAAATTCTTCTAAATAAGGATATAGAAGTTTGGAATAAAAATTAAATTCCATAATAAAGTAAAACTTAGTTTGAATCTGAATTGATTTAAAAAAATAAATGCCAATTTTGGAATATACAATTTCGAAACTGGAACTTAATATTACAATATAATTTGAAATATATAAATTCAGAAGAAATATTAAGATTTGAATTAAAACTATGGTTAAGAATTAAATTAAATTCGGAAACATGGTAAATAAAAGCTAAATTAAGTTTGGAAATTTTTTAATTTTAAAATGGAACTAAAATTAAATGTCAAATACAAAAGTTCAAACTCGGAAATCTAAATTGACAAATCGATTGGGACTGTTAATACATACATACATACTGGTCCACACCACGTATAGCAGTAGTATGTAGTGGTATCTGTAATATGGTTGTTTCAAAGTAATATGATATTTATGTCAATATTTTTCGGGATTAGGATAGATGGCGCAACCAGGACGTGGTGACCCTACTTTCGATGAGGGAGAACAGTTCTTGCTGGACTCCATCGCGCTGGGTAGCATCGAAGGTGATGCTAACGCTGTTGCCGCTGAGGCTAATGTTGGTTCCGAGAGGCCGTTGAAATTGCGGTGATGAAACCATTGACGCTGAGAGCCGAGTCCGTAACACCGTTCCGCCAGGATGAGGTATAGCCAGAAGAATATAATCCTCGTAGACATGTAAATTAATCGCAATTCATTAATATAATACACTCTGACACGTTTATACATATGTTTATGTATTTCAAACCCCGTACATCGAGCAACCAATCCAAGCATCGAGGACCTAACAAGAAGCCATCCACAAAGCACGTGTTTACCGACGTTAACAACGAAGGGATGCCGGTTGCCCCTATTTTAGCAGTTGGGCCGTACAACAACGCTTGCGGTTACCACATGAGGGATCAGGTCCCAATTAGCATCAAAAAATGGGCCGAAGTCAAGCTACCAAGGACCTGCTCTGGCAAGATATTATGAAAAATTTCACATTTCCTCAAGGGTCCGAAGACAAGGCCAAGAAATTCACTTTGAAGAAGATGGCAACAATGTTTCAGGCGTGGAAGACGTCTCTCAGCCGCAAGTATGTGCAGAAGGGAGAAAGACCCCGACTTCAACCAATTTCCAAAGTTAGCGGATCACTGGGAAGCATTCGAGGAGTTCAAACTGTCAGCTGAAGGCCAGGCCGCGAGTCAGAAGAACAAGGCAAATTCACAGATGAAGAAATACCACCATCATCTTGGCACCGGTGGTTACCTCAAGGCTGTACCAAAATGGGAGGAGCGGGAAGAAGAATTAATGGCGAAGGACGTCACACCGGCTACCGCTTTGTGGGAAGTGTGCCTGCGCAATTGGTTCATGGGTCATGGGGGGAGCCTTTCAGATGACGGCAGTTTGGTGATGGCACCAGGAGTACAAGAGGTTGGCCAAAGGATTGTACAAGCTGTCGAGCAGTCTCAGGCAGGTACATTGGTGGCAGACAAGGAGAATGACGAGCTAACACATGCCCTTGAAAACCCTGAGCACCCAGGACGAATACGAGGTATGGGCAAGCTAACGCCGTGGAAGTATGGTTTCGCCAAGGATGCACATACGTACAGGAGCCAACATAGAAGCAAAACAAGAGAATCACATAAAGTGTACCAATTGGAACAAGAGCTCAGAGCAACCCAAGCTAGCATCGGCGACATAGTTGCGCAACAAGTACAAATTGCCCTCAGCAAGCTTCAAGGACTAGGTCCAAGTAATCAGCCGGACGCCGTGATCAGCCCCTCCGCACAGTGGAGTAGCTGCGCGTCCACCAGGGCCCCTGAAGCGGACAACTTGCTAGCCCGTTATCCCTTGGATGACATAAGGGTTCGCCGCCAGTGTGAGCTACACGTTGATGCGCGTAACCTCTCCATCAAGGTGGCTTACGGCATGGCATATCCGGTGGAGCCGGGCCAGATGTTCCACTGCAACGAGATACCCCCGGGTTACTCAAAGGTCACGGTGGAGGAGGTGCTGAGCGGATTTGAAGAACTTCACCTCGATATTGCTGGAGGCGACGACGTGACCAAGCTTGGACAGGCCCTCCACAATATCATCCTTTGGCACAAACGGTACATCATATTTCCAGATGGTGTGGACGCGTCATCTCCACCACGGCAACCCACGCCTCCTCCAATGTCACCTCCACGCAATGCCTCGCCAAGAAAGCGAGCACGCCTCCACCACCCGCTCCACACGAAGCCCTACTCCACCACCAAGATCTCAAACAAAAAGAACCCCCGGAAAACCACGCCTCCACCATCTCCTCCGAGGAAGAAGCTCGATAGCAGAATTAAGGCTCCTCCACCTGCTCCAAAGAAGGCGGAGTCCAGCCGATCGACAAAGATAAAGGAACCTCCAAAGAGGGCATATGATATGAATAAGGAGGAGAGTGACGCGGTCACTAAAGCAGAATTGGCTGCACACTTCGCAAAAAAGAAGGTAGAGCCAGAGGTACCAATTGATCCAAAAGTGGCGGAACACTTCGCGACATGCCGTGCAAAGCCGCTGTGTGTGCCGTCCAACTATGAACAGACAATAATAAAGGCTACATAGAAGAATAAACGTGGTCAGGCGGCGGCAAAGAAGAAGAAGAGAGACCAAGATCAGGAGAACCTCGAGAGGTTTATGAAGGAGGCAGGACTCGAGCCCACATTGCGACTCTTGGATTAATAGATGATATCCTAATGGCAACAAAGGTCGATGGCAATTTGGTTGGGCCGGGCCGATTGACCCAAATGAGATAAAGGATCGCCAACCAAGATGCAGCAATTTCACGAATGGTACATGACTGAGTTCGCTCAAGGAAGAACGATGTTCCCCCTCCATATCAAAGAAGATGATTTTTATCGCGGGGACAACACCATATGGCTCGAATTTGACGACTTATACCATATTTACCATGCCGACGCCATCAACGTGTCTCTCATGAGCTGCTGGTGCCTGTAAGTGTCAAGCTCATACCTTTACCGTGTGCTTCCTTGTACAATAAAATTGCAACTCTTAAACTTATACCTTTCTATGTAGAATGGAGATACAACGATGTAGAAAAGAGAATATCTTCAACGTGGGCTTCATCGACCCAGAGATTGTTAACGAGTTCGTCTTTGGATACAACCGAAAGGCTATTGAAGATTACATTCTCAATGCATTCTTGGGACAACACTACAAACCGTACATATACGCCCTTCAACCAGTGCGTATATATACAACCTCTCGTTCTTATATTTTCCAAGGCATTTATAATACTACTAGCTAGTTACATATATGTTGCAATACATGAATAGGTTTCAGTGGATCCTTCTTGTCATCAAGTTTGATAGCAGCCAAATCGTTGTTCAAGACTCAAAAAGGACTCTGGTAGAAAAATATCAATTTATCATTGACACCCTAAACAGGTATATAGCACATATATATACGATAGTTTTCCTTATTATATATATTGAAATACCTTGCTAATCCCAACTCTGATAATTACTATTCATACTAACGCATCACACAGGGCATTCGCAAGGTTTCGAAAGAAGCAACAAGGAGATTTCGAGAACGAATTTGATGTACAAATAAGCACTCGAGTACATATTAAAGAATATTAATATGCCGTAACAGTTTTTCATCCCAATAACCATTTTCTTTTCAAATTTCATCGCAGGTTCTACAACAGACGGGTGGAAACAACTTATGTGGCTATTATGTGTGCCACTATATGCAAAGTATTACCCACGGTGATGTGCCGACAACCAACGCTGAGGTAGTGTGCATATGTCAATTTCTTAGTACTTACACTTTAATTACATGTCCAGAGATTTATTTACTTCCCGCTTTATCAGCCCAACATCGATGTGCAAGGCGTGATCCCGCCGCACCGGGTTGCAGCAATCCAAGAACAACTCATCGGCTTTATTGTCGATTTAGATTGTATCCACCAAAGCGAGTTCCACGCAAATGGTTGGAGAGATTGTCTGAAATAAGGACAGTGAACCGACATCGACGTCGACCAAGGGCACAAAGAGCGTATACGCAAGAAATGAGCTCAAGATTCATCCTTTTATTCTTTTAAACTTGTAAAAGTGGCTTATTATTTCATGTGTTCATCAACTTGTTCATTTTTTAGTCTATTAAGTTCGTATTTTTCTGTAAATAAACCTGTAATTATCTGAATGAGTACGCATGAATAATATATATTTAATTGTGTCAAAAAAACTCATGTAGTTCTATTTATTTTAATTGTCAAAATCTATATCAAAAACCCCTCTGAAAACATATTCTATATTGAATATAATCAAAACGCTATGCTGTCAGACTCTTCACAAGCGGTTGGTAACTCCAACCGCTTGTGGAGACAAGCGGTTCGTAAGACCAACCGCTTTTGGAAGTGTCGAATCACAAGCGGTTCGGGGAACCGCTTGTGATACGCGACGGGGTATCACTCGCGGTTGCTTACAAGCGGTTCTAAAACCGCTTCTGAAAGCGGTTTTGAACCGCTTGTGCATGCCCGATCCGCAGTAGTGTTTGTAATAACAATATTATAGACTGTTTGACTCAAAAACCATCTGAGATGGTTAAATGTCATAGACGGTTAATATTTTTGAACCGTCAGTGATAAGTGAATATCACATACGGTTATTACTTACCAACCATCTGTGCTAAGAAAATATCACAAACGATTCCTAATTCCGAATGATCCATGATAAGAAAACATTACAAATGGCTCATAAGAAAGAACCGTTTGTGATTTTTTTTTTCTTATCATATATGGTTCGTAAGTAACCGTTTGTCATAGTGCATACCACATACAATTATTACCTTAAAACTGTATGTGGTATGCAAATTTTTTACAATTTTTTTATTTTTTAACCGCTGGCATCAAGAATTGCGCTAGTTATGCCCTCTGTACAGATATAAATAAGACAACACATAGTTAACAAGACATATGTACCATTTAAATACACGGCATACACATTTCATAGATAAAAAAATATGTATGTGTACTTTACACAATTTATGGTCGAAAAGCATTCATATCATAATTTGCTTTACACAACCTAAGGACTGTTTGAGCCCTAAACTTGCCAATCGTCCTACTTCCTCCATGAAGCAATCTTCCCCACGTACCCACCGGTGTCAAGATAGTGCATGTGGGTGTTCTCTGCTTGGATAGTTTTGTTTCTCGCGCTAAGCATCTAAAACTCAGGTGTGCTCCTTATGCTTACAAACTCCTCCCATGGCATTGGAGTCATGAAAGGAACTTCTCGAGAGGACTATCTAACTTGTTAAAATATTCAATGACAAGGGTGCTCTTGAAGGATTTCCAGGCCTTGCCCATTAACAGCAAAGTATATCGATGCACGTGGCGCTAGAGCTCCTTGGGGATGATGAAGACTACTTTCAATTCTTCCCATAGCATATCTTGTCATCCTCCGTCATGACCTTCCAGCTAGGGATGGCGATCGACACCCGCTCCCTTGCAAGTATGCCGCACGTGGTGTGAAACACAGCCACTGTGTTCTTTAGAGTTATTGGGACTCCAATCGGACTGAACTCTTCAATGACATGCTTCCTTCCCCCAAAGGTATCCTTACATGCTGATTATCTTGCATTTGACTTTTTTATTAGGTCACAGTCAATGGGCCAAGTTTGGTGGGTACAACCTTATTACCCACTGTTATGTCCATATCCTTGTTTGACATATCAGTACCTTTCAACTGGCCTATAGAATAAAATGAGATTCTAATAGTACTAAAATAAAAAATGGCAAAATTTACTTAAAAAATGAAAGTAGGATAGTAAAGGAAGAACACAACAGCAAGTAGATGAATCTAACATGTGCAGGGTTGAATCTAACACAATAGCAGGTAGATGAATCTAACGTGTATAGAGATGAATCTAACACAACAGCAGGTAGATGAAACCTTTGCTTTTGGTTTACCTGCGATATGGGCAAAGATGAGGAGGGCGACCATGTGACCAGGAGGGCGATGGCGATACGGTGGTGATTGTGACAGTGACGGGGGCGGTGAGGAGGGTGACAGCGACGGCAAGGGGGTGATGGCGCAGTGAGGAAGGCGTTGGAGCAAAGAGGACGCCAATAGTGACAAGGCAGTGAATACTGATCGGCAATAAGGGCGTGGTGCAGATGGTGTCGGCGCTAGGAACTCTAGATTGCGATGGAGAGGAGCGAAGTGTGAGTATCTGAATCGGCCAGGCAGGATATTAATTTACATAGCCATCTGTCTGTTATTATAGATAATTGTCTATGATATTGCTCATCAGAGACGGCTATTTCAAAAAAACCGTCTGTGTTATATCACAGATGATGTGGTAAAATCAGTCGTCTATAATATTAATTTCATGCCACATCCTGACAAAGTTCCATTTTTAGTAATTTGGGTGAATTTGATATTATGCCGTAGTTTTCATACGGATGGTAATTTGAAAAAACTTTCCACATGAAACACTTAAAGAACTTCGAGACGGAACTTTTTTATGTTGTGGGTTTTGTTAAATTCCAAATATTCTAAACATCAGGAATGGCTACAACACAGATGGCTATCACACAGAAAAAATAAACCGTCTGTGATAAGCTAACTAATTACAAACGGCTATGACACAAAAACCATATGTGTCATATCACATACGGTTATGAGAAAGAAGCCGTCTGTAATAATTTGACTCGTCACAGACGCCTACAAGATATAAATCATCTGTGTTGTATCACTAACAGTTATGCTCTCTAACTCATCTATGAAAGTGATCTGGGTATAGACAATTTGCGATTATCATAGAAATTTGCTTAGTTCTAACCGTCTGTGTTAGTTGTAGTGTATTTTTTTTCTTCACTAACAGATTTTTACAAGAAGGTTAGAACTGTCTAAGATGAAGCACCAATGAAGATCCTTTGTGTGGTAGTAGGTGCCTCTAAGGCCATGCCCAATGCAAAGACCCTTAGATAGATGCTTAAAGAGAGAGAAATAATACCATATCACGAAGCATCTATTCAAGAGTCCAAACCTCTAATGCAAACAATTTATTTACCGATGGTTGTTTAATTTAAAAATGTTAGAAGCCCGTTTAAGCGACTGCTTGCTTCAATGCAAACTAGCCATCTTCGCTTGACAGCCTCTCTCATCCATCGGTCACCTGAAGCATCAGTGCAAGCGTCCGTGCAGAAGACTAGCAAAAAGCACTGGCCTCCTCTCCAAGCACTGAGCAGGCGCATTTGCATGCAAATAATGTACACGGTGTCAAGGTCAAGCATTCCAGCCTTTCAAACTCTGATACAAGCATCCCATTGAACATGGCCTAAGAGATCTCAAACAACCCGATAGAATTTTGACACTAGGATTTGGTGGCCACATGAAGGACAAGATGTCATACGCACGATAACTTTTCATATTTTCTACAAGGCTAGGTAAAATAATGAAAATTAGATTCATATTTCGTATAAAACCATCAATACTAATCCAAAATATCACCCGGGTTCTAACTGACATAGCATAGAGGCCCGTGTAACAGCCACATTTATAGGTTATGCACTTCCTGGGGTTGTACAGTGTCACCAGCCATGTGGTACCCTAATGTCAAGTTCATATTATTTTTTTTCAAAAAAATACTAACAAAATGCATAATACAACTAGTTTTCCAAATTATTTGAAAATGACAATATGATGAAAGGTGAATAAAACTAGGGCAAAGTTGATAGGATAATCATGAGCTTAAGTCAAATTCATATGTACGGAGATTTCCCAAGGTTCTACTGCCACGTATACGCTTTGTTTGGAGGCCCATATTGAATGAAATCCCAGAATCAGCAACCTCGCCATCTGCAAATGCATTGTTTATCGGATGATTTGCCTCGCGGCCAGGGTTTAAAAAGCTGACAAAAATCAGTCGGTTTTCGCGAAAACCGACTTTACCGAACCGGTTCGGTAATAAAAACCAAACGGTAAACCGTAGAGTTCAAATGTAAATTTAAAATTTTTGAAGAAATTTAGCAAAAAGTGTTAAAATCTTTTGAATTTTTTTTTGTGAAGTCCTGAGACAATGCTAATGATAGATTAATTGGGACTTTTTTTGTAATTTTTAATTTTTCCTTGCATTTTCATCATTTTTCCTTATGTCGTTGATTTTCAAACTTGTCAATCGGTTTTCGAATTTTTCGAACGGTTTTCGAATTTTTGAAACGGTTTGATTGGCGGGTTTAACTTTCACACACTCTTCGGTTTTTACCGAATTTTAACCTATTTTCGTGAAAAAACCGGTATCGACACATGGGAACTAAAATGTTAACCCTAAGATAAGATCCACAGCTAACCTCGCCACCAACCCCCAACTCGACTAGTATAATCCACTCTATAGCCTAGCCAACCGCTCCAAGCCAACTGTATAAATCGGTCGCCAAGAAAGCTAGAGAAGAAGCCGAGTGGGCTAGAGAAGCAGCAAGAAGAAGGCGAGAACGATGGCGGCGGCGGGGAGCGGCGGAGTGGTGAAGCACATACTGCTGGCGCGGTTCAAGGAGGACGTGACGCCGGAGCGCCTGGACCAGCTCATCCGCGGCTACGCCGGCCTCGTCAACATCGTCCCCTCCATGAAGGCCTTCCACTGGTACCCTCACCATCTACCTGCTACTCCTAGCTCCGATTCGTCGCCAATTCTTGCGCATACCTGCCTTCCTCTGCCCCCTCTGTGCACTATCGCTGTAGTTGTTCGGGTGGCGTATCCGTGACGCGCGCGGCAGGTGCTCAACGAATTGCGTGCCTGGTTTGAGTTGGAGGCCCTGTGATTTCTCTAATAGAAGGCATTCAAGTAGTAAACAAGTTAGCTTTCTTGGATCCAGAGACTCAATGATAGCTCAACTCTGTAAAGTCGGATTAACATGATGTATGTGGAGCTACTAGAGGGCAAATGAATATCCAGGAGAAAACTAATATTCTGACGGTCCCAATTCTTGCTCAAATAGCTATTGGATAGGTGTTCAAGTTGCACAACCTTCGATGTGAATGTGATCCCTGTGCAAAACGATGAGCACATGGTGGTCACATGAGCTTTCTGTATAACATATATTTGGAGACTTAGGTGGATTTGTATGTAGTGTAACAAATATCTGTTGAAAAACTAGGTATTATTTGTGTTTTAGATTTGAAAATTAAGCTAATTCCCAAAAAAAATACCTAGTTTTTCAACCTTCCTCTCGGCGTGCACCGCGAGGCAAGGAGAGCGGGGTCAGTGAAGAACGAGCACAGCACGAAAACACAACACAGATCACCGTGGATGAACACGAGTATCAGAGTCCAAAAATCAAAAGGCTCGCATCTGTCTGGACGTCTCCAGATTTTATACCTCGCACCAGTAACGGTCACCATTAAATGCTAGTAACTGCAAGTCATTCAAATGACAGTTTCTATTAGAAACTGATGCCATTATTATGGCTGTTTCAATTCTCAGTAAATGACCCTATTAATTCACTAATAACAGAGAGAAACCGAAAATTAAAAAGGGTTTAAACGTACCAGGAATTTAATCCACGGCACGGCGACTCGCGGGAAAAACACGCGGTAATTCGCGAAATACGCGCGCGCGTGCGTGTGACTTTAGCCAGCTCCTCACCCTCCATATGCCTCATTACAATATATGGTGGGAACTCTCCCTTTTAAATTGGTATTCTCCCCTCTCAACTAGCAATATGGTACTATTATTTGTAGCTTTGGCATTAGAGATAAATGGGCCACTTGGGCCTCATTTCTAACAATATCATGGCATCTTGAACGCAGATTATGTTGCTCCAGTATAGGACATTTAGCTTCCTGTGATTTAGCTTACGATATCTTCTTTTGTTTGCAATAGAAAGTGTACATGAGAATATTTATGTGTTGTGCAACAAGAATAAACCAAGACTTTCCATGATAATGTTATGAGATGTCGTGTCTGCTTGTTTAAACTTTTCTACCATAGTCTCTATGCCCTCAAATGTATCCATTGTACATCGAAGTGTCGAACCGTAGCAACCTTGTAAACAAATCACCACGTGAGACATTCAAAAGTTTTAAATCCTTCTCTTTGGTGCAAAATTGCTCCTTCAATGCCCTGTTGTTTCAAATCATCAGTTTCCATTTGTGCTCTTTGATATGCAGGGGAACTGATGTTAGCATAGAGAACATGCACCAGGGATTCACACACGTTTTCGAGTCCACTTTTGAGAGTACAGAAGGAGTCAAGGAGTACATTGAACACCCAGCACATGTTGAATTTGCAAATTTGTTCTTGCCTGTAGCAGAGAAGGTCCTCATAATCGACTACAAGCCGACTGCTGTCAATTAATGGTTTGGCTCAAGTGGGAGTTTGAGAGCTTCTTTCATCGTCAATTATACTTCTTAGTGTTTGTGGGAGAATTTCATTTTCGATTATCCAAATATGTACTTTATGCCAAATAAATTTGTTCTGCCTGTGTTACCTGTTAGAGAATTACAGTTGAATTTGGTGTAACCGTAGTTCAAATAAATAGCACTATATGTTTCAAATAAGTTGGCTCCCACATTTTGTAGTACTTACCAGACATGTTTCAAACATTCTACTTTGCTTTCTGTATTGTTTACATCTGTATCATCCATGAGTATTTTCTGATAAAAGCAGTCAATGTGAGCTTGTAAGAACAACAATATATAGCTGGGAAATATTTGAGGCGAATATTGTGAGAGTAAAAAAATTATTCCCTCGCCGTTTCCTACTTTTGTTAATTGTCATCCGTGCATTTCTCATCTCGTGTGCCAGGTTTCATCCATGGATTTCTTATCTTCTTGATCTGGTTAGCTTTGCATTTGCTTAGTTTTAGTATCTCACTTTTTGAAGAAATATGGCATAAGCGTGTGCTTTTGTTTCCTTAAAATTTGTCGTTGCTTGCATTGCAAGCTGCTGAATGAGAAATTTACATGTTTTTGAAAACTTCTCTTTCGGCATGGGCATACAACCAGTGCAGAGTTGTGCACATCTTTTATGTAATCGGCATTTCTACCCATTACATCTTTCGCACGATTCATCTTTTATATCCTAAATATGCGGCAGCAAGCACAGGCGAACAGCGTAGGAGATTCACCATCGAATCCACTTCACAATCTTTTTCAGTCTGTCCACAGTATTGGCACTTCGCACTTGGCATCTTGCAACGGATCAAGGTCCACTAGATCTGCCTAGGGTTTAAATACTAAAATTTTGATGAACTAATTTAAACAAGACATCTATGTCTTAAGACACCTAATCAGATTTAGCAACAGCACCATGTCTTTAAAAGTAAACACATGATTATCATCGCATTTGGATTTTAGCACGCGACCCACCAACCATAGCTTCCTGTTTTCAGCATCCAAAAACATGAAATTGAGCTTTAAAATTCAGATATACTACATCAGATTTTAGCTACTGAATCATTACATTAGACACATGAACATCCGGATGAAAGGCCATAGCACTTTGCACATTGATTTAAGAAAACTTCGCAGCCATCACTTTTCTAGCCCCTGACAATTTTTTTTTTCTGCCAATCTAACCCTCTTCCAAATGCAATTGTAAAAATAGCCCCCTTCTCAACGACGAAAGCGCATGCTACGCCGATCCCATGGCTCATCAAGAAATTGTGACATTAATTATTCACTTTAATTAATCAATCACATAATTAATGACTTTTGCTTAATTAACTCGATTCATTAATGCTAACAAGGTCCCATAGCTCGGTAGGTGCTCCTTACAAGCTTCTGTTGTGCGATACCTCTTACTACGGTATGAGAGCTTATTAGGTGACACATATCACATGCCGACACTTCCGTGGTTGGGAAGAGATTTTTGCAATTACGTTCGGAAGGGGAAAAGATTTGCAACGAAAAAAAATTGTCAGAGGGCTAGAAAAGTATCAGGATTCGAAAACTTCCAGAGTTTAGCTAAATACTAAATTGAAGAACCGATTTTTCGCAAGAACCCCATCTAGGCATCTACGACAATAGACTCAGGTGGCAACAGCATTCCGAGGCCTCTAAATAAGAAATAACATAAAAATTATACAGCTAGAAATACTCCGTGAGCAAAAAAGGCGTAACAACTTTTAGCTTCTCTAATTTGTAAACACCAATTATGCATACCAAAATATAAGTGAAAACTTGGATGAAATAAGAACCATTTGCCTTGAGTAAAAACCTGAAAGGTAAACAAAAATAGATTCAATTTCATGCAATAAAAAGATTTGGTCATCTATAGTTGCGTTCAGCAGTAAAAAAGTGCAGAATATTCTTCTACGTCAGAGATATTTTGACTCGTCAGTGCTGATTCCTATGATGCACACCGACTACTACAAGGCTTCTATAGGGACACAATGAAGCACTCCATCTCTTCACAAAAGGTACTGTATAATACAAACTACAAGGCTCTTGTCAGCCAAGGATACAAATTTCGCCGAATTTTCGGATTTTGAGCCACACGAAATCTAAACTACCGATCAAATAAAAAAATAAAAAATTAAAATTACTACATTAATTTCGTTTTTTTAACGAAGGCTGAATTTCATGATTTTTGGCCGGTTTTTGAACTTTTAGGTCCGGATTTGGTCCAATAACCCTTAAGAAAGTCATCTTCTATGAACATTTATTGAAAAACCGAATTTTTGAGATATTTTAAAATTTTGGCAGAAACACTGTTATATTTTTATAAAATTATACAAGCTTGATAATGATCTGAAAATTTTATGGCACTATCTTTAGTAGTGTAGGATCATACAAAAAAAATTCAAAATAATTGAACTTTATTTGTTATCTTTAAAAAATCAAAAACATAATGAACATAATTAGAACAGTAAACTTGTCAGAATGTTATAATTTTTTTTGAGTGTGATCATGATCTAAAATTTTTATGAGAGATTAAGAATTGCCTCAGTATCATTCTATAACATTTTCAAAAAATTTCAACTTTTTTTGTTTGGTCAATCAAATCTATGTAAGCATTGAACTTCATTTGTTATATTATATTTCAAAAATCAAAAAGAGAAAGAACATAAATGGTCCCGTACCTTGTAAGAATTTTATAAATTGACTGGAGTGTAATCATGATTCAAAATTTTTATGAGATCTTAAGCATTTCCTTACCACCCTTCTGTAAAATTTAAAAATATTTAAACCTTTTTTGATTGCTAAAGCAAATCTATGTATTGATCATCAGGCTTTTATCAGGACGTAACACTGTTAGAATTGTTAAAATTCTTTAAGCATGATCATCATCTAAAAATTTTAAAGAAACATTAATGTTACATCAGGACCATCCACAAAAATTTTCAAAATTTTCTAACGTGGTTTGGACCATTTTTCATTTTGTTGAAGTTTGACAGTTAGCCTTTTAACAGGGCAGTAGTACTGTTCAAATTTTTAAAAATTTATGAAGCTTGATCATCATTTGGAAATTTTATGAGAACATTAGTGATGCACCATTTGGAAATTTTCTAACATAGTTTGTCCCATTTTTCATTCGGTTCAAAATTGCCGATCAGCGTTTTATCAGGACAGTAGTAGCGTTTGAATTTTTAAAAATTCCACATGTTTCAGAATTATCTGAATTTTTTATGGCAATATCACCAATGTGTCAAGACTCTCCAAAAAAAATTTCAAAATTTTTCATCATCGTTTGACCCACTTTTCTGCCGGTGCAATAACACCGAAATTTTGCGTATTTCACCCGAAATTTCGGGTTATCCGGCCGAATTTCGGGATTTCTCTATTGCAAATGGATCGGATTTGAATTTTGGTTTCTAAATTTCGTCCGAGATTTGTCCGAAATACCGAGATTTCGGAGAAATTTCGAATTTCGGTGCTAAGCGAGATTTTATCCGAAAACGAAATTTGAATCCTTGTTGTCAGCTATTACAAACAAATACATGGTTGCTATATGAAAACCTATACTAAAGAGCATTGCACTTTGCATTAAACGCGTTGCTACGACCACATCAGTCATCTGAATCAGAAAGAAAATTGATTCGTGTAACCATTATTAAGTAGTCAGCATAATTAAATGTAGGAAAATGTTGTTGGGCATCATATACTGGTATGTAAGGCCGGAACACTGTCAAAGCGATTAGCATTGAATAATCATGGATAACATTTTACTTTCCTTAGCTGCAAACCAGTACTTTTCTAAATATGCCAGCTCACAGAAGATTAGTTACCTAAAAAGAAATGTATACTTAGCAGTGCTATCAAGCAGTCCATGATAAATCAATAACAATAACAAGTATGAGCTATGATGAAGAATTTGTCTATCTGTGCTTAAGATATGAGAATGCTATATTTTAGGTGCCTTGTTGAGCTGTTGATTGTTGAACAAATGTGTGTTTCTAAATTATAGTTGTCTGCACAATGACCAACAAACTCACTTTATTGACTTTTACAATTTACTGCATCGCAACTTACAAGGCCAGCAAAAAGGACCTTTTCTATGTTAACCCTTACACTACATTAGGTATGTAGGCCTAGTGACATGACCAAGATGCTTTAATCTAATTTTCAATCAAGAGACAAAGGTCAACAAGATAGGTAGAGCATATTATGCTCATTTCTCAACAAAATTGCAAATCTCATACTTCGCCGTTTTTCTAACCCAGACATATTACTATCATATGATACTTACCAGTCAACGAGAACTGTCAAGTATGCATTTGCACCAATGTGTCAGGACCATATGATGCAAATATCTGTTGACGAGTTGACACGCTTAGAAATGAAACCATTCCAAAAACACACCAATCTGAAGAGAAGAAGTGTGACCCCTGATTATTTTTCCACATTGACCCTCAGCATTCTAGCCTTGTAAACAACTACCTTTCCTACATTTAACTATGCTGGGGAAACTCAATGATAGCTTCAGGAAGTAGTTGAGCCATCCAAAACAACTGGGTGAAAGAAGCTCTTGCAATGAGGCAAATGCAAACTACAATGTTCTTAAGTTGGTTTTTCATTCAGCAATTGTGCCATGCTATACAGAAAAGTTATGAGGTCTTTTCGACAGTTAGCAAGAAGCAAGCTTTATGCATCACTAATTTACAAAAATCTTTACTCACAAAGAAGAATTTTAATAAATGTGACAAAGTGAACGTTACCTGGATGCACCATTTCTGATCTTTCTGAGCCCAAATTGATTCGTCATCATTCACAAGAATCACTCAAAAGGTAAAGGAAAATGAGATTCCAATCTTCAGTTTCAACCTGAAGAATGAGATGCTGTTCTGCTGCACAGCAACTCAGCAAGTGACACTAGCCCATGCACTAGTGCAATGAAGAGTTCTTGTAATGTGATTTATGTCGGGTAAGATGAGCCAACCAGCGAACAGATGTGACGAATAATATCAGCTGAAGCATTTGGTCGGGCTGCATTTAGTGCCTTCTGAGACATGTCTGCCATCAATTTCTCATCACCTGCATAATGAGAATGGCTAAGGAAACATCGATCTGAGGAAAGAAACAGGATGATTACTAGGAAAAAAACATCTAATATGAACAAAAAATCATGAATTTGAGGTTTCATACAAGCAGTAAAAAAATCATAGAAATATATTCAAGATTTTTGAAAATCTATGCAGTGATCAGACCATTGGTCATGGCCCAATCATGACAATCCAATATAATATAATTATTCCCTCTGTTTTGCTATATTTGTCCACACCCCACCATGTGCATAGACCAAGGAAACACTAAATCTAAGAAAATGGAAATGACAATACATACCCCTATTAAATCACAACTACTTAACCTCTTCCAAAATATTTAAGTAGGGGTGGAGAATAGAAAAAAATGATAATAACTACACTCTAGATTCCCTCAATGGACAAATATATTAAAAAAAATAATCCCGAGTCCATGGGCAACTATAGTGAAACGAAGGGAGTATTAGCTAACTGCTCATGTATTCTGTTAGGTCAGTACATCACATGGTTAACTCTGCATTCTAATTCAGATAACACAGACTTTCTATTGGTCTAAGATGGAAGGTTTCGTCCACAGCAAGTGAGAAACTGATGACTTACCCAGACAACAAGTAATACAATGACTGATGTTCACAGAATAACACATCATTCAGTGTAGGTATACATAGTATACATAATGAACAACAATGGCTAGCAAACATCATAATCGTAACTGGTGTACCAGCCAGTAAAAAATGTCCTGGTTGGATGTACTGAAAACTAACAAAGAGAATATTGAATACATGTGCAGATTTCTGCGTCCATCTAGTATAATCAATTCTGATCTTGCAGGGTACAAGTGGTACAATAATTAAGTAAATTCTAATAAGTGGTACAATTATTTCTGAATTTTACATGTTTGACATTAGCATGCATGAATAACTCATGAAACTACAGATGCCACATACCAAAAACTTCATCAATCATAGATGTTAGGCTACTAGAATCAAGTTCATCTTCCGTTATGACCTTTGCTCCCATGACATCAGCCATGATATATGCATTTTTTGTTTGATGGTCATCCACAATTGTTGGTAAGGGTATCTGAAAGAAAGAGACAAAAATTGATTTGAACAAATTTTGCACAATGGAAATTCGAAAAAAAAGATAAACTTATAATGGATGATGACTACTGTAAAAACTTTGGAAGTTCAGGCAATGTATACACACGTATTACAGTATTAGTCCACCTTCTACATTAACTTGAAATGAAATATATTTATAGCAGGGTAATTTTTTAGACAGCACCCTGGCTTTGATCATTTCATGGGCCTGAGAAGACCTTTCCAGTCAGCCCATTGATGAGGAGATAAGAGTTTATAATGCTACATGATTAAATATATCGTACATCCTCATTTTGAGTGTAACATACGGATATCATTGATGACATGTATTCAGGGCCAGTTTGGTTTGAGAAATGGGTTGGTCCATCATGAAGTCATTACATGATGCACGACCTCATTCCTCCTTTTCTAATGGCTTCATTGTCATGAGGAATGGCATGGTTTTGGAACAACTCATTCCATTCCTCAACTAAACTGGAGATGAGGAACATAGTTAGGATTTGATGATTAATGACAAATTAATTTCTGATCAGTTAACCATTGCATTGCTCATAGCCTCATACAGACATGATATGCACCAGTTACCAAGAAAAATATGACGTAATGTGACAAGTTAAAACAAAAAATTGTATCAAATACAAAAGGTTGATAAGATGCTAATTCTACAAAGCTGTCGCAAAGACTAGATAATGAAAAAGCCTCCACTGCATACACAAAAGGCGCCGATAAACTCTTTCAAGACTATCGCACTTTTCTGGATTTTCTTCCATGACAGACTAGTAGAACGCAAAAAATAGTGTCACATGTCCTAACCATGAAAAAGGAATCTGCCTTTAGCTCAACTCAATGAACATTGAGCCTTATTCAAGTGAAGGAGCTGAGCTACCTATCTTTTCCAAGGCAGATCCAATCATTAGGCAACTTTCTCTCTTGCAGAATGCAGACCCAGAAATCGAACTAATTAGCACAACAGCTTCTCAATCTGAACCTTTCCTGGCAAAAGGACTACTTTATTAGTGCGAGTTTCAATATCCATATCCAAACCTCTCGCTTTGTTAGAGCTCCCAAGTCAACCACTCCTTCCCTATCTATTGAGCACCACCTCCTACGGGAAAGCTTCCATTAATAAAAGTTCCAGTTGAAAGGTTAGGACCAATCAACCTAGCCAGCCAGAAAGAATAACCGGATCGAAATCCAAGTCTAAAGCAAGAAAAAGCCTTTATTTAAATGGTCCAGTCGATCAAAAGAAGTTTCCTGCCACATTTCCATCGAAGGTGGAGAAGAGAGTTTGAAAGCTCTTCCAACAGGCAAACCTCTTTAGCTGGGGAAAAAAGAAAAGGAAAAGCTAATCTTTATTATTCTTAGGAAGTTTTTGGTTATTGTAGGATGTCTTTGAATCAAGTACAGCCCTTGGAATGTACCCTAGGCAGCATGAAGAAGTATAATGAAACTTTCCAATTAACAACCTTGTCAAATCATATCTTTCTCTAGTGTGCACTCAGGTAGTAGCATCAGCAAGAATATTTGTCAAACAACCCTCTTCGACTGAACAAACTATGGGCGCGCATTCAGACAAATTGGATACATCCAGGGATCAAGCATGGAAAAGCATCTAACATAAGCCAAAAGGATATCTCAATTACAGGTAAAACACAAAGCAAAGAGCACTGGATCTACACGATCCCCCGTTCCATAAGCTCTGCGATCTCATCCCAAATAATCTACTAAGGCTTTTGGCGCAACAGAACTGTACTCACTTATGAATAGCAAGCAACAATGCATCTTTTCGTCTTTAATTTCAGTGCTCTAAACATGTTACATATGGTAATTGGTTGAGCTTTGTCACAAGATGAATATTTATTACAGATCTGCTAAGTGTCCTTTTTAGTTTGGAACACAACAAAGAGGAATTCTTAGTTTAGAAATATGGCAGGTATCATTCAAGGAACTTTAGTTTGGAACACAACAAAGGTTCAGCACACTATCTTTTTTCCTACATTGTTTAAAAAAAGTAGAGGACCTAAGTACATCTGTTGAAAATAAAATGGAATCACATAACAACTTTATGAGATATATTATACCAGAATTGCTGGTTTCCCAGTGGCCAATATCTCAGTGCAAGCCATTGAACCAGCTCGAGAAACTACAATGTCTGCAGCAGCATATGCCATGTCCATTTCATGCAAGAACCTTCATAAGACGAAATGTCGTATATCAGTATGCAGATCTGACAATAAGCAAGAAAAACAAGAACAATTTTCAACCAATGCAGTATACAAGAACAATTTTCAACCAATGCTGTATCTCAATCGCCCTAGTATGTAGAGGATTAATCAAATGCACTCTAGCTCTAGAATCTGCAAATTGACATGCCAGAGATTTATATCATGGTGTTGAAATTATAACCTGCAAGCTACAATCTACAAATCCGGATTACGAAATAAATAGGTTTAGATGTAGCAATCAAATCAACTGCATGATTTCAGAATGGACCAGAGTTTACAGAATAAACCAAAACTAGAAAGTGTGCTCAATTCAATAATATTTATGCCTAAGGGAGGCCCTTAACTACCAATATATATTGCAGCCTTACAGGGAAAGAGTTAGGAACAAAAGAGAGGGTATTAAAGATTATTCCCGTGAGAGAGAGAGAGAGAGAGAGAGAGGTGAAGTGAAAAGACAAGCTATAAGATCACAAGCTTAGAAACGATATCATCTTAATTCTCAATATCTATGAATGGTTCTTCTAGGACAACATCCCAGTAGTTCACTGAATTCTTCTCATGTCTTCCTAGGCCTAAATACTGACAAGAACTAGTCATCACACAAGGTAGATCTTCACTTAATTGAAGGATAGTTGACCATCTCAAGGTCTACACAATTTGAAATTTCCATTAACACAGTAAGAAAGGAATAAGTCCATTTTACACCTCCAAGCTATGAAAAAAGTCTAGATAACCCCTCAAACTATAAAACCGGTTGTTTAACACCATCATCTTCTAATACCAGACTAAATCACACCCTAAGACGATTTTCCTTGACTGTTTTGCATCTCCTATATATAATTAAGGAAAAAAGTTATTCATAATTTTTGAAACTTTTTTTGTATGATTCTAAGGCAATACTTATACTCCTATAAAAATTTCAGGTCATGATCACACTTTTACAATTTTGTAAAATTCTGAAAATGTCACTGTCTCAATTAAGGATTTTCTGATTTTGATTTTCCTAAGATAACAAATTATGTTCAATTCATTTGGAAATTTTTCTATATGATCTTAGGGGTTTAAAGAAGACACCATAAAATTTTCACATGATGATCAAAACTGTACATTTTTTATAAAAATCTGATAGTGTTATTGTTGTTTTTAAATTGCTGTCATTTTTTATTTTTTAAATGCATTAAATGGTTTCAAATTTCCTTGAGACTTTTTGAGAACATTTTAGAGAGAATTAGGGTTTAATTGAATTTTATTCTAACATAATTTTGAACTTTAGATATTACAAATAAAAGCTTTTACAAATCAATCTAATTAATTAATCACAATAGGCCATCATACTTTGAAGATGCAATCAAAATAAGGTCAACGAAACGAACTCACGGGGTAAGAAACAGCCGGCGATGGTCCCTGACGAGGCTCTCCATCTCGCAGAACCCCTCCGGTCCCGTCTGCCATATGATGTACATGTCCCTCCTCACCCTCAGCATCTCATAGTACATGTTCAGCACAGCCACATTGATCTCCGGCGACCCCGCCGTCCCCCCGAGCACGAGCACGACCTTTGCGCCCTCCTCGCCCACCCTAGGGAAGAAACGCGCCATGGTGTCGGCCTTGGACAACCGGCGCTTGCGGATGGACATGCGGACTGGGTTGCCGTAGACGGCGCACTTGCGCTTGGGGAGGAGGCGGACGGGCGCGTTGAATGCGAGGAAGACGCGGCGTGCGAGGGGCGCGAGAAGGCGGGTGACGGGGGCGGGGCCGGCGTCCTGGTCCTGGAGCACGAAGGGGAGGCCGAGGAGGAGAGCGGCGAGGCAGGCGGGGAGGGCGGGCGGGCCGCCGGTGGCGACGAGGAGGTGAGGGCGGAAGCGGCGGAGGTGCAGCGCGGCGGCGAGGAGCGCGCGGGGGAGGCAGGGAGGAACGGGCGCGAAGGGGTAGGATGAGGAGGAGGCGGCAGCGGACTCGAGGGATGGAGCGGGGGCCCCGAGGAAGAGGGAGCGGGAGGAGGGGAGCGAGGCGTGGAGCTCGTCGGCGAGCGCGATTGCGGCGTAGATGTGGCCGCCAGCGCCGCCGCACGCGAATGCGACGCGGAGGGAGTCGGGGAGTTGGGGTTCGGGTTCGCCGGTGGGGGTGGGGTTGGAGTGGTGGCAGCGGAGGAAGTGGGCGCGAAGGCGTGGGGTGGTGGTGGTGGTGAAGATGGAGAAGTGTAGGGTTTGGGTGCGCGGGACGCGGAGGAAACGGCGAGAGGGGAGAGCAGGCGAGCTGGGATGTGTGGTGGCCGCCATTTTCTCCCGTCTCTGGGCGGGCCGGCGGGTGGTGGTTGAAATGGAATAGGGATGTTGGCTGTTGGCACGAAGGCGTTGTGAACTGGCACTCTCACAGATGTAGGGATGAAAACGGGAGGATAATTCCTGCCAGATCCGAATTCAGATTCGATTGGCACTGGATTTGGATTGGATTTTGGATATTCGGTCGGATTCGGATTCGGATTCGGATATTTAAATTTGGATATCGAATTGGATTTAAAGTACATAATATTTGAAAAATATAGGACGTATATCGGATATTGAACCTATCCGGATATTAAAATAAGTCCTAGGACTAGGAGGCCCGCCCAGCCAAGGTTACAAATTTTGGTTTCGGAATGAATTTCGTCCCGGGTCGGATCACGAAATTTCGGAATTATTTCGGACAAATTTGAATTTGAAAATTCAAATCCAGTCCAATCCGGAAAAAAAACCGAAATTTCGTGCGAAATTTTCGAAATTTTGGATTTTTTGCACTGGCTGAAAAGTAGTCTAAACGTTATCAAAAAAGTTTGAAATTTTTTTTGGAGGTTCTTACACAATTCTGATGTTCTCACAAAAATTTCAGCTGATTATCACATCTGAGGAATTTTTAAAAATTAGAAGAGTGGTACTGTCCTGATAAAACACTGACCGACAAGTTTGATCGAAATGGAAAATGGTACAAATCAAGTTATAAACTTTTGAAATTGTTTGTTCATGGTTATGATCCATAACTAATATTCTCATAAAAATTTCAGCTGGTTATCACATGTGAGGAATTTTTAAAAATTCGGAGAGTGGCGCTGTCCTGATAGAACACTGACCGACAAGTTTGATCCGAATGGAAAATGGTACAAATGAAGTTAGAAACTGTTGATTTTTTTTTCATGGTTATGATGTATCTATAATGCTCTCATAAAATTTTAAGATGATGATCAAACTATATGAATTTTAAAAATTCGAACAGTACTACTGCCATGTTAAAAGGCTTACCGGCAAACTTGAACAAAATGAAAAATTATGTAAACCATAAATTTTTTTGAAAATTTTAAAGAATGGTGATAAGGAAGTTCTTAATATCCCATAAAAATTTTGATTCATGATCACACTCCAGTGAATTTATAAAATTCTTACAAGGCACAGTACCATTTATGTTCTTTTCTTTTTTATTTTTGAAATATAATATAACAAACGAAGTTCAATGCTTACATAGATTTGATTGACCAAATCTATGTTTTAAATGCCGATGATATCAGCGACTCCGCCATCTACCAGCATCCTTGATATCGGCTTCCCATTTATATATCCTTTCAGATATAACGGTTTTAAACGCCGATGATCATCTCTGGGTTTCTCAAAGATTGCGTTTTGGACTCCCGAACAAGATTGGGCAAAAGTTTCTTTAGCCGATTCAGTTTTGATTTTGAATTCGGCTGGCAATGTGAACACCATGTTGATATCCATTGGTGGTATATCGTCCCTAATCATAGGAGAATCTAGATCATCTGCCGATTCAAAATCTTCTTCAGTTTGTTCTTTTTTCCTCCATTCTTTCTTAACAATTTTGACCGGACGAAGCTTATTGAAAGTTTCGTCCCTCTGTTTTTCTGCGTCGGCTTCCCGAATCTCTTGAGTCCTTAGCCTCTGAAGTCGTCGGCGTTGCGATCAGCTAAGGCCAGACGGACACCATCTAGGCTTAGGCTCTTCTGGTTTTCTTATTTTGCCGATGAGATTATCTTGGTCTATGTTTGACCTCCGCGTTTCGACCTGGTTTGGTTCTTGCTTTGGTTCAGATATCCTTTCGTGAACAGGCCTTCTGAAACATTCGTTGTAACCCCGAATCGGCCCAGACAGCCTATCTTTAGCCGATTGCCTTGGCCAATCGTCGCGGGGTAATGTTCCATCGGGCACGTATACGGGGATGGCAGTGCTACTCCCCTTTCCCAACAAAACTGCCAAAAAGGACATCTTCTATGAGCCCTTTCCACGTTTTCAGTGTGATATAAATTATCCGACCGACGAGCAGGATATCGCGGTCGGCTATTCATCCTTTCATATTTATCCATCAGTTGTGAAAAAGTTGGTCCCGACCTTTTGGCCGATTGCTTTGATGGCGATTTTCAGCTTTGTACCATTTACCCACCCGAGGATTACCCTTGGGTTTAATGGTCCTCGAATTCTTTCCTTCGTGATCGGCTTCTATTTGTAGTGAGCCGATCGTAATTTTTAGCGTTTGACCAGCGTCTGAATTCGACTGAATATTGACCTGCCGATCCTTCTTTGGTTCATCATGTATCGGCTTCTTTCCTTTAGCCGAGTATTGAACCATGTTGATTGGAAATGGATCAGCATCAACTTGCATAGTCGGCTCGTCAGCAAATTTTAGCCGACCGTCCTCAATAGCCGACTGGATCTGTTGACGGAAAATATTGCAGTCATTAGTATTGTGAGAAAAAGAATGGTGCCACTTGCAATACCTGCGTTTCTTGATCTCGTCAGTCGATAGTATAATATGTCCCTCGGGTAACTGTATTATTTTTTCTTGTAATAACAAATCAAAAATACGATCACATTTGGAAATATCAAAGGCATATTTAACTTCCGACTTATTTCTAGTCGGCTTTAGCCAAGAATGGACTACAGACTTTTTAGAGCCCTTCACCCATTCGGCTATATTTATTTCTGCCTCATCGTCTTCTGAAGAATCACTGGGATAATATTCGACCATATTGACTTTGGCCTTGTCCTTTTCCTTACTATTATTGTTCTTGAATCTCTCTTTAAACGCTTTACTATCAGGGAATCGGTTTTCTTGAGCCGATACTCGATGAAGCAAATGACTTAAGTCAGCGAACTCTTGCCCTCCAAACTTTTCCCTAAGCGGAGGAATCAATCTTTGAAACGCTAAGTCAGCAAGTTGATTATCGGGCAAAGTGACACTAAAACATCGATTCCTAGTTTCCCTAAACCTTTTAATGTAATCAGTTACCGATTCCCCAAATTTCTGACGGACGGAGCTTAAAACTGAAATCCTGAGCTCCAAACTGCACGAAAAGAAGTATTCGTGAAATCGGCTTTCCAAATCGTTCCAAAAGTGGACCGAATTCGGAGGTAAACAGGTAAACCAGGTAAAAGCTGCTCCGGACAATGATAATGGGAACAATCTTATTTTTAGTCCATCGGACTGAGCCGTTTCGCCGCATTGAGCGATAAAGCGTCCGATGTGTTCCAACGTTGTAGTTGAATCATCGCCAGAGAATTTCACAAAGTCCGTACTCAAATTATGAGGTATGACATACGATCTATATAATCGGATACGACTTTCTATAGCCGATAACCTTTCCTTAGGTCAGATGTCGAAATGGTCCCGTAAAACAGCGGAAATCTGATCTGCCCAATTTACATTATCGGCCATTGGCATAGCAGGCCCTTGATAATGTTGGTCATAGTTGGCAGCCTGCCCCCGTGTGCGAGCTCGGGTTGCCAATTATGCTGCATCATCGGCACGCGACCATACTGATCATGCCGATTATGCCTGCCTTGAGGTTCCGGCACTGCGACAAACGGTTCTGAGTATGTCACTACCCTATGTGGACCTGGGTTTCTAAGCATGGTAGGATCTTGAGAGAATCTCTCGGAGCCAATTGGCTGTGGAACCGATTGGGGAAAGGCATAGAACGGAGCCGACAGCGGTAGATTTATCGACGCGTCTAACTTGGCGGCGTCGGTGTAGGATTGTTAATGGCTCACCCCACTTGACCGAGGATCTCTAGGCAATATTACGGTCGGCTGCGTAGGCATCATCGTAGGGGGTGAGGTTATAGCCGATAGTTTAGGATCGGCTGTTGAGCTCTGCGTATTTTGTGCTACTGAAAAAACAGGATAATTTGGCAAAGCTTGTAATGGGTCAAGCAGGCTTCCTGACGAGGCTAACTCCTGGGCTATAGACTTAACGCTATTTGCTATCATCGGCTTGAGAGTTGTCACGAGAGCCGATGATTGATTTATTAAGGCGTGGTGCACAAACTGATTAATCATAGCCGATAACTCAGCTTGAGCAGGCAGATATCGGCTTACCGATTCTGTGACACCCGCATCTCCCAGGGCGTTGACCATCGGCAGGGTGGATTTTTGAGTGACGCCACGTCTGGTTTTCTGATAACAACTTAGCATCATCTCCTCCAACGCAGTCTTCCGAGCCTCTATTTCCTGACGTTGTTCCGCGGTCAAATCGCCCATTGTTGGGACGATTATGGCTTCTGCGTTGAGATCGGATGGTGGAATCGACTTTCCTAATGAAGACATTTGTACCACCGGGCGTGCCAAGAGTGTGTTGGCGTCAAAAACTTGATGTAGGGTTTCGACAAAGAAGACACCGCATTTAACACCGGTTCAGAGCGTGCGGTCGATTTGACTCAGAATCGACAAGGTAACAATATAAAATTTAATCAAAAGCCGATCGTAACGACCAATCGACTTAGATTCAATCAGCTTGAAGCCGATTAGGATCAAAGTAACAGGGTAAGTCTAACTAGCCGATTAAGGCTAATCAAAGGATAAAGGTAGATCGATTCTAAAGAAGGCGATGCGCAACAAAATCAGAACAAATCAAACCTGGGGGTGTAATTGACGAAGATCAACAATCGGCGATGCGCAACTTTATTGATCAAAATCGATTACAAAGAGAGATTTAAATTACAGAGGCTACTCATAGTTGGCAGGAAAAAGTAGAAAAGTAAAAGATGGTTGATTGTATTGTGTTGTTGTTGCAGCATGCTCTGGTCTTTCTTTTATACCCTTCGACCGATCGTGTTCGACTACAATACGTTTCAAATCTTAATCCGTATCGGCCTTATCTCGAACAGTTATTTCCTTAAAGATTTTGCCGTTACCAAAATATCTCCAAACCTTTCCAACTTGTCCGTTAATTCCCGTATCTTTGATTTTATTGCCGATTCTGACTAGACTTGCCAAATTTTGGTGCAAACACCCTCTTTCTATTGGAGTTAAAAAACGTAGATTGCTCGCGGTAGATTAGATGCTTGATGCTGGTGGGTATGCGATGCAGTGCAGATCGAGGTTGGTAGAAATTCCTTTGCGATCTCCGGTGCGTGTGTTCTCTGTTGCGCTCGGCTCGTGGATGATGATGCCAATTTGTTCATCATATATACACGTACATGCACCGATCGTAGATCAATATGTGATTAGCCTCAAGAAAAACAAATCGATCTAATTTACTACACATATTGAAGCAACGTACTCGGATTGACGAGCACACTCGTGCTGATAAGATAAATAACCCGTGTCGTCGAGCGATCCACACAACCAATCAACACATCAAGAAGCAAGAACAATCATAGAATTAAATAATGCAGAAGTAGAAGAACAAATAGGCAAAGATGTAGAGAGAGCAATCCGCCAATCTTCATTATTCCAATAATAATCTTTTATTTAAATTACAATAGCCTCTCTTCTATATTTATAGCCTAAGAGTCGTGCTAGGATTTAGTATGTGGGCCACACGCCCAGGGCCCACCTCTACCGGGCGTCCATTATTCAACACAAAGATCCAGGATTAACCCATAGAGAGATTTGCCACCGTCATCTCATTTTTTCTAAGCCAGAAAACTGACAGCTGACTGCGCTGAGTATTACAACAAGAACCACAAAACAGAGAGCAAATAAACAAATGCCTATTACAAATTGAACAAAAACTTAATGAAAAACTGTAATTGTATTTTTGTCCCCTGGATGGCTGTTTTCCTACCCAATTTTGTCGCTGAACATGGTGACGTTCGAGAACATCAAATAGTGTATGTAAAGTGTATAAAAATACGTACACTTTAAACTTCAGAACATCAAAAAGGTGTGTGCCAAATATGTATAGAAAGTATGATTAAAAATAAATACACTTTTCCACCATAAAGATGATGTTCAAGAACAGAAAAAGGAGTATGCACACTACTACACGAATAAACATTACAATCGGTTCTTTTTTGTCATCATATAGTCGGTTCTGGTGGCGACACAAAGTCATTAGACAGAGATGAGGTGACGCTATCACAATCAGTTCTTGCCCGACAGTGAAGAGGGATCATCTCTATCAGCTTTTTGTAAGAAGCGATAGAGATGTGGACATCATTTTTATCGGTTCTATAAAAGAAACGATAGAGATGATCCCCCATCTCTATCAGTTCTTTAAAAGAAGTGATAGAGATGATCTCCCCATCTCTATCGGTTCTTGCCTCTCTTCTCTATCGCTTCTTGCAAAGAACCGATAGAGATAGGGGATCATCTGTATCGCTTCTTTTAAAGAACCGATAGAGATGATGTCCACATCTCTATCGGTTCTTTGTAAGAACCGATAGAGATGGAAGGTCATCTCTATCACTTCTTTTAAAGAACGATAGAGATAAACCCCTCATCTCTATTGTTTTCTTCTAAGAACCAATAGAGATGAATCATTGCACAGTATGCATGTACTGTTTTCCCATTCACCCTGCAGTCAGCATATATTTCACACACAGTATGCATGCACATATCACATTCACACAGCATAAATCATTGCACATATTATGCATATATCACATTCACAGAACACAAACACTTTATTACAACACATATCACATTCGTTCAAAAAATAGAACTCAAATATACTTAACAGTCAGTACACATGCAATCGCATTCAAATATATAATATTGTTTACATATCGACTAGTAGGAGCTTTGAAGATCTCTAAACTTACCATCCTCCGATATAACTTCTATCCAGTACCACTGACATAAGTGGTCACATAACTTGTTGAGTGTAGAGTTGTCTAAGCTCTTCTAGAGGATATTGATATGTTTCAAAATAGAAACAAGTGCTCTAATTTAAGTTTTGAAATTGCTTTGTAAAAGGCTAATTGTATTATTATGCATGTACATATACCTTAGGGAAAAGGTCTGAACCGCCGCCGACGATCAACATGTGCTACATGACGTACAAACCCTTACAATGTTTGCTATTTACTGACTTGGTTGTGTCCTCTTTCTTGTCCGAATGAGTAACCCTATAATTGCTATAAGAATTGACAATGCACAGATGCTCACAACAATTGCAATTATAGTGTGCACATTCTTCTTAGCCTTGCTAGCCGAATCTATGCAAGAAATCACGACTATTAGTTTGATCATGGACATGGTTGTAGATACAACATTCATATCTAGGTATTATTTAGAAGTAAAATACACGGTAGTGCTACACTACTACTGAATTGTGAGCATTCCTTTTGCTGATGAAATGTATTTCGAAGGGCTACTGAACAAGGAATACTGCCAACAGAACAACAATACTGCCAACAAACATATAAGGGCACTTGTTTCATGGTTTATGAGGGTTACCATTTATATTCAGTAGAAGGAAGAGGATGATGAAAAGCCATAAGTACCAGTTGTATATAAGTGAGTAATGTTAGATCAACGGAAGATATAATATTGAAGCAAACAAAGTTAGAACTTTAACCCATAAAAGGTTAAGCGAATAATAACATCACACATGCTAAACCAAGTAAAACCGTTGTATGCACCAGTATTCTATCCATACTTGAAGACCTAGAAATCCACATAAAGTAAACAATACAAATTAATATTTAGCAAGTTTACCATACCTGAAGCCTGGAAGCCTCCTTCCTCTGCTTATCACGGCATCTGCAACCACACCAGAGACCCAACAATTAAGCTTGAATGCAGATCTTACAGAGTGAGAAAAGGAAAAAAAACGACGCGCCAACAACAGAACTGGAAAAAGTCCTCAACCCACAATGATTTTTGACCATATCCTCAGAATAGCAAATACTTACTGCATAAAACAGGGACATATTGAACTCCTTATCAAGCCTACTCAATGGAAGAAGTTCGATAGACAGGCCAAGGTCTTGTGCATCCTGGAGGTAGACAAGTAATGATACAGTAAACAAGTATCTGGCCGTTTTGTTCGGGACAAATAGATGAACTAGAAATTACCATGATTAGGATTTAGGACGCAGAAACCAACTTTACTGAAACATCATAACTAGCCTTCAAGTTTTAGTCATCCAGCGTGATTTTTATGCATGTCCGGTCTACTACACAAGTTTTGAACGGTGACCTCACAGACCTCCTAATCACCTCAAATTGATGTATTTTATCTTTTCTAGTATACAAGTTGAGTTAGGACTAGTATACCGGATGATTGGCAGCAGTACGCCAAATACAGGCAAGTTTATTCGAACGCGGAAGTTACCAATTTATATTAAACTTTTATGAAGATACCAAATTTATACTGAGTTCCGGCGTACCTGTAGGACGCTGTTGCAGTAGCAGGTGTTGTCAAAGTTCTCGAGGCCGAAGTAGCACTCGCCCTTGGGGAATTGTTCGCCCAGCGCCTTCTCCTGCCTTGAGCTCGTCGCGCCCATCATCGCCCCCTATATGCTACCCACAGCGAACCCAGATGTGGGTGGTGCGTGTGCTCGCAACAGACGGATGGATTGAACGAGGACGAAGTGGCGCGGGGTAGATGGAGGAGTGGATGAGTGGAGGGCGCCGGCGGTGTGGGGCTGCAGGCTTGGGGCGCTCGGGGCTGGAGACGGAGTGGAGGCAGCGGGGCCGAGCTCGGGGCTAGAGGCGGAGTTAGGGTTGAGGAAATCAGAAATGGGGAATTGCAGATGCCGGCTGGCGGCAGCGACGCGCTTGGTTCTCTCCGCATCAAACCCTAGCTGCACTAGCTGAACACGAACGGGAGGATGGCCAAATGGGGGCTAAATGTCTGAGTGAGCGTAATGCAGTCGGTTCGACAACAAAACCGAATGAAATATAAATAGAAGTGCAGTCGGTTCGAGGCTAGAACCGACAAAAATAAAGATCAACACAATTGAAAATAAAAATCGATAGAAATAAAAAAATAGCACTGCTATCGGTTTATATTAAAAACCGACACAGATGAACCTATTAATACTAACGGTTTATATTAAAAACTGACACCGATGAATACCATATCACTATCGGTTTATATTAAAAACCGATACAGATAAACAAAGTATCACTATCGGTTTATATTAAAAACTGACACAGATAAACAAAGTATCACTATCGGTTTATATTAAAAACCGACACAGATGAACCCAGTATCACTATCGGTTTATATTAAAAATCGACACAAATAAACACCATATCACTATCGGTGTATATTAAAAACCAACACAAATAAACACGGTATCACTATCGATTTATATTAAAAACTGACACAGATAAACACCATATCACTATCGGTTTATATTAAAGCCGACACAGATGGGCATAGTATCACTATAAGTTTGTATTAAAAACCGACATAGATGAACCCAGTATCACTATCGGTTTATATTAAAAACCAACACAGATAAACACAATATCACTATCGGTTTATATTAAAAACCGACACAGATAAACACCATATCACTATCGATTTATATTAAAAACCGACACTGATGGGCATAGTATCACTATCAGTTACTATTAGAAACCGACATAGATGAACCTAGTATCACTATTGGTTTCTATTAAAAACCGACACTAATATGATTCATCACTATTGATTTTCCATGTAAACTGATACAAATATATCAGAAGCACTAAAATTAACTATGAATTGAGTAGAGGAGTAAGAATTCCCAGTGATAAAATTAACTATCGGTTTCTAATTAAGAACCGGAACCATTAATGCATGTATTTGTGTCGTTTTTTACATTAGAACCGACACTATTAATTAAAGTATTTGTGTCAGTTTTTAAATAAGTACCGACACAATTTTTTAATCTCACAAAGATTTAGCTATCGGTTTTTACACTAGAACTGATACAGATGAATTGTATATTCCTATCGGTTTTTTTAGTTGAACCGACACAGATGTTCCATCTAGTCCATTTCAAACCGACAGTAAAAAGGAAATCACAATTTGACAGGAAACCAATCAGAACTGAGTAATGTTAGGCAAATAAGGTTATTAACAACATCATCTCTATCGGTTCTTTCTAAGAAGCGATAGAGATGAGACCATCGTCTCTATCATTTCTTTATAACAACCGATAGAGACAAGTGTGTCATCTCTATCACTTCTTAAAAAGAACCGATAGAGATGACACCATCATCTCTATCATTTCTTTATAAGAATCGATAGAGATGATGGCGTCATCTCTATCGCTTCCTTCTGAGAACCGATAGTGATAATCCACCCATCTCTATCGCATCTTCTAAAGAACCGATAGAGATGACCCCCTCATCTCTATCGCTTAGTTCTAAGAACCGATAAAGATAAGGGGGGTTTGCTATTTTTTCGAGTTCACCCTCCTAAATCAGCACATATTTCACACAATATGCACATATCATATTCACACAGCATAAATTACACACATTATGCACATATCACATTCATAGAACACAAACATTGCCCTGCAACTCGTGTTGAATGTTAAAAAACATAATAAAAAATCCTATAAAAAATAAGCTCGTGTTGTATGGTGTGATACTCACAGCGTCCAGGATCGTACAGTCGAAATGCTGATGGCTATCGTACAGTCCAGATTAACACGAAAGCACTACAAATTAAGATAATTAAATACATATGTGCTTGTCAAATAAAGGGTGCGAAATCTGATAGGATATACATAATACCAGTGCAACCTAAACTTTCTTCGCGACGTATCGAAATTACATAGTGCAAAATTGAAGGGGTTTGATGGAATGCTCACATTTTAAACAAAACCACAAATTCTGCAAAATGAGGGGAAATCTCCTTAGGGTAGGCTTCAAATTTATCCTCTTAACACACACCCTTGAGGATTTTAATTTTTCTCACCCAAGTATTGCTTCCAACCACAGAATATGACCTGTTTTTTCGGGTGACGGCGAAGAAATGTCCTCTGGAACAAAAATAGAGGAGAGTTGTAAGGACCTGACTCCACTGATTCGAACCCACTGTGTTTTCCGCACTAGTCCCAGGATCAACGCTAGTGCACACAGCTCAACATTGGTACATATCACATCATACTCAACGATAATAGAAATAGTAGTTCATTTATTGATATAGCTAAATGTATGATCTTATGACCAACTTACATTATTAAGCCACGCAGGGCAAGACTGGAAATATAAACTAAGAATTAAGCAGCGAAAAGTAGAAAACGTAGATAGCTCATCAGTTCACCACAGGCAACCGACAAGGCTCGGACCCTAATGACTCATGTCCTCCTGGAACTCCTCCTCGAACACAGGTGTAGATTCTTCGACTGTAGATTATTGTTGTTGGCAAGAGTGAGTACTTAAAGCACTCAACAAGTTGTGCACAGAATGCAATTCTATGTAACTATATGTAAGGCTTATTCCAATGGATAGGCTATCATGACTATTTTGCAATAAGCAGCATTTATGAACAAATACAATAAATAGATCGTAAAGACTGTAAAACAAATAACAATAGTAAATAGATTCAGTATTTCTCAAGTAAACCAAGTTTCAAATCCTAAGTCAAATTCCATCTTCCACATGGCATTCTGCCATCCCAACAAAGTTGTCCATTTAATTAAGCTAACCCTTAACTGTAATTCCCGAGCATTGCTCAATACCGCGAGCACAGCTATCCGAATAGTTTCACAATCAGCAGAGGTTATGCACTTTACCCACGCGATACAACCAAACACCACCAAGGCGAGTGATTATAACAAAGCCTTTACAATGCGCTGACTTAACCCAGTACCACCCGCTAAGGTTTCAACACTGGTGGGACTGGTTACCACATCCAGGGCCCCCCTCTTGCGCCATGTGAATTACTCCATAACTCGGGAACTCACACCGACCAAGATAGTACCAAAGCTAAGACATTGCAAATTAATCAGTTAGGCTAGCCCATACCAGACATGTGGTTGCATGATTGACTCAGGTCAAAGGCTTGCAAGGTTAAGTCCTTAGAGTGATCGAGGCAAGACATACTCATACCCTCTGCCCATCAGGCCCACCTTGGCATACTCGCCCCAATCTAAATAATTGTCACCCAAGTTGATTACCAAGCACCACGTGCTATCAACAATTCAACATCGTTGCGTGACATGACTCGCCACAACAACTCAATCTCATCGTGTGATCCCACATGACACACAAGTTCATAATATCGTTTCATATTCCATTAGTCAAGATTAATTATCAATGATTCAAACACATGTGATGACGTGGCATGGCTAAGCAACTAATACGGTCTAACCATCCCATGTTGATTATCTTTACTAACCGACTATAATGAACCAATCTAGGGTGACAATGGATTATGGCATACAACGACAAGGTAGGGTATAGATCAAATTGGTAGCTTAACTAGATCCCAATTTAAGTTGAAACAATTGTATACTTGAAATACCATGCAATAGAGTAAAACAATATAGCACTTGTATAAACATGGGTTCAACATGATCAAAGCACAACTTGCCTTGGAATAGGTCCTGATCTTGATCTGGAGCTTGCTCTTGAGTTGTTGGATCTTCCTCCGAAGCGTCGCACAATTCAACATCTACGTGTACCGAAGGAGAAAAGCAAATAAATACCAAAATAGAGAGCAAATGAACTCAAAAAATCAATTAAAATTCACCATTAAATATATCTCAATTTTACAAATTTTTAGAAATTTGAATCACTCAAATCCGAGTTAAGATGCAAAAGTTATAGCCTTTGGAAGTTTGAATAAATACTGAAATTACAGAAATTAGAAAATCAGAATTAACAGAATTATTTTAAAATTGAAAAACCGATTAACCGCGTCACGCTGACGTCAGCCCTGGCCTGGACCAACCGGAGCTTGACACGTGGTCCCGGTCCATGGACTCGGTCCACGGGACCGCGTCTGGTCCACCGCAGACGCGGTCCATGGCGCCTCGCAGAACGTGCCGACACGTGGTCGCACCCGATTGGTCGCAGCGCCGCCCTCGCCGATGCACAACACGCGGTGTGCATCCATGGCTTGATCCGTTCGAACGGACGCGGCTGGCTGCAACGTGGCGCGGTCTTGACCGTGGCGCGCAGATCTGACGGCTGATACCTCTCGGGTCTAGCGATGGCGACACGGTGGCGCTTCTTCGTCGGACTTGGAGACGACGACGAGCTCAACGGCGATATGGCGATGTTCTAATGACGAGACTCCACGGATCCGACGCGACGCGGTACAGGGATCTCAGATCTGGTCTTCGAAGCGGCGTACTTGACTGAACGGCGACGTGCACGGCAAAACCGCGACGGCTTCAGCTTTCCACTCTGACGAGGTCAGGCGGCTACTACAGGTCTCCTCAGGCGACGACGCGTCAGAGAAACGGTGCGGCAACTCACGGGGAACCTCGGGGACTACCCGCCCCTATTTATAGCCTAGGCGTTCGAGCCCTACACGGCGAAGAAGTCCGGTGTCGTCACGGCGGCGGACTCCTAGTTCGAAACGAAGACGACGACGCCTCAGCCGTACACGCGTCGTGAATCGGATGGACACCCACGCGCATGACGTGGCGAAATCCGGACCCTCCACGCGACACAATCCAACGGCTAAAGGTCGCTAGGGTTTCTACCTCCGAAATCACTATCCATCCTCCGATCATGATCCGACGGTTGCGGCGATTCCTTCTAGAAAACGGGTCGACGCAGAGCGAAGAATCGTGTGCGGCCCATTACTGTTCACAAATTTCTGGGTTTTATCAATTAAAACAATTCCAGAAATTCATTTAATTAGTTTTAGGTAAATAAATTATCAGGAAAAATCACAGAAAAATCTCAAAAATACTTTGAGACATTTTGGACTCAAATAAAATATTTTTGGCAAAACTTTATTTTAACTTTGCATAAATTTAAATAGTTTTCAATAAAAGACCAATATACTTAATTTAAAGTTAATTCAAATAAATCCAGAAAACTTCAATAAATTCCAGAAATTCATAAAAAGGGAAATTAACCAATAAATTAACATTAAAGCAAATTTTGGGATGTTACAAACCTCCCCCCCTTAACAGAATCTCGACCCCGAGATTCAGGGCTAACTAGGGAATAGGTTTGGAAACTCTGACTTCAAACCTTCTTCACGCTCCCAGGTTGCTTCACTTTTAGAATAATTGCTCCATTGAACTCTACAAAAGCGAATAGACTTGTTTCTAGTTCTGCGCTCCATAACATCCAAAATTTTGACTGGCTGCTCCTTGTAAGTCAAGTCTTCCTGTAGCTCTATTGCGTCCAACGGGGTTTGTTCTGTTGGCACTCTGAGACATTTCTTAAGTTGTGACACATGAAACACGTCATGCACTCCTGCCAAGGACTAAGGCAATTCCAACTGATAGGCCACCTCTCCTCGACGGCTTAAAATTTTGAACGGACCAACATATCTTGGTGCAAGCTACCCTTTAACGTGAAACCTTTTAACACCCTTAAGAGGGGTAACCCTGAGATACACATAATCATCTGGCTCGAAACTCAAATCTCGGCGTCGGTTGTCAGCATAGCTCTTTTGCCTTGATTGCGCTATCTTCAACCTTTCTCTAATCATGGCAACTTGATTTTCTGCCTCCTTAAGAATATCTGGTCCAAACACTAAACGCTCCCCCATTTCATTCCAATTCAGTGGAGTACAACAAGCACGTCCATACAACGCTTCAAACGGTGACATCTGCAAGCTAGCTTGATAACTATTATTGTAACTGAATTCTGCATACGGTAAACATTTGTCCCAAGATGTAGCATAAACTAAAGCACAAACTCTCAACATATCTTCCAAAATCTGATTTACCCTTTCTATCTGACCATCTATCTGCGGGTGATATGCTGTACTGAAATTCATGCGAGTTCCCATTGCTTCATGCAACTTGTTCCAAAATCTTGAGGTAAATTGGGTACCTCTGTCTGACACAATCTTCCTGGGCACTCAATGCAAACATACAATCCTTGACATATACAACTCTGCTAAATGATCTCCTGAGTAGGTGGTCTTTACCGGAATAAAATGAGCGACCTTGGTCAGACGATCCACAATAACCCAAATAGAATCGTAACCTCTCTGAGTCTTAGGTAAACCAGTGATAAAGTCCATACCGATTTCTTCCCACTTCCATTCAGGAATTTTCAACGGTTGTAACAAACCAGCTGGTTTTTGGTGCATAGCTTTTACCCTCTGACATACATCGCATAGAGCCACATGCTCAGCCACCTCACGCTTCATATTGGGCCACCAAAATCTTTCTCTCAAATCTTGATACATTTTAGCACTTCCTGGATGAATCGAGTACTTAGAATCATGAGCTTCCTCAAGGATCAGTTGCTTCAGCTCCTTTCTATTCGGTACAAATATTCGGCCTTTGAAGAACATGGTTCCCTGCTCATCTAGGGTGAAATCCACGGCTAGGCCTTCCTCTTTCTTGGACCTGATCTTAGTGATTTTCTCATCATCTTTCTGGCCTTCTCTAATCTGATCCTCCAGTGTTGGTTTTACCTCCAGTGCAGCTACAATTCCTTGCGGAACAACTTCCAACTTTAACTTCTGAAATTCTTTACATAGCTCTGGTTGATCATCCATTGACAGCGTATTTGCACTATGACTCTTTCAACTTAGAGCATCGGCTACCACATTAGCTTTTCAAGGGTGGTAACGAATTCCCACATTATAATCCTTAATTAACTCTAGCCACCTTCGTTGTCTCATATTAAGATCTGCTTGAGTGAAAATGTATTTCAGGCTTTTATGGTCAGTATATATCTCACATCTATTTCCTATGAGATAATGATGCCATATCTTCAAAGCATGCACTACAGCAGCTAATTCCAAATCATGCGTAGGATAATTTGCTTCATGCGGTCTCAACTGCCTCGACGCATAAGCAACAACTTTGCCATTCTGCATTAACACGCACCTCAGGCCTTACTTTGAGGCATCGCAATAAATATCAAATCCATTCTACACATCCAGCAGTACTAAAACGGGGGCTGTTGTCAAACGCTTCTTCAGTCCCATAAAACTTTTCTCGCACTCTGGCGTCCATGCAAACTTCTTCTCTTTCTTCAACAACTGCGTCAGGGGTTTAGCAATCGTCGAGAATCCTTCTATGAACCGACGGTAGTATCCCGCCATTCCTAGAAAACTACGGATCTGAGTAACAGACTTCGGTTGCTCCCAATGTAACACTGCGTCCACTTTGCTTGGGTCAACTACAACTCCTTCAGTAGTCATTACATGACCAAGGAATTCAACCTTCTCTTTCCAAAAATCACACTTGCTGAACTTGGCGTCATGGTGATGTTCCCATGACCTCTCTAAAACCATCCTCAAGTGTTCAAAGATGCTCTTCCTCTGTCTTCGAGAAAACTAAGATATCGTCTATAAAGACCACAACAAACTTATCCAAATACTCCATGAAAACCTTATTCATCATGTTCATGAAATATGCAGGGGCATTAGTCAATCCAAATGACATTACTGTGAACTCATAGTGTCCATATCGCATAGAAAACGCAGTCTTAGGCACATCCTCTGCTCGGATCTTCAACTAATGGTATCCTGAACAAAGATCTATTTTGGAGAAAACTCCAGCTCCCCTTAACTGATCAAATAAATCGTCGATCTTGGGCAATGGATACTTATTCTTGATTGTTACCTCATTAAGTGCATGATAATCGATGCACATCCTAAGACTTCCATCCTTACGAACAAACAAAACCAGTGCTCCCCACGGTGATGAACTTGGTCTAATGAAACCTTTCTCTTGCAGTTCCTCAATCTGCTTTTTCATTTCCACTAACTCGTTTGTAGGCATCCGATAAGGTCTTTTTGATATCGGTGCTGTCCCTGGTGCTAACTCGATAACAAACTCGATATCACGGTCTGGTGGCAACCCTGGTAAATCTTTCGGAAACACATCCGGGTATTCTCTTACTACTGGCACACCCTCTATGCTGATGGCTTGCATGCTATTGACCACTAACTACCCATCACGAACTGCAGTCGCTTGAAATTCTACCTTCTTGCCACTAGGGCCTTCCAGAGATACAATCCTTCGGCCACAATCCAAAACAGCCTTATGTTTGGACAGCCAATCCATTCCAAGGATAACATCTAGGGATTGTGCATCTATCAAGATAGATTCGCTAAAAATTCTATCCCATCCATAAGCAACTTAACTCCCAAGCACTCAAGGCTAGATCTAAGCTCAGATCCTAGGGCTTGGACTAATAGCACACACTTAAGATTCACCACTTTAAATCCATTCTTGGTTGCAAAACTTTGAGAAACGAACGAATGCGAAGCTCCAGAATCAAATAAAAATGTAGCGGGTACTGAGTTAACCAGAAACTTACCCAGTACGACGTTCGTAGCCTCTTGAGCTCCATCTACGGTGATGTGGTTGATCCTACCACGCACTGTTGATTGGGGGTTGCTCCAGCTTGACCGGGCGCACGATTTCCTCCCGCCGGGTGCCTTGGTAGGTGTTGTTCCCAAATTAAAATGGCGGCGTGATGCCTCCTCTCTGTGGACACCTATTAGAGAAGTGCCCTGGCTCATTGCATGTATAGCATCTCTTATTTGCAGACTGCTGACTCCCTCCTGGTGCATTACTGCCCTGTGCTAGCGTCTGAAAGTTCTGATTGGCAGGGCGAGGTGCAGGGGTTGGTGCTTTATTAACGGCTGGCGGTTGGAATCTGGCAAACTCTGTGGTGACATTCTCAGACGTAGGTGGTTGGGACGTCCACCCGGATTAGTCATCAAAGCTTACGGTTTTCACCCAACTCTTTGCGTTTGTCCTCTAGAATCAATGCTTTATTAACCAATTCTTGAAAGTCCGGAAAATTGTGGGTGATCAGCCCCACTTGCAATCCTGAATTTAGTCCCTTCATGAAGCGGGACTGCCTAACTTTATCTGTCGCTACGTCTTCAGGGGCATAGCGAGCTAACTGAGTAAACTTGTTCAGATATTCGGCCACAGGATGGCCTCCTTGCTTCAGAGCCCTGAACTCCTCTTTCTTGAGATCCATCATTCCCTCTGGAACATGGTATTGGCGGAAGGCATTAGTAAACTCATCCCAGGTGATCTCCTGTGGGGCTTCATGTGCAGCACAATAGTTTTCCCACCATTCCGCGGCAGTTCCTTCAAATTGATGAGAGGCGTAGAGCACCTTCTCATTGCCCTCACATTGGGTGATATGCAGCTTCTTCTCAATAGTTCTAAGCCAGTCATCGGCTTCCAAAGGATTAACATTCCTCGCAAAGGTCGGTTCGAGTCCTCATGAAATCGGACACTTGAGAAAGACCGAGGCCCACCATTGTTGTTCGTTCACTTGGTTGTTGTTATTTGCGCACCACGTTAGTCATCTGTTGCATTTGTTGCAAGCATGGTGCGCATTAATTGAGTCCAGGCGCAGAAATGCTCCCAAATTCTCGCATATCCACTGGCGGTGGTGGTTGAGGATGGCCTCCATCATTGGGGTTGTCATTCTGGCGCAGTCCACTTCCTGAAGCACCGTTGGTTCCACGAGTGTTCACCATCTGCTAATTGCCTCTTGGGTTAGGAAAGGTAGAAGTAGCATAGATAAGATGCAAGAATCCCTAGGGCGGGGAAGATAAGTTTAACCCAACTAAAATAATTCTTTATTTATTCTTGGTATGGTTTCTTATAAAAGCCTACAAGCTTTGCAACTCATACTGCACACTCAACATTACAAAGAAGCAAACTAAACATGAAACCTTAACGTCTACTAAAAGGTAAAGACTAATCTTAAAGACGCGACTCAACACTCGAGTCTCAACACAACTCCAAGACTGACTCTCACTCATCCAACCACCCTGGCTCAGACTGATCCGGTGCATACACCAGCGGGTGGGCTGGCATAGGAGCGAACCTATCCTGATGACCTACTGCTGGCTCCTCAGCAACAACAGGGTCTGCACTCTCCTCTGGCTCCCACTCTCGCTCCTCTGGATCCTCCTCAGACTCCTCAGCTGGCTCCTGAGCTCCTCGGGTCACGCTCTCCAACTCATCCTCAACCCCCTCCAGGGCCTCTCCTAGCTCGGTGATCATTCCGATAGCTGCAGCATGGGTCTCCTCAAGCTCCTGCTCCATCACTCTAAGTGCCTCGTACGCTGTCTCCAGCTCCTGAGTGGTCTCTCTCATATGCTCCTCCTGGGCGATAGTGAACTCAGCAAGATGTACTGCGGTAGCACACTCGTCCTCCACGATCTGTCGGCGTCGGCATGCTTGCACATCAGGGTGAAGTCGAAACACTAAGTCGTGAAGCTCGTCGGCGTAGTCGCGGCAGACACGGCGAAGAGCAAGTCGAGCAACCTCTTGAATCGCAACCTCGTACGAGAATCTTCTGGTGGAGATGTTGATTGGCCTGCTAGCTTCCTCGTTCTCCCGAGCGTAGATGATCAGCTTGCAAACAAATCCTCGGTGAACACCATTAACTGACCAACTGCCTCCTCGGTAAAGCGGACGATAAAAGCCTCCAAGCGTCTGAAGAACTCTCCACAGCTCCATGGCATAGCCACCTGCTGACTCCTCAAAGGTCGGGACGATTGGCATCTGCTCCACAAGAACTTTGAATAAGTTCTCCACCCGAAACGGAAATGAAAACGGTAAATTCAGCAAAGGCGAGAAGTAGAGAATGTGATGAGTCAAGAGTGTTTTATTAGCCCACTTTAGATTTTTTCTTTTAGAAAATAGTTTTGGACACTCCCAGGACACCACCATGCTATCTAGGGCCAAGACCTACAGTCAGTATGCTCTGATACCACCTGCATGCGGACCGAATCCATCGATTCAACCCACCGTGTTTACCGCACTAGTCCCAGGATCAACGCTAGTGCACACAGCTCAACATTGGTACATATCACATCATCCTCAACGATAATAGAAATAGTAGTTCATTTATTGATATAGCTAAATGTATGATCTTATGACCAACTTACATTATTAAGCCACGCAGGGCAAGACTGGAAATATAAACTAAGAATTAAGCAGCGAAAAGTAGAAAACGTAGATAGCTCATCAGTTCACCACAGGCAACCGACAAGGCTCGGACCCTAATGACTCACGTCCTCCTGGAACTCCTCCTCTAACACAGGTGTAGATTCTTCGACTGTTGATTATTGTTGTTGCCAAGGGTGAGTACTTAAAGCACTCAACAAGTTGTGCACAGAATACAATCTATGTAACTATATGTAAGGCTTATTCCAATGGATAGGCTATCATGGCTATTTTGCAATAAGCAGCATTTATGAACAAATACAATAAATAGACCGTAAAGACTGTAAAACAAATAACAATAGTAAATAGATTCAGTATTTCTCAAGTAAACCAAGTTTCAAATCCTAAGTCAAATTCCATCTTCCACATGGCATTCTGCCATCCCAACAAAGTTGTCCATTTAATTAAGCTAACCCTTAACTGTAATTCCCGAGCATTGCTCAATACCGCGAGCACGGCTATCTGAATAGTTTCACACTATGCAGAGGTTATGCACTTTACCCACACGATACAACTAAACACCACCAAGGCAAGTGATTATAACAAAGCCTTTACAATGCGCTGACTTAACCCAGTACTACCCGCTAAGGTTTCAACACTGGTGGGACTGGTTACCACATCCAGGGCCCCCCTCTTGCGCCATGTGAATTACTCCATAACTCGGGAACTCACACCGACCAAGATAGTACCAAAGCTAAGACATTGCAAATTAATCAGCTAGGCTGGCCCATACCAGACATGTGGTTGCATGATTGACTCAGGTCAAAGGCTTGCAAGGTTAAGTCCTTAGAGTGATCGAGGCAAGACATCCTCATACCCTCTGCCCATCAGGCCCACCTTGGCATACTCGCCCCTTGTCACTTGCCCCAATCTAAATGATTACCACCCAAGTTGATTACCAAGCACCACGTGCTATCAACAATTCAACATTGTTGCGTGACATGACTCGCCACAATTCAACGTCTACGCGTACCGAAGGAGAAAAGCAAATAAATATCAAAACAGAGAGCAAATTAACTCCAAAAATCAATTAAAATTCACCATTAAATAGATCTCAATTTTACAAATTTTTAGAAATTTGAATCACTCAAATCCGAGTTAAGATGCTTAGATGCAAAAGTTATAGGCTTTGGAAGTTTGAATAAATACTGAAATTACAGAAATTAGAAAATCAAAATTAACAGAATTATTTTAAAATTGAAAAACCGATTAACCGCGTCACGCTGACGTCAGCCCTGGCCTGGACCAACCGGAGCTTGACACGTGGTCCCGGTCCATGGACTCGGTCCACGAGACCGCCTCTGGTCCACCGTAGACGCGGTCCATGGCGCCTCGCAGAACGTGCCGACACGTGGTCGCACCCGATTGGTCGCAGCGCCGCCCCCGCCAATGCACAACACGCGGCGTGCATCCACGGCTTGATCCGATCGAACGGACGCGGCTGGCTGCAACGTGGCGCGATCTTGACCGTTGCGCGCAGATCTGACGGTTGATACCTCTCGGGTCTAGCGATGGCGACACGGTGGCGCTTCTTCGCTGGACTTGGAGACGACGACGAGCTCAACGGCGATATGGCGACGTTCTAATGACGAGACTCCACGGATCCGACGCGACGCGGTACGGGGATCTCAGATCTGGTTTTCGAAGCGGCGGACTTGGCTGAACGGCGACGTGCTCGGCAAAACCACGGCGGCTTCAGCTTTCCACTCTGGCGAGGTGAAGCGGCTACTACAGGTCTCCTCGGGCGACGGCGCGTCAGAGAAACGGTGCTGCAACTCACGGGGAACCTCGGGGACTACCCGCCCCTATTTATAGCCTAGGCGTTTGAGCCCTACACGGCGAAGAAGTCCGGTGTCGTCACGGCGGCGGACTCCTAGTTCGAAACGAAGACGACGACGCCTCAGCCGTACACACGTCATGAATCGAATGGACACCCACGCGCATGACGTGGCGAAATCCGGACCCTCCACGCGACACAATCCAACGGCTAAAGGTCGCTAGGGTTTCTACCTCCGAAATCACTATCCATCCTCCGATCATGATCCGACGGTTGCGGCGATTCCTTCTAGAAAACGGGCCGACGCAGGAACAGTAACTGGGCTCGGCCCATTACTGTTCACAAATTTCTGGGTTTTATCAATTAAAACAATTCCAGAAATTCATTTAATTAGTTTTAGGTAAATAAATTATCAGGAAAAATCCCAGAAAAATCTCAAAAATACTTTGAGACATTCTGGACTCAAATAAAATATTTTTGGGAAAACTTTATTTTATCTTTGAATAAATTTAAATAGTTTTCAATAAAAGACCAATATACTTAATTTAAAGTTAATTCAAATAAATCCAGAAAACTTCAATAAATTCCAGAAATTCATAAAAGGGAGATTAACCAATAAAATGATATTAAAGCAAATTTTGGGATGTTACAAGAGTTAAGCCCGAGGGGTATAAATAACATAGCGAGACACGTCACAGTCGGTTCTCACTTAAAAAGCGATAGTGATATGCACACACATCACTATCGGTTCTCACTTGAAAAGCGATAGTGATGTGTATTCTCATCACTATCGGTTCTCACATAAGAAGTGATAGTGATGACTATGTGCACATCATTATCGGTTCTTATAAGAGAAGCGATAGTGATGTGCATGATCATCACTATCGCTTCTCACATAAGAAGCGATAGTGATAGTGCATGATCATCACTATCGCTTCGTGTTGAGCCATGAAAACTAGCCTACATTGCAAGTATGCCTCTTATAGTGGAATATATCCTTCTAACTTTTGAGGCCTAAATAGAGTATATAATATATGGTCTAGTTAAAAAAAAGCTTGACAAACGAATAAGCTCTAAGTTGTACAAATGATAGTTGTACATGTTTTCTCCACTCTTGAATCAAGTCATTAACAAGGATAAAAACAAAACACTCGCATCTAACATGTTAACCATGTGAGTCATGCATCCACTCAATTGGCCTACTATATATCTGTGTTGAAAATGTTAACCATGTGAGTCATGAATCCACTCAACCATGGTCCATGGCTAGTTTCAGCACTACTGCTTTGCTTGCACATCACTTGGATCTACATACATTTGCGGCAAATCAACTGATTAAAGCCCCTTATTACCTTTCCTAGCGGTCAACTTCAATCACCATATCAACTTCTGTTTGCACCACATGGATCATGCAACGCATGACTGCCTCTCCTTTAATTTTAATTACTTGTAGTTTCTCTGCCTATTTACTAGTACTAGCTAGCAACTATCTCAGTCACCTTTCCTTTGCCAGGTTTTTTCTTTCATGAATTTCATAGCTTCCAACCATAGCATATGCGCAACTGACGCCCACGCAACTATTAACATCAAATAATTAAAAAAACATTATGTTGTGATTTGTTTTACTATAACTCAAGTAGCAAGTGTACATGTGCACGCCTTTGTTCTTTAATCAAGGTTCCTTAAGCAAAAAGCAATAAAAAATAGGAGATCTTGCATGTAAGTAGCATCATAGGTAGTGACCATTAATTAATTGCCCGATGTAGAACCATCACTACAACCAGCCTAGATTGCAAGATGGTGTCTCCTCATTCATCGTCTCAAGGATATGATGAGTCATCGAAAAGAAAACCTCCTCGAGGTCCAAGAGGAGCAAATAAAAGGCCCACAAAACGATATACCATCACGGCGGTTGATCGAAAGGATGAGGTCCCCACCAAACCAAGAAAGGCGGTGAATGCATTTAGGACATTGTGCGGGATAGTTGCACGGGAATGGGTCCCCATCACCTGTCCATCCTAGAAGTCGCTTACTGATGAGAGCCACAACGACTTGGTGACAGAAATTATGTCTTCGTTTGAGATCCCAGAAGACTTTGTGAGCTCAGTGCGATGGTATGCACTGCTAGTGGTGGAAAAGGCGTGGAAGAACCTCAAGAGCACGCTTGTCAAGGAATATGTCAATAAGGACAGGACTCCCTTCTCTAAGTACGGGTTCATTGCTAAGGACGTATGGCAAAGTTTTGTTGAGGAGAAGACGATGGACGAATTCGTGCGTCAAAGTGAAGCCCACAAGGCCCTGCAGGCAAGGAGTACGCACCCCCACAGACTTGGCACCATTGGATACGCGGGGAAGAGGGACCAATGGGAGAGGGAAGACAAGGAGGGTTGTGTACCATTTGCATCTATCGTTGACTAGCGCACCAGAGATTGGCTGAGAGCAAGGTCAACTGCCATGTCTTCCGGCACCGTCTCCTTTACAAACCCCGTAGACGAGGAAGTCTGCCAACGACTGGTAAGATATCCGACTTCCAATTTTGTATGTAATTAGTCCGTAATTTCGTAAGTGAAATAACTTGTCGGGATCTTGCAGGTAGCGTTGAGTACACAATCTTCCGAGAGCACTTTTTTGCCAGACAGAGAGAAAGATGTACTCTCCACGGCCTTGGAAAACAAGGAATACCCTGGTCGCACGCGTGGCATGGGGTTTTTGTTCCCTGGAAGTCGGGATTCCCAGACGACTCAGACACATATCGGAGTAGGAAGAGAACCAAAGCAGAGCGAGAGGAACGACTGGTACAAAAGATTGAGGAAAGATTAAGAGAAGAATTCAATAATAAGATAAGAAGCCTCGAGGAAAGGCTCAATAATCAGCCTACGCAAGTCCCAGATGTATGTGCGCAAATCAACCCCACTACCAAAAAGAGCAGCTGTGTGTCCGCCACTCCCACAGATGAACATGGCAAATTTTCTGTCTGTGACATCAAGGTACTTATATATATGTCTTGAATGCTCCATACAAATAGCTATTGGATGCAGTAGCTAATTGTGTACTGTTATGTAGGTGGCCACGCGGTGCACTCTCCAAGTGAGACTTGTCCATGGTGCCATTCTTATTTCGGCTGCTTCGGAGGTCACGTATCCGTTTATTGAAGGGGCGCTGGTGCACGGTACCCTGGTGGCACCTGAATTCACGAAGGTTAATGTGGACGGTGTAAATGATAATTTCAAGACCGTCCCGCTACCGATACCCCTAAACGACGAGATCATGACACTGGGAGACGCCATTCGCACTTTCATCTAGTGGCCCAGCAGCGACATCTCGCTGGACGCTCGTCCTCCATCACCAGAGCTTCCCCAACTGCCCGAGTCATCTGCTGCACCTCAGCAAGCCACCAAATCGGCTCCCGTGCTCCCTGCATCAAAGGACTTTTAGTGGGATAGTGCCCACTTGTCTCCCGTGAAGACTCCCTATAGCAGAAAGCAAGTCAAGAGCAAAGCGAAGTAGATCACGAAGAAATTGGACTATCCGATTGCCCCGCTGGTCCGAGTATACCAGCTAGGAGAGCCTTTTGTAACAGGAGAGCGCATGAAGAACCTTTCTATAGCTTGCGTTAGATTGCAGAATTGGTGCATGAACAAGCTAAAAGGCCAGTGCAAGACCGCAAACGAGTATCTCGGTCGGCTTCAAGCCTGAGCATCTATTTAACGAGTCATCGGGAGGATTCTTCACAGCCGACTTCAAGGACCTGTTTGACGTCTTCAACCTCGATGCCCTCGACGCCACGCTCTTGAGATGCTGGACATTGTAAGTGTGTGCAATCATAGTCTACATTCGTGTAATACCGATAAATGTCATATATATATATATATATATATATGACTCAAAGCTTTCGTATATTTAGATACATGATCCGTGAAGCGAGACAGAACAAACAACCGGTGGGTTTTCTAGACCCACACATAATCTCAAACAATGGACAAAGATTTAGTATTTGTCGATAAATACGTCGGAGAGGCCTTGGCGGCTCAAAAAGATAAAGAGTTCATACTTTACCCCACAACCCAGGATAAGTGCTACTTTGATTTGCACTATGCTCGCAACTCTGTTATGTTAATTGACCATGCCGATATACCTATGTAGGTTTCACTGGGTTCTCATTGTAATTCATCCATCGATGAATCGGGTTATTTACCTTGATTCCTTACAGAGTGGCAGCTATGACTTAAAACCTATCGCAAAATTACTCACCAGGTAATTAATCATGTTTCCTCCAAAGATAATATGGTCATGTAGGTTGTTCAACGTGTATGTTTCTCCTGGAATAGCTGAGGCTAACCTTTTGCAATCACGTAGGGCATTCAAAATGTAAAAAGTTTATGGAGGGACTTCTGGCAAGGACAGGGTGAAGCTGAATCACGATTTTAAGTTTCCGGTATCCGCTATACACAATAATCCTATATAAACTTCGTAATAATGATTCTGGAACTAACCAAATCTATATTTGCAGTGCCATCAACAGAGAAAGGGAAATAATTGTAGTGGATTTTACTTTGCCACAACATGAAACTCCTTGTCACTAAGAAAACGCCCAATCAGATAACAACTGCGTTGGAAGAGGTCGATCTGGAGCGAATTCGAGGACAGCTTTGTGCCTTCTTGCTCAGTCAAGTCTTAAATGAAAAGGTCGAGTTCCACGCTACCTTATAACTTCAGGAATTGTATTTTTTCTGAATTACCATTTGGGTTAATTGTCAAACTTGTGCTGTGAATTTGTGAATTGTAGTTATGCATTCAATTAATTGGTTAATGGTATTGAGTTCCATTTGGTTAATATATCTGAGTTCATTTCTGAAAGAGATGTGCCGTTCAATATTAATCTATACATAATCTGCTTCGCGCTGTGATGTATAATCTGAGTTTATTGATGAAATGGATGTAATGCCTTAATCTGAAATGGTTCTAATATTTGTAATATGAGTTTAGTTATTCTGTAATCTGCTTTTTCCAGAGGGCATGGCTCGTATTTCCTGAGGCAAGCCAATAAATAGAAAAATGGTTGTCTGTTGGAAGTCTTACCACAGACGGTTTTTAATTAAAAATGGTTTATGATGTAATGATATAACAGACGATTTCAAACTAAAGCCTTCTGTGATATCATAACATCACATACGATTTTTTATTAAAACCCGTCTGTGACGTTATGATCTGTGATATGCCGTAACATCACTGACACATGGTTACAGACGGCTCGGGAAACCGTCGTGATGACGGTTCCGAACCGTCTGTGATAAGCCTTTCTGTAGTAGTGTGTGCATGCACATCACTATCGTTTCTCACATAAGAACCGATTGTGATGTGCCCAGTGCTACATCACAATCATTTCTAACCTGAGAACCGATAGTGATTATTATTAACACCCCTTCTAAGTCATTTATCACAATCATTTTTTCCTAAAAACTTAAAGAACTAATCCAGATGAAGCGATAGTGATGTATCATTCTGTAGTAGTGATGTGAAGTGTATAAAATACATACACATGTACCATAGTCACTCCCAACAACCAAAATTCAACTAATCGGATCAATATTCTATGAAACGTCTCGCGTTCTGCTCGCTTCGCACCGGCACAAACAAGGATTAGTTAACGTAGCGGAATGATCGATCGATCAATCTAGGGAAAAAAAGCCAGAAACAGAATTGGGATAAAAAGGAAAGAGAAAGGCTATTATACTAGATCAGAGATCGCATCAGTTCAGGCAAGCCAAGGCCTCGAGGGAGCCCTTGGAAATGCCCTTGGCATTGCTGCACACCGCCATGGTCTTGTTGTTCTTGCCGCTGTACTCCACCTTGATGTCTATGAGCTCCACGCCGCTGCACGGCTGCTTGTCCAAGCAGAGCAGGCTCACGGCCTCCGGCGTCGACGAGGTGCCGGTGATGTTGCGGAACGTGACGTCCTTGACGGTGACCGCGGAGCTGCCCTTGCTGATGCAGATCTTCTCGGGGCAGTACTTCTGGTCGATGATGATGGGGTTGGCCACGTCCTCCATCTTGATGTTCTCGAACGTCAGATTCGACGCCGTGATCGGCGACAGCGCGTCCTCGTAGGTCTTGATGCGAACGCCATTTGTGCTGCTCCTCAGCACGCAGTCCCTGACGGTGACATCGGTCACGTCCTTCTCGTCCTTGTACCTCCCGAGGCAGCCCACGCTGATGCCCTGCCCTGGGCCGCAGGTCACGCCGGTGATGCTGACGTGGGCGCTTCCTGCCCCGACGGAGATGCAGTCGTCTCCGGTACCGATGGTCGCACCAGTGACGGCGATGTTGGACGAGTCATCGATGTGGATGCCGTCGGTGTTGGGGCTGTCTGCAGGCGCGGTGATGGTCACGTTCTTGATGGTCACGTCCGTGGACCTATAGATGTTGATGTGGAAGAACTTTGCATTGAGTAGCGCGATGCCGGAGATGGTCCCGTTCTTCACGAAGTCCAGCACGAGCGTCTACACCACACATACGCGTACGCACGCACGCACCAATATAATATTACATTACAGACGTCCAAGGAATGTCCATATATATATATATATATATATATATATATATATATATTCGTGTTTATATGCATGCACGTACGTTGGGCAAGGTCTTGCAGTCCTTGGTCCAGACGTCTTTGCCCTGGCCGTCGAGCGTGCCGGAGCCGGTGATGACAATGTTATCGACGTGCAGGATCTCCACCCAGCTAGCATCGTACTTGGTCAGGTCGTTCGAGCCCAGCAGGGTGCCGTCGAGCTGGATGGTGACGTCGCCCTTGCACGGCCCACTGAAGTTGAGGGGGCCAACCAGGAATTCGCCCATGGGGATGAGGATCGTCGGCTTCCCGGCCGCCCCGCAGGCCGACTTCCACGCGTCCTGGAGCGCCTGAAAGTGTTCGTCGCAGCTCGTTGTCGGTCAGCGAAAGCATCCCCCGTGGCACCAATGGACTGGATCCGGTGATGTCAGAAATCAAACTTTTGTTTCTTATAAAAATTACCTTTGTGCTGTCCATCTTGCCATCGGCGGTTGCGCCGAGCTTGGTGATGTCAAAGGTCCCGCCGGCTCCGGACGCCCCTGCGGCGCTTTCCAGCGCAGGGGCAGGGGCAGGAGTAGCGCTCTCCTTTGCTATGGCCCTTATTGTTGCGCTCGCGGCGCAGACGACCATCTGGACGAACAAGACCCTGGTAACAATGTTCCTGAAAGCCATTTTCATCGTACTGTTTCACCTCGCCGATGCAGAGAGGTTTCAAAAGATATGCTGCTCCAGGTGAGGAGACCCGTTTGCTACTTTCAAGGCATGTTGGTCTTGCCTTCGCTATTTTCAGGCTATGGTTGCGCAGTCGTCCTGTCCTTCAGTTTTTACAGCTAGGTATATATCCTTTTTCTTTCTCTGACCAACTCTTTCCAGGTTGAACTGAGTGTGATGCATGCATGGATTAGGAATTTAGGATTGGCCACGCAAAGACTTCAGTCAATTAGCTTCAAGATGTTGGTGAAGTTCTTGGAGTTGGTTCTTCTTTGCACGGATCTCGGTGACAGAGGTGTGCTTGTTCGGGAGAGCTCTGCTTTTAACTATAGGTTGATTCCGGAACGAAGAGAATGATTACGGTACCTTCTACTTCGAAGTTAGCTTATTGTCTACACCAAAATCTCCAAGCAAATTGAATTTGTAAGTGTAGGCATAAGTATTAATTCATGATTTTGAGTATGTAATTTCAGAAACTCTCAATTACACTAGATAGCTTTGTAGGTCCATCGAACATGATATAACAAAAAAAATCATCGGGGCATATTCTAGTAAGAACTTTATGGGTAATCAACTCCACATTATTTAAAATAAGATCATTAAGTTCATAACGTGGAATCATCAATGGAACACAAGAGTTCTCACTTTTACTCACCATTTCTTCACGAACGATCAGTTCAGCACTAATATTGTTACCACGATTGACCCCCTCAATTGATGTAGGTGTTGTAGGTATCGCACATTGACGAAATAACCATGAGACAACAAGCATTCTACCTTCACTGAAGGCTATCTCCTCATCTTTCTTCTGCTCATCTCCTTGGCCAGCCTTCACAATGTGAGAAATAAAACTAAATGTAGAGATTAATTCATTAGTTCCTGAAATAACTTGACTTATCCTATCATCTACCTCTCTCTTTTCATTTGATGTATCTCTCGCACTTGCAATTTGGATGCTCTCAATCTCACATTTGGTAGAATCACACATCTTACTCTTCTCAACACTCTCACTCAATTTGGCTATGTGGCTTTCATCCTTACATGAATTTTGATGCATCTCTTTCTCCAAAGATCATGGGCCAGCAATGGTGCATTCACCATCAATCACGACCACCTCATGTTTTGTGGGTAGTGATGGAATAGCACTACATAACACCTCGACCGAAAGGAAAGTCCCATGCTCGGTCATCTTCTCGTGCGACACACTAGTGGAGGCATAAGAACTGAAGTGTTGATTTAGATTGAAATGTGATGTATTCCTCTCCTTAATTCTCTTCTCCTCCATAGCATATTTCACAAGATCTTGCATACTACCATCATATTTCAAATGAACAGTGGACACGATCTTAGAGTTCAAACCTTCTTTAAGAAACAACTTCGCTAATACCCCTCCATCCAACGGGACATTGGCATGAAGTAGAGCGTGCCTTAGCTCTTCCCAATAATCTTGTACAGATCTGAATCCTTTCTTAATATGCTTCAATTGCTTAAATAGCTTATGATCATATAAGAGGATGTCACAAACTCTTTTCTCAACTTCAAGGCTTACCAAGTCTTCACCAAAGGGCTTTTGGGGTGATGTCTGCACCAATCATAAGCATATTCTTCAAACTTCATGCTGGTGCATTTACCTTCATTGGCTTTGAAAAGCTTCTAGAATGCAAGCTACACCTCCATGTGTTGTACCCAATTATGGTACTCCTCCGGATCAGTGCACCCATAGCACCCATAAAAAGGAAGATACAAAGATTCTGGTCTTGTCATGATTAGTTGTATGAAGACAACAAAGGTATATATGACAACAAAGGTGTGTGTGTGTGTGGAAATCACTCAATTGCACCCTCTTACCAAGTAAATATTTCTTACTGTTCCAAAGTGATTAAGGTTAAAAATTACACTTAGTAGTGGTAGACACAATTAAGGTGATGATTAAGAGAAATCAAGAGCAAGTCAATTGCACAACAATGGATGTTTGTGGAGTTTGGAGGGTCAAGCATTTAACCTATGCAATATAAAATTTTAGATATTGTAAAGCTAGGTAGCAATCCAAAGTAGGAATCAATGCCTAGTTGTTAAGCTCAAAATATAAATGGTGGACAAAGCAACTCACACACAAAGACGATGTAACTTGATGCAAGCAATTGAATGAGCTAAACAACATAGAAGTGAACAACACCAAATAGCTCATATTGCACAAGTTATAGTGAGATGCTAGCTAATTGCTAAAAATAGTGGAAAAGGACACAAGATCAAAATAGTAGAATAGGATACAAAATAGTGTAATAGGACCATCCCCACCACGCCACCTCCCTGGCGCCCACTCCTCCTTGTTCCTCCTCCCCTCCATCCACCACCGCTGCCGATGCAGTCCCCTACGCCGTCATCGTTGTCGGGACCCGAATATGCAAATCCGGACCCTCTGTGTATTCAGCACTAGTCCAGGATCACGCTAGTGCACACAGTCTCAACATTGATGAAATATCACAATCATACACAGCGGAATAATAAACAAAGACTTCATTTATTAATATAGAACTATTGAACGACCTTAAGGTCAAACTTACACTTATGAGGCCTTGGTGGATTCAACTCAAATTAAATAAATAGCAATGGAATGAAGAACGCCGACGAATCCCATCAATATGCCACAGCAATCGACAAGGTTCAACTCCTAGATATTCGCCCCTCGTGGAACTTCTCCTCCTTTGAAGTTGTAGTCTTCTCCTCAACTGATGATTTTGTTGATGGCAAGGGTGAGTACATAAAGCACTCAACAAGTTGTGCATGTAATGCAATTCTAATATAACTATATGGAAGGCTTATTCCAAGGAATGGCTTATCATGGTTATTTTGCAAGAAAGCAAAGATTTGAGAACAATTACAGAAATAGATTGTAAAGACAATAAAACAAATAATCGTAATAAATAGATTCAGATTTCTCAAGTAAACCAAGTTCCAATCCTTAATCAAGTTCCAACTTACCATGGCAACCGCCATCCATCCCAAGTTTTGTTTTGCAAAAGTCTAACCCTTAATCAGTAATTCCGAGCATTGCTCAATACCGCGAGCACGGCTATTCGAATAGTTTTACACTCTGCAGAGGTTATGCACTTTACCCACACGACATGATCGTCTCTTAGTGCCATGCAATTAACACACTTCCTTTGGTGTGTCGGCAGAGAGATCATGACAAAGCCTTTACAAAGCTCGCCTTAACCCAAGATTACCCTCCGAGGTTTCAACATCAAGGGTTAAACCACCACGACAGGGCCCCCCTCTTGCGCCATGTGAGTTAATCCGTACACCCGGGACTCACACCGCCAATGGTAGTACCAAGCTAAAACATTACTAATTAATCAGCTAGGCTGTCCCATTCCAGACATGTGGTTGCAAGAGAGACTCAGGTCAAAGGCTTGCAAGGTTAAGTCCTTAAAATGACCAAGGCAAGACTTCCACATACTCCCCGCCAATCTCGCCCACCTTGGCACATTGCCCTTACCACTTGCCCCAATCTAAATCATTACCACCCGGCTGATTACCAAGCACCACGTGCCACCAACATTTCAATCTAGTTGTGTGACCTCCTCGCCACGACAACTTAATATCACTGTGTGACAACACATGACACACCAATTCATACACATTATTCCATATTCCATTAGTCAAGATTAAGTATCAACATTCGGACACATGTGATGACGTGGTATGGCTAAGCAATCTACGACGGTCTAACCAGCCCATGTCGATTATCAATATTAACCAACTATTAATTAACCATCCTAGGGTGACAATTAGATCATGGCATACAATGGCAAGGTAGGGTATAGATCAAATTGGTATAATAGCTAAGTCCCAATTTAATTTGAAACAATTGTATAATTGAAATAATATGCAATAGGGTAAAACAAATATAGCAATTTTATAAACATGGGTTCAATATGATCAAAGCACAACTTGCTCGGCCCTTGCGATTTTCTTTGTTCTTTACTCTTTATCTTTAATTCTTGATCTTCGATCTTCGATCTTTACCTTCTTGATCTTCACTCCTTCAACAACTTAGGACGATGCGCCTAACGATTAAAGAAGAAGCAAATACAAACCAAATCAAAAGATAAATAAAATAAAATCCAAATTGAGAACGGATAGTTTGGATCACGAAGGCTTAGATGAATTTAGGAACTTGAATGGATTAGATCGGATATTAGACAAAAGAGAACGAACTTCCTAATACACCAAAAGGAAAAGATCGATAATCGAGAAAGAAAGAATAATATTCCAAAGAATATTTCTTCCAAGTTATTATCTTGATTGGATAGACAATGACATATGGGCTCTCGATCTATAAACGGGTCCATAAAGATACGTTAGTTTGCAATGAACTAAATCGATGCTTAATGATGACTTTTGCCGATTAAATGATACACAATCAAACAAAAGCAAGATAGACTAATAGATTAGATATGGCACAAGGATATGACATATGGCCAATGGTCTATCGACCAAGTCCACGAATGACTTCTAGGTCAATGGCGATTAGATTTCAAGAATAGGACATGGACAAGCCGGGTTGACATTCATGCGATTCGATTTGAGATCACCATACGTCGATCAAGATGCTTGACGATGACAAGGCAATGAGGAAATGAAGACAAGGCTAAACTCATAGGTGATGGGGTTAGATTACAATAAGGCGATAGAGAGGATGATGATATTGCACTAGAGCTTTTGCGAGCATGCACACATGCGAAGATAGCGGTTAACGATGTGACACTCATGCAAAGATGAGATGTCGATTGTCGCATAAACGATATGGTAGCAAGGATATGATATGGCTCAGATTGATCTGCGAGTTGCGAGGTTTATATGACATGATGCATCATCGACATGATTGGACACAAGGTTCAAATAGGGTTTGAGAGAAACGACTCGCGGATAGATCCATTTGGCATAGGGATAGGATAGGTAGGGTTGGCTCTGAGATAAAAGATTACCAAGGGTGGCTAACCGAAACACGAACTGATAATAAAAGAACTGGATTGAACGACGACGGGTAGATTCGAGAATATGGCATTGATGGCAACCGAAGATCAAATGAACTCTAAAGATGAGCAAACCAGAGAATGATGGCCTACTGGACATGATGACACGACCAAGGCGAACTAAGATGGTTGGCGGCAAAAGACGACGCGCGGTACTGACGAAAGGCGGCGGCTAACGAATATAAAATTTTCGGTAGATGGAACAACAAAGGGGAAGTGAGCACCACGTAAAACGCGGCGATACGAGCTCAACGGTATAAGCGGATTTGGCGGCAACCGAATGGATTTGAGTTTACAGAGAGCTATCTAGGATCATTTGGCACAATATGACGCGAACGGATCTGAGTTTTACCTTCTGGATCAACGGGGAACGCGTGATTTAAGTTTTCAATGACGTCACGCGATCCGATCGGGAAGATTGAATTTTCTGCAGCAATCCCATGGACAAAACCTTGAGTTAGGGTGAGCACCAGGTAGAGGACATCAAGATGAGTCTACAGAATAAATTTCACGGTCAAACTCGCAAAAACGAAGGAGAACGGGCGACGGCAAGATTCGAGATTGGAACGGCCGTAACTTTTGATTTGCTTGGTGAAACAGCACCAAATTTGGTGGAGAGGTAGATGGGACCATATGGCACGAGATAACATGAGCGGATTTTAGAAAAACTCACCAGAATGACAGGGAACGCGATGCCAAGATCGGCCAGCGAGGGCGACGCCCTAAGACGACATTTGCGCGTTTTTAGGGTTTGAGAGGTGCTCTGGGATTAAGGGTGCGTGGGAGGGTCTTAGGACACTTATATAGGCTAGGAGTCATGCCATACAAGGAAACACGAAGAAAATCGGATTTGGATTGAAAACGGATCGGATCGAACACCGCGCGCAATGAACAAAGATCGGGTGACGTGGGCGATTCAGTGCGTCGGATGGAGATCGGAAGGCTGAGGTTAGGTGATGATGTGGCCGGTTCTGGAGCTGCCACGTCGATTTAGCACAATTTCCGAATTAAAATAATTCTAGAAATTAAAATAATTCATTTAGAGCAATAAAAATACCAAAAAAATTCTAAAAAAATTCTAGAAAATATTTTAAGACATTTGGAGCTCGAATAAAATATTTTCAATCAAACTTTCTTTAAAATTTTGCAGTATTTAATTAAATTTAACAAAAGGCTTAATTTAAATTAATTCCAAATAAATAGCAAACTAACTCCGAAAAATCTTTAAAAAATTACAAAAAATTCCTTGAAGCACAATGAACTCAAATAAAACTAAATTTATTTTAATTGAAGTTTATATTAGTCGAATTTAATTTATTTAGCATCAAAAAATTTCAGATTAAGCTTTATTAAAGAGAGAAAATCCGCGGGGATTTTTGGAAAGATGAACTAAACAAAAGATTTTTGAAAACCCAAATTTTGGGTTGTTACAATCGTCCTCAACCAGCTCCTCCCCTGCTTCGCACCCCTCCTCTGGACCTGTGGTAATGTGCCTCTTTCCCCACCCCACTGTTCTGTGGTATTATTGGCTTCGCTTTTCCTTTTCATCGTGTCGAAATTGATGTGGTTCATCTTGTCTCATTGTGTGCACCGACTGGGTGTGAACTGCATGTTCTAGGACATGCCGGATCTGCTCCCTGGCGAGGATCCCACTGAGCTCCGTGTGAGGTGAGGAAACTCTTCATCTTATTTTTTGTTCTGTTAGTTGCTTACTTACATCTGTCTTCTGTGTATGCATGCATGGTAGCAGGGCATTGGTACATTGCCTCTTATATTACTCAGTGATTAACAACATCTGTTGTCTATACAGGGCCTCTTATATCATATAATTCAGTGATTAAAAACATCCGTTGTCCCAATATGAAACAGGAGTGATTTCTTGATCATACGTAGGTGAAATATGAGGAAGTCCCATATCTTGATACAATGGTCAGTTTCTTATATGTTCCAGCAACTTTGCCTGATAGTTAAGCTGTTGTCATCCCTTTTTATTGGTTGAAGGAAGTTCTAGAAGACATAGATGGGGTCTAAAATCTTTGGTTATGTTTGCAGTAGTAGAGTTGCATAGGGACCGTACACCTGATCAAATTTTTGTGATTGTGTGAGGTCTATATTAATAGTCGTGATGTATTGGGTTTCTTCTCATTGTTATTATTATTCTTGCTCATACTATTCATAGTGTTATCGAGGACCAAAAGCCTATTTAGTTAGAAAGAAATTGAACTGTGGACTCAGTGTACAATGCTAAGTTCATGGAAAACTTAGCTGCATTGTATTTGCAAACCAAAAATAGAAAGGTTTTATAACAAATATATGCCAAATTTTTGATACATGTAAATTAAGTTTTTTTTGTTTTTCTGGAAGTGAGGCATAGGACCCCAATTTGATTGACTGGTTCTTGCATTTTTGTTTGCTTTATTTTTCTCTAGTCAATGCTTTTGCTGCTAATGTAGAGAAAAGGTCTTTTGTTGCTTATTGTCTATGTTGTCCTTTTATGGTATGCAATCTTGCAAAGGATTGCTGCAGACTGGAATTAGGCTCCTGTGCTATTTTATTGAATGAATCCAGATGGTTGGTGTTTGGTTCTTTCAGGGGAAAATAAGTATACTGTAGAGGTAAGGTGTTCTACCATGATACCTTTCTCTCCTTTTGTTGTTCCTTGCAGTATGCTTTCTCCGTATATTCATGGCAGTTGTTTGGCGATTTGTCCTGTGATTATTTATTATATTGGTTTGTTTTTTAATCGCAAGCTACAGATGATTGCACTAGAACTGGTTGGGGAACTATGATGTGCATCAGTGATCATGAGAGTTGTTTGTCCCTTCCTAAACAGCTCAGGGTACAATGCATCTCCATGTCAGTTGCATTTTATCACCTACAGTAGTATTCAAAATGAATTTGATATGCATGAATTGGAATTTTTATAAGTACTTTTTTTATTCTCAAAAGACTGTTACAAGCACATTAAGACAAGAAAATGTTCTTTTTCTCTCTAAAATACAAGGTATTTGTTTTTTAGAACAGGTTCCTGAATTTTATGTTTGGTTGACTAAAAACTATATAGTAGACTTAACATTCCTATTTTAGCAACGCGAAGCAAAAATATGAAACAATCATAAGGTGATACTGCCTTGCGGATATATATCTTTTGATTGGTTCATTCGCTTGATATGTGCAACAAAATAAAATTGCTTTCTAACCATACATAATCATCCATTTGGATGTAGCAAAAAAGGGTTTTGGCTACTATACCATAAATATATGAAACGTTGTTTCTTATTGTTCTCATGTCTATATGAAGGTATGGGCCGCCAGAACTCCCTCGTCTGTGATATAGTTTTTTTGGTTAAAAAACAAGTTGGGTGTTTTAGCATCTAGTTGTAGCACAAAGATGGGACTCAGCCATATGCATGATGAACCAATGAGGTGATATGATCTGTCGGATCTAGAAACTGGAGGCTGCTGCCAAGCGGTTTGCCGCCGATTGCTCTTGCGCTCGAAGACAAAGAGATGGCGGATAGGATAACACGGGAGGTCGGTAGTTAGTTCCCTGCTTGCTTACTTGACTACGAATTTGGGCATTTGTAGGTGTATTTGCTTTAGCATTATAAAGATTGCATGTGTTCTGGTCTATAGGTGAGGATTGTGTAATGTTGTTCCCTTTTCTTTGACATCTTATATGTACCCTTTGGATTATTGTTTATTATACTTAGTACTGAATCATATAATTATTGATCGATTTTAGCACTAATATACTAATACTCTACTATGGTTCACTACTTATACTAAGCTAATTACTGAGTTTAATTGTGGTGCTTTCTTACATACAGGTTAAGGCTCGTGTGTGATCCAAAAATCACTCTTCCAACAATAAAAGATGAAGATACATGCCATTGCTAGTCGAGGAAGAAGCTACCGGTAGAGATACATGCCATTGATGGGTGACGAAGAAGCTGTCGGTGCAATATAATCCCTATTTCTATTATTATTTTGGTGGGTTATTGATTTTTAGAGAGAGGGTTAGTACTTTCCATATAACCTTTACATAGCTCACGGTTGTTTGGAACATCCTACGTTGCCTATCAATATATCTTTGTTACCAATTCATTATTGTGTGAGGCGTTGCTGATTTTGTATGTGGGCATGCAGCTTGCTGCTCATCGAAGAGAATTGATTACATGATTTGGCTGTAACAAATAAAAGAACTGTAAACAACCTGTCTTCAATATGTTCCCAATTAAATAATGTGGAGTACTTTTAATCTAATGCCAGAGTGCATATCCTTTTATTAGAATGCAAGCACAATGTTGTTAGCTATTTGAAATATATGAGTTTGCAAGTTATGCAGAGTGAGATCTGGGGTGGCAAACTATATGTGAAGCTTATATTTTTATTTGGTGATCACTTTGTTTTCCTACTTCTGGTCAAAGCGGTCATAATCCGGAGTGATATATGTTTTCGCTTGATATGTGTTTGCAAGAAAAGTGATATTTATTTGTACAGCTTAGGATTCCGTCTAATATTTATGTATCACGCTTTGTTAGGATTCTGCTTCAATGCATGGGTACCCTACTACTCTCAACTAAGCACAAGTGGCTATAGTTTTCAACTTGTTATTGTTTTCATATTTGGACACTATTGTAGGTGTGAAAATAAAACACAAGTAAGGGGTGGACACCGGCCATCTGACATGGCCTTGTCCATGAGAGTAAAAATGACACAGAAATTTATATAGCTTTGGAAGTTTGAGAGGACCGCCCTACTCTTGTTGGTGAGCCAACGGGGGGTTTCCTCTAAGGAGCAAGTCCTCGAGGGCTCACTAGTTCGAATGTGCTTTTTTATTGCTCAAGAGAGCTCTTTTCCGAAATGAGGTTACATGTGGATATTTATAGGCTCTTGGGCCTATATAAAAGACTAAATTGCCCCGTCTACGAAGAACTAAGATACATGTACAAGTAAGGGGTACAATCATCATTTTTGTATATGGTAGTAGTCCTTGATCTGTGTTTCCTTTATTGTACTATGAGGTTGTCTGATGGGTGATCATAGGGATGAAGGCATATTCTTAGGTCGGTGAGCCCCATCTGTCATGAGGGCCCACAAGATAGGGATGCCATCCTGATGGCTTTAATCCTCGATTATCCATGCCCTTACACCTTTAAGAGTCATAGGAGGTGTCAGTCTTTGTGATGGTCTCTTGTACTTGAGTAATGCTAGGGACATAGCCCTTTAGGGCAAGGACACCCTCTACGATGTAGCCTCTGAGGAACAGAAGCAAGGGGTGTGGACCAATCTTCATTGGGCTCTTGTCATCCCCATAGGACGGGTGTCAATCATTCCTCCAATATACATAGCACACATTAAACTAAGGTAATGGAAACAAGGCTCACAAACTTTAGATCAAACTAATACGCAAAAAGAACGACTCACGATTGACTGATGTGGATGATGAAACTTCTGAGTAGAAAACACCTAAAAGGAAGCCAAATTTAGGCATGCAAGATTGCAGCAGTTCTTCAAGACAGATAGATAGATTGATCTCATTGTAAGCTTTCCAACAAATCTAAGAACACCAAAATCAGACTACATACGCAAAAGTTACGGCGGATTTACTAACAAAGAGCAAAAAATTAAAATGACACGAAGGAACTCGACTAGCTACTAAAACAAAGTTTCTAATCAACTAAAACCTATCCAAATTCACTAAAATAAAAAATTGAACTATGGGCTAAAGAAATTTTTAGGGTTTTTGTGTATAGAACATAAAACGATAAATATTTGGCTAAGGGTGAAGATCTTCTTAGTGAACAAAGCTCTGGTACCAAGATGATATAGGGTGCTCAATCTTCTCAATATTGGATTGAAGATAACTCGTGTGACCTAATGATCCGTGGTAGTTCACCCGCTGCCAGATGCAATAGACTTGCAGCTCTTTAAATTTGCTCAACCACACCGTTGCTTACCCGCTGCAAGACGCAATGGACCACTGAGTGGATTATATTGAACCCTTAATTCCCATCAGAAAAACAAGAACAAATTTCAGTACAAGCAACGTCCAATTCCCCTCAAGAATTGGCTGTGCCAAACAACTTGGAAGAACAAGCGTGTAACGTATTAGATGCAAATAGCAATATGAAATTATAAATAAATGTGGCCTAAGTTACAAGGACATGATACGTGGCTTATATAGCCTTTCTAAGGCATCTAAAATAGACTTGGACTCTAATACAAGCAAAAAGGAAACACAAACTTTACAATCATTGTTTAGTTTCTGCTATGGCCATGAATACATGTTGAATTTGATGTTGGCACTTAGTCTATCATGTGAGCCTTAGAATAAGCTTTCCAACAAATATTCGCACGTACAAAACAGACTCTGTTTGTGAAAGTTATGGATTTTTTAATACAGCCTCCTGCAGAGTGTGACAAACCGAATTCAAATTGAATCCAATCCTTCTTACCTTCAATTTCTTTGTTTGAAAATGACTTGAATCCATGAAATACATATAAAAGTAAGCCCTTTGTTTAATTCCTTGCATGACACCATGACAGCATGTGCATCCTCCAATCAATTTGCCATAACTTTGCGAAGAACTCTCCAAATCACATGCCATTTGATCTGTTGACTTGATAAGCCTTCCAAATATATGCATTATACATGTGTATAAAGCTCCAAATCACCCATAGGTGCCCCATAAGACACGAACTCCACTTGTTTAGCAATCCTCGTGTGACGCCCTGACAACCTGTGCATCCTCCAATCAGCTTACCATAACTTTGTGTAGAAAGCTCTAAATCACATGCCGTTGGAAAGTAGACTTGATATGATGATTTCCGAATATATGCATTATACATGCTGGATCCTTCCGACTTGCAGTAGATATTGTTGTGAACTTCTTGGACAGTATTGCACCATGTAGTGTTCCTCTCATGCGCCCTTGCCACCCATGGGCCACATGTTATGTTTGCAAGCTTCAAAAGAAACCAAGAATCACCACATTCTTAATATTCACATGAACCCACTCCTTCAAACATAACAACAATCAATGACCCGCTATTAAGTAGTATAAAACTCTCATTAAAATTAAAAATAAATTCATTAAGGAGCGGATTCTCCCATTCATTAAGTTTCTCTTGATCTTCGGCTCTTATAGTTAGCCCATGCTGATCTGAGGTACTTGATAGATTGAAAACATTATATGGAACAACATAACTATGGATGTCTACATCTTCACCTGCCGTCGCATCTGCATCCCAACACAACCACCTAGCGTCACCTCGTCCTCCTCTGCCAGCTCTCAGCCACTAAACCCGTTGTATTCCTTGTCTCCAACGGCCTCTCCCACACCTCATCCTCTTCCTTTCCGTTGCCTCTAGCAATGGGTGCTAGCGTCTTTAGTGCATCTCCTTAATATAAATAAAATAAGGGGGACATTTAGTGGAGTAGAGGTGGCAAGCCATCTTTGTAAGTGGTGATGATCTCGTGCGCTCGTACATGGCTTGACTGAACATGGTGCTCATATTCGGCCAGCTTCATTGAAGATGGAGACAAGGTGGGTAGGTGCATGAATCCTCAAGCTCTATCCAAAGGTTAGAAATTCGACTGATTTTACAAAAGTTTTTGTCGACTGATGTATAGCAGATCCGTACAAAAAAATCACATCATCATCATGGTTGGAGGCATCAATTGTCGCAAGGCATTGGAGTAAAAGAAAATGAATGCTACATCTGCATGCTGGATCCAGTAAGGTGCTGGAGCAATGAACGTTGAAGACACTCCATTTACGGATGCATGTGGGCTGGGTTGATCAAGGCTTCACCTGTGCCACCCAGCAAGGCCAGTTGTGGGTAATGATTGGCCCCAACTGCCAGGTGCATATGACCCAATGGGCCTAGAGAGCCAACCCAAAGATGGTATTTGCATAAATTTTACATTATTGGAAAAATTGATTCTATAGAACTTAGAGTTCATCACTTTAGCAAAATACCACTCAACTTACATGGTACACTTTAATACCACTCAAAGTTCGCTTCCTTTACCTATTTACCACTTCTTGACATTTCTATCCCGCCTTTTCTTCTCCAACATCATCTTCCTTGCTCCGGCATCATCCCTCACTCATCCACCGCAGCTTTCTTCCCTCCCCTCCCCTCCCATTAGGCCCATCCCCTCCTCTCCTTCCCCCATTATTGGATGTGATAAAATCCCCTTGTCCCTCACTATCAATGTTGGCAATCTAAGGATGATTTGAGCTTATGCTTCTATGTCAAAGTTTAGGACGAGGAGACTTTCCCAGCATCTGGAAGCTCATCGTCAAGGACTATGATGATGAGACCATGCCGGCCCAGCAAGCCATGCTTCTATCTCAAGCCAAGACAAGGGCCCAACAACTTCTGATGCTCCAATCCCAGCCCAAAATCAAGCCCAATTCGTTCACGAGTCTAGTTCGGCCCCCAGGATAGCACGTCAATAAAACAACCATATCTAGGTCATAAAAAGTCCAATTGAGGCGTTCTTGAACTCTACGGAGAAGCCCACGACGAAAGCTTTCCAACAGAGGAAGTTTCAGGTCCAAACTCCTTCTAGATCAATGGGAATCGTCAAATTAATATGACAAACAGAATCTGCCAGGTGCTGCGCCACCTCCACTTGAGCCCAAAGGCCTTGTACGACCTAGGGTTTCACATCCACCCCCTTGGCCACCTCCCTTGCCATCTTCCTCATATATATTCAGTAGCCGTCGCTAGAATAGATGGGTTTGCTTAGGTTACAACTAGACACTTTGTCAGTTTTTCGCCGTTCATCAGTTTGTGGAACCCCAACTCGTGTGCTTAATATTATTCGCAATTTTAGATTGCATCTTCTACGTTCTTGCTTGTGTTCTCGATTCGCATACAGGGATAAGCCTTCTTGGTGAGGTCAACCGTGTTTGTACGTGGTTGATAACCAAAGGAGCCGTGGTGTAGCGATTGCAGTGTTCGAATCAGTTCTGATTGGAAGCCGGATCGTCAACGTCGAGTTCTCCACCAATCGACTTAATACTACCTGTCGGAAGATTGGTCCACCGTCCCCATCAAGTGGTATCAGAGCTTCGGTTGCCTGATAGGTAATTCTTGTATCCCCACTTTTGTTTTGCCATCGACCTAGAGTCCAGAAAAATTGCTCCACAAAAAGTTCATCGTCGATTCCGCTGTCCTACAACCCCTTGCGCCTTTGCAATTTTCGTTTTTAGTTTCGCTTGTTGAGTTTGTGTCCATCGTCGTCGTCTTGTTGCTGGTTTGAGGTCGTGATCTTAGTTTCTAGTTGTCCCTTTCCGTTGCCCTAGTTCTTGTTTTGCACTGTTAGCCCTAACCGAAAGGAATAAGTGAAGTTGCAGGCAATTCTAGATTGCGCAGTGTTCAGTAAAACAGCCATAACTTTTGCATACGAACTCCGATTGGGGCGTACTTTTTTTTGTTTCGAAGAGAACGACATAGTGCATTTGAAAAATCCACATGTAAAAAGACTTGTGCAATTTTGGACCCTCAAAATCAGCCTCTAAGACCGAGTTCCGAGCCCCACAAGTTTCATGTGCTGTTTTTGCCCATTTTTCGGTCATCTGTTTAACATCTTCTCTTCTTCCAAAACATGAGATTTTTGTTTTCCCTTTGATTTAAAATAAAGGAAAACAAAGGGCAAGTGCAAAAAAAAGCCGCACTAAAAAAAAATTAGAGAGAAGAAAAGAAGCAAAAAGAGGGAAAAAGAAGCAGATAATCAGAATTGCTTGCATCCTTTGAGTCCTATGTGCTTTGATATATCCCTTGCTAGGTTGAACTAGTTTTAGAAACACGTTTAGGCTAGCAACTTTGACAAGTACGTTGGACATTTATTCAGCTTGCTATTCTGATTTCGATATTACTTATTCATTGCTACTAAATATTACCTTCCGAGCTCCACATACTTCTTATCTGTTCAGGTTCTCCTTTGCAATCGCTTTGCTCATGCCCTCACGGTATCACGAACTAGCCACCGGTTGTGTCACCCGCTGCTTTGGTAAGAACCTTGCAAGAGCTCGGTAAGACGTGTGAGAGTTTGTGATCCCAATATCCAGTACCTAGTAGTTGATAGGGATAATACTTTGTGCTATCTTCTGTTTTCTACTAGCAAAGGCAGGGGTACCGGAGGATCAGGACGGTAGCCAGTGTATTCTTCATAACGAGCTCCGAGAGATGCTTTGAGAGATGAATGAGACTATGAACAAGCAAATTCAAAACATGGAGAATGCACTTGACAGAAAAGAACATAAGCACCAATCCAACTTTAATTCATCTCCTTCTGCTGGTAAAGGTAAGAATTTTCTAGTTCTTCCTTCTTATAACGGATTTGGTGTTGATGCTTATATTGATTGGGAAATAGAGGTAGATAAAATTCTTTCACAATGTAACCTCTGTAATAAACGAAAAATTAAAGTTGCCGCTAGTGCTTTAACTCTCTGTGCATCAATTTGGTGGAACGATTTTTGTGCTTATAAGACAGTATCAAAAACATGGAAAGATATGAAACGAATTATGAGAGATGAATTTGTTCCTAATTATCATTCTAAAACGTTACTTTATGAATTGCAATGTTTACAACAATGTGATAAAACTGTCAAGGAATATTACGAGGAATTAGAAACTTTGTTGTTGTGTTGTGGATTAGATGAATCTGAAGAAGCTAAGGAAATAAGATTCTTAAATGGACTTGATAAGAAAATTCAGAGTATTCTTATTGATAGGGAATATAGTTCTCTCTCTATTTTATTTAATCTTGTTTGTGAGATTGAAAATCAAATTGAACATGAAAAACATCTTGGCTGAAATTAATGTTTATAATTGCCAAAGTGAAGAATTTTCATTGGAAGAACGACATCTTGTCGAGTTTCCACTTGCTACTAACTTTTCACAGGACACTGAGAACAAGAACAAGAAGGAAAACATACCAGAGAGGGAGGAATATGAGATACTTGCTATCCCATGCATGCCTCAAGAATGTACAGATCATGATATGCCTAAATCGGCTGAGATAGAAAACAAAGGTAATGACATATGTGATATTTTCACACGAGGTGAGAATTCTTTTGATGTGCTAAATTTGACCAATAATCATACTATGCTAGAACAGCAGTTAGTGGACACTCAAACTGAATCACCTTTGTCACAATATGATTGTCTTGTTGTCCCTAGTGATAAAGAGGAGTTGTGTGATAATGTCTCTTTTATATCCATGCCTCAACTAGTGAATGAACATGTCAGTTTTATTTTTGATCTAAACACGTGTGCTGAAAATAAACATGTTATTCACCTTGCTAATGAAAAGGATGAGATTAAACTGTTGTCTTCCTTGAATACTTTGGGTTATATTGAATTTGATGTCATATGTGATCTTAATTGTTTAGAGGAGAGATTTTCTATGCCTGCTAATTTCTCATGGTCATCCAGTGTTAGTTTTCATGCTATTGGCAAACATAATGATAAAGGAAAGTACATGGTGCATCGAATTTATATTTGTACCATTTTGAAATCTTCTTGTAATGTGCCACACTATCAACAACCAAAGAATATGTAGGTTTCTTTGCCGCCTCTTGTTACTAACCTTTTGCAGACCAATGAGCTTGAGTCGAGGACGAATCAAAATCAAGAAGGGGATGATGATGAGACTATGCCGGCCCAGCAAGACATGCTTCTATCTTAAGGCAAGACAATGGCCCAACAACTTCTGATGCTCCAAGCACACCCCAAGATCAAGCCCAATTCGTTCACGAGTCCAGTTTGGCCCCCAGGAGCAGTCCAACTAAAAAATGACCATATCTGGGTCATACGAAGTCCGTTTGAGGCGTTCTTGGATTCTACGGAGAAGCCCACGATGAGAGCTTTCCAACGGAAGTGGTTTCACATCCAAACTCCTTCTAAATCGACAGGAATCATCAAAATAATATGACGAACAGAATCTGCCGGGTGCTGCGACACCTCCACTTGGGCCCAAAGGCCTTGTGCGACCTAGGGTTTTACGGCCACCCCCTTGGCTGCCTCCCTTACTCTCTTCCTCATATATATTCAGTAGCCGTCGCTAGAATAGATGGGTTTTGTTTAGATTACAACTAGACACTTTGTCAGTTTTTTGCCGTTCATCGGTTTGTGGAACCCCAACTCATGTGCTTCATATTATTCGCAATTTCAGATTGCATCTTCTACGTTCTTGCTTGCGTTCTCGATTCGCATGCTGGGATAAGCATTCTTGGCGAGGTCAACCGTGTTTGTGCGTGGTCGATAACCAAAAGAGCCGTGGTGTAGCGATTGCAGGGTTCGAATCAGTTCTGATTGGAAGACAGATCGTCAACGTCGAGTGGTTGATGGGTATGGTGGCCCGATCTTCCGACAGGTACTGGTAAGTCGATTGGTGGAGAACTCGACGTTGACGATCTGGTTTCCAATCAGAACTGATTCGAACCCTGCAATCGCTATACCACGGCTCCTTTGGTTATCAACCACACACAAACACGGTTGACCTCGCCAAGAAGGCTTATCCCTGCATGCGAATCGAGAACACAAGCAAGAACATAGAAGATGCAATCTGAAATTGTGAATAATATTAAGTACACGAGTTGGGGTTCCATAAACCGATGAACGGCGAAAAACTGACAAAGTGTCTTGTTGTAATCTAAGCAAAACCCATCTATTCTAGTGATGGCTACTGAATATATATGAGAAAGCGGGCAAGGGAGGTGGCCAAGGGGGTGGACGTGAAACCCTAGGTCGTACAAGGCCTTTGGGCCCAAGTGGAGGTGGCGTAGCACCTGACAGATTCTGTTCGTCATATTGATTTGACGATTCCCATTGATCCAAAAGAATTTTGGACTTGAAACCACTTCGGTTGGAAATCTCTCGTCGTGGGCTTCTCCGTAGAGTCTAAGAACACCTCAATTGGACTTTGTATGACCTAGATATGGTTGTTTTATTGACGTGCTGTCCTGGGGGCCGAACTGGACTCATGAAAGAATTGGGCTTGATCTTGGGCTGGGATTGGAGCATCGGAAGTTGTTGGGCCCTTGTTTCGGCTTGAGATAGAAGCATGGCTTGCTGGGCCAGCATGGTCTCATCATATGAATCTTCTACCTAGAGTTTCTGTAATGGTGGTTAGATTTGGATCAGGGTGTGGAAGCTTAGGGGGCAGTGGTAGCGAAACAGTAGGGTTGAGCATAGTGGACTATGGTGGTGTGTATGTACGCAGGGATAGCAACAAATGCGAGTGGGAAGGCGAGGGCATTCCTGAAGAGTGTGCATGAGGGTCGTGGCTATGGTGTGATTGAGGATGGTGGCGAGCAGATGGGCAGGTAGCTATTAGAGGCAGTGTGTGGGCGAGTTTGCCAATGGCAGCAACTGCCATGGATCATGGCTGGGAGCATGTGGAGAAAGAGGATGAAGAAGGTTGGGTCATTTTGGGATTTCTAGAATTGTTGCACTTCGAGTGGTATTTTACTAAGCCAACAAAGTTTTGTGGTATTTTGCAAAACTATGTATCTTTTGGTGCTATAGAACAAATTTTTCCTTAATTTTTTATATGTTCAAATTTTTCTTATGGTCATCACCATGGCATAGTAACTAAGCTTAGTAACATCTACTTCAATGTAATATAAGTTCCAACTTTGGTTCATAACCCAAATTATGCTTGAATGTAAGATTGACACAACAATAGCGTCGGATTGGACAAACTTAACATTCATACAAATTTGTTTTCAATATCATGGATTCACATGATCGATTCAATACAGCTAACGAAGTGTCAATGGAAGACACATAATGATAATCACCCCTACAGAGAATGGGGTTCATTTATTGATTTATTCAACATCATAGATTTGATCTTTTAAAAGAGGTTTCCTGAATTCATTTGCCCGAATGCATAAGGAGTCTTCATATCAGCTTCTATCAAAAAAATGGCGCGCGCCGAGGAATTCCCTTACGTCGGTGACGAGCAACCCTAGTTGATGGTGGTCTTTCCTTGTTGTTGTCAGCATCACTATTGTCAAGACCATTTCCAGTATTTGCACTACCACTAGTGCCACCAGTCTCACCGTCCTTTTCGCTATTGCCAAGACCATTTTCAGCCACCACTGTTGTCTCAGTATCCTTTTTGATTCCTCTAAGCTGTAGACAAGTTGTGAAAGGTCAAATATGTGAAATGAAATAAAAGAGGAGGCAAGCATTACGTACTAGACTAATTCCAAATTGTTGAAATATACACTAGTAACGATATATTGATTTTCAAAAAGAATCCCATCTAAGTATGTGCATTTATGAATTTGCTCATGCCAATATTTAACTATATGTTACATTACAATTTTTTATGGGAATATCTTACATTACAATAGATCAGCAACTTTTCTGGCACCACCAAAATAAGTTTGTAACTTACATTGCAACCGAGAGAGCAGAAGCGGAAGGCATCAAGAAGAGCACGGCTACAAATCTCACAGTTATAAAATGATGATGATACCGCGGCAACACCACTGCCACGCAGTTGTGGGCGCTCATTTAAAAACACAACCCTTGCGCTATTGATCACATAAGTTTGCACATCACTAATATCAAGGATGTCCTCCAACTCAGAAACCCTCACCACATTGTGGTATGATGACCGCCTTATCTGAAAATTTTTAGAAGTTAACTGACTAGACCAGAAAAATGAGTAGTAGCTTCTCGGCAGTCAAGGCAGGAATTCATTACATAGTGGTAGCATCCCCTTTTGCTGGCAAACAATATATTATTGCTTATACATGAATTCCCACAGATTTTGCCAAGAAATATATTTGTGCAAGATAAAATGCATCAAAATATTTTGGTAAATTTTAATATGAATTGGTTAAATGTGATGTAAAAGGTAATACTGGGAATATTGATGTAGCAAGAGCCTTGAATCTTATATTACGTAAAGTATGTAAATGATGATAAATACTCTTGTATATATAGCTCCTTGTTACCAAATAGTATACATAGACATTTCAGACCTGAATTACACGATGGGAGGAGTGATGACGTGACCGGCAATAATAGCAGAAAGCCACCGATGGTTCTTCACACTCAATGCAAAATAGGTTACACTCATTACGAGTTGAGAGAAGATGGCTAGTGCAGGTTGTAAAAAACTGTGTTGTGAGCAAGAGCTCTAGCCATGGAGGCACCGATTCTCCTTTCATTGTAAGCACAAGGATGCTTTGTTGTTGGGCTGCGATATAAGGGGAAGGATGGCACACATTTATAGTGAGATCAATAGGCCATGCTTGTACTCTTTTCTATAAAACAACTGGCACACAAAGCTGCTTTGCATAATCTGTGGCGCTGAGAACTGACATGTTGGCCAGAAAAGGTTGGGTCCACATATCTTTTACAGTTTTCTGAATGCTTAGGCTGAGGGCAACCAAACATTTGTCATTTTCCATTGCAACGGATGGCTCTCAATTCTTGTTAAGTCATGCACGACATGTTTTTATGTGCATCACAATATCTTTTTCCAGGAAAAGCTATCTTTCCTATGAGCGTTATTGTGTTCATGATGTGTAACCCGTGGTATGACAGCAAACAATTCCTAACAAGAACACTTTTGGCATTACCTTTGTGAACGGATGGCTCAGACTCTTTGTTACATTGTTACATCAAATGGATTATGCGCCCCATAGTACCTTTGTTCAAAAGCTAATATTTTCTATGAGCGCTAAGCTACTCTTATGATGAGTTGGCATGATTTGGCAACTCATGCCAACTCATGATCTTTGTTACAATTAGTAGCAAAGGTGCAAACAATCTCTAATTCAATATGAGTTGGCATGTATGCTTTTACCTAAAACAATGTTACACTCAACCACAAATTACTTTTCACGAGTTGAGAAAAAAAATCTTTTATTTACAATTTTCCTAAGGTATGGAAGTTTGATCTATCATTGTAGTTTTATCTATTCCCATTTTGTACGTTATACAAAATTAGCCAATGCAGGACCCGTCATGCCATTGCAAAATAGATACTCTTCTCTATTTTTTTCCTTTGTTTCCTCATTGAGAAGAATCGGTTTTTTAATAATATACTTTTAAAATAATTTTACAGAAAACCCACGAAAAATAAAATTACAAAAATATACCTATGTCGCCAATTCAATTGGTGAAAGAAGATCTGTCACTAATTGAACTTGTGTAACATCCCAAAGAATTGTTAAAATGGAATAAAGTGACTTGGCATGACCTTTAATGAATTATTGGATTTTCTACTGAATTTGTTTATTGTAAGATTTTATTTTTCCATATTTAAATTCCTTTTTACCCAATTTCGGACACTAAAAAAAACTTATAAAACTTCCACATAACACAATCTAAGAAATAATTTTATCAAATACTAAAATAACTAATATGAATATATATAATTTTTTAAATATTTTTTCACAAAATTTATTTGCCTTAAAAATTCAATAACAATTCAAAAATAACAGAATTTCAGGATTTTTTGTTCAAAAACTACAATAGAGAATTGAGTGAAACTAAATAAAATGGAAACCTCAATCATTGTCTTTTTGCAAAAAAATTTCCAGAAATTTTCAAATCACTGAAGGCCATGAAAAGACAATCACTAACAGCCAAGCCAAAAAAGGACAAAAATGGCATTGCTACAGTGTGCCTACGGAGTGCTCGATAGAATGCCTGCATCGCCGTCTCTGCCAGTGGGCCACGTGGGCTGGGGGCTCCACTAGTCAGCCACTCCCCACTGCCCTCTCCCCTCTCTGCCTTGGACATCGCGCGTGCCATGCACATGCGCAAGTAGAGCTCATGCGCCATGTGGTCGTAGCTTGCTGCGCCTCATCGACTCCGCCATGCCCATCCCGTGCTTTGCCAGCTCCACCCACGGACCGCATTCAAGCCACATAAACCTCACAAGCTACCGTAGCTCACCCGCACCTCGCCCCATCATCGAGAGCACACTGAGCTCGGGGACGAGGCTGTCGAGCACGTTCTCGTGCATTCCTCATCTGGTGAGCTTCAATCAAATTCCTTCCACGGCGATCTACCATTTGGTTCCCTAAACCCCCTGCATTGCTTTGATTTCAGCTCCAAATGGCCGAGCCGCTGTCGCAGCGTACTCCTTCTTCCCCATCGCCGGCTACACGGTGACAGACCACCTCGACCCCTCCTGATGAGGACATCCCTGGTTCACCTCATTTATCATCTTCTCCACATGATGAATCTACACAACTGCAAGTTAAAGCATCTACAAAGAAGACATATTTGGGTCCCATGATAAGGAGTCGTGCTAAACAAATACAACAAGAGGTGAATGCGCTCCCAGCTGATCCTAATGTAAATATCAATGAGAATTATATACTGCCTAAGTCTTGTGTGCTGCTTTTACTTAGGTTTTCACCTATGGAGAATATTCAAGCTGAAGAGGCAAGTTGCAAGGAACAAGACTTCCCTACAGGCTTATAGCTTGAGTACCTCAACCTATGACCAATGGGTCAAGTGGGATGACAAGAAGGTGGAGGCTTACACCAAGAAGGCTAGCAATCAGCCCCAACCATCAAATGTTGCACGAGCAGCTCCAAAATTCGTACCTGATCTTGGTGCACCATGACACATGAATATATACTCATCCAACATGCATGGAGGGCCATAATGGACAGGATATGAAGTGTACTTTTAGTCACAACAAACGGTGCATCATTTGAAGGCTTGAGTCAAAAGATATTCGAGTTCCAATGCAAGCTGTCCAGGGCATTACTTGCGGCGCGAGGCTCCACATTTCTGCTCCCCAACCTGAAGAGGAACGTGTATGCTACACTAGCACAAAAAAAATCTATCGCATAACCAGAAAGCTACTCGCAAGAAGGGGATCACAGATTAGATTACCACTAGACGCGCAGTTGCGGAATCCTTCGCGCGTCAATGTAGTGGATCGTCCTCGCCGCAGTCGTTGCGTCGATGGAGTGGATCGTCCTCGCCTTGCCGTGGATCGTCCTCCCACACCGCAGTCGCAGCAGTGTCACCGCAGTAGTCCATACGTCCAGGGATGGAACGCCGTGTGTCGGTGTGCAAGCACCTGGTCGCTCGGCAGGGGCAGCGAGAGGAGGAGGCTAGGGTTTCGGGTGAATCACTTCTAAACCGTGGAATGCACACCCTGTGCCCACCCTCCTCCCATCCTTATATAGCCACGAGATGAAACCCTAAACCAGGGCCCATCAGCGTGCTAAGCCCACGAGGTCCATTAATTACGGATCCAATCCAAATTAATGCGTCCCAGCCCATTAAGTGTGTGACCCTGCATGTTCACGTACGTTTGGACATGGATTCGGAAAACTCCTTTTCAATCCAATAGTTGGTAGCGGCTCCTTGCAAAGTATGCCAACTCCCAAACATACTATGATCAAATCGGACAGAACCTATCAAAAGTACTCATGTAATAATCCCATTGCCAAGTATATGAAGATTGAACTCAAGGCGAGAAGCATGTCATCCTTTGATGATTCAATCCATCTCTCGTATCCGTGATATATTAATAAGTTGTGATTGACTCAATCACGGCATGGCTATGCACTTCCTTAATCATATCACACGAGTGACCTTATCATATATCTCCATTTCATTGGAGTGGCAAATTCCATCTTGATCGCCACTTCCTCTCGCACGCTTCATAGTAAACATGAAAGCTACCTTTATAACTATCCGGTTAGGAAGTAGTGTTTGATAGCCCCAAGGAAAACTATTACACATGTAGGGAATATGACAATCTCAGGTCTAAGGATCATACATCTACTATGTATGAGATACACTGATGACACATAAGAATGAAATATTCTCGCAGTGTCCCATGACGAGTCTATCTAACCCATGTTCTTTAACATGCGTCCACAATGTATAGATGATATCTCCATATCCCATGATCTATGAAACATGATCATCGATCACTACATGTGCTGATCTATTCATCGTTGTCCTATATGATGATATCCGATCAGAGATATTTATCGAATTATATCAATAAGTAAAGAGCTTCATAAGCAAGTCATATACTTGTTGATCAATACAATGATATACATTCATTGGACCAATAATCATATTATTATTCATAAACATAGTCATGTTACAATCATCTAAATGATTGCCTCAAGGGCATAACACTAACACAACCAGCCTGGTTACCACGAATTTGAAGCCCCATTTTGGACTGCTTTCGCACCTAACTAGAAGGGTTGTTCCTAGTATAAATATCCCTTCCGCCATTCCAGCCAGAACTCTTTGGCATTTTGATTTCAGAATAGGATAGCCAAACTGCTACCAAGATCTTGTTTGAGAGTTCTCCCCTTTGCTCTTGTAGACTTACCTTGTGAGATTGCAGAAGTGGTCGTTCGACGGCAACTTTTTTGTGCTTCCAACTTCGTGCGTGGTTGTGTGGATTGGGAACTTAGAGTGTGGTTAGGCGAATTCTTGTTGCAGGTCATTGCATAGGTAGTGATTGGCCTCAAGATCGTTGGGTTGCACTGTTATCATGGCTGCTTGTAGCTAGTTATCCGAGAGTGTTGTTGGTTGAAATCGGCGTTCATCATCGTCTCCTTCAGGTGGCACTAGTTATCGTGTTCCTGCAGATCCTACTTCGTGAAGATCGGGCATCCCCCGCATCATCTTGGTATCAGAGCCTCGATTGGCATGGTAGGATCTTGAACAAATAGTTTAGTTCTTGTTGTTCTTGTTCCTACAATCCAGAAAATAGCCCCACAAAAAGATTTACCTTTACCTAGACATTTGTATCCTTTGGTCTATTGCTTAGTGAGTTTCATCAAGTTCTTGTCCATTAGATCTGGTGTTTTTAGTTGCTAAGTGTCCCCCCCATCTTTTGTGCTTTTCTTGTGATCATTTTCGTGCACAGATTTTAGACCTGCACCCTCCACCAAATCGTGTTTATCTTTCGCATCCGAAGTCTGTATTTGGTGTTCTTGTGCTTGTTGGAAAGGTATTTTCGTGGCCAATCCATTCCCCTTGTTAGACCTGATTACCACCATGTTTTCCATCCTCAAAAATCAGATCTGTTCGTGGTTCTTTGCTGTCAAGGTTTCAGCTCTTGTTTTGGTAATTTGAGTTCATCCTTTGAAAATTTCGTGAAGCTCCGAAAGTGTGCATCCAGATCTCAGTGCCCTGTTAAGTGTTTGTCAAAAAAGAGAGAAAGAAAGTGCTGTTCAAAAGAAAGAAAGAAGAGAGAAAACCTGGGACTGTTCTTCACTTATATCTTGAGTAATCCCAGTTTGCGATGTGTGAGCTGAAACAGTTGTCAAGTGTCCAATATCCAGTATCCTTGCTTGTAGCAAATCTGATTCCTTGGTGTGAGTTGGTTGTTCCTTACATATATCTTATTCAGCAACTAAGACATTAGATTCTTATTTGGATTATTACTTGGTTTAACAATATCTAGATTGCAGAAGAGTTACTCTTTTGCTACATATACATCCTACCCAAGCTCCACAAAATAGCCCCTGCATGTACAATCCTCAACTTGTATTTGCTTGATTATCACTCTTTGTAAACCAACCACTGGCACCACGGTTAAGCACGATTCTGCACTCACTTGGATGTTACATGAGCTTCGGTTGGTAAGAGAAGGTGAGCTTGAGCTGTTACACACATATACCTCTTGTAGTGTAGGGATTTGCACAATTAATCATGGTCGGTGACGAAGATGAGTATGATGCTGATGGTGTTGGGCATCTCAATCAGCCCATCACACGGCTCCACTTCAATGCATTGTGTGATCATATTCGCCGAGAGTTCAGAACAAATCTTGGACCAATTGAAGAGAAGCAAGACAAGATATCCGAAGATCTACAACAACTTATGGGCAATGTTAATGAGCAGCTGACTCAAAACATGATAGCCCTGAGAGCCGATCTTGTTGCTGATATTGTCCGAGAGCTACGTCAAGCCTCTGAAGATGCAAGTGTTTATGGTGATGAGCAACATGGAACAGATGAGGAAGCTGTTGCTCCGAATGCTCAAGAGAGAAGAAACCGTGCAGCTCCCCATGCCGTGAGACCTCCTGGTCCCGGACGTGGCAATAATGGTGTTGCTGCTGGTCGTGGACTAGGAAGAGGCCACCGGAGAGCAAATTTGCACCACGAAGATAGTAAAGATGAGTTTGAAGAAGGTAACTATGGGCTGCACCAGAATGACAGATTTCGTCGTTGAGGAAACTATGGTCGTGAACAGCACGAGGAGGAGAGGTTTGGTAAACTGAAATTTACCATGCCTAAGTTTGATGGTGGGTCTGACCCAGAAGCATATCTCACATGGGAGTTAAAGGTTGAAAAGATTTTTCTCATGCACAACTATTCCGAAGAGAAGAAGTTAGCAATAGCATCTCTTGAATTTGAAGATTGTGCTCTAATCTGGTGGGAGCAAGTTCAGAATTAGCGAGAAGAAGAGGGAGAACCTACTGTTGCTACATGGGCATAAATGAAAAGAGAAATGAGGGCCAGATTTATCCCAAGGCATTATAGGCATGATATCTTTTACAAGCTCTAGAATTTGAGGCAAGGAAACTATCTGTTGAGGAGTATCATAAGGAGATGGAGAAGGCAATGATAAGAGCAAATATACATGAAGATGAGGAGTAGTCCATGTCAAGGTTTCTGTATGGGCTGAATCCTAATGTCAAGTGAGTCATTGATTTGCAGCCATACGGTAACGTGGTAGAGTTGGTACATCTTGCTTCTAAGGTTGAACGTCAATTGCAAGAAGACTCGAAGAAAAACAGAACAACTTCCTTCCCAGCTCGAGCTACATCAAGTGGGAGTAAGTTTATGCCACAATTCATGCCACAATTCAATGTTGGTCGAGGTATAATGGCTAGTTCTAATGGTGGCAGCCGGTCCAATGCACGTGTAGCCGCAAGTGGTAATGGGGCATCAACACCAAAGGAGAGGAGTAAACCTGCAGCTTCTGCCTCATCTTCCATTGGATCCAGTAGGAAAAGTAGTGAAATTATATACTTTGCATGTAAAGGATGTGGCCATATGAAGAAGGACTGCCCCAACAAACGTGCTATGCTGATCACAGAGAATGGAGAGTATGAATCCTATAGTGAACTGGAAGAAGAAGTTGAAGATGATGATGCTTTGGAAGGAAATGAACATACCTATTGTGATTTTGAGCAAGGCACCTCTCTTGTTGTCACAAAGGTTTTGAGTGTGTAGATCAAAGAAGATGAGAATGGACAGCGACACAATTTGTTTCAAACAAGAGTTGGGTCCAATATAAGGTATGCAAAGTTATTGTTAATGGTGGAAGTTGCCATAATTTTACTAGTAGAGAAATGTGTGAGAAGCTTGGGCTGAAACTACTATAGCACCCCCACCCATATCACGTCCAATGGTTGAGTGATTGTGGAGAAATGAAGATCACACACATGGTGAAGGTGTAGTTCAAGATTGGTGATTATAATGACACCGTTGAGTATGACTTTGTGCCTTTGAAGGTGTGTCACTTGCTATTGGGAAGGCCGTGGCAATATGATCTTTCAGCTCAACATTGTGGCAGAACCAACCAATACACCATCAATTGGAAAGAGAAGGATTTGGTGCTTAGACCCATGACACCACAACAAATCATGGCTGAGCACATGCAAAAAGTTTTTGAAGTGAAGATAGGAAGTGAGAAGGAGGGAGAGAAAAAGAATTTGAGAGACATCCACAAATCAACGAGTGAGAGATAAACAGAAAAGAGAGGGAGGAAACTTAGTCATGTTAGCCACAAAATCAGAATTGAGAGATGTGAGGCAAAACCCAGTTCAGGTGGTCATTGTACTCATGTACAAGGATGTCTTGGTTGCAGCTAACGACTTAACTTGTCTTCCTAGTGTTGTTTCTCATGTTTTGCAGGACTACAAGGATGTCTTTCTGGATGAGGTACCAGCTGGTCTACCTCCATTGCACAGCATAGAACATCAAGTTGACCTCATTCCAGGAGCATCATTTCCAAACCGACCTTTCTACCGCACCAATCTTGAAGAAACAAAGTAGATACAAAGGCAGGTGCAAGAACTTTTAGATAACTGATATGTGCGTGAAAGTTTAAGTCCTTGTGTTGTACGTGTGATTTTGGTGCCTAAGAAAGATGGATCTTGGTGCATGTGTGTTGACTCTAGGGCCATCCATAATATAACTGTTAGGTATCGTCATCCTATCCCTAGGTTAGATGATATGCTAGATGAATTGAGTGGCTCTGTTGTGTTTTCTAAAATTGATTTGAGAAGTGGATACCATCAGATTAGGATGAAAGAAGAAGATGAATGGAAAACATATTTCAAAATGAAATTTGGGTTGTATGAATGGTTAGTCATGCCTTTTGGGTTAACCAATGCACCTAGTACATTCATGAGATTAATGAACCATGTTTTGAGAGCCTACATTGGAAAATTTGTTGTTGTGTACTTTGATGACATCCTAATCTATAGCAGATCCATAGAGGAACATATTGATCATATCAAACAAGTGCTGAATATGCTAAGGACAGAAAAACTATATGCTAACATTGTGAAGTGTTCCTTTTGCACAAACAAGGTTGTTTTTCTTGGCTATGTTGTTTCAGGGTAGGGAATTGAAGTTTATGAATCCAAGGTGGAAGTGATCAAGAATTGGCCAACTCCTATCAATGTAAGCCAGGTGAGAAGTTTTCATGGCCTTACTGGTTTCTATAGGAGGTTTGTGAAAGATTTTAGTACCATTGCTGCACCTTTGAATGAATTGACAAAGAAGGGAATTGTTTTTAAATGGGGTGCACCACAAGAAGAAGCTTTCCTTGAGCTTAAGAAACGATTAACTGTGGCACCTTTGCTGGTTTTACCTGATTTCACAAAAACTTTTGAGATAGAATGTGATGCTAGTGGAATAGGTATTGGAGGTGTCTTAATGCAGGAAGGTAAACCGATATCATATTTTAGTGTAAAGCTAAGTAGCACACAACTGAATTATTCTATGTATGATAAAGAGTTATATGCTTTGGTTAGAGTGCTTGAAACATGTCAACACTACTTATGGCCTAAGGAATTTGTTGTACATTCTAATCATAAGGCTTTGAAACATTTGAAATTCCAAGCTAAACTGAATAGAAGGCATGCTAAATGGGTTGAATTCATTGAAACTTCCCATATGTTGTGAAGTATAAGAGAGGAAAAGAAAATATGGTTGCTGATGCCTTGTCTCGCAGACATGTTCTATTGAATCAATTAGAAGTAAAAGTGCCTGGACTTGAGAGTTTAAAGGAATTGTATTGTACTGATCATATCTTTTCAGAACCATATGCAAATTGTAGAGATGGGAAAGGATGGGATAAATATCATGTGCATGATGGGTTCCTTTTTAGGACAAACAAACTATGTGTTCCAGATTCATCGGTTAGGCCCTTGTTATTGCAGGATTCACATGTAGGTGAATTAATGGGACACTTTAGTCGTGAGAAGACTCTTGAGCTGCTGGCTGATCATTTCTATTGGCCAAAGATGAGGACGGACGTTGAGAGATTTGTGCATCAATGCGTCACGTGTCACAAAACTAAGTCCAAACTGAACCCTCATGGTTTATATACTCACCTACCTGTTTCGAATGCTCCATGGGAAGATATTAGCATGGATTTTGGTTTAGGACTACCCAGGACTAAGAGGGGGAGGGATTCGGTGTTTGTAGTTATTGATAGGTTCTCAAAGATGGAACATTTCATTCCATACCACAAGAACGACGATGCTTCACACTTGCTGATCTATTTTTCAGGGAAATTGTGCGCTTGCATGGACTACCGAGGACCATAGTCTCATATCGTGATGTGAAGTTCATGAGCTACTTTTGGAAGACGTTGTGGGCAAAGCTAGGAACCAAGTTGCTATTTTCAACAACATGTCACCCCCAAACTGATGGCCAAACAGAGGTGGTGAACCGTACACTCTCAGCCTTGCTACGGACAATGATCAAGAAGAACTTGAAGGAGTAGGAAGAGTGCTTACCTCACATAGAGTTTGCCTACAATAGAGCAGTTCACTCTACCACCAGCATGTGTCCATTTGAGATGGTCTATGGATTTAAACCACTTGCACCAACCGACTTGCTGCCACTTCCTTTACAAGAGAGAAGTAACATGGAAGCTTCAAAGCGTGTTGCATATGTGAAGAGGATTCACGAGAAGAAAAGAGAAGCGATTGAGAAGAAATCCAAGTACTATGCAGAGAAGGCAAACAAGAACCGCAAGAAGGTGGCCTTTGAGCCTAGTGATTTGTTTTGGATACATTTGAGCAAAGATAGATTGCCAGAAAAGCGCAAGTCCAAGCTAATGCCTTGTGGAGATGGACCATTCAAAGTATTGGCCAAGATTAATGACAACGCTTACAAGATCAAGCTTCCTAAAGATTATGCTGTGAGTCCAACATTCAATGTAGCTGATCTATCTCCATGCATCGATCACGAGGATCAAGAGTTGAGGACGACTCCTTTTGAAGAGGGGGAGGATGATGAGGACATCCCTGGTTCACCTCATTTATCATCTTCTCCACATGACGAATCTACACAGCTGCAAGTTGAAGCATCTACAAAGAAGACATTTTTGGGTCCCATGACAAGGAGTCGTGCTAAACAAATTTAACAAGAGGTGAATGCGCTCCTAGCTAATCCTAATGCAAATATCAATGAGAATTATATACTGCCTAAGTCTTGTATGTGCTTCTACACAGGTTTTCACCTACGGAGATAATTCAAGCTGAAGAGGCAAGTTGCAAGGAACAAGACTTCGCTACTGGCATATATTGCTTGAGTACCTCAACCTACGACCAATGGGTCAAGTGGGATGAAAAGAAGGTAGAGGCTTACACCAAGAAGGGCCATAATGAATATATGAGTATCCAGCACACATGGAGGGCCATAATGGACAGGATATGAAGTGTACTTTTAGGCACAACAAACGGTGCGTCATTTGAAGGCTTGAGTCAAAAGATATTAGAGTTCTAATGCAAGCTGTCTAGGGCATTACTTGCGGCGCGAGGCTCCACATTTTTGCTCCCCAACCAACCTGGTTACTATGAATTTGAAGCCCCATTTTGGACTGTTTTCACACCTATCTAGGAGGGTTGTTCCTAGTATAAATATCCCTTCCCCCATTCCGGCCAGAACTCTTTGGCAATTTGATTTCAGAATAGGATAGCCAAGCTGCTAACAGGATCTTGTTTGAGAGTTCTCCTCCCCTTTGCTCTTGTAAACTTACCTTGTGAGATTGCAGAAGTGGTCGTTCGACGGCAACCTTTTTGTGCTTCCGACTTCGTGCATGGTTGTGTGGATTGGGAACTTAGAGTGTGGTTAGGCGAATTCTTGTTGCAGGTCATTGCATAGGCAGTGGTTGGCCTCAAGATCGTCGGGTTGCACTGTTATCATGGCTGCTTGTAGCTAGTTATCCGAGAGTGTTGTTGGTTGGAATCGGTGTTCATCATCGTCTCCTTCAGGTGGCGCTAGTTATCGTGTTCCTGTAGATCCTACTTCATGAAGATCAGGCAGCCCCCGCATCACCTCCTCGCCACTTCAAGGTAGTCAATATGATTCCTCTCCACCCTTTATCCTCACCCACACCCATCTAGGCCAGAATGGCCTTCTTCGTCACTCCTGGCCGAGGCTGCCATTGGGCTCCGCCCCTCTTCGCCGTCAGCACGTTTAGCCACCTCACAGCCATAGCCGGCCGGTTCCCTGGGACCCCCTAGGCCCCAGGTGTCCACCAAGCCACCGGTTAGGCCGCACCACCCCTGCCTCACCGCGCGGCGAGCTCTCCTGCTTCCTCCTCTGTCTCAGGTCTCTCAACAGCGGGCCTGGGCTATCAGTGACTCACGCCCACACAGTCACTAATTCATGGGGTTGCGCTGTCACCTGGCGGTATGATTTAAATCCTGCGGAAAATGAAGAATGCGTTTTCCGATTGAGAAAGCGTGTTTTGCAATTTCAGCTATTTTCCAAAACTGACGAGATTCAAATGCTTATAAATTTTGCTAGATAACTTCAAATCCAGTGAGACAAGTCTCTAAATTTGTGTAAATTCAGGTAGAATATGAATATACAAAAATATTTTAGTTTTCGATAGTGTGAAGCAAATGAGCTCAAATTTAAACTATAGGCCTAGAATAAGTACTATACAAAATTTTCACAATCCAAACCCAAAAATGATGAAACAAATTTTTTCATTTTCCTGAGATCACAAGATATCCAAATACATAAAAATATTTAGATTCTGACTTAGTTTATATCAAACATTTAAATAGGCCACTTTCAATACATTCAAAATTCAAACATGTATAACTTATGCGAAGGAGCTCCAAATTGAGTGTAATCAATTTATACATGCCTTTAAAATAGTAAATTACACAGATATGGAAAAAAACGTAGGGTGAACTGTTGAGTTATACATGTCATGCCATGTAGTGATTAAATGGTTTAATTGTAATCCAAATAATTTTAGCCTTGAAGGACCATGTGCAGGTCCATCCATGTTTCTGATGAATATTTGACTTTATTTGAGCAAGGTGTGCTTAGATTTGAGTTTGATTTGAATTGGAATTCAAAAGTAAGCAATCTGAGTTGTGCTAGCTTCTTACGGTACTACCGGCCTGTGGCTGGCGGTAGAACCGACTTATGATTGAGACATAATTAATTGTGAGCATTTGTGATGATTGAACATTACTATGTGAGGAGTTTCCTTGTTTTTGATGGTTGCATGACGACGGTGCTAGGTCATGGTGAGGCGAAGGATGGCCGGGACTAGGCGAGGAGCGTCGAAGGTCCAAACGGTCGGGGATCGCCAGAAGATGATCGGAGACAGAGTTCGTGCAAGCTGTGAAGACAAGGAACAGATGAAATGCTAGCTAGACGCTGCGTGGATCAATGAGGACCATTGGATCTTGATCTAGTTGATAGGTTAGCGGGTCTAGTTAGTGTGCTTTGAGAACTGTGCAAGAAAACCCATTATGTGTTGCGGGTTTTAGGTGAACCGTTGCATGGCTGGTTGAGTGGGTAAATCCTAGCCCTTGATGGATGCTCTAGGGTTTAGAGGCTCATCCAAGGGTGGTAGGTGGCCCAAGAGTTGTATAAATAGGGGTGGAGGGGTAGCCTTCCCCCCTTGAAGGTTTTTGAGGTTTTTGATGCTCGTTTGAGCTTTGCCCACATGAATGTGAGGCTTTGTAACCTCTCCTTCTAGAAAATACAAAAATCTTGTTTACTTTATTGTGAATTTAAATTGCGCATTTACATTATGTCCTTACTTTACGCAATTTAAATTCAGCATTTACTTTCTCGCATTTACATTCTCGCAATTTGGATTTTCCTCCCCTCCTTCTAAATTCTATTCTTCTAGGATGTCTTGAGGGTGTTCATATGGTTTTACATCTTTCTTGCACCCTAGGATAGACTAGAGATCAAGTTTTTATCGAATTGCAAATCTGTCCAGAACATGTTCTTCGCGCAGCAGTCAGTCTTTGATTTTTATAAAAATCTAGAAAACCCCTTTTTAAGCGATTCTTGTTGGAGAAGGTGCGCTACTCATATATCCATCTCTTGAAATGTTTTTGAGTCCACTGGTTGCACCGTTTGAGCGCTATGAAGTTAAAACTGAGCCTCAAACATTCTGATTGAAGTTCCTGACTGTCTATAATGCTTGATTTTTCATGTTTATTCTACATAGATTTTTGAGGTGACTTTTGGTGGAATGTTTCAAAACTCAACTTCTCACAGGGAAAAAATTTTCCAAAAATTTTAGAGCAACATAAACTCACCAACCACCTGCTCCAATTGAGGACAATTCCTGAAAAATCTGCTTTTACTTTTCTGGAGAGAGACTTTGGTGTTTTAGCTTTATCTCTTTTACAAAAGTAGTCTTTGACTTGATTCCTCTTTGTTTGGACACTTGACAACCAATATTGTGATTAAAAAATCCCACACATGATTCATGGTTCTCATCCATGCAAGCTAGGGGTACACATAGTTGTCTAATTGTTCGGGTTTTAGAGGGTGTGCGAATCTGAGAAACACTAGTTTGAAAGAAAATCTTTGGGTGTTTCAGATTTTTATTGTGAAGGACCATGTGGAGGTCCATCCATGTTTGTGATGAGTATTTGACTTTATTTGAGCAAGGTGTGCTCAAGTTTGAGTTTGATTTGGATTGATTTTCAAAATGAAGCATTTTGAATTGTCTCTGCCAGGAGTGGCAGTACCGGTCGTATGAACGCGGTAGTGATGAGTTGGATGGTTTATTGCACATCATTGTGGGCATTGCTATGTGAAAGGTTTTTTCCATGTCTTTGATGGTTGCAGGACGACGGTGCTAGGTCATGGTGAGGCGAAGGATGACTGGGACAAGGCGAGGAGTGTCGGAGGTCCAGACGGTTGGGAGATCGCCAGAAGATGATCGGATACGGAGTCCGGGAAAGTCAAGAAGACAAAGAAAGGAGTTGATGCTAGCTAGATGCCACGTGGATCAATGAGGGACGTCGGATTGAGGTCTAGTTGATAGGTTAGCGGGTCTAGGTAGTATGCTTTGAAAACCGTGCAAGAAAACCCGGTATGTGTGTGGGTTTTGGGTTAGCCCTTGCATGGCTGTGTGTGTGGGTTAATCCTAGCCCTTAGATGAGTGCTCTAGGGTTGAGGGACTCATCCAAGGGTGGTAGGTGGCCCAAGGGTAGTATAAATAGGGGTGGATGGGTAGCCTCCTTCCTTTGAAGGTTTTGAGGTTTGTGAATGCTCCTTTGAGCTTTGCCCACATGAAAGTGAGGCTTTGTAACTTCTCCTTCCAGAAATGAAAGTTTTATCCATCCACCTCTGAATTTATTTTGCGCATTTACATTATGTCTTTACTTTACGCAATTTAAATTCAGCATTTACTTTCCCGCAATCACATTCTCGCAATTTACTTTCATGTAATCTGGATTTGCCTCCCCTCCTTCTAGATGCTGCTGATCTTGGATGTTTTGAGTGTGTTCATATGGTTTTACATCTCTTTTGCACTCTTGGATTGAGTAGAGAACATCTTTTCTTTCAAGTTCCAACTTTGTTCAGAACTTGTTCTTCACACAGTAGTCAGTGTTTGATTTCTATAAAAATCTAGAAAACTATTTTTCTAGTGATTCTTGTTGGAGGAGGTGCGGGACTCTGACATCCACTTGTAGAAAAAATTTGGAGTTCACTTGTTGCAACATTTGGGCGCCATGAGGTGAAAACCGAGCCCCAAACTTTCTGCTCAAAGTTCTTGTCCAGACTGTATTCTTAGATTTTTCCTGTTTTTTCTGTAAGTCTTTTTGAGGCAAAATTTGGTGGAGTTTTTCACGACTCGTATTCTCATAGGGAGAAAAAGTTTCAAAATTTTGTGAGCTGCAGAAACCCACCAACCTCCTGTGCAAATTGAGGACAAGTTCTGGAAATTCTGCTTTTGCTTTTCTGAAAGTGACTTTTGTGGTTTGAATTGATGTCCTTTTGAAGGACCAAGATGGCGAACAGAGGGGGGGGGGGGGTGAATGGTTCCAAATAAAAATTCCCCCAAAATACTCCAACAAAAACCTCGACAAGATCTCTCAAAGGAAATTGTGAAAAACCCGAAAAACTAGACAACTATGTGTACCCCAAGCTTGCATGGATAAGTACCATAAAATATGTGGGGATTTTTGAGTCACAATCCTGGTTGTCTAGTGTCCAAGATAAAGAGGAATCAATTCAAACAGTTGCTTTTAGAAAGGACATCAATTCAAATCACAAAAGTCACTTTCAGAAAAGCAAAAGCAGAATTTCCAGAACTTGTCCTCAATTTGCACAGGAGGTTGGTGGTTTTCTGCAGCTCACAAAATTCTGAGAATTTTTATACTTATGAGCATCAGAGTCATGAAGAATGCCACCAAATTTATCCTCAAAAAGCCTTACAGAAAAAACAGGAAAAATCTAAGAACACAGTATGCTCAAGAACTTCGAGTAGAAAGTTTGGGGCTCGGTTTTCACCTCACGGCGCCCAAACGGTGCAACAAGTGAACTCCAAAATTTTTCTGCAGGTGTATATCAGAGTCCCGCACCTCCTCCAAGAAGAATAACTCAAAAAGTATTTTTCTATATTTTTTAAAAAATCAAACACTGACTACTGCGCGAAGAACAAGTTCTGAACAAAGTTGGAACTTGAAAGAAAAGATGTTCTCTACTCAATCCAAGAGTGCAAAAGAGATGTAAAACCATATGAACACACTCAAAACATCCAAGATCAGCAGAATTTAGAAGGAGGGGAGGCAAATCCAGATTACATGAAAGTAAATTGCGAGAATGTGATTATGGAAAGTAAATGCTGAATTTAAATTATGTAAAGTAAAGACATAATGTAAATGCATAAAATAAATTCAGAGGTGGATGGATAAAACTTTCATTTTGGAAGGAGGTTACAAAGCCTCACATTCATGTGGGCAAAGCTCAAATGAGCATCAAAACCTCAACACCTTCTAGGAAGGAGGCTACCCTCTACCCCTATTTATACTACTCTTGGGCCACCTACCACCCTTGGATGAGTCCTCAACCCTAGAGCACTCATCTAAGGGCTAGGATTAACCCACACACACAGCCATGCAAGGGCTAACCCAAAACCCACACACATACCGGGTTTTCTTGCACGGTTTTCAAAGCATACTACCTAGACCCGCTTAACCTATCAACTAGACCTCAATCCGACGGCCTCATTGATCCACGCGGCATCTAGCTAGCATCAACTCCTTTCCTTGTCTTCATGACTTGCCCGACTCCGTCTCCGATCATCTTCCGCGATCTCCCAACCGCCTAGACCTCCGACGCCTCGCCTAGTCCCGGCCATCCTTCGCCTCACCATGACCTAGCACCGTCGCCTGCAACCATCAAAGACAAGGAAACTCCTCACATAGCAATGCCCACAAAGATGTGCAATAAACCATCCAACTCATCACTACCGCGTCCATACGACCGGTATTGCCACTCCTGGCAGAGACAACTCAAATTGCTTCATTTTGAAAATCAATCAAATCAAACTCAAACTTGAGCACACCTTGCTCAAATAAAGTCAAATACTCATCACAAACATGGATGGACCTCCACATGGTCCTTCAATCTCCCCCTTGATGAGTATATTGACAAACCACACAAAAGGCGTAAATTTGAGTTTGAAGAAAATGAAGAAGAAAGCTATTTTTAGTTGCAAAGTTAAACTTGGTCCAAAGATAGAAATTAGAACCATGACCAAGTTGACGAAGAGGAATTCAGATTTTAGAAGTTTTCAACAAAAACTCTAAAATCCAACTAAACATGTCAAATGTGATTATGAGATTATGATCCAACAGAAGTAGTAGCATAGTTTTACAAAGATCATAATAACCAAATAAGCATTCACATTTTTATCATTTTAGTGATGCCTTTTCTACGTTTTCTCCCCCTTTTGGCAATATAGGCATCAATTTTTTTTATGTATGCATGAAATGCAATCGAAAGAGCTTTGAAGTTTATCCAATTGATCAAAATGGAAGGATATTACACCAAGCTTGTCAATTTCAGAAGATGACTAAACTAAGACATGTCCAAGTGCAAATACGAGCTTAGTTTTGAATATTCCATTTTTAGCAAGATTAGACAAGTGCAACACTTAGCTTTAGTTTCAAAAATAAAAGAATAGCCACTTAAGGATCAAAAGGAAAACCTAGAGTTCAACCTACTCAACACTTTGGGGAATCTAGAAGAGCATACAAGGTCCTTCGGGCTCATTTATCACTTAACACAAATTTTGATTTATCATCATACAAGACATAGCGGGGTGCAAATGTTTGACATTGTTTGCATTCTTTACCCACATATGTCTTTGTTTTTAATTTATTTGCATTTTCTTTTGACAACCAATTGACTCAAGCCGTATGCGACCATCTCAAGATGAACTCTTAAGAGGATGGTCTAGGTCAAACACGATGTATTCCAAGTTCATCCCAAGTGCAATGGAAAGCGGTCTTGTGAATGCAAGGTGTTGAGTCATATGCGCACAAGAAGAGTCAATTTTGTTTAATTTTCATTTTTTTTGCACAATGATTCATGAGCAATTGAAGGACTCTAGCATGGATCAAACCAGTTTCACCCAAGTTGCTATAGGGACTCAAGAGAACTCCTAAATTTCTCAAATTATGGCACAAACCTCTAGAGAAGAAACCTAGCAAGTAAAAGCAACAAGGTTCATCAAGTTTTTCATTTAAGGCTTATTTCATTTTTAAGCTTAGCAAGTTAAATGAACTTGGACATACCTAAGCTAGTGATTTTCTTCAAATGATGTAGCATGGTGTATAGCATGAAGAAGAAATCAATTGCATAATAGACAAAGCTCATAAAACAGAAAATGTAGTCTAAATGCAATGCATGAACAGATTCCCAAACTCCTCCTCAACAAATGAATCAATTTTAAGCTCAAATCTGGTTAAAGTTGAGTTATTATCAAGATTAGGCATAAAGAAAACCCGAATGAACTCAATAACAACCGGAAAAATAGAATGAGGAGAAGAAGCCGAGAAACTGCAAAACTGGATGGCCATTGAGCATAGATAAGATAGAAGAGACTCACTACGGCTTAGACTCGCTCTTATCTTCCCCAGTGACTGACATAGGGAAGCTGACTCTAGATCCCAACTAAGGAGTGCACATGCACCTGTCTACCCAGGAGGCCCAATACCGCTAGACTTATAAGACGTGAGGGAACTCAACCTAGAGAGAAGAGAGAACACTAATCACGCATGATAGCAACCTAAAGCACAAGATAAGAGGTCCATGGAAGGCATGCCAGAAGTCTAAGTGAGTGAACTCAACTCAAGAAAACAAGCCCAAAGTCACCCAAAAGAAACACAAAGAAAAGAAAAGCTAAGCTGGAAGAAAACATATAATACATAATATACAAACCAGCTCCCTCACGAAGGCCGTAAGGGCTCACGACTCCAAGCTCACTCCTCAAGGCAACAACTGAGCTATCCAAAGGCTTGGTGAAGATATCGGCTAATCAAGGTCACTCTCACGAATGAAGCGCGATATCTCCTTCTCCACATGGTATCTAAGGAAGTGATATCTAATATCAATGTGCTTGGTCCGGAATGTTGTAATCGGGTTTTTAGCAATGCAAATAGTGAAGTGTTATCACGTAAAAGTGGCACACTCTCTATCTCTAACCCATAGTCCCGTAAGGTCGATCTCATCCAGAGCACTGCTACAAAGAATCGGCTGCAAAGAACATACTCGGCCTCGTGGTGGATCTGCAACCCTGCATCGCTTCCTAGATGACCAAGAAACAAGAGAAGTGCCAATGAATTGGCAAGTGCTGAAGTGCTCTTCCTATCTATCCTCTGACCAAGAAAGTCGACATCAGAAAAGGCTCTAAGAGATAGACAAGAAGACGAAGAGTACCAAATACCATAATAAGTGGTAGCACGAAGGTACCTGAAGATGCGCTTGACCGCCTGGCGGTGAGAGGTGCGAGGAGAAGCTTGAAATCGAGCGCACAGACACACAGCAAAATGTATGTCCGGCCTCGAAGCAGTGAGGTACAAGAGGGAGCCGATCATGCTCCGAAACTCCTTTTGATCAGCAGGCTCACCATCCTCATCGGGCTCGAGGACAGAAGTGGTGGCCATAGGAGTCATCACCGGCTTCCCATCAGACATGTCGAAGCGCCTCAGGAGGTCACGGATATATTTGCCTTGATGCAAGAAAGTACCCTCCCGAGTCTGCTTGATTTGGAAGCCAAGAAAGTAGCTCAACTCGCCCATCATACTCATCTCAAACTCTGGCTCATCACCTCGTAAAACCGAGACACAAGCGAATGAGACGAGCCACCAAAATGATATCGCCCACATAACCGACAAGAAGAAAATGAGACTCATGGTGTCCGATGAACAGAGTTTTGTCTACTATACCCATTTTGAAGTCATGGTGAGAAGATAAGACTTGAGCCTCTCATACCATGCTCGGGGCTCTGCTTGAGTCCATACAAAGCTTTGGAGAGCTTGTATACATGACTCGAAACTTGGGGTTCTCGAATCGGAGGTTGTTTGACATAAACCTCTTCCTCAATATAGCCATTGAGGAATGCACTCTTGACATCCATTTGATAGAGCTTGAAACCCTGGGATGCAGAGAATGCAAGCAGGATCGTAATAGCCTCTAGTCTAGCTACAGGGAAAGGTCTCCTCAAAGTCAAGACCTCAACCTCGAGAAAAGCCCTGCAACTAGCCTAGCCTTGTTGCGAATGACAACCCCATCCTCACTGCTTGTTTTTGAACACCCACTTGGTCCCAATGACATTATGACCAGATGGGGGCTCGACAAGCTGCCATACCTTGTTTCTCTCAAAGTTCTCAAGTTCCTCATGCATAGCATTAATCCACGATTCATCGGATAATGCATGAGAAACATCCTTCGGCTCAAAGGAGGCAACAAAGGCAGAGTGGAGGCAGAAACTGGACAAACCTGATTTTGAGCGAGTGACCCGCTCAAACAGATCACCAATGATCTGATCAGGTGGATGAGCTTTCTGGATATGAAAGGGAGGACTGTAGCGTATGGCCTCTACCTCATGCACGTAAGAGGTAGGAGCAGAGCCACTACCAAGGAGAGTCTCAAGGCAAGGGTTGGTCTCCCCGAGGTGCGTAAATGGAAACAGGAGGCACCTCGTGTGTAGAGGGACTGGATCCGTGGAACACCATCATCTCCATCATCCTCATCTTCTACAAAGATGGTCTCGGAGGGATAAGAAGAGCTCAAACATCGGTGTAGCTCCGGCTAGCCTCATCAAAGGTCACATTATGTGTCTCTATGATACTATGCGCATCAACACCTGCACCTATAGCTACGAGAAGAAGTCGAGTAACTTAGAAAGATACCATCGAAGAGCGAGACTCAAACTTATCTAGGTTACTGACTTCAAGATAAAACACTTGCAACCAAAACGCGAAAATGAGACACACCGGGCTTTCGCCCATACCTCAACTCATAAGAAGTGCGATGCAAATGTGCTCTCAAAAACACGCGATTAGAAACATGGCAAGCAAGAGCTATAGCCTCAGCCTAAAACTTCCTAGGAGTATCAGACTGCCTAGCATCGTCTTGGCCATCTCAACCTGTGGTCCTGTTCTTCCTTTCCACTACGCTATTCTCGCTAAGGGGCGAGGGAGAAGAGAACCGATGCTCTAAACCGGACTCCACACAAAAACTCTCAAAGTAGGAATTCTTGAACTCAGGACCATTATCACTGCAGATAGCTCGTAATGCACCTAGGAGCTCAATAGACAACCCATCGATCAAACCCCTGAAGTGAGAAAAGGTCTCATCCTTCGAGGCCATGAAGAATACCCAAGAGTATCTAGAAAAATCATCAACGATGACAAGAACATACCACTTCCCTCCTGCTGACTGCACTCTAGCTGGACCAAAAGTGTCCATATGTAAAAGCTGTCCTGGTGCATCAGTCATCACTACGGTGACTGGAGGATGACCAAAAGTGTTCATATGTAAAAGCTGTCCTGGTGCATCAGTCATCACTACGGTGACTGGAGGATGAGAAGCAGTAACCATCTTGCCATGTCGGCAAGGAGAGCAAACTAAGTCTTTGACCATCTTGAGTTTGGGCAAACCCCGAATGAGATCGTGGCTGCTAACTTGGGTCAAATGATCAAAACCAATGTGACCAAGTCTCCTATGCCGTAAGGAGAGATCACGGACTCGAATAATCAAACATTGAAGAGAGTCTCCGGAAGAAGCGAAAAATCAGCACGAAAGACTCTCCCAAATCTAGAAATCCAAGAACTAACCCTCCGATGAATCAAGGATTCTACAGCATTACTCTTGAAACTTACCTCGAAAGAGTCATCAATAAGTCGAGAAACAGAGAGCAGATTGTATTGCGACTTACTTACTAAGGCAACATCTTTAAGAATGAAATTTTGTTAATGCAGATGGTACCTTTAGCAATGACTCTACTCAAGATGCATCCCCAAAAGTGATTAACTCATCACCGGGGCTCGGACTAGGGAAGAGAACCAACGAGAATCTCCGGTCATATGACGAGAACAACCGGAGTCAACAATCCAAACATCGCCCTTCCCCATCCGACGAACCTGATCAAGACACAAGAGAGAAAGATGACTCAAGAACTTTGGGATAGAGTGAAGACTTAGGAACCCAATACTGAACCATACGACACCTCAGTACCAACCACGAGAAGAAGATCGACTCGAGTGTCTCTCCGACGCCAACTCTCACACGATCAGAGTAACTCGTAGATAATCTAGGAGTCAAAGCGGGTTGGCACGCCGTGGTGCAAAAGTGGACCATCCCGAAGAAGGTCTGCTGGATCTCCTACCGAAAAACACCTCACGCCGCTGATATCTACCTCGATGGGAAAAACGAGGAATATCAAGAAGACGACGGAAAGACTGACTACGAACAGCTCCAGGGCTAAAACTCAAAGAACTAGCATGAAAACCGAGTCCGACGCGCCCAAACACAAAGCGACTCTCTAACTCGTCTAGAAGCGCGGTGTGTCTTAGGAGCACTCAAAGTCCGGGATGACACGGAATACCCCTAAGAGCAGCAACACGCCACGCCGAGTGATCTTGGCGCTACCAAGGTAAATCTACTAGGTGACCATCCTTCTTACTGTATCGTGCATGTGTACTTCGCCTTGCTAGAGGCGTATAATAAGAGTAACACCCTTCCGGGTCGGAAGTCCTATGGACAACCCCACAGACCTAAACTTGGTGGTGCTCACTCTAGGAGCTACCACAATCTCACCACTCTTGGAGCCGCGACAATGGTGGGAGGATGCGCCGAGCGTGCTCCAAGGGATCAAATCCTAGACCTTGATTGAATCTACTAATCTTGGATTGGTCTAGAATAAGATTGAGCTTCTTCTTGCCTCCAACAAACTTCTCGAGAGTGCTCATAAGATACCGCAATCTCGGAAGAAAGAAGCACAAGAAGAACAGGGGAAGGAGAGGAAGAAGAAGAACCGTAAAGAGAAGATCTCTCAAAGACGTGCTTTTTGTTCCTTAGCACGGCTGCCTCAATCTTGAGGGCCTCACAAGAAACGCAAGGAGCATCTCTAATCCTAAGGGTTTGGTCTTTTAACTTCTTAAGCTCGACATGGATTTGATTCACATCATCTTTAACCCCAACACACAGCAAGCAACCAGTTTGTGACTTAACTAGTAAATCCTTAGCAAGTTGATCACACTTGACATTCAAAGCATCATTGTCAAGTTTTAGTTGCTTACAGCCCTCACATGAGCTGACTGGGTCCTTAGAAGCATTCAATTCAAGTTCATCATTTCTAGCAGAAAGGTTTCTAAGGTGTTCGCTCATGGCATCAATTTCGGCAAGCAATTTAGGGCAATTAGCACATGATGGAGTGGAGTGAGCAAGAAGAAAACTAGCCTCAACAGGAATAGCATCAATAGAACTAGTGCTAGCATTCTTCAACCTAAGACCATCAAGTTCAGCAAGCACACTATCATGTATGGTCCTTAGGTTCTCCAACTCCACAAGAATAGCATCACACAAAGAGTAATCATCAGTGACTCGGGAGGGAGAAGATCTAAGTGAAGCTAACTCCCGAGTCAAGGTACCTACTTCCTTCTCAAGCTCAGTACACCTAGCTCTAGCTCTAGCATGAAATCTTCCTAATTTGCGTAAAGCTTCGTTGAGTGGTCATAGGAGGGTACCTCATCCGAGTCATTGAGAGTTCGAGTCGCCGATGTCGTTGGTGTCGGCCATGAAGCACATGCCGAGAAGAATCGCCGCCCTTCTTCTCTTGCGGATCATCCTCGCCTCGTCACTCCATGTCTCCGTGTCGGAGAGGTTGATGTCGCTGCGGCGAGGACGCGGTGGAAGAGCTTCTTGTTCTTGGAGAAGTTGCGGTACTTCTTCTCGTGCGCGGTTCACGAACCGAGGCTTCTTGTTGCGGTTCTTATCGGTGTAGTCGTTCTTGCCCGAACCGCCAACGTCGTTCTTGCCCTTCTCCGGCTTGGGATAGTTCGCCGAATGTGGTTGGGGCCACCACACTCAAGCGGTGATCATGCCACCTCTCTTCCTCTCTCTCACCCTCTTGTATGCATGAGAAAACTTGCGGCGAGAAGAGCAAGCTCATTTTCGAAAATTTTCCGCTTGGTCATCGCTAGCTCGCAAAGGGCGGAAAGAGAGAAACCAATAGAAGGATCAAGAAGAAGATCCAATGGGATTGGTGACCAAAGCCATCGATCGAGATTTCGTCTTCCGAGAGACGACATCGATCTCATGAGTCTTGAGGCGGAATAAAGCCCGCCAAGAGTCGAGTCGATAAGTCGGTGGTGTCCTTGATGGTGGTCACCTTCATCTCCCAAACCCGAAGGTCGAGTGCGGTCAAGAAATGCCGAGCATTGTCCGAGTCGAGGTATATGCAACCAACCGCCGGAGGTCGCTCAAAATCTTTGTAAACCGACCAAAACACTCGTCGAGACTCTCACCGGTAGCGTTGATCAAACTTGTTGTACTCGCGCTTGAACTCGTCTGCCTCACGCCTTGATTTGAGTAGAGCCCTCATGGTAAGCATCGAGGTTACCCAAATCTCGTGAGCGGAGCGAAGGTGAGAAATCCTATCATACTCATCGCGGCTAAGACCTCAGATGAGAATGTTCCTTGCCTTAGCATTCGCCTCAACGTCAACCATATTGATGGCGTGACATTTTCATCGCCGGGAACCTCATACGGAGTTTCACCTTCGCCATATCGTAGTACAGGCGATGATGTATGACTCCATCCGGGACTTCCAAAAGGAAAATCAACTCCATTAAAGATGGGAGGCTTGGTGGAATATTTGTCCGTCGCCATGGCTCTTGAGACCGGTCAAGATCTAGAAAGAGAAGAACCTGCTCTGATACCAATTGAAGGACCAAGATGGCGAACAGAGGGGGGGGGGGTGAATGGTCGCAAATAAAAATTCCCCCAAAATACTCCAACAAAAACCTCGACAAGATCGCTCAAAGGAAATTGTGAAAAACCCGAAAAACTAGACAACCATGTGTACCCCAAGCTTGCATGGATAAGTACCATAAAATATGTGGGGATTTTTGAGTCACAATCCTGGTTGTCTAGTGTCCAAGATAAAGAGGAATCAATTCAAACTCTTTCTTTTAGAAAGGACATCAATTCAAATCACAAAAGTCACTTTCAGAAAAGCAAAAGCAGAATTTCCAGAACTTGTCCTCAATTTGCACAGGAGTTTGTTGGGTTTCTGCCGCTCACAAAGTTCTGAGAATTTTTCTCCCTATGAGAATCCGAGTCGTGAACAACACCACCAAATTTCTCCTCAAAAAGCCTTACAGAAAAAATAGGAAAAATCTAAGAACACAGTATGCTCAAGAACTTCGAGCAGAAAGTTTGGGGCTCAGTTCTCACCTCACGGAGCCCAAACGGTGCAATAAGTGAACTCCAAAATGTTTCTGAAGGTTTATATCAGAGTCCTGCACATCCTCCAAGAAGAATCACTCAAAAAGTATTTTTCTATATTTTTACAAAAATCAAACACTGACTGCTGCGCGAAGAACAAGTTCTGAACAAAGTTGGAACTTGAAAGAAAAGATGTTCTCTACTCAATCCAAGAGTGTAAAAGAGATGTAAAACCATATGAACACACTCAAAACATCCAATATCAGTAGCATTTAAAAGGAGGGGAGGCAAATCCAAATTACTTGAAAGTAAATTGCGGGAATGTAATTGCGGGAAAGTAAATGCTGAATTTAAATTGCGTAAAGTAAAGACATAATGTAAATGCGCAAAATAAATTCAGAGGTGGATGGATAAAACTTTCATTTCTGGAAGGGGAGGTTACAAAGCCTCACATTCATGTGGGCAAAGCTCAAATGTGCATCGAAAACCTCAACACCTTCCAGGGAAGGAGGCTACCCCTTCACCCCTATTTATACTACTCTTGGGCCACCTACCACCCTTGGATGAGTCCCTCAACCCTAGAGCACTCATCTAAGGGCTAGGATTAACCCACACACACAGCCATGCAAGGGCTAACCCAAATCCCACACACATACCGGGTTTTCTTGCACGGTTTTCAAAGCATACTACCTAGACCCGCTAACCTATCAACTAGACCTCAATCCGACGGCCCTCATTGATCCACGCGGCATCTAGCTAGCATCAACTCCTTTCCTTGTCTTCTTGACTTGCCCGGACTCCGTCTCCGATCATCTTCTGGCGATCTCCCAACCGTCTGGACCTCCGACGCTCCTCGCCTAGTCCCGATCATCCTTCGCCTCACCATGACCTAGCACCGTCGCCCTGCAACCATCAAAGACAAGGAAACTCCTCACATAGCAATGCCCACAAAGATGTGCAATAAACCATCCAACTCATCACTACCGCGTCCATACAACTGGTACTGCCACTCCTGGCAGAGACAACTCAATTTGCTTCATTTTGAAAATCAATCAAATCAAACTCAAACTTGAGCACACCTTGGTCAAATAAAGTCAAATACTCATCACAAACATGGATGGACCTCCACATGGTCCTTCACCTTTCTAAAAGCAAGAGTTTGAATTGATTCCTCTTTATCATGGACACTAGACAACCAGTATTGTGACTCAAAAATCTCCACATATTTTATGGTACTTATCCATGCAAGCTTGGGGTACACAGAGTTGTCTAGTTTTTCAGGTTTTTCACGATTTCCTTTGAGCGATCTTGTCGAGGTTTTTGTTGGAGTATTTTGGGGGAAATTTTATTTGCGACCATTCACCCCCCTCTGTTCGCCATCTCGGTCCTTTAATTGGTATCAGAGCCGGTTTTGCTCTTCCATAGATCTTGACCAGTCTCAAGAGCCATGGCGATGGACAAGTATTCCACCAAGCCTCCCATTTTTGCTGGAGTTGATTTTTCGTTTTGGAAATCGCGGATGGAGTCATACATCACGCCTGTGGTTTCTGATATGGCAGAAGGTGAAACTCCCGTATGAGGTTCCTGCTGATGAAAACGTCACGGCCGAAAATATGGCTGACGTTGAGGCGAACGCTAAGGCAAGGAACATCCTCATACTGGTCTTAGTCGCAGATGAGTATGATAGGATTTCTCACCTTCGTTCGCTCACGATATTTGGGTGACCCTCGATGCTTACCATGAGGGCACTACTCAAATCAAGATCGTGAGGCAGACTCATTCAGCGTGAGTTCAACAAGTTTGAACAACTCGCTGGTGAGAGTGTTGATGAGTGCTTCGGTCATTTTACCAAGATCTTGAGCGATCTTCGAGCAGTTGGTTGTATATACCCTGACTCGGATAATGCTCGACATTTCTTGACCGCACTCGATTTGCGCGTTTGGGAGATGAAGGTGACCACCATCAAGGACAGCACCAACCTGTCGACCTTGACTCTTGACGGGATTTATTCCCGCCTCAAGACTCATGAGATCGACGTCATCTCGCGGAAGATGAAGTCTCAGTCGATGGCTTTGGCCACCGATCCCATTGGATCCTCTCTTTCTGATTCTTCTGTTGGTTTCTCTCTCTCCGCCCTTTGCGAGCTAAGCGATGACCAACTGGAAAAATTTCCAGAAAATGAGCTTGCTCTTCTTGCTCGCAAATTTTCATATGCATACAAGAGAGTGAGAGAGAGAAAGAGAGGTGGGATGATCACTTGTTTCGAGTGTGGTGGCCCCAACCACATTCGAGCAAACTGTCTCAAACTGGAGAAGGCTAAGAATGATGCAGGCGGTTCGGCAAAGAACGACTACATCGACAAGAACCGCAACAAGAAGCCTCCAGTTCGTGAGCCGACGCATGAGAAGAAGTACCGCAACTTCTCCAAGAACAAGAAGCTCTTCCACCGCGTCCTCGCCGCGCTTGACGACATCAACCTCTCCGACACGGAGACATGGAGCGACTAGGGCGAGGATGAACCGCAAGAGAAGAAGGGCGGCGACGACTTCTCCGGCATGTGCTTCATGGCCGACGCCAACGACATCAGCGACTCCGAGCTCTACAGCGACTCGGACGAGGTACCCTCCTATGACCAGCTCAACGAAGCTTTCTGCAAATTAGGAAAATTTTATGCTAGAGCTAGAGCTAGGTGTACGGAGCTTGAGAAGGAAGTAGGTACCTTGACTCGGGAGTTAGCTTCACTTAGATCTTCTCCTTCCCGAGTCACTGATGACTGTGTTCTCTGTGATGCTGTTCTTGTGGAGTTGGAGAACCTAAGGACCATACATGATAGTGTGCTTGCAGAACTTGATAGTCTTAGGATGAAGAATGCTAGCACTAGTTCTATTGATGCTATTCCTGTTGAGGCTAGTTTTCTTCATGCTCACTCTACTCCATCATGCTCTAATTGCCCTAAATTGCTTGCTGAAATTATTGCCATGAGTTCACACCTTAAGAAGCTTTCTGCTATAAATGATGAACTTGAATTGCATGCTTCTAAGGACCCAGTCAGCTCATTTGAGGGCTATAGGCAACTAAAACTTGACAATGATGCTTTGAATGTCAAGTGTGATCAACTTGCTAAGGACTTACTAGTTAAGTCAAAAACTGGTTGCATGCTGTGTGTTGGGGTTTAGGATGATGTGGATCAAATCCATGTCGAGCTTAGGAAGAAGTTAAAAGACCAAACCCTTAGGATTAGAGATGCTTCTTGCGTTTCTTGTGAGGCCCTCAAGATTGAGGCAGCCGTGCTAGGGGAACAAAAAGCACGTGCTGAGAGATCTTCTATTTCTCTTTCTGGTTCTTCTTCTTCCTCTCCTTCCCCCTGTTCTTCTTGTGCTTCTTTCTTTCGAGATTGCCAGTATCTTATGGGCACTCTCGAGAAGTTTGTTGGAGGCAAGAAGAAGCTCAATCTTATTCTAGACCAATCCAAGATTAGTAGATTCAATCAAGGTCTAGGATTTGATCCCTTGGAGCACGCTCGGGCGCATCCTCCCACCATTGTGCGCGGCTTCAAGAATGGTGAGATTGTGGTAGCTCCCAGAGTGAGTACCACCGTGTTTAGGTCCGCTGGGGTTGTCCATAGGACTTCTGACCAGAAGGGTGTTACTCCTATTGCTTCTGCTTCTAGCAAGGCGAAGTACACATGCACCTTCTATAAGAAGGATGGTCACCTAGTAGATTTCTGCTTCAGGCGCGCCAAGATCACTCGGCGTGAGCGTGTTGCTGCTCTTAGGGGTATTCAGGATCATCCCCAGACTTTGAGTGCTCCTAAAACACACACTTCTTCTAGACAGGTTAGAGTCGCCTGTTTTTGGGCAGCATCCAGGACTTGATTTTCATGCTAGTTCTTCGAGTTTTAGTCCTGGAGCTGTTCGTAGTTAGTCTTTTCGCCGTCCTCTTGATATTCCTCGTTTTTCCCATCGAGGTAGATATCAGCGGCGTGAGGTGTTTTCCGGTAGGAGATCCAGGCAGCCTTACTGGGATGGTCCAGCTTTTGCACCACGGCGTGCCAACCCAGTTTTGACTCCTAGATTATCTACCAGAGTTGCTCCTGATCGTGTGAGAGTTGAGAGTCAGAGAGACACTCGAGTCCAGTCTTCTTCTGTGGCTGGTTCTCTGAGGTGTCGATGGTTGAGATTGGGTTCCTAAGTCTTCACTCTATCCCGATCGAGTCATCTTTCTCTCTTGTGTCTTGATCAGGTTAAATCGGATGGGAAGGGCGATGTTTGGATTGTTGACTCCGGTTGTTCTCGTCATATGACCGGAGCTTCTCGTTGGTTCTCTTCCCTAGTCCGAGCCCCCGGTAATGAGTTAATCACTTTTGGGGATGCATCTTTAGGTAGAGTCATTGCAAAAGGTACCATCTCCATTAACCAAAATTTCATTCTTAAAGATGTTGCCTTAGTAAGTAAGCTGCAATACAATCTGCTCTCTGTTTCTCAGCTTATCGATGACTCTTTCGAGGTAAGCTTCAAGAGTAATGCCTGTAGAATTCTTGATTCATAAGGAGGGTTAGTTTGCGGGATTTCTAGATTTAGGAGAGTCTTTCGTGCTGATTTTTCTGCTTCTTCTGGAGACTCTCTTCGATGTTTGATTGCTTCTGAGTTCCGTGATCTCTCCTTCTGACATAGGAGACTTGGTCACATTGGTTTTGATCATTTGACCCGAGTTAGCAGCCACGATCTCATTCGCGGTTTGCCCAAACTCAAGATGGTCAAAGACTTAGTTTGCTCTCCTTGCCGACATGGCAAGATGGTTACTGCTTCTCATCCTCCGATCCGTAGTGATGGTGATGCACCAGACAGCTTTTACATATGGACACTGTTGGTCGGCTAGAGTGAGATCGGCAAGGGAGGGAATTGGTATGTTCTTTTCATCGTTGATGATTTTTCTAAATACTGTTGGGTATTCTTTATGGCCTCGAAGGATGAGACTTTTTCTCACTTCAGGGGTTTGGTCAGTAGGTTGTCTATTGAGCTCCCAAGTGCATTACGAGCTATACGCAGTGATAATGGCACGGAGTTCAAGAATTCCTACTTTGAGAGTTTCAGTGTGGAGTCTGGTTTAGAGCATCAGTTCTCTTCTCCGTACACCCCTCAGCAGAATGGCGTAGTGGAAAGGAAGAACAGGACCTTGGTTGAGATGGCCAGGACGATGCTAGACGAGTACAATACTCCTAGGAAGTTTTGGGCTGAGGCTATAACTACTATTTGCCATGTTTCTAATCGCGTGTTTTTGAGAGCACATCTGCATCGCACTTCTTACGAGTTGAGGTATGGGCGAAAGCCCTGTGTGTCTCATTTCCGAGTTTTCGGTTACAAGTGTTTTATCTTGAAGTCTGTTAACCTAGATAAGTTTGAGTCTCGCTCTTCTGATGGTATCTTTCTAGGTTACTCGACTTCTTCTTGTAGCTATAGGGTCTGGAGTGTTGATGCACATAGGATCATAGAGACCTGTGATGTGACCTTTGATGAGGCTAGCCCAGGAGCTAGACCTGATGTTTCAGGCTGTTCTTATCCCTCCGAGACCATCTTTGTAGAAGATGAGGATGATGGTATTCCACCGGATCCAGGTCCCTCTACACCTAAGGTGCCTCCTGTTTCCATTTCTGCACCTCAGGGAGACCAACCCTTGCCTTCCGACTCTCCTTCAGCGAGTGGCTCTGCTCCTACCTCTTCTGTTAATGAGGTAGAGGCCACTTCTGCTTCTGGTCCTCCCCGACATATCTAGAAAGCTCATCCACCTGATCAGATCATTGGTGATCTGTTTGAGAGGGTCACTCGCTCAAAATTAGGTTTGTCCAGTTTCTGGCACCACTCTGCCTTCGTTGCCTCCTTTGAGCCGAAGGATGTTTCTCATGCATTATCCGATGAATCGTGGATTAATGCTATGCATGAGGAACTTGAGAACTTCGAGAGGAACAAGGTATGGCAGCTTGTCGAGCCCCCATCTGGTCATAATGTCATTGGGACCAAGTGGGTGTTCAAAAACAAGCAGAGTGAGGATGGGGTTGTCATTTGCAACAAGGCTAGGCTAGTTGCACAGAGCTTTTCTCAGGTTGAGGGTCTTGACTTTGAGGAGACCTTTGCCCCTATAGCTAGACTAGAGGCTATTAGGATTATGCTTGCATTCTCTGCATCCCAGGGCTTCAAGCTCTATCAAATGGATGTCAAGAGTGCATTCCTCAATGGCTATATTGAGGAAGAGGTTTATGTCAAACAACCTCCAGGATTCGAGAACCCCAAGTTTCCGAGTCATGTATACAAGCTCTCCAAAGCATTGTATGGACTCAAGCAGGCCCCCAGAGCATGGTATGAGAGGCTCAAGTCTTATCTTCTTAGCCATGACTTCAAAATGGGCATAGTAGATAAAACTCTGTTCATCAGACACCATGAGTCTCATTTTCTTCTTGTCCATATTTATGTGGACGATATCATTTTTGGTGGCTCATCTCATTCGCTTGTGTCTCAGTTTTCTGAGGTGATGAGCACAGAGTTTGAGATGAGTATGATGGGCGAGTTGAGCTACTTTCTTGGCTTCCAAATCAAGCAAACTCGGGAGGGTACTTTCTTGCATCAAGGCAAGTATACCCGTGACCTCCTGAGGCACTTCGATATATCTGATGGGAAGCCGGTGATGACTCCTATGGACACCACTGCTGTCCTCAAGCCCGATGAGGATGGTGAGCCTGCTGATCAAAAGGAGTTTCGGAGCATGATCGGCCCCCTCTTGTACCTCACTGCTTCGAGACCGGACATACATTTCGCTGTGTGTCTGTGCGCTCGATTTCAAACTTCTCCTCGTGCCTCTCACCGCCAGGCGGTCAAGCGCATTTTTAGGTACCTTCGTGCTACCACTGATTATGGTATTTGATACTCTTCGTCTTCTTGTCTATCTCTTAGAGCCTTTTCCGATGCCGACTTTGCTGGCTGTAGGATAGATAGGAAGAGCACTTCTGGCACTTGCCAATTCATTGGCACTTCTCTTGTTTCTTGGTCATCTAGGAAGCGATGCAGGGTTGCATATCCACCGAGGCCGAGTATGTCATCGCTGACCGATTCTGTTGTAGCTAGGTGCTCTGGATGAGATCGACCTTACGGGACTATGGGTTAGAGATAGAGAGTGTGCCACTTTTCTGTGACAACACTTCAGCTATTTGCATTTCTAAAAACCCAGTGCAACATTCCCGGACTAAACACATTGATATTAGATATCACTTCCTTAGAGACCATGTGGAGAAGGGAGATATCGCGCTTCAGTTCGTAGAGAGTGACCTTCAATTAGCCGATATCTTCACCAAGCCTTTGGATAGCTCCAGATTTGTTGCCTTGAGGAGTGAGCTTGGAGTCGTGAGCCCTTACGGCCTTTCGTGAGGGGGAGCTGGTTTGTATATTATGTATTATATGTTTTCTTCCAGCTTTCCTTTTCTTTGTATTTCTTTTGGGTGACTTTGGGCTTGTTTTCTTGAGTTGAGTTCACTCACTTAGACTTCTGGCATGCCTTTCATGGACCTCTTATCTTGTGCTTTAGGTTGCTATCATGCGTGATTAGCTGTTCTCTCTTCTCTCTAGGTTGAGTTCCCTCACAGTCTTATAAGTCTAGCAGGTATTGGGCCTCCTGGTAGGCAGGGTCTATGTGCACTCCTTAGTTGGGATCTAGAGTCAGCTTCCCTATGTCAGTCACTGGGAAGATAAGAGCGAGTCTAAGCCATAGTGAGTCTCTTATATCTTTTCTATGCTCTATAGCCATCCAGTTTTGCAATTTCTCGATTTCTTCTCCTCATTCTGTTTTTCTGGTTATTATTGAGTTCATTCGGTTTTTTTTGTGCCTAATCTTGATAATAACTCAACTTTAACCAGATTTGAGCTTAAAATTGATTCATTTGTTGAGGGGGAGTTTCGGAATCTGTTCGTGCATTGCATATAGACTTCATTTCCTGTTTAATGAGTTTTGTCTATTATGCAATTGATTTCTTCTTCATGCTATACACCATGCTGCATCATACGGAGGAAATCACTAGCTCAGATATGTCCAAGTTCATTTAACTTGCTACGCTTTAAAATGAAAAAAAGTCTTAAATGAAAAACTTGATGAAACTTGTTGGTTTTACTTGCTAGGTTTCTTCTCTAGAGGTTTGTGCCATAATTTGAGAAATTTTGGAGTTCTCTACAGTCCCTATAGCAACTTGGGTGAAACTAGTTTGATCCATGCTAGAGTCCTTCAATTGCTCATGAATCATTGTGCTAAAAATGAAAATTAAACAAAATTGACTCTTCTTGTGCACATACGACTCAACACCTTGCATTCACAAGACCGCTTCCCATTGCACTTGGGATGAACTTGGAATACATCGTGTTTGACCTAGACCATCCTCTTAAGAGTCCATCTTGAGATGGTCGCATACGGCTTGAGTCAATTGGTTGTCAAAAGAAAATGCAAATAAATTAAAAACAAAGACATATGTGGGTAAAGAATGCAAATACTGTCAAACATTCGCACCCCGCTATGTCTTGTATGATGATAAATCAAAATTTGCATTAAGTGATAAATGAGCCCGAAGGACCTTGTATGCTCTTCTAGATTCCCCAAAGTGTTGAGTAGGTTGAACTCTAGGTTTTTCTTTTGATCCTTAGAGTGGCTATTCTTCAATTTTTGAAACTAAAGCTAAGTGTTGCACTTGTCAAATCCTACTAAAAATGAAATATTCAAAACTAAGCTCGTATTTGCACTTGGACATGTCTTAGTTTAGTCATCTTCTGAAATTGACAAGCTTGGTGTAATATCCTTCCATTTGATCAATTGGATAATCTTCAAAGCTCTTTCGATTGTATTTCATGCATACATAAAAAAAATTGATGCCTATATTGCCAAAAGGGGGAGAAAACGTAGAAAAGGCATCACTAAAAAGATAAAAATGTGAATGCTTATTTGGTTATTATGATCTTTGTAAAACTATGCTACTACTTCTGTTGGATCATAATCTCATAATCACATTTGACATGTTTAGTTGGATTTTAGAGTTTTTGTTGAAAACTTGCTCTTTCTTAAATTTAACTCTAAAATGTAAATTCCTCTTCATCAACTTGGTCATGGTTCTAATTTCTATCTTTGGACCAAGTTTGACTTTACAACTAAAAATTGCTTTCTTCTTCATTTTCTTCAAACTCAAATTTATGCCTTTTTGTGTGGTTTGTCAATATACTCATCAAGGGGGAGATTGAAGGACCATGTGGAGGTCCATCCATGTTTGTGATGAGTATTTGACTTTATTTGAGCAAGGTGTGCTCAAGTTTGAGTTTGATTTGGATTGATTTTCAAAATGAAGCATTTTGAGTTGTCTCTGCCAAGAGTGGCAGTACCTGTCGTATGGACGTGGTAGTGATGAGTTGGATGGTTTATTGCACATCATTGTGGGCATTGCTATGTGAAAGGTTTTTTCCTTGTCTTTGATGGTTGCAGGACGACGGTGCTAGGTCATGGTGAGGCAAAGGATGAACGGTACTAGGCGAGGAGCGTCGAAGGTCCAGACGGTTGGGAGATCGCCGGAAGATGATCAGAGATGGAGTCCGGGCAAGTCAAGAAGATAAGGAAAGGAGTTGATGCTAGCTAGATGCCGCGTGGATCAATGAGGGCCGTCGGATTGAGGTCTAGTTGATAGGTTAGCGGGTCTAGGTAGTATGCTTTGAAAACCGTGCAAGAAAACCCGGTATGTGTGTGGGTTTTGGGTTAGCCCTTGCATGGCTGTGTTTGTGGGTTAATCCTAGCCCTTAGATGAGTGCTCTAGGGTTGAGGGACTCATCCAAGGGTGGTAGGTGGCCCAAGGGTAGTATAAATAGGGGTGGATGGGTAGCCTCCTTCCTTTGAAGGTTTTGAGGTTTGTGAATGCTCCTTTGAGCTTTGCCCACATGAAAGTGAGGCTTTGTAACCTCTCCTTCCAGAAATGAAAGTTTTATCCATCCACCTCTGAATTTATTTTGCGCATTTACATTATGTCTTTACTTTACGCAATTTAAATTCAGCATTTACTTTCCCGCAATTACATTCTCGCAATTTACTTTCATGTAATCTGGATTTGCCTCCCCTCCTTCTAAATGCTGCTGATCTTGGATGTTTTGAGTGTGTTCATATGGTTTTACATCTCTTTTGCACTCTTGGATTGAGTAGAGAACATCTTTTCTTTCAAGTTCCAACTTTGTTCAGAACTTGTTCTTCGCGCAGTAGTCAGTGCTTGATTTCTATAAAAATCTAGAAAACTATTTTTCAAGTGATTCTTGTTGGAGAAGGTGCGGGACTCTGACATCCACTTGCAGAAACATTTTGGAGTTCACTTGTTGCACCATTTGGGCGCCATGAGGTGAAAACCGAGCCCCAGACTTTCTGCTCGAATTTCTTGACCAGACTGTGTTCTTAGATTTTTTCTGTTTTTGCTGTAAGGCTTTTTGAGGAGAAATTTGGTGGTGTTCTTCAAGACTCTCATGCTCATTAAGAGAAAAAGTTTCAAAATTTTTTGATCTACAGAAAGCCACCAACCTCCTGTGCAAATTGAGGACAAGTTCTGGAAATTCTGCTTTTGCTTTTCTGAAAGTGACTTTTGTGATTTGAATTGATGTCCTTTCTAAAAGCAAGAGTTTGAATTGATTCCTCTTTATCTTCGACACTAGACAACCAGTATTGTGACTCAAAAATCCCCACATATTTTATGGTACTTATCCATGCAAGCTTGGGGTACACATAGTTGTCTAGTTTTTCAGGTTTTTCACGATTTCCTTTGAGCGATCTTGTCGAGATTTTTGTTGGAGTATTTTGGGGGAAATTTTATTTGCGACCATTCACCCCCCCTCTGTTCGCCATCTCGGTCCTTCATATTGTGAGACTGTTTGTAGTACTTTGAGTGGGGGAAATTTTATTTGGGATCATTCACCCCCTCTGATCGCCATTTCGGTCCTTCAATTTGTATCAGAGCCGATTTTGCTCTTTCATAGATCTTGACCGGTCTCAAGAGTCAATGCGATGGACAAGTATTCCACCAAGCCTCCTATTTTTGCTGGAGTTGATTTTTTATTTTGGAAATCGCGGATGGAGTTATACATCACTGCCTAGGGCTTCCTGATATGGTAGAAGGTGAAACTCCTGTATGAGGTTCCTGCTGATGAAAACAGCACGATAAAAAATATGGCTGACGTTGAGGCGAACGCTAAGGCAAGGAACATCCTCATACAGGGTCTTAGCCATAGTGAGTATGATAGGATTTCTCACCTCCGTTCCGCTCACGAGATTTCGGTGACCCTCGATGCTTACCATGAGGGCACTACTCAAATCAAGACCATGAGGCAGGACCAGCTCAAGCGTGAGTTCAACAAGTTTGAACAACACACTGGTGAGAGTCTTGACGAGTGCTTTGGTCGATTTACGAAGATTTTGAGTGACCTCTGAGCAGTCGGTTGCATATACCCTAACTCGGATAATGCTCGACATTTCTTAACCGCACTCGATCTTCGAGATTGGGAAATAAAAGTGACCACCATCAAGGACACTACCGACTTGTCGTCCTTGACTCTTGATGGGTTTTTCAACAATCTCAAGACTCATGAGATCGACGTCATCTCTCGCAAGACGAAATCTCAATCGATGGCCTTGGTCACTGATCCCACTGCATCTTCCTTTGATCTTTCTGCTGGTTTCTCTCTTTCCGCCCTTTGCGAGATAAGCGATGATCAACTCGAAAAATTTCCAGAAAATAAGCTTGCTCTTCTTGCTCGCAAATTTTCACATGCATACAAGAGGGTGAGAGAGAGGAAGAGAGGTGGCATGATCACATGCTTCCAGTGTGGTGGCCCCAACCACATTCGGGCTAATTGCCCCAAGCTGGAGAAGGGCAAGAATGATGCCGACGATTCGAGCAAGAACGACTACATCGACAAGAACCGCAACAACAAGCCTCCAGTTCGCGAGCCGGCGCATGAAAAGAAGTACCGCAACTTCTCAAAGAACAAGAAGCTCTTCCACCGTGTCCTCGCCGCCCTCGACGACATCAGCCTATCCGACACGGATACGTGGAGTGATGAAGGCGAGGATGATCTGCAAGAGAAGAAAGGTGGCGACGACTTCTCCGGCATGTGCTTCATGGCCGACGCTAACGGCATTAGCGACTCCGAGCTCTACAGCGACTCGGAAGAGGTACCCTCCTATGACCAGCTTAATGAAGCTTTCCGCAAATTAGGAAAATTTCGTGCTAGAGCTAGAGCTAGGTTTGTGGAGCTAGAGAAGGAAGTATGTACCTTGACTCGAGAGTTAGCTTCTCTTAGATCTTCTCCCTCTCGAGTCACTGATGATTGTTGTTTGTGTGATGCACTTCTTGTGGAGTTGGAGAACCTAAGGACTATGCATGATAGTGTGTTATTGAACTAGATAGTCTTAGGTTGAAGAATGCTAGTGATGATTCTATTGATGCTATTCCACTAGATGCTAGTTGAAGGACCATGTGGAGGTCCATCCATGTTTGTGATGAGTATTTGACTTTATTTAAGCAAGGTGTGCTCAAGTTTGAGTTTGATTTGGATTGATTTTCAAAATGAAGCAATTTGAGTTGTCTCTGCCAGGAGTGGCAGTACCGGTCGTATGGGCGCGGTACTGATGAGTTGGATGGATTTATTGCATATCATTAAGGGCATTGCTATGTGATGTGTTTCCTTGTCTTTGATGGTTGCAGGGCGACGGTGCAAGGTCATGGTGAGGTGGAGGATGACCGGGACTAGGCGAGGAGCGTCGGAGGTCCAGACGGTTGGGAGATCGCCGGAAGATGATCGGAGACGGAGTCCGGGCAAGTCAAGAAGACAAGGAAAGGAGATGATGCTAGCTAGATGCCGCGTGGATCAATGAGGGCCGTCGGATTGAAGTCTAGTTGATAGGTTAGCGGGTCTAGGTAGTATGCTTTGAAAACCGTGCAAGAAAACCCGGTATGTGTGTGGGTTTTGGGTTAGCCCGTGCATGGCTGTGTGTGTGGGTTAATCCTAGCTCTTAGATGAGTGCTCTAGGGTTGAGGGACTCATCCAAGGGTGGTAGGTGGCCCAAGAGTAGTATAAATAGGGGTGGAGGGGTAGCCTCCTCCCCTTGAAGGTTTTGAGGTTTGTGAATGCTCCTTTGAGCTTTGCCTACATGAAAGTGCGGCTTTGTAACCTCTCCTTCCAGAAATGAAAGTTTTATCCATCCATCTCTGAATTTATTTTGCGCATTTACATTATGTCTTTACTTTACGCAATTTAAATTCAGCATTTACTTTCCCGCAATTACATTCTCGCAATTTATTTTCACGCATTTTGGATTTGCCTCCCCTCCTTCTAAATGATGTTGATCTTGGATGTTTTGAGTGTGTTCATATGGTTTTACATCTCTTTTGCACTCTTGGATTGAGTAGAGAACATCTTTTCTTTCAAGTTCCAACTTTGTTCAGAACTTGTTCTTTGTGTAGAATTTAGTATTTGATTTTTATAAAAACATATAAAATCATTTTTAAGTGATTCTTGTTGGGGGAGGTGCGGGACTCTGATATACACTTGCACAAAAAGTTTTGAGTTTACTTGTTGCACCGTTTGGGCGCCATGAGGTGAAAACTGAGCCCCAAACTTTCTGCTCGAAGTTCTTGACTGACTGTGTTCTTCGATTTTTCCTCTTTTTTCTATAAGGTTTTTTGACGAGAAATTTGGTAGAGTTCTTCACAACTCAGATGCTCATAGGGAGAAAATTTCTCAAAATTTTGTGAGCTGTAGAAACCCACCAACCTCCTGTTCAAATTGAGGACAAGTTCTGGTAATTCTGCTTTTGCTTTTCTGAAAGTGACTTTTGTGATTTGAATTGATATTCTTTCTAAAAGCAAGAGTTGGATTGATTCCTCTTTATCTTGGACACTAGACAACCAGGATTGTGACTCAAAAATCCTCACATATTTTATGGTACTTATCCATGCAAGCTTAGGGTACACATAGTTGTCTAGTTTTTCGGGTTTTTCACGATTTCCTTTGAGCGATCTTGTCGAGGTTTTTGTTGGAGTATTTTGGGGGAAAATTTATTTGCGACCATTCACCCCCCCTCTGTTCGCCATCTCGGTCCTTCAATTGGTATCAGAGTCGGTTTTGCTCTTGCATAGATCTTGACCGGTCTCAAGAGCCATGGCGATGGACAAGTATTCCACCAAGCCTCCCATTTTTTCTGGAGTCGATTTTCCATTCTGAAAGTCGCGCATGGAGTTATACATCACTACCCAGGGCTTCCTGATATGGCAGAAGGTGAAACTCCCATATGTGGTTCCTGCCGATGAAAACGTCACGGCCGGCAATATGGCTGATGTTGAGGCGAATGCTAAGGCAAGGAACATCCTCATACAGGGTCTTAGCCGCAGTGAGTATGACAGGATTTCTCACCTTCGTTCTGCTCATGAGATTTGGGTGACCCTCGATGCTTACCATGAGGGCACTACCCAAATCAAGACGGTTCGACAGGACCAATTCAAGCGTGAGTTCAACAAGTTTGAACAGCACGCTGATGAGAGTCTTGATGAGTGCTTCGGTCGTTTTACCAAGATCTTGAGCGATCTTCGAGCAGTTGGTTGCATATACCCTGACTCGGATAATGCTCGACATTTCTTGACCGCACTCGATTTGCGTGTTTGGGAGATGAAGGTGACCACCATTAAGGACCCCACTGAGTTGTCAACTCTAACTCTTGACGGGCTTTATTCCCGCCTCAAGACTCATGAGACCGATGTCGTCTCACGAAAGACGAAATCTCAGTCGATGGCATTGGTCACCGATCCCATTGGATCTTCTTCTTCTGATCCTTCTATTGGTTTTTCTCTTTCTGCCCTTTGTGAGCTAAGCGATGACTAACTGGAAAAATTTCCAGAAAATTAGCTTGCTCTTCTCGCTCGCAAGTTTTCTCATGCATACAAGAGGGTGAGAGAGAGGAAGAGAGGTGGCATGATCACCTGCTTCGAGTGTGGTGGCCCCAACCACATTCGGCGAATCCCAAGCGGAGAAGGGCAAGAACGGCGTTAGCGGTTCGGGCAAGAACAACTACACCGACAAGAACCGCAACAAGAAGCCTCCAGTTCGTGGTGACGCGTGAGAAGAAGTATCGCAACTTCTCCAAGAACAAGAAGCTCTTCCACGCGTCCTCGCGCGGCAGCGACATCAACCTCTCCGACACCGAGACATGGAGCGACGAGGGCGAGGATGAACCGCAAGAAAAGAAGGGCGGCGACGACTTCTCCGGCACATGTTTCATGGCCGACACCAACGACATCAGCGACTCCGAGCTCTACAGCGACTCGGACGAGGTACCCTCCTATGACTAGCTCAACGAAGCTTTCTGCAAATTAGGAAAATTTCATGCTAGAGCTAGAGCTAGGTGTACGGAGCTTGAGAAGGAAGTAGGTACCTTGACTCGGGAGTTAGCTTCTCTTAGACCTTTTCCCTCCCGAGTCACTGATGATTGCTCTTTGTGTGATGCTATTCTTGTGGAGTTGGAGAACTTAAGGACTATGCATGATAGTGTGTTGACTGAATTAGAAAGCCTTAAGTTGAAGAATGCTAGCGATAATTCTGTTGATGCTATTCCACTAGATGCTAGTTTTCTTCATGCTCAATCTACTCCATCTTGTGCTAATTGCCCTAAATTGCTTGCCGAAATTGATGCCATGAGCGATCACCTTAGGAAGCTTTCTTCTAGAAACGATGAACTTGAAATGCATGCTTCTAAGGACCCAATACTCATGTGAGGGTCAGAGGCAACTAAAACTTGACAATGAATTCTTAAATGTCAAGTGTGCTAAACTTGCTAAGGACTTACTAGATAAGTCACAAGAAAGTTGCTTGCGATGTTCTGTGATTGAGGGGGACTTGGATAAAATCCATGTTGAGCTTAGGAAGAAATTAGAAGACCAAGCTCATAGAATTAGAAATGCGTCTTGTATTTCTTGTGAGGCCCTCAAGATTGAGGCAGCCGTGCTGAGGGAGAAAAATGCACGTGCTGAGAGAGCTAATCTTTCTGATTCTTCTTCTTCTTCCCCCTGCTCTTCTTGTGCCTCTTTCTTTCGAGATTGCCAAATATCTTATGAGCACTCTCGAGAAGTTTGTTGGAGGCAAGAAGAAGCTCAATCTTATTCTAGACCAATCCAAGATTAGTAGATTCAATCAAGGTCTAGGATTTGATCCCTTGGAGCACGCTCGGGCGCATCCTCCCACCATTGTGCGCGGCTCCAAGAGTGGTGAAATTGTGGTAGCTCCCAGAGTGAGTACCACCGTGTTTAGGTCTGCTGGGGCTGTCCATAGGACTTCTGACCAGAAGGGTGTTACTCCTATTGCTTCTGCCTCTAGCAAGGCGAAGTACACATGCACCTTCTGTAAGAAGGATGGTCACCTAGTAGATTTACGCCAGCGCCAAGATCAATCGGCGTGAGTGTGTTGCTGCCCTTAAGGGTATTCAAGGTCATCCCGGACTTTGAGTGCTCTAAGGCACACTGCGCTTCTAGGCAGTTAGAGAGTCGCTTTTTTTGGGCGTCCAGGACTCGGTTTTCATGCTAGTTCTTTGAGTTTTAGTCCTGGAGCTGTTCGTAGACAGTCTTTCCGCCGTCCTCTTGATATTCCTCGTTTTTCTCATCGAGGTAGATACCAGCGGTGTGATGTGTTTTCTGGTAGGAGTTTTAGGCTACTTCACTTGGGTGGTTCGGCTTTTGCACCACGGCTTGCCAACCCAGTTTCAGCTCCTAGATAATCTACTAGAGTTGCTATTGATCTTGTTAGGGTTAAATGTCAGAGAGACACTCGAGTCTAGTCTTCTTCTGTGACTGGTACTCTGAGGTGTCGTATGGTTCAGTATTGGGTTCCTAAGTCTTCACTCTATCCCAGTACTGAGTCATCTTTCTCTCTTGTGTCTTGATCGGGTTAAATCGGATGGGAAGGAGATGTTTGGATTATCGACTCGGTTGTTCTCGTCATATGACCAGAGATTCTCGATGGTTCTCTTCCCTAGTCCGAGCCCCCGGTGATGAGTTGATCACTTTCGGGGATGCTTCTTCAGGTAGAGTCATCGCTAAAGGTACCATTTGCATTAATGACAATTTAATTCTTAAAAATGTTTCCTTAGTAAGTAAGCTGCAATACAATTTGCTTTTATTTTCTCATCTTATTGATGACTTTTTCGAGGTGAGTTTTAAGAGTAATGCCTGTAGAATCCTCGATTCATCAGGAGGGTAAGTTTGCGGGATTTCTAGATTTGGGAGAGTCTTTCGTGCTGATTTTTCTGTTTCTTCTGGATACTCTCTTCGGTGTTTGATTTCTTCTGAGTCCCATGATCTCTCCTTCTGGCATAGGAGACTTGGTCACATTGGATTTGATCATTTGACCCGAGTTAGCAGCCACGATCTCATTCGTGGTTTGCTCAAACTCAAAATGGTCAAAGACTTAGTTTGCTCTCCTGCCGACATGGCAAGATGGTTCTTGCTTCTCATCCCCAATCCTTTGTTGTGATGGTGATGCACCAGACAGCTTTTACATATGGACACTGTTGGTCCAGCTAGAGTGCAGTCAGTGGGTGGGAAGTGGTATGTTCTTGTCATTGTTGATGACTTTTTGAGGTATTCTTGGGTGTTTTTCATGTCCTCGAAGGATGAGACTTTTACCCATTTTAGGGGTTTGGTTCATAGGTTGTCTTTTGAGCTCCCTGGTGCCCTACGAGCTATCTGTGATGACAATGGCACTGAGTTCAAGAACTCCTATTTTGAGAGTTTCTGTGTGGAGTCTGGTTTGGAGCATCAATTCTCCTCTCCCTACGTCCCTCAACAAAATGGCGTAGTGGAAAGGAAGAACAGGACCCAGGTAGAAATGGTCAGGACGATGCTAGACAAGTACAGTACTCCTAGGAAGTTTTGGGCTGAGGCTATAGCTACTGCTTGCCATGTTTCTAATCGTGTATTCTTGAGAGCATATTTGCACCGCACTTCTGACGAGTTGAGGTATGGCCGAAAGCCCAGTGTTTCTCATTTTCGTGTGTTTGGTTGCAAGTGTTTTATTTTGAAGTCTGGTAACCTGGATAAGTTTGAGTCTCGTTCTTCTGATGGTATCTTTCTGGGTTATTCGACTTCTTCTCGTAGCTATAGGGTCTGGAGTTGCGATGCTCATAGGATCAAAGGGACCTGTGAGGTGACCTTTAATGAGGCTAGCCCAGGAGCTAGACCTGATATTTCATGCTCTTCTTCTTCCTCCGAGAACATCTTTGTAGAGGATGAGGATAATGGAGATGATGGTGTTCTACCTGATCCAGTCCCCTCTACACATGAGGTGCCTCCTGTTTCCATTTCCGCACCTCAGGAAGGCCAGCCCTTGCCTTTTGACTCTCATGCAGCTAGTGGCTCTGCTCCTGCCTCTTCTGTGCATGAGGTAGAGGCCACTTCTGCTTCTGGATCTCCCCATCATATTCAGCGTTCTCATCTATCTGATCAGATCATCGACGATCTATTTGAGCTAGTCACTCGCTCAAAATCAGGTTTGTCCAGTTTCTGCCTTCACTCTGCCTTTGTTTCCTCGTTTGAGCCGAAGGATGTGACTCATGCATTATCTAACGAGTTTTGGACTAATGCTATGCATGAGGAACTTGAAAACTTCGAGAGGAACAAAGTCTGGCAGCTTGTAGAACGTCCATCTGGTCATAATGTCATTGGGACCAAGTGGGTGTTCAAAAACAAGCAGAGTGAGGATGGGGTTGTCATTCGCATCAAGGCTAGACTAGTTCCACAGGGCTTTTCTCAGGTTGAGGGTCTTGACTTTGAGGAGACCTTTAACCCTGTAGCTAGGCTAGAGGCTATCCGAATCCTGCTTGCATTTTTTGCATCCAAAGGCTTCAAGCTTTATCAAATGGATGTCAAGAGTGCATTCCTCAATGGCTATATTGTGGAAGAGGATTATGTCAAGCAACCTCCAGGATTCGAGAACCCCAAGTTTCCGTGTCATGTATACAAGCTTTCCAAAGCTCTGTATGGACTCAAGTAGGCCCCCAAAGCATGGTATGAGAGGCTCAAGTCTTATCTTCTTAGCCATGACTTTAAAATGGGCATAGTAGACAAAACTCTGTTCATTAGACACCATGAGTCTCATTTTCTTCTCGTCCAGATTTATGTGGATGATATCATTTTTGGTGGCTCGTCTCATTCGCTTGTGTCTCAGTTTTCTGAGGTGATGAGCACAGAGTTTGAGATGAGTATGATGGGCGAGTTGAGCTACTTTCTTGGATTCCAAATCAAGCAGACTCGGGAGGTTACTTTCTTGCATCAAGGAAAATATACCCGTGACCTCCTGAAGCGCTTCGATATGTCTGATGGGAAGCCGGTGATGGCTCCTATGGCCACCACTGCTGTCCTCTAGCCCGATGAGGATGGTGAGCCTGCTGATCAAAAGGAGTTTCGGAGCATGATCGGCTCCCTCTTGTACCTCACTACTTCGAGGCCGGACATACATTTCATTTGTGTGTGCATGCGCTCGATTAAAGCTTCTCCTCGCGCCTCTCACCGCCAGGCGGTCAAGCGCATCTTCAGGTACCTTCTTGCTACCACTGATTATGGTATTTGGTACTCTTCTTCTTCTTGTCTATCTTTTAGAGCCTTTTCCGATGCCGACTTTGCTGACTGTAGGATAGATAGAAGAGCACTTCTGGCACTTGCCAATTCATTGGCACTTCTCTTGTTTCTTGGTCATCTAGGAAGCGATGCAGGGTTGCCTGATCCACCGAGGCCGAGTATGTTCTTTATGACGATTGTCAGAGCGGGTGCTCTGGATGAGATCGACCTTACGGGACTATGGGTCAGAGATTGAGAGTGTGCCACTCTTCTGTGATAACATTTCAACTATTTGCATTGCTAAAAACCCAGTGCAACATTCCCGGACCAAGCACATTGATATTAGATATCACTTCCTTAGAGACCATGTGGAGAAGGGAGACATCACGCTTCAGTTCGTAGAGAGTGTCCTTTAGTTAGCCGATATCTTCACCAAGCCTTTGGATAGCTCCAGATTTGTTGCCTTGAGGAGTGAGCTTGGAGTCGTGAGCCCTTACGGCCTTTCGTGAGGGGGAGCTGGTTTGTATATTATGTATTATATGTTTTCTTCCAGCTTTTCTTTTCTTTGTGCTTCTTCTAGGTGACTTTGGGCTTGTTTTCTTGAGTTGAGTTCACTCACTTAGACTTCTGGCATGCCTTGCATGGACCTCTTATCTTGTGCTTTAGGTTGCTATCATGCGTGATTAGCTGTTCTCTCTTCTCTCTAGGTTGATTTCCCTCACAGTCTTATAAGTCTAGCATGTTTTGGGCCTCCTGGGTAGACAGGGTCTGTGTGCACTCCTTAGTTGGGATCTAGATTCAGCTTCCCTATGTCAGTCTCTGGGGAAGATAAGAGCGAGTTTGAGCCGTAGTGAGTCTCTTCTATCTTATCAATGCTCAATAGCCATCCAGTTTTGTAGTTTCTCGACTTCTTCTCCTCATTCTGTTTTTCTGGTTATTATTGAGTTCATTCGTGTTTTCTTTATGCCTAATCTTGACGATAACTCAACTTTAACCAGATTTGAGCTTAAAATTGATTCATTTGTTGAGGGGGAGTTTGGGAATCTGTTCGTGCATTGCATATAGACTGCATTTCCTGTTTAATGAGCTTTGTCTATTTTGCAATTGATTTCTTCTTCGTGCTATACACCATGCTACATCATATGGAGGAAATCACTAGCTTAGATATGTCCATGTTCCTTTAACTTGCTAAGCTAAAAAAAATGAAATAAGCCTTAAATGAAAAACTTGATGAAACTTGTTGCTTTTACTTGCTTGGTTTCTTCTCTAGAGGTTTGTGCCATAATTTGAGAAATTTTGGAGTTCTCTAGAGTCCCTATAGCAACTTGGGTGAAACTAGTTTGATCCATTCTAGGGTCCTTCAATTGCTCATAAATCATTGTGCTAAAAATGAAAATTAAACAAAATTGACTCTTCTTGTGCACATACGACTCAACACCTTGCATTCACAAGACCGCTTCCCATTGCACTTGGGATGAACTTGGAATACATCGTGTTTTACCTAGACCATCCTCTTAAGAGTTCATCTTGAGTTGGTCGCATACGGCTTGAGTCAATTGGTTGTCAAAAGAAAATGCAAATAAATTAAAAACAAAGACATATGTGGGTAAAGAATGCAAATAATGTCAAACATTTGCACAGAGTTCAATAACTCCTATTTTGAGAGTTCCTCTGTAGAGTTTGGTTTAGAGCATCAATTCTCCTCCCCCTACGTCCCTCAACAAAATGGCGTAGTGGAAAGGAAGAACAGGACCCTGGTAGAGATGGCCAGGATGATGCTAGACGAGTACAGTACTCCTACGAAGTTTTGGGCTGAGGCTATAGCTACTGCTTGTCTTGTTTCAAATCGCGTATTCTTGAGAGCACATTTGCACCGCACATCTTACAAGTTGAGGTATGGGCAAAAGCCCAGTGTTTCTCATTTTCATGTGTTTGGTTGCAAGTGTTTTATTTTGAAGTCTGGTAACCTGGATAAGTTTGAGTCTCGTTCTTCTGATGGTATCTTTCTGGGTTATTCGACTTCTTCTCGTAGCTATAGGGTCTGGAGTTGCGATGCTCATAGGATCAAAGGGACCTGTGAGGTGACCTTTAATGAGGCTAGCCCAGGAGCTAGACCAGATATTTCATGCTCTTCTTCTTCCTCCGAGAACATCTTTGTAGAGGATGAGGATAATGGAGATGATTGTGTTCTACCTGATCCAGTCCCCTCTACACATGAGGTGCCACCTGTTTCCATTTCTGCACCTCAGGAATGCCAGCCCTTGCCTTTTGACTCTCATGCAGCTAGTGGCTCTGCTCCTACCTCTTCTGTGCATGAGGTAGAGGCCACTTCTACTTCTGGACCTTCCCGTCATATTCAGCGTTCTCATCCACCTGATAAGATCATCGGCAATCTGTTTGAGCGGGTCACTCGCTAATAATCAGGTTTATCCAGTTTTTGCCTTCACTCTGCTTATGTTGCGTCGTTTGAGCCGAAGGATGTGACTCATGCATTATCTGATGAGTCTTGGACTAATGCTATGCATGAGGAACTTGAAAACTTCGAGAGGAACAAAGTCTGGTAGCTTGTAGAACGTCCATCTAGTCATATTGTCATTGGGACCAAGTGGGTGTTCAAAAACAAGCAGAGTGAGGATGGGGTTGTCTTTCGCAACAAGGCTAGGCTAGTTGCTCAGGGCTTTTCTCAGGTTGAGGCTCTTGACATTGAGGAGACTTTTGCCCCTGTAGCTAGACTAGAGGCTATTAGGATCTTACTTGCATTCTCTGCATCCCGGGGCTCCAAGCTCTATCAAATGGATGCCAAGAGTGCATTCCTCAATGGCTATATTGAGGAAGAGGTTTATGTCAAACAACCTTCAGGATTTGAGAACCCCAAGTTTCCGAGTCATGTATACAAGCTTTCCAAAGCTTTGTATGGACTCAAGCAGGCCCCCAAAGCATGGTATGAGAGGCTCAAGTCTTATCTTCTCAGCCATGACTTCAAGATGGGCGTAGTAGACAAGAATCTATTCATCAAACATCATGAGTCGCATTTTCTTCTCGTCCAGATTTATGTGGAAGATATCATTTTTGGTGGCTCATCTCATTCGCTTGTGTCTTAGTTTTTTGAGGTGATGAGCACAGAGTTTGAGATGAGTATGATGGGTGAGTTGAGCTACTTTCTTGGCTTCCAAATCAAGCAAACTCGGGTGGGTACTTTTTTGCATCAAGGCAAGTGTACCCGTGACCTCCTGAGGTGTTTCGATATGTCTAACGGGAAGCCGTTGATGATTCCTATGGCCACCACTGCTGTCCTCGAGCCGGATGAGGATGGTAAGCCTACTGATCAAAAGGAGTTTCGGAGCATGATCGGCTCACTCTTGTACCTCACTGCTTTGAGGCCGGATATACATTTCATTGTGTGTTTGTGCACTCGATTTCAGGCTTCTCCTCACGCCTCTCACCGCCCGACGGTGAAACGCATCTTCAGGTACCTTCGTGCTACCATTGATTATGGTATTTAGTACTCTTCCTCTTCTTGTTTGTCCCTAAGAGCCTTTTCCGATGCCGACATTGCTGACTGTACGATAGATAGGAAGAACACTTCTGGCACTTGCCAATTCATTGGCACTTCTCATGTTTCTTAGTCGTCTAGGAAGCAGTCCAGAGTTGCACAGTCCATTGTTGAGGCCGAGTATGTTGCTGCAGCTAGTTGCTGTAGCCAGGTGCTCTGGATGAGATCGACCTTGCGGGACTTTGGGTTAGAAATAGAGAGTGTGCCACTTTTCTCTGACAACACATCTACTATCTGCATTGCTAAGAACCCAGTGCAGCATTCCCGGACCAAGCATATTGATGTTAGATATCACTTCCTTAGAGACCATGTGGAGAAGGGTGATATCGCGCTTCAGTTCGTAGAGAGTGACCTTCAGTTAGCCGATATCTTCATCAAGCCTTTGGATAGCTCCAGATTTGTTGCCTTGAGGAGTGAGCTTGGAGTCGTGAGCCCTTACAGTCTTTCGTGAGGGGGAGCTGGTTTGTATATTATGTATTATATGTTTTCTTCCAGTTTTTCTTTTCTTTGTGTTTCTTCTGGGTGACTTTGGGCTTGTTTTCTTGAGTTGAATTCACTCACTTAGACTTCTAGCATGCCTTGCATGGACCTCTTATCTTGTGCTTTAGGTTGCTATCATGCGTGATTAGCTGTTCTCTCTCATCTCTAGGTTGAGTTCCCTCATAGTCTTATAAGTCTAGCAGGTGTTGGGCCACCTGGGTAGACAGGGTCTATGTGCACTCCTTAGTAGCTTCCCTATGTTAGTTATTGGGGAAGATAAGAGTGAGTTTGGGCCGTAGTGAGTCTCTTCTATTTTTTCTATGCTCTATAGCCATCCAGTTTTGCAGTTTCTCGACTTCTTCTCCTCATTCTTTTTTTCTGGTTGTTATTGAGTTCATTTGGGCTTTCTTTATGCCTAATCTTGATAATAACTCAACTTTAACCAGATTTGAGCTTAAAATTGATTCATTTGCTGAGGGGGAGTTTGGGAATCTGTTCATGCATTACATTTAGACTGCATTTTCTGTTTTATGAGCTTTGTCTATTATGCAATTGACTTAATCTTCATGAAATACATCATGCTATATCTTTTGAAGAAAATCACTAGCTTAGATATGTCGAAGTTCATTTATCATGCTAAGCTTAATTAAAATCTAAAAAACTTGAAAGCTTTAAATGAAAACTTGATGAAACATGTTGTTTTTACTTACTAAGTTTCTTCTCTACGGGCTTTTACCATGAATTGTGAAAGTTTGGGTTTCTCTAGAGTCCCTATAGCAACTTGGGTGAAATTTGGTTGATCCATATTTGAGTCCTTCAGAATTGCTCATATGTGCTAAATTGAAATCAAGAAAAATTTGACTCTTTTGTGCAAAATTGATCTCAACACTTTATATTCACGAGACTGCTTCCCATTGCATGTGGTATGAACTTGGAATATATTGTGTATGACCAAGATCATTCCCTTAAGAGTTACTCTTGAGATGATCGAAAATGGCTTGAGTCAATCAATAAAAAAAATACAAATATCAAACACATAAGTGGGTAAGAATGCAAATAATGTCAAACATTTGCACCCCGCTATGTTTTTCAAAGTCTTAAAGAAAATTTGCTTAAATTGAAAAATAAGCTCGAAGGACCTTATATGCACTTCAAAATTCCGCAAAGTGTTGAGTAGGTTGAACTCTAGGTTTTCCATTTGATCCTTGAGTGGTTTTGCTTCTAGCTTTGAAACTTTGCTAAGTTTTGCACTTGTCAAATCTTGCTAAAAATGACACATTTTCAAAACTAAGCTTATGAGAAAAATTTGTTATTTGCCCTTGGACATGTCTTAGACTAGTCGAATCTAAAAATTGACTATCTTGGTGTCATATCTTGTTATTATCAATTGGATAATCTACAAAGCTCCCTTAGCTTGCATTTCATGCATACATAAAAAAGGGGGAGACAATGTCATGTTGATGCCTATATTGCCAAAAGGGGGAGAAAATGTAGAAAAGGCATCTTATAGGGAAGAGAATTTTAAAAAAATGCTTTCTCATGATCAAGTTGAACAATTGTCCTTACATTTGGGTCATGAGTAATATTGAGCTTTTTGAGAGATTTCTTGGTTTTTGGAGCTCTTGTCAAAAAATTGTTCTTTCATGTGTTGAGCTCTGGAAATATTCTCATCTACTTGGTCATTGACTTGCTTTCTCTTTCAATTTGACCAAGTATGATTTTTGCAATCAAGTTGCTTTTCTTCTTTTATTTTCAAACTCAAATTAATGCCTTTTGTGTGGTTTGTCAATATACTCATCAAGGGGGAGATTGAAGGACCATGTGGAGGTCCATCCATGTTTGTGATGAGTATTTGACTTTATTTGAGCAAGGTGTGCTCAGGTTTGAGTTTGATTTGAATTGGAATTCAAAAGGAAGTAATTTGAGTTGTATTAGCTTCTTGCGGTACTACCGGCCTATGGCTGGTGGTATAACCAACTGATGATTGAGACATAATTAATTGTGAGCATTTGTGATGATTGAACATTGCTATTTGAGGAGTTTCCTTGTTTTTGATGGTTGCAGGACGACGGTGCTAGGTCATGGTGAGGTGAAGGATGGCCTGGACTAGGCGAGGAGTGTCAGAGGTCCAGATGGTCAGGGATCGCCAGAAGATGATCGGAGACAGAGTCCATGCAAGCTGTGAAGACAAGGAACAGATGAGATGCTAGCTAGACGCTGCGTGGATCAACGAGGACCATTGATCTTGGTCTAGTTGATAGGTTAGCGGGTCTAGTTAGTGTGCTTTGAGAACCGTGCAAGAAAACCCATTATGTGTTGTGGGTTTTGGGTGAACCTTTGCATGGCTGGTTGAGTGGGTAAATCCTAGCCCTTGATGGATGCTCTAGGGTTTAGAGGCTCATCCAAGGGTGGTAGGTGGCCCAAGAGTTGTATAAATAGGGGGTGGAGGGGTAGCCTTCCCCCCTTGAAGGTTTTTGAGGTTTTTGATGCTCGTTTGAGCTTTGCCCATATGAATGTGAGGCTTTGTAACCTCTCCTTCTAGAAAATACAAAAAATTTCTTTACTTTATTGTGAATTTAAATTGCGCATTTACATTATGTCTTTACTTTACGTAATTTAAATTCAGCATTTACTTTCTCGCATTTACATTCTCGCAATTTACTTTCCTGCAATTTGGATTTGCCTCCCCTCCTCTAAATGCAGTTCTTCTAGGATGTCTTGAGGGTATTCATATGGTTTTACATCTTTCTTGCACCCTAGGATAGACTAGAGATCCATTTTTTATCGGATTGCAAATCTGTCAAGAACTTGTTCTTCGTGCAGCAGTCAGTCTTTGATTTTTATAAAAATATAGAAAAATCCTTTTTAAGTGATTCTTATTGCAGAAGGTGCGCGACTCATATATCCATCTGTTGACAAATCTGTGAGTCCACTGGTTGCCCCGTTTGAGCGTTATAAAGTGAAAACCGAGCCTTAAACATTCTGATCGATGTTCCTGACTGTCTGTAATGCTTGATTTTTTATGATTATTCTATAAATGTTTTTGAGGTGATTTTTGGTGTACTGTTTCGTGAATCAACTGCTCACAGGGGAAATTTTTTTCAAAAATTTTAAAGCAAAATAAACTCACCAACCACCTGCTCCAATTGAGGACAATTCCTGAAAAATCTGCTTTTACTTTTCTGGAAAGAGACTTTGGTGTTTTAGCTTTATCTCTTTTAGGAAAGTAGTCTTTGAATTGATTCTTCTTTGTTTGGACACTTAACAACCAGGATAGATTAAAAAATCCCTCACATGATTTATGGTTCTCATCCATGCAAGCTAGAGGTACACATAGTTGTCTAATTGTTCGGGTTTTGGAGGGTGTGCAAATCAGAGAAACACTAGTTTGAAGGAAAATCTTTGGGTATTTCAGATTTTTATTGGCAGATTGTTTGGAGTACTTTGAGTGGGGGAAAATTTTATTTGGGATCATTCACCCCCCTCTGATCGCCATTTCGTTCCTTCAAGCCTTTTGAATTTGTAAATACTGACATACATAAATATAATTTTAGCCCCATGAATTTCAAAATTAAGAATAACATATCTATAAAAATCAGGGAGTCATGTCTTGGAGGGTGCGGCTTTAGTAGATTTATTCCCTCACTCCTTTAGTAGATTTCAATTTGGTTTATTTCTTTATTCCCTTAATGACAATTTGTTGTCTGCTGTTTGTCGTGCTTCTTGTTGAATAACGAGTAGACACCGACGGTTCAGTGCTCGTTGATGACGACAACACCTACGACCCAGATTACTACCAGACAACGATCAGCAAGGCAAGCACCCTCCTTTGATAATGTTGATCCCACTATTTGACGGAGTATATGTTGTTTTATCAAATGATATATCCATGCGTGTATGTTTACATTAAACTGGCTATGTTGCAGGCACTTGTAGATTCATCCTATTTGTTTGCATCACCGTTACCTTGACACTTGCTTACCTGCTATTGTAACCTTAGCTTATGGTTTAGACATTAGATAGTGACACTATGGGTGTCGCTAGCGAAATATCTCATGTATAAGCTTTGTCATGCTTACTTAGAATGTCTTTTAAATATTAAGTTACACCCACATTCAGACTTGAGAAAATTCTGAAGATACGGGACCTAGTTATGGTCACCAGGTATTTTCATTAAAATCCAACCTAAAAACTTATGGTTTAGACACGGGCGAGTTACTATTTAAACCTGAGGCGTGTGGAGGGACCTCGCGCGTAGACAGGGGGAGATTCTCGCCCACGTCGATTAAGGACCGAAGTTGATGCTACCACCTAAGTATTTGAGTGCAACCACATGTGCTAGTATGGGGTAGGCTAAGCTTAGTAGATTAGCTGGGGTTTAGCCTTGCATTTTGTTAGGCCAAGTAGTAAGGGCATAACGGGGTACGGTGTCACTCGTAGGTGCTCCCTTCACCGAGGTGTTGGGGTTAAAGCATTCCAATATAACAGTGTATGCCTTGCTATGGGGGAAAAGACGCGATGGGGTGTAAACCATCGTTAGTACTGTGTGTACGGGTCTGGATTTCCAACGCCATAGCAAGGGTTTGTCATCACTGGGTTGGTGCAAGGTTAGACTCTATTTAGTTGAACGGTTTTGTCACAATCTCGCAAAATCGTGTACCATAGGTACCACGGGGCATGGTTGTCATGATTGCTGGAATGTGTCATGTGGGTAAAGTGTACCCTCTCTGCAGAAATTTAAACCTAATTAATTAGCCGTCCTCACGGTCATAAGCAACTCTAGGAAGTATTGTCAAGTATAGCTTTGTTTTTGCGAAGGTTTTGGAAAATGTGTTGTGACGGGTTGGTAAATTCTTAAGCTAGGGTTGGTTGTAATTTATTCTCTGTTCATGGCCATTGAGAGCCGTGAAATGATGGAATAGAACTTTACTTATTATTATTAGTTTCATATCAAGTGCTCATTTAAAATTTTGATGCCGTTTGATGAATTATTCTCTTGCAAATAAAATCTACCTTATGCTGAAAATAAAACTTAGTGTAGTGGCTGGATCTCCTTGGGCTAACCTTGCATGTATTTTATTTCCATACACTAAAGTCTTGCGAATACATACGTGTACTCACCGTTGCTTAATTCTAATATGTAGATGAAGGTACAGAAGAAATCCCCGATGATTCGTACTTCACACTGGGGTCTGACGATTACTTGGATGGATGAACTAGGGCTCTTCCCAGTCGGTTGCCTTTGGGTTATGGATGGGCATACCGCTGTCCTACTTTTGTTTTTTGTTTAACTTCCGCTGCAATCTACTTTTGTGTGTAATATTTGGCCGGTCGGCCGCATACATGTATATTAAATAGTTGTACTAGCTTTGTAGTCTATGTTTATGCTATGTCAAATGTTTATACTTGTGAGTATGTGTAATGATACATCTCGAATGCGGGATATGTAGGCGCTCGGCATTGATCTTGGGAACTAGCACCGGCCGCATATCCGGGTACCCGAAATTGTTCTCAACCGTCTGACACATGGACATGAGTGACCATCATTCCTTGTTTATTGCGACGCACACCCCTCGGTGGGTGTGGGTGATACCAAGGTTTTGAGGCACCCGACGTGTGCTACGCCCAATAGGGTTGGTTTCAATTTATTCGAAAATGAATCAGAACTCTTTTGGTCGCGTAGGTTTGTACGGTGTAACCGAATGGCTCATATTTGTTTGAGTGAGGGCGATTTGGTTAATACTCCATGCACAGGACTATTGGTGGCAGTGAGCATATACTTAAGTGGAGTATGGGTGTCACCTCTAGTACAATGCGCAAGTGAGGTCCGATTCATATTTCCGAATGCCCACAAGAGGTGGTATCAGAGCCCAGATGACTGTAGGAATAGCCTTAGTTAGCATGGTCGATATAGTTAAGGACAAAAGTTTCTCTCAAAAGATTTTTTTAGTTAGAAATGCTTATTTATGAAAATGTAGAATACTACTCTCATCCTCTCTATAGTTATTTCTTTCTCATTCTATCCTTCAAATGGTTTTATACTCATCTTAATTTCAAAACTTGGCTTTTCGGGAAAATGACACAATTTGAAAAAAATGAACCTTTATTCTACTCCTTATGCCATTCAAAGTGATAAAAACCACGTTTAAGTCGTAAAAGCTGAGTTTTGAAATTTAAAATCTAGTAGTACTATCATGGAGCTTCCTTAATCTCACCATACTCTGTACCGTCTCTTTGAGAGGCAAAAACTTTTACGGTCTTACCCCATTTCAAAAGCTAGACACGCAGTAAGAAAATGTACGGTTAAGGAATTTAGGATCTTGTGTGGCCGACTTAAATGACTTGAAAAATGCCACTAAAATTCTGGAAGGGACCATACTGGGACAAGACCAATCCCATAAAAATTTTGTAAACTTTTGAGCTCGGGCACGGGGGTTAAAACTTTGGCAAAATATTAGTAGGCTCAAGGTAAAAATTCTGGACAGCACCTCGTACGTACAATATTATAGGACAATATGTCATTGAAACAATCCTAGAAATTTTACCATAGGTACATCACTTCTCCAGGTAGCTACATAAAATGTTTCACATTTTTATCAGTCTTGTAGTAGTGCCTAAAAATTCTAGGAATCTAATGGACAGAACCGTTAGTCTTGCTGATTTCCTGTTTTATCGCCTCTCCTTTACTTGGCTTGTTTCATTCCATATAAGGTAATGCTAACCTGAAACTTTTCTCTTTCTTAGATGGCACGCCGCTGGGAACCATGGTACTATACCCGGGCTATAGTCGAGGGCTCTGTGCAACACACTCTATGGGACATGATACGCTGCACCGGTTTTACTGAGCAGTCAGAGTATCTCATCTCCTGCTCACAGAGGTGACCATCCATGGGCGTCATGAAGGGGAGTCAGCCTGACGTTACCATGGGATGGCGCCGAACCCACTATCAGCATTGCACGATGGGGTGTACGTTGCCATCGTTCTTCTCCATGATGACGTCCCCGAGATGGCGGAGATGTTCCCCTACTATCTCTCGCGAGTGGGGGATAGCTTGGTGAATGTCTATGCAGCGGAGGACGCTACGCCATATACACCACTTGCCCAGCTTGTGGGCCTAGTGAGGTCCCTTGATAGGTACCTCCTCTGCCTCCACAATGACTTGATCCTCGCACGTCACTGTATCGCCGAGCTGGAGACTCACATGACCTGCTGCTCCACCATGGATTCTTCTCTTTGGAGATAGTTTATGGGGGAGCACGAGGCGTATGAGCCCACGGAAGACCTTTTGCATCCCTATGCCTCCCACCGCAGAGTCATCCACCGTGCCCACATGTCAGTGGGAGGCCATGGACGCCGTGTTTTGGCCGCTCGTTCTAACGGTCCCGTGAACACGGTGCGTGGGGAGAGTGTCTTCTTCAACGGGTGCGAGTATGAGCTGATGATGCCCATTGCACCTCCATCACCACCCGCTGCACATGACGCTCCCGACGTCACCAGTGATGGTGGCAATGCTGAGGTTGAGGCTAGATGACTTAGCCATTAGAGCTTACTTTTGGGTTATAGTATGAGCTAACTTGTTTTGTACTTTTGTTGCGCAAAATTGTAAAAGATGCTAATGGGATGATCTAAGTTAGTTGGCAATGACCCCATGATGTATCTCACCTATGTATGGTGACCGAACCAAGTAAATGTCATCAAAATTATCGTAATCTATAAAATCTACACTTGCTGTCCGCAATTTTACTTGAGCATGAAAATTGGTTTCCAAACTCGAATCTACATGCTTAACCATCCTACTTTCATTACACTTCTATCTCAATTCGATATCTTATCCGCCACGCATATGTTGCTCAACTCTCATGTATGTGACACGATGCCGATGACCCGATCCGTGCACGCACTCATGGCTAGTGGTGCTATCCGCGAGGGCCACATTCCGGAGGGTGAGATTCCCAATCCGGCGCACCCTAACCCGCTGCACCCGGGGTTTCACACCCACGAAGCACAACATTCCGGCATGCCTGTAAGGGAGCAAGGAAGCGCTCATAGTCATCATGAAGCTCAAAGAAAGGAGATTCCCCCTCCACCGTTAATGGCACAAGTTCTCGTGATGCAAACCCACCTCCTCGAGAGGATGGTGTAAAACACTGAGAACCTCAATGCTGCCATAGCATACGGTGGAATGGCAGCCATGCCACCTCAATCACGGTTTGTCGAGTTCCAATGGACTCACCCGTCAAGCTTCTCCTCGTCAACTGATCCATTAGACGCTAATGATTGGCTTTGTGACATTGAAGGCAAGCTCAACATCGCACTATGAAATGATGAGGAGAAAGTGCAATACGCTGCATACTACCTCCAAGGAGCCACCGCAGCATGGTGGGATAGCTACAAGGCTATTCTCCCACTGGGCCAAGTAACTTCTTGGGAGGCCTTCAAGGATGCTTTCCACACCACGCATATCCCCTCGAGCCTTATGGAGATTAAGAAGAGAGAGTTCTACAACCTCAAGCAAGGCTCTATGTCCGTCATGGATTTCCTCCACCATTTCAATTACCTTGCCCAGTATGTCACCGATGAAATACCGAGCGAATCAACGAGGGTTGCTCTCTTTTAGGAGCGCCTCAACGAAGAAGTGCGGCACTCCCTCGCCGCTCTTGATATTCCCAACATGCAAGCATTGGTCGACAAATCTATTCGGGTGGAGGATAGCGCGAAGGCTATGATCATGAGACAAAAGAGCAAGTGGATGGCGCAAAAAATCTGCTAGAAACGGTTCCCCAAAACTGCATATTTGGCAGTCCTCCGATGCTTGTTCCTCCACCCCCTTCACCTTCAAGACCTTAAGGGCATGATTCTCGCCCCTCTCCACCAGCAGTTCAGCCATATAACCATGGAGGACAGCCATCCAAAGGCCAAAACTGGGCCGCTGCCTTCACATGCTTCACTTGCAATGAGAACGGGCACTATGCGAGTAATTACCCACAAAAGAAGTCACCGGTGACTCGTCCTCAGCCCTAGAATGCTCCAACTCATCCTCAAGGTCCAGCAAGTGGACGTGGAGGCCCCCAAGGAGGCCGGCCAATCCCTAAGCCAGCCCAAGGCTATGGGCGTGGCCGTCTTAACCATGTAATCGCCGAAGAAGCAAGCAATGCACCCGATGTGGTGCTGGGTATGTTTCTTGTGCACTCAGCCCCCACCTTGGTTTTATTTGATTCCAGAACATCTCATTCATTCATATCCACAAAATTTTTTGAGCAACAAAAGATCAAAGTCAACTATCTAGACAACAATATATTAATCTATTCACCTGGGTCTGTCATGAGAGCAAAACTTATAAGTTTGGGAGTTAGAATTGTGATCAATGGGGTAGAATTTGAGGGTGATCTAATCAACATCAATTCACCAGGCCTTGATGTCATCCTCGGCATGGATTGGCTATCCAAAAATAAGGGGCACATTGATTGTTCTAACCGAGCTATCTCATTGATCAATTCTGATGGTGTTCATGTCACATACTCCTCTGATCAAGCCTCCACCTTGTAGCAGCCGTCCCTCTACGCTTTCTTAACTTCGGAGGTACATCAAGTGTCGTTGTATGTGGATATCCCGATGTCTTCCTTGAAGAGTTCCCAGGTATGCCACCGGATCGGAACATGGAGTTTATTATCAATCTTTTGCCCGGAACAGCACCTACTTCCAAGCTTCCTTATCGTATGCCCCTAGATGAGTTGGTTGAATTAAAGAAACAACTCAAGGAGCAGCTGGACAAGGGTTTCATTCGCCCTAGCTCATCACTATTGGGAAGTCACCATCAAGAACAAGTATCCGCTCCCGCGAATTGATGACTTATTTGATCAAATGAACAGATCTCGGGTCTTTTCAAAAATTGACTAGAGACTAGGCTACATCCAACTCAAAATTTGACCGGAAGACATCCCAAAGACCACCTTTACCACTCGCTACAATTTGTATGAGTACACTGTAGTTTCTTTTGGACTTACTAATGCACCTGTCACTTTCATGAATCTTATGAATAAGGTGTTCATGGAGTACTTGGATAAATTTGTGGTGGTGTTCATCGATGACATCCTCATCTATTCAAAGAGCGAAGAAGAGCATGAGCTTCACTTGCATATGATGCTCGACAAGCTTTGCAAGCATCAACTTTATGCGAAGTTTAGCAAGTGCGAGTTTTGGCTAAAGGAAGTTGGCTTCCTAGGCCATGTCCTTTCCGAAGGAGGCGTCGCTGTTGACTCGAGTAAGGTGCAAGATGTGCTCACTTGGGGGCAGCCTCAAACTATTCCTGAGATCCAAAGTTTTCTCGGTCTCGTTGGATACTATTGCCGATTTATCGAGAACTTCTCTAAAATTGCCAAGCCAATTACTGAATTACTCAAGAAGGAGAAGAAATTTGAGTAGTCATCAGCTTGTGAAGCAAGTTTTCAGGAGCTAAAACAAAGGCTCACAACAGCCCCAGTACTCACATTGCCCAACATACACAAGAGCTTCGACGTATATTGCGATGCATCCCATCAAGGCCTCGGTTGTGTGTTGATGCAAGTAGGAAATGTTGTGGCCTATGCTTCCTGCCAGTGAAAGCCTCATGAAGCCAATTATCCCACTCACGACTTAGAGTTGGTAGCCATCGTTGATGCTCTCAAGATATGACGGCACTACCTTATCGACAACTGATGTGAAATTTACACCGATCATAAAAGTCTGAAATATTTCTTTACCCAACCAGATTTGAACCTTAGGCAACGAAGATGGCTCAAGCTAATCAAGGATTATGATCTAGGCATCCATTATCACCCGGGCAAGGCAAATGTAGTGGCCGACACGCTCAATCAGAAACTACATACCGTTAATACCACTGTTCTTGTCAATCAGCCAGAAGTGCTCGAAGAATTCCACGAACCCAACTTGATAGTGGTTGAAAAGGGTTACATTCCGGCACTGGCCCTACAATCAACCCTTGAATCGCAAATTAAAGCCGTTCATGTCAAAAACAAGGGAGTGGCTGAAATTAAGCGCAAGATGGGTGAAGATGTGCAACTGGGATTCTCTAAAAATGCTGATGGGATGGTCTTGCGTGGACAACAAATATATGTTCCGAATGACCAAGAAATCAAAGAGTTGATCCTAAAAGAAGCTCATGAATCCGCTCTTTCAATCCATCCTGGGAGCACCAAGATTTACCAGGACCTTGGAGAAAAATTCTGGTGGCCCGGTATGAAGCAGGACATCATCGTGCATGTTGCTATTTGCGATGTGTGCCAACGCATTAAAGCAAAGCACCAGTGACCAGAAGGGATTCTCCAACCCTTGCGGGTTCCCGAATGGAAATGGGATGAAGTTGGCATGGATTTCATCACCGGCCTACCGAAAACGTCGAATGGGCACGACTCTATATGGCTTATTGTTGACCGCTTGACTAAGGTGGCCCATTTTATCCAAGTGCGTACCTCTTATAATGGAGCCAAACTTGCCGAACTTTATATGAACATATTGTTCGACTTCATAGTGTCCCTAAAGTCTTCATTTTTGACCGTGGGCCGCAATTCACATCTTGGTTCTCGGATAGTTTACTTGAGCTCCTCGGAACCAAGCTATTCTTCAGCACGACCTTCCATCTACAAATTGGAGGCCAAACTGAGAGAACAAATCAGATCTTGGAAGATATGTTGAGAGCTTGCGTGCTGTCCTATAGCACGAGTTGAGAGAAATGCCTCGCGTTTGCTAAATTTTCCTACAACAATAGCCTTCAAGGTGAAAGATTGAGATGGCGACCAGCGGGGGGTGAATGGTCCCAAATTAAAAGTATCCCCCAGACAAAACAATCCAAACAAGCTCTCAAATCAAATCACTCAAAAGAGGCAAGTTAAAATAAGGATTTCTCTCTGTAAACCCAGTATGACCGGAGAGTGGTCGGTATGACCGGTGAACGGTATGACCGGACTCAAGAACAGCAGAGAAAATTAGCACGATCACAAAACAAATTTCAATGAAACTTTTGATTAGCTAGACAAAAACTCATGAAACTTGGTAGATAAGGTCCTCGGGATGTCAGAACTTATTCCAACCTTCAATCACAAGGATTGACGTCAAAGTTCAGACCTTTATGCCCGGGAAGGAAGAACGCACCAAGTTTCAAAAAAGATCGAAAGAACCTCGATCGAGGCTTGCTCGTGGGGTTATGATGATCAAGATGATCTTGAATGACTCCCCACACGTCCCAGCAAGCAAAAGACCACGAAGAAACTCAAGAAAACACAATCTACAAGATCAAGCATTCAAGAACGCATGAACAACTTCTTGCAACAAAATGCATGGATAGCCCAGATGATTCGAACATAATTTCAAAGAAAGAATCAATCAACAACCTTAGCAAAAGATTCATAAGCAATTAGAAGGAGGGGAGGCAAATCCAAATGGCATAAATGTAAATTGCAAGAATGTAAATGCGGAATTTAAATTGCGTAATTTAAATGCATAATGTAAATGCGTAAAGGAAAGAAATGATTTGAGGAAACATTTTCATTTCTGGAAGGAGAGGTTACAAAGCCTCACATTCATGTGGGCAAAGCTCAAAGGAGAACAAAAACCTCAAAAACCTTCGAGGGGGGAAGGCTACCCCTCCACCCCTATTTATACAACTCTTGGGCCACCTACCACCCTTGGATGAGCCTCTAAACCCTAGAGCACTCCATCAAGGGCTAGGATTGACCTATTCACTCAGCCATGCAAGGGCTAACCCAAAACCCACACACATAACGGGTTTTCTTGCACGGTTTTCAAAGCACACTAACTAGACCCGCTAACCTATCAACTAGACCAAGATCCAATAGCCCTCATTGCTCCATATAGCACCTAGCTAGCATCTCATCCGTTCCTTGTCTTCACCGCTTGCCACGACTCCATCTCCGATCATCTTCTGACGATCCCCGACCGTCTGGACCTCCGACGCTCCTCGCCTAGTCCCGGTCATCCTTCGCCTCACCATGATCTAGCATCATCGACCTGCAACCATCAAAAACAAGGAAACTCCTCACATAGCATTGCCCACAAAGATATGCAAGAAATTCATCAAAGTCCACACTTTGAAATTCATCTTTGTTCGTTCTGGCTGATGCTACCGCCCTTAGGCCAGTAGCACCGCCTATGGTGAACCAGTGCTACCGCTCTCAGGCCGGTAGCACAGCACTGCGTAAACACCAGAGAAAACCCTTCTTTGAAATTTTTACACTGCTCCAAAGGCCGATGCTACAGCTCACCCGGTAGCACCGGGCTACCATGGCCGGTAGCACCGCCCGACCAAACATCCGAAAAAATGCCCTCTCTGGTTTTTTCACACCGCACTCGGGTCCGGTGCTACCGCTCGCCTGTAGCACCGTGCTACCATGGCCAGTAGCACCGGGAAAACAGAGAAGACCCCAAATTGCTTCCATTTGAAAATTCATTTCAAACCAAACTCAAACAAGAGCAAACAAAGCTCAAATTTAGTCAAATACTCATCACAATTCTGGGTAGACCTCCACATGGTCCTTCACAAGGAAGTCTTCAAATGTCACCATTTGAAGCACTTTATGGAAGAAAGTGCCGAACTCCTTTATTTTGGTCTAAAGTAGGTGAAAGGCATTTCTTTGGACCTGCCATAATCCAAGAGGCTGACGATCATTTAAGACAAATAAGAAGTCATTTGAAGAAGGTGCAGTCGTGGCAAAAGAGCTACGCTGACAACCGCCGCGAATTGAGCTTCGAGGGGAACGATTTTGGTTACTTAAGGTCTCACCGCTGCGTGGCACTCGATGATTTCGAGTCCATGGAAAATTAGCCCATCGCTTCATCGGTCCATATCGGATTGTTGCGAAAAGAAGTGAAGTGGCATATCAACTTGAACTTCCAAATCAACTCACGGATGTGCATGATGTATTCCACGTTTCTCAGCTAAAGAAGTGCCTTCGAGCTCCCACTGAGCTCACTCATTTAGATACTATCGATCTGCAACCCAATCTCTCATATCGCGAACAACCAATTCGCATCATTGACGAAGCCGAGCATCATACTTGCAACCATACCGTCAAAATGCTCAAAATTCAGTGGAGAAACCAAACCGAAGAAGAGGCTACTTGGAAACGCAAAGACCACCTTAAATCCGAATTCCCATCCTTCTTCGACGAGTCTAGTTAATCTTGAGGACAAGATTAATGTAAGGGGGTAGGTTTGTAACATCCCAAAGAATTGTGAAAATGGAATAAAGTGACTTGGCATGACTTTTACTGATTTTTTGGATTTTCTACTCATTTTTTATTTTAAGATTTTATTTTTCCATATTCAAATTCCTTTTTACCCAATTTAGGACACTCAAAAGAAAATTACAAAAATTCCAAATAACCCAATCTGGGAAATAATTTTATAAAATACTACAATAAATGAGATGAATAAATATAAAATTTTAATTACAGTTCACAAATAGCAGAATTTCAAGAATTGTTATTCAAAAACTACAATAGAGAATTGAGTGAAAGCAAAGAAAATGGAAACCTCGGTCATTGATCTTTCTGTAAACAAAATTTCTAGAAATTTTCAAATCAATTAAAGCCACAAAAAGACAATCAATAACAGCCAACCCAAAAAAGGAGAAAAATGGCATTGCTACAGTGTGCCTACGGAGTGCTCGACAGAATCGTGCATTGCTATCTCTGCCAGTGGACCGTGCAGGCTGGAGGCCCCACTGGTTAGCCACTCCCCACTGCCCTCTACCCTCTCTTCTCCCCTCTCTACTGTGGACAGCACGAGTTCCACTGACGCGTGGGGCTACGCTATCAGCCAGTGGTTTGATTTAAATACCACAAAAATGAAGAATGTGCTTTCTGATTCAGAAAGTGTATTTTGCAATTTCAGCTATTTTCCAAAACCTACGAGATTCGAATGCTTATAACTTTTGCTAGAAAACTCCAAATCCAATGAGACAAGTCTCTAAATTCGTGTAAATTCAGGTAGGATCTGAATATGCAAAAAATATTTTAGTTTTGGACAATGTGCAGTAAATGAGCTCAAATTTAAACTATAGGCCCCGAATAAATATTATACAAAATTTTCACAATCCAAACCCAAAAATGATGAAGCAAATTTTATCATGTTACTGAGATCATAAGCTCTCCAAATATATAAAAATATTTAGATTTTGACTTAGTTTGTATCAAACATTTAAATAGGCCACTTTCCATACGTTCAAAATTCAAACATGTATAACTTATGCGAAGGAGCTCCAAATTGAGTGTAATCAATTTATACATGCCTTTAAAACAGTAAATTACCAAAATATGCAAAAATACTTAGGGTGAACTGTTGAGTTATACATGTCATGCCATGTAGTGATTAAATGGTTTAATAGTAATCCAAATAATTTTAGCCTCTTGAATTTGTAAATACTCACATACATAAATATAACTTTATCCTCTTGAATTCAAAAAATAAGAATAACATCTATAAGAATCAGGGAGTCATGTCTTGGAATGAGCCCAAAGTTCATCTTTCGACTAGATGCTTACATGAACCAAACTACGAACATAGGACTAAAGGGACCGATGTACATAAAACAATAACTACAGAACCCTAAAAACTTCCTCACTCCTTTAGTAGATTTCAATTTGGTTTTACATCTAATTTCTTTTTGCCCTTAATGACAATTTGTTGTTTGCTATTTGTCGTGCTTCTTGTTGAATAACGAGTAGACATTGACGGTTCAGTTCTCGTTGACAACGACAACACCTACGACCCGGATTACGTACCAGACAATGATCAGCAAGGCAAGCACCCTCCTTTGATCATGTTGATTCCACTATTTTATGGAGTTTATGTTGTTTTATCAAATGATATATGCATGTGTGTATGTTTACATTAAACTTGCTATGTTGTGGGTACCGGTAGAAACTTCCTATTTTTATGCATCACTGTTACCTTGACACTTGTTTACCTGCTATTGTAACCTTAGCTTATGGTTTAGACATTTGATAATGTCACCATGGGTGTCGCTAGCGAAATATCTCATGTTAAGCTTAGTCATGCTTACTTAGAACGTCTTTTAAATATTGAGTTACACTCATATTCAAACTTGAGCAAATTCTGAAGATATGGGACCAAGTTATAGTCACCGGGTATTTTCATTAAAATCCAACCTAAAAACTTATGATTTAGACATGAGCGAGTTACTATTTAAACTTGAGGCGTGAGGAGGGACCTCACGCATAGAGAGGGGGAGATTCTCACCCGGGTTGATTAAGGGCCGAACTTGATGCTACCACCTAAGTATTTGAGTGCAACCACATGTGCTTGTATTGGACAGCCTTAGCATAGTAGATTAGTTGGGGTTTAGCTTTGCATTTTTGTAGGCCGATGTAGTAAGGGCATATCGAGGTACGGTGTCGCTCGTAGGTGCTCCCTTCACTGAGGTGTTCGGGTTAAAGCATTTCAATATAACGGTATATGCCATGCTATGGGGGAAAGGACGTGATGGGGCGTAAACCATCGTTAGTAATGTGTGTACGGGTCTGCATTTCCAGTGCCGTAGTGAGGGTTTGTCATCACTGGGCTGGTACAAGGTCAGGATCTAGCTAGTTTAACGGTTTCATCACAATCTAGCAAAATCTGGTACTATAGGTACCGCAAGGCATGGTTGTCATGATTGTTGGAATATGTCAAGTGGGTATTGAAGGACCGGAATGACGATAAGAGGGGGGTGAATGATCACAAATTAAAAAATACCCCTCAAAGAACCAACCAAGAACCTCACTTGATTAAAGCAAAGCGGACAAACAAAATCTCAGAATTTTTCAACAGGGGCGGCACTACCGCTGTTCAGGCCCGGTACTACTAGATGACTGTAGCGCGACAGCACAATGAATAGGAAAATCAGCCCGACTTCAAAATGAAAATCGATGAATCTTTTGATCGGCTGATCTAAACCCTGTGAAACTTTGTAGACACCTTCCTATGGGTGTCAAGAACCTATTCCAACCTTCAATCACAAGGATTGATGTCAAAGTTCTGACCTTTTTCCAGTTGAGTGAAGAGTGCGCAAGAATGGGTTCAAAAACAAAAACTTAGCCCTCAGCTAGCTCGTGGGTTCTTGATGATCAAGATGATCCTAGATGGTTTCCACATGTCATAGCAAGCTTGAACACAAGACAAGAACACTAAAAACCTGATCTTCTAAGAATGATCATCTAAAGAGCAAAAGATCAGTTTCTTGCAAGGAAGAACACAAGATTTGCCTAGATGATTGAGATATGGTTTGAAGAAGACTCATCCATCAATTATACATACTCAGCATAAGATCCACAAGCATTTAGAAGGAGGGGAGGCAAATCCAAATATGCGGAAAGTAAATTTCAAGAATGTAAATTGTGAAATTTAAAGACTAAATTTAAGGCATAATGTAAATGCGAAAAGTAAATTCAGAATTGAGAAAATTAGATTTTCATTTATGGAAAGGAGCTTTACAAAGCCTCACAACAAAGTGGGCGAAACTCAAAGGAGCACCAAAACCTCAAAACCTTCGAAGAGGAGAAGGCTACCCCTACCCCCTATTTATACTACACTTGAGTCATCCTCCACCCTTGGATGAGTTCCTTCAACCCTAAGGACCACCATCAAGGGCTAGAATTGACTCACTAACTCATACATGGACTAACCCGAAATCCACAAACATAACGGGTTTTGCACGCTTCTCAAAGCAGACTAACTAGACCCGCTACTCTATCTTATAGACCGTGATCCAACGGCCCTCCTCGATCCGAGCGGCTCCTAGCTAGAATCTCATCCATTCCTTGTCTTTTAGATTCACAGCAACTCCGTTTACGTTCATCTTCCGGTGATCCTCGATCATCTGGACCTTCGACGCACCTCGCGTAGTCCGGTCATCCTTCGCCTCACCCTGACCTTGCACCGTCGTCCTGCAACCATCAAAAATAAGAAAACCCATCACATAGCATTGCCCATCTCATGCAAATTTAAATTCAAAACTCAAAATTCGCTCAAAGGTCAGCACTATCGCCCCCTGGGGCCAATAGTACCGCTCGGCCAGCACTACGGCTCCCCAAAGGCTGATAATGCCGCTTTCACTCAAACCCTAGGGAGGACCTCTCTGGAAAAAGACTATTGGTCTCCTGGGCCGGTAGTGCTGCTTGGCCAGCACTACGGCTCCCCAGGCCAGTAGTGCCGCTCAAACAGGAGGGATCTCAAATTGCCTCCAAATTCAAAACAAATTCAAATCAAACTCAAACATGAGCATCACTGACTTAAACACGGTCAATAACTCATCACCAACAAGGATAGACCTCCACATGGTCTTTCAGGTAAAGTGTACCCTCTCTGCAGAGATTTAAACCTAGTTAATTAGTCATGCTCACGACATGAGCAACTCAGGGAAGTATTGTCAAGTATAGCTTTGTTTTTGCGAAGGTTTTGGAAAATGTGTTGTGACAGGTTTGTAAATTCTTAAGCCAGGGTTGGCTGTGATTTATCCTCTGTTCATGGCCATGGAGGGCCGTGAAATGATGGAATTGAACTTTACTAACTGTTATTCATATCAAGTGCTCATTTCAAATTTCGATACCGTTTGATGAACTATTCTCTTGCATATAAAATTTGCCATATGCTGAAAATAAAACTTAGTGTATTGGCTCAATCTCCTTGGACTAACCTTGAATGTATTTTATTTCCATACACTAAAGTCTTGGGAGTATATACGTGTACTCACCATTGCTTAATTCATAATATATAGACGAAGGTAGAGAACAAATCCCCGATGATTCATACTTCACATCGGGGTCCGACAATTACTTGGATGGATGAACTAGGGCTCTTCCTAGTTGGTTGCCTTTGGGTTATGGATGAGCATACCACCGTCGTACTTTTATTTTATGCTTAACTTCCGCTGCAATCTACTTTTGTGTGTAATATTTTCGTCGGTCGGCCGCATACCTATAATATTAAGTAGTTGTACTAGCTTTCTAGTCTATGTTTATGCTATATCAAATATTTAGACTTGTGAGTATGTGTAATGATACATCTTAAATGCAGGATATGAGGGCACTATGCGTTGATCTTGGGAACTAGAGCCGGACACATATCCGGGTACCCCAAATTGTTCTCAACCGTATGACACGTGGACACGAGTGACCGTCGTTCCATGTTTATTGCGACGCACATCCCTCAGTGGGTGTGGGCGATGCTAAGGTTCTGAGGCGACCGACGTGTGCTACACCCAAAATGGTTGGTTTCAATCCCGGTATGATTATTTGGAAAAGAATCGGCTCTCTTGGTCGTGTACGTGTGTACGGTGCAACCGGATGGCTCATATTTGTTTGAATGAGGGCCATTTGGTTAATACTCTATGCACAGGACTATTGGTGGCAGTGAGCATACACTTAAGTGGAGTATGAGTGTGACCTCTAGTCCAACGCATAAGTGAGGTCCGATTCTTATTTCCGGGTGCCCACAACTTGGGATAGGCCTTCTATCGCCAATTCATTTGGTGACAGAAGCCTCAGCCTGTCGATTAAATAAATCCGTGACAAAACAATCCGTCGGCTTATGCAATCAGCGACAAAACGACAAAGGTATTTTAATAATACATTTTTTAAAAGTAATTGCGACATTAATACGCGGGTTAAAAAATTTGCAAAAATAATACTACATCGCCAGTTGGGTCGGCAAAAATTGAGTAGTCGCCATATAGGTCGGCGAAATCAGTATTTTCGCCAAATGGGGTGGCGAAAAAATGTTAATTGCGCTGGAAAAGGATTAATTGCGTTGTTTGCTAGTTGATACCCTATTTTTGCCAAATGATATGGCGAAAATAGGGTTTTCACCACATGGTATGGCGACAACCTATTTTCGCCATACCATTTGGTGAAAATAGGCTGGCTTTTTTAATAATACATTTATGTGCAAAACAATTTCAAATAATAAATCTAATATGCCATGATAATTCATGTAGTTCAAAGTAGGGTAAATAAATCGAGAGAAATTCATATTTGTCAATGATAATTCATGTAGGATTTTTTTTGTAAATAATACAATTTTTTATCAAAATTGGAGATTTATAACTTATGCTTAAAAAATTGCAAGAATATAGCTCTGTTGCCCGATGGTACGACAGGAAGAAGTCGGCCGAAAAATTATTAATTCGAGAAAAAAAATTTGAGAGGAAAGTTAATTTATGAGAAAAAATCAGTGTTATTTTGACGGGTAATAGAATTGTATAGTTCGAAGTAGGGTCAATTAATTCGGAAAAATTAATTGTATGTGTCGATGATAATTCATGTAGTGGTTTACAAAATTATTTGTCAGTTAATTATTTCCGGGAAAAAAACAAAATTTCGTTGTTCGTCATTCTCTTTCGATGTGCGACAAATTTAACGACAAATAAAACCCGACATTGATATTTCAAAGTGTAGAGCTAAGTCACAAACTGGGATACAATATATGTACATACCTTAAGAAATTCATATAACTGGAATACAACATAAGTCACAAAACCATAAATTCTATGGCCATAGTCTTCGGTATAGGGCATGGTGACAAAGATAAAAGTCATCTATTGGTGGTAGTGCTTGAACGTCGAGGTGAAGGTGATACAAAATTGTCGTCATCGTCATTGTCATTTGTATGGTTGGGAGCTATACCACCTCTAGTGCTGGTTGAACGTTCTCTTACATTGTTTCTTGAACGGCCTGCTGTGTGGAAGTGCTTGAACATCGAGGTGGAGGTGATACAAAATCTTCATCATCATCATCATCGTCATTTGTATAGTTAGGACCAAGCCCCCCTACGGTGGTGGTTGAACGTCCTGTTGAACTTGCTGCTGCAGCAGTACTGTGTCGATCTCTACCCCTCCAATTAGATCTGCTACTGTATCTTCTACACGAACCAGGCATCACACCCCCACCGAAGAGCATATACATCAGTAAGAATTCTGGGATATCTTTGTTCAGCAACTCTTCATCCTCTGGGAATGACTAACACACAAGACGAGCATACGAAGTAGTAAACTCATGTATAATGGTAAAAAGATTAGTAAGGTGAACAAATATAAAATAACTAACCTTAATATGCTCTACATATCGATCGGGCAGCATTAGTACCCTGTAATATCTTCTAGAGAAACATGTAGCAGAAGGGTGGTCGGCTAGTTCGCACACCCTGAAATATCTTTGACGCCACCATTACAAGTGCGCCTTCAGGTCGCCGGAGGTCACAAGGTTCAGGCCAGAGGTTGTCAAGTTATGCCTCAGTAATGTCGAGTGCCACTCTTGCAATTTGGACACCACTTTACTTAGGTTCTCCTCCTTGAATGGATCGTCCTTCCCACCACGCGTAACCTTCAATGTGTAATTAAGAGCTACGCTGCTCATATCAGGTGTCCACGAAAATGCTCTGCTAGAGGATCTAGCCATGGTGAAGAAGTGTGAGTGGGAGATGCGGTTGTGTGCCTACGGTTTGGCCTTTCATAGACTCGAAGTGGTGGTGTATGGACTCAATGTTGGAACGTAAGATTGAAACATACAGAGGGATAGAAAAATGCTGGAGTGTGTTGTCAAGTCGGGCTGAAAAGGTAGTCGTGCATGCAATGTGATAGGACTCACAAAGCTGATGGTAGCGTGTTGTCAAATCGGTCTGGCAAAAGCGATGGTTGCGTGTTGTAAAATCGGCATGAAAAAGTTTGAAGCATTAGGCAGTGTTGTAACTTGTCACTGCAAAAGGTGATGGATGGTACCAGTGGCTTGTCTAGTCGGCATGAGAGCCTTTTTCAGGCTGATGTGAGAAAAAGGATGAAAAAATATGCAGATCAACACAATAAATGCAATCACAACATATATTGCGATGAATGAAATAAAACGTGATCACAACACAATAATGGTGTAAAATAGTAAATCATACATTAAGTGAGGAAATATAAAACATGGACTTGTAGCACAGCAAAATGAGGTACTAACCCTAAGCACCCCCTGGCCCTTACCCCTAACACGACCTCTCTTTGCCCTACGTGCTGAAGCTGGTGCATCGTCTAGAGGTCGTGTGTGAAGCTCCTCGGACGGTCGAGCCTGCCCGTATTATGAAGGGCTGTTTCGCTGCACTGGACGACGCTCGCGGAGAGGCAACGCGTACCCGTAGGAGGTGTCGTAGTCCTGCTACATCATCTGCGTCGCTGGGTGGGCAGCGTGAACTACGTCTCTGGAGGGAGCTGCGTGAACTGCATCTCCAGACGTGGCTGAGTCCATTGCGTACCGGAGAATAACTGATCATGTACCGGAAAAATAGTGTAATATCAGGTTACATAAAATTAGAATAATATGTTCATGTACAAGTACTAACCTCAAACTGGGTCAACCACCTCCTCGATGGGCCGTGCCTCTTGCCGATCCGTATTTCTAGATCAACAGCCACCACTCCGGCGAACCTCTCCTCCAAGTCCGCCACCCACCCAGCAGGACTCACCGAGGGTCCGATCGGTGTCCCGGTGATCGGCAACCCAGTAAGTACGGCGACGTCCTGTAGGGTCACTATCACCTCGCTGAAGGGAAGGTGAAAAGTGTGCATCTCTGGCCTCCAACGGTCGACCAAACAGGCCAGCAAGGAACGGTCGAACGGAAAACGCCGCGACCGCTCCGGACCATCCTCACCCTTGAACTGTTCGTCGGGCACACCTGTGTCCTCAGCTAACCCCTCAACCATGCGAACAAGAGGAAGCAACCCAGCATGTGCCAACCTATGGATGCAAAGAAAACGGTTGCATTATTTACAAAAAAGTCATACAACCTCAAATTATGTGAACAATAGAATATGTAAACGTAGTGCAACTCACCTGGTGTGGAACCATGGGTCAACACACCATGCCTTCTTAGGCACACGGATCCGCAGTAGAGGTACCTTCTCATTATCTTGTGTCGTGTGGATGAACGCACGGTGCCGCCGGTCCAAGACAGAGTCCAGAAGTGAGTCAGGTTGCTCCATCCCTGCAAGTAAATAATGAAACATTTAGTACACTGACATATAATAAACACGATATATATAAATCGAAAGACATAAGCATACAACATAAATAATGAAACATTTATTACACATGACACATAATAAACACGACACATATAAATCAAATGACATAAGCGTACAACATAAATAATGAAACATTTATTACACATGACACATAATAAACACGACACATATAAATCGAAAGACATAAGCGTACAACATAAATAATGAAACATTTATTACACATGACACATAATAAACACGATACATATAAATCGAAAGACATAAGCATACAACATAAATAAGATTACATAATTCGATACATAACTGACGGTACACACTACTTCCACACATTCTACCGGCATTGTTTTGTCTTGTGGCCGTACTCACCGCACTCAGCACACCTCCTAACATAGCCACCCACTTCAGATTCATCCATGTCATTCCGAATGCGCCTACTCTGTGGACGACCAGGCTGCCCTTCCACACACCTCTGCAAGGTTGGATCCGGTAGACAGATGCGCTCATCTCTGTTAATCAAAGTGAAATCACCGTGTGTGCAGAAACCACGGAACTCACTAGACCAGGTATGGACAACATGATCCTTCAAGTAGAAAGGGGATACGTATTGCGATGTGTTAATCCCAATTTGGCCACAAGCAGCAATCACATGTGAGCAAGGAATATGAAGAAGTCTTGGCTTATTGCAGGTGCATTCACACCATGCACTGGCCCCTTGGCCTAGATTAACCTCATGTGTAATAACCGCTGTATTGGTTCCCAATCCCCCTTTGCACCGAAGAGTCACTTCAAAGCGGTACTCAGTAATTCCGAAGCTACGCACTACATGCTGCTGAACTTTAATGGCTCGTTCCTCAATGTAGGTCATCATCCGCCAACAATACGGCATTTGCAATGTCGTGGCATGAAGAACAGCCTCTGCATGCCCTTTCTGGAAATAGGCATCGATGCCATGCAACATGCCTTCTAGGATGGCCACAAGTGGTAGCGGACGGAGGCCTCTTATGACCCAATTGTAAACCTCGGCTATATTTATTGTCATGACACCAAACCTGATCAACACATATTGGTTAGTACAACAACCCCATTTGTTCAACCATCATAAATATCACAATTTACTATACTAACCTGGCGCCACCAGTGTCATGGAGCAATGCCCACTTCTCTAAAGGCTCCGCCTCTATCCAGTGCGAGAAACATTTTATGTTCCTTGACGATCGCCTCCTCATATTAGGAGGATCGAGCTCCCCGAGTGGTGCTAGCCTTTTGGGTGGGAAATCATTTGGCGTAGGTGGTTGCTTCTTCATCTCTTCGATATGTGCACTAGTGTGCTTATCCAACTCAGCCAATAGCGCGTTGAACTTACGTGCCTAATTCTGCTTGCATAACCTCTGAAATAGGTTCATAAGTTTCTTATTTCTGAACTACCTGAAAAAATTTGCTCCCAAATGTCTCATGCACCACCAGTTCTGCAAGTCACGCCATGGAAATGGCTCATCAGGGTCCTCCTATAGAGTCTTAATTACCAAAAGAATATGTAGGACCACGTGGACGTCCATCTATGTTTGTGATGAGTATTTTGACTTTATTTGAGCAAGGTGTGCTCAGGTTTGAGTTTGATTTGAATTGGAATTCAAAAGGAAGAATTTGAGTTGTGTTAGCTTCTTGCGGCACTACCGGCCTGTGGCTGACGGTAGAACCGACTAATAATTGAGACATAATTAATTGTGAGCAATTGTGATGACTGAACATTGCTATGTGAGGTATTTCCTTATTTTTGATGGTTGCAGGACGACAGTGCTAGATCATGGTGAGGCAAAGGATGGCCGAAACTAGGCGAGGAGCGTCGGAGGTCCAAACGGTCAGGAATCACCAGAAGATGATCGGAGACGAGGTCTGTGCAAGCCATGAAGACAAGGAATGGATGTAATGCTAGCTAGATGCGGCTCGGATCGATGAGGGCCGTCGGATTGCGGTCTAGTTGATAGGATAGCGGGTCTAGTTAGTATGCTTTGAAAACCGTGCAAGAAAACACATTTGTGTGGTGGGTTTTGGGTGAACCCTTGCATGGCCGGTTGAGTGGGTTAATCCTAGCCCTTGATGGATGCTCTAGGGTTTAGAGGCTCATCCAAGGGTGGTAGGTGGCCCAAGAGTTGTATAAATAGGGGTCGAGGGGTAGCCTTCCCCCCTTGAAGGTTTGAGTTGCTCCTTTGAGCTTTGCCCACATCAAGTGAGGCTTTGTAAACCTTCCGCCCAAAAAATACAAAAAATTTCTTTACCTTATTGTGAATTTGAATAGCGCATTTACATTATGTCATTACTTTACGCAATTTAAATTCAGCATTTACTTTCCCGCATTTACATTCTCGCAATTTACTTTCTTGCAATTTGGATTTGCCTCCCCTCCTTCTAAATGCAGTTCTTCTTGGATGTCTTGAGGGTTTTCATATGGTTTTATATCTTTCTTGCATCCTAGGATAGACTAGAGATCAAGTTTTTTATCGAATTGCAAATCTAGAAAAATCCTTTTTAAGTTATTCTTATTGGAGATGGTGCACGACTCATATAACCATCTCCTGGAAAAATTTGTGAGTTCACTGGCTGCACTTGTTGAGCACTATGAAGTGAAAACCGAGCCTCAAACTTTCTGGTCAAAGTTCCTGACTATCTGTAATGCTTGATTTTTCATGTTTATTATACAAAGCATTTTGAGGTTATTTTTGGTGGACTGTTTCACGATTCAACTGCTCATGGTGAGAAAATTTTCCAAAAGTTTTAGAGCAACAGGAACACACCAACCACCTGCTCCAATTGAGGACAATTCCTGGAAAATCTGCTTTTACTTTTCTAGAAAGAGACTTTGGTGTTTTAGCTTTATCTCTTTTAGAAAAGTAGTCTTTGAATTGATTCCTCTTTGTTTGGATACTTGACAACCAGGATTGTGATTAAAAAATCCCACACATGATTCATGGTTCTCGTCCATGCAAGCTAGCGGTACACATAAATGTCCAATTGTTCGGGTTTTGGAGGGTGTGCGAATATGAGAAACACTGGTTTGAAAGAAATATTTGGGTGTTTCAGATTTTTTATTGTGAGACCGTTTGGAGTACTTTGAGTGTGGAAAATTTTATTTGGGATCATTCACCCCCCTTTGATCGTCATTTTGGTCCTTCAATTGGTATCAGAGCCAGTTTTGCTCTTTCATAGGTCTTGACCGGTCTCAAGAGCCATGGCGATGGACAAGTATTCCATCAAGCCTCCTATTTTTGCTAGAGTTGATTTTCCGTTTTGGAAATCGCGGATGGAGTCATACATCAGTGCCCAGGGCTTCCTGATATGGCAGAAGGTGAAACTCCCGTATGAGGTTCCTGCTGATGAAAACGTCATGGCCGAAAATATGGCTGATGTTGAGGAAAACGCTAAGGCAAGGAACATTCTCATACAGGATCTTAGCCGCAGTGAGTATGATAGGATTTCTTACCTCCGTTCCGCTCACGAGATTTGGGTGACCCTCGATGCTTACCATGAGGGCACTACTCAAATCAAGACCGAGAGGCAGGACCAGTTCAAGCGTGAGTTCAAAAAGTTTGAACAACACGCTGGTGAGAGTCTTGACGAGTGCTTTGGTCGGTTTACAAAGATTTTGAGTGACCTCCGAGCAGTCGGTTGCATATACCCTGACTCGGATAATGCTCTATATTTCTTGACCGCACTCGATCTTCGAGTTTGAGAAATGAAAGTGACCACCATCAAGGACACTACCGACTTGTCGACCTTGACTATTGTTGGGCTTTACTCCCATCTCAAGACTCATGAGATCGACGTCGTGTCTCGCAAGATGAAATCTCAGTCGATGGCCTTGGTCACTGATCCCACTGGATCTTCCCTTGATCTTTCTGCTGGTTTCTCTCTTTCCGCCCTTTGCGAGCTAAGCGATGACCAACTGGAAAAAATTTCAGAAAATGAGCTTGCTCTTCTTGCTCGCAAATTTTCACATGCATACAAGAGGGTGAGAGAGACAAAGAAAGGTGGCATGATCACATGCTTCGAGTGTGGTGGCCCCAACCACATTCGGGCTAATTGCCCCAAACTGGAGAAGACAAAGAACGACACCGGCGGTTCGGCAAAGAATGACTACATCGACAAGAACCGCAACAAGAAGCCTCCAGTTCGTGAGCCGGTGCGTGAGAAGAAGTACCGCAACTTCTCCAAGAACAAGAAGCTCTTCCACCGCGTCCTCGCCGCGCTTGACGACATCAACCTCTCCGACACGAAGACATGGAACGACGAGGGCGAGGATGAACCGCAAGAGAAGAAGAGTGGCGACGACTTCTCCGGCATGTGCCTCAGGGCCGACGCCAACGGCATCCGCGACTCTGAGCTCTACAGCGACTCGGACGAGGTACCCTTCTATGACCAGCTCAATGAAGCTTTCTGCAAATTAGAAAAATTTCATGCTAGAGCTAGAGCTAGGTGTGTGGAGCTAGAGAAGGAAGTAGGTACCTTGACTCGAGAGTTAGCTTCTCTTAGATCTTCTCCCTCTCGAGTCACTGATGACTGTTCTTTGTGTGATGCACTTCTTGTGGAGTTGGAGAACCTAAGAACTATGCATGATAGTGTGTTATCTGAACTAGATAGTCTTAGGTTGAAGAATGTTAGTGATGATTCTGTTGATGCTATTCCACTAGATGATAGTTTTCTTCATACTCACTCTACTCCATCATGCTCTAATTGCCCTAAATTGCTTGCTGAAATTAATGCTATGAGCGATCACCTTAGGAAGCTTTCTTCTAGAAACGATGAACTTGAAATGCATGCTTCTAAGGACCAAGTCAGCTCATGTGAGGGCTGTAGGCAACTAAACTTGACAATGAATCTCTAAATGTCAAGTGTGCTAAACTTACTAAGGACTTACTAGATAAGTCACAAGAAAGTTGCTTGCAATGTAATGTGATTGAGGGGGACTTAGATAAAATCCATGTCGAACTTAGGAAGAAGTTAGAAGACCAAGTCCATAGGATTAAAAATGCGATGTGCGTTTATTGTGAGGCCCTCAAGATTGAGGCAGCCGTGCTGAGGGAGAAAAATGCACGTGCTGAGAGCCTTCTCTTTTTGGTTCTTCTTCCTCTCTTCCCTGTTCTTCATGTGCCTCTTTCTTTCGGGAGTGTGAGTATCTCATGAGCACTCTCGAGAAGTTTGTAGGAGGTAAGAAGAAACTCAATCTTATTCTAGACCAATCCAAGATTAGCAGATTTAATCAGGGTCTAGGATTTGACCCCTTGGAGCACGCTCGGGCGCATCCTCCCACCATTGTGCGTGGCTCCAAGAGTGGTGAGATTGTGGTAGCTCCCAGAGTGAGTACCACAGTGTTTAGGTCTGCTGGGGTTGTCCATGGGATTTTTTACCAAAAGGTTGTTGCTCGTGTAGCTTCTGCCTCTAGAAAGGCGAAGTACACATGCACCTTCTGTAAGAAGGATGGTCACCTAGTAGATTTCTGTTTCAGACACGCCAAGAACACTCAGCGTGAGCGTGTTGCTGCTCTTAGGGGTATTCATGGTCATCCCCAGACTCTGAGTGCTCCTAAGGCACACATTGCTTCTAGACAGGTTAGAGAGTCGCCTGTTTTTGGACTGCGTCCAGGACTCGGTTTTCATCTTGTTTCTTCGAGTTTTAGTCCTGGAGCCGCCCGTGGTAAGTCTTTTCGCCGTCCTCTTGATATTCCTCATTTTTCTCATGCAGCATCACCGGGGTGGTTCGGCTTTTGCACCACGGTAGGCCAACCCAGTTTTAGCTCCAAGATCATCTACTAGAGTTGTTACTGATCTTGTTAGGGTTAAACATCAGAGATACACTCGAGTCCAGTCTTCTTCTGTGGCTGGTACTCTGAGGCGTCGTGTGGTTCAGTATTGGGTTCCTAAGTCTTCACTCTATCCCAGTACTGAGTCATCTTTCTCTCTTGTGTCTTGATCAGGTTCGTCGGATGGGGAAGGGAGATGTTTGGATTGTCGACTCTGGTTGTTCTCGTCATATGATCGGAGATTCATGATGGTTCTCTTCCCTAGTCCAAGCCCGCAGTGATGAGTTGATCACGTTCGGGGATGCTTCTTCAGGTAGAGTCATTGCTAAAGGTATCATTTACATTAATGACAATTCCATTCTTAAAGATATTGCCTTAGTGAGTAAGCTGCAATACAATTTGCTTTCTGTTTCTCAGCTTATTGATGACTCTTTCGAAGTGAGTTTCAAGAGTAGCGCTTGTAGAATCCTCGATTCTTCAGGAGGTTTAGTTTGCGGGATTTCTAGATATGGGAGAGTCTTCCGTGATGATTTTTTTGCTTCTTCTGGAGACTCTCTTTGTTGTTTGATTGCTTCAGAGTCCCGTGATCTCTCCTTCTGGCATAGGAGACTTGGTCACATTGGATTTGATCATTCGACCCGAGTTAGCAGTCACGACCTCATTCGTGGTTTGCCTAAACTCAAAATGGTAAAAGACTTAGTTTGCTCTCCTTGCCGACATGGAAAGATGGTTGCTGCTTCTCATCCCCCAGTCACTGTTGTGATGACTGATGCACCAGGACAGCTTTTACATATGGACACTATTAGTCCAGCTAGAGTGTAGTCAGTGGGTGGGAAGTGGTATGTTTTTGTCATTGTTGATGATTTTTCGAGGTACTCTTGGGTGTTTTTCATGTCCTCGAAGGATGAGACTTTTACCCATTCTAGGGATTTGGTTCATAGGTTGTCTTTTGAGCTCCCTGGTGCCCTACGAGCTATACGCAGTGACAATAGCACGGAGTTCAAGAACTCCTATTTTGAGAGTTTCTGTGTGGAGTCTGGTTTAGAGCATCAGTTCTCCTCTCCCTACGTCCCTCAGCAAAATGGGGTAGTGGAAAGGAAGAACAGGACCCTGGTAGAAATTGCCAGGACGATGCTAGACGAATATAGTACTCCTAGGAAGTTTTGGGCTAAGGCTATAGCTACTGCTTGCCATGTTTCTTATCGTGTATTCTTGAGAGAACATTTGCACCGCACTTCTTACGAATTGAAGTATGGGCGAAAGCCCAGTGTTTCTCATTTTCATGTGTTTGGTTGCAAGTATTTTATTTTGAAGTCTGGTAACCTGAATAAGTTTGAGTCTCGTTCTTCTGATGGTATCTTTCTGGGTTATTCAACTTCTCCTCGTAGCTATAGGGTCTGGAGTTGTGATGCGTATAGCATCGTAGAGACCTGTGAAGTGACCTATGATGAGGCTAGCCCAGGAGCTAGATCTGACATTTCAGGCTCTTCTTCATCCTCCGAGACCATCTTTGTAGAGGATGAGGATGATGGAAATGATGGTGTTCCACCTGATCCAGTCCCCTCTACACCTGAGGTGCCTCTTGTTTCCATTTCTGCACCTCAAGAAGGCCAGCCCTTTACTTCTGACACACATGTAGCTAGTGGCTCTGCTCTTACCTCTTCTGTGCATGATGTAGAGGCCACTTCTGCTTCTGGACCTCCTCGTCATATTCAGTATTCTCATCTACCTGATCAGATAATTGGCGATCTGTTTGAGCGAGTCACTCGCTCAAAATCAGGTTTGTCCAGTTTCTGCCTTCACTCTACCTTTGTTGCCTCGTTTGAGCCGAAGGATGTGACTCATGCATTATCTGATGAGTCTTGGACTAATGCTATTCATGAGGAACTTGAAAACTTCAAGAGGAACAAAGTCTAGCAGCTTGTAGAACGTCTATCTGGTCATAATGTCATTGGGACCAAGTGGGTGTTCAAAAACAAGTAGAGTGAGGATGGGGTTGTCATTCGCAATAAGGCTAGGCTAGTTGCATAGGGCTTTTCTCAGGTTGAGAGTCTTGACTTTGAGGAGACCTTTCCCCCTCTAGCTAGACTAGAGGCTATTAGGATCCTGCTTGCATTCTCTGCATCCCGGGGCTTCAAGCTCTATCAAATGGATATCAAGAATGCATTACTCTATAGCTATATTGAGGAAGAGGTTTATGTCAAACAACCTCCAAGATTTGAGAACCCCAAGTTTCAGAGTCATGTATACAAGCTTTCCAAAGCTCTGTATGGACTCAAGCAGGCCCCCAGAGCATGGTATGAGAGGCTCAAGTCTTATCTTCTCAGCCATGACTTATATTTTCGTAGTAGACAAGACTCTGTTCATCAGACACCATGAGTCGCATTTTCTTTTTGTCCAGATTTATGTGGACGATATCATTTTTGGTGGCTCGTCTCATTCGCTTGTGTCTTAGTTTTCTGAGGTGATGAGCATAGAGTTTGAGATGAGTATGATGGACGAGTTGAGCTACTTTCTTGGCTTTCAAATCAAGCAGACTCGAGAGGGTACTTTCTTGCATCAAGGCAAGTATACCTGTGACCTCCTGAGGCGTTTCGATATTTCTGATGGGAAGCCGGTGATGACTCCTATGGCCACCACTACTGTCCTTGAGCCTGATGAGGATGGTGAGCCTGCTGATCAAAAGGAGTTTCAAAGCACGATCGGCTCCCTCTTGAACCTCACTGCTTCGAAGCCGGACATACATTTTAATGTATGTCTATGCGCTCGATTTTAGGCTTCTCCTCGCGCCTCTCACTGCCAGGCGGTCAAGCGCATCTTCAGGTACCTTCGAGCTACCACTAATTATGGTATTTGATACTCTTCTTCTTCTTGTCTATCTCTTAGAGCCTTTTCTGATGCTGACTTTACTGGTTGTAGGATAGATAGGAAGAGCACTTCTAGCACTTGCCAATTCATTGGCACTTCTCTTGTTTCTTGGTCATCTAGGAAGCAGTCCGGAGTTGCACAGTCCAACGCTGAGGTCAAGTATGTTGCTGTAGCTAGGTGCTCTAAATGAGATCGACCTTGTGGGACTATGGGTTAGAGATAGAGAGTGTGCCACTTTTCTGTGACAACACTTCTGCTATTTGCATTGCTAAAACCTAGTGCAACATTCCCGGACCAAGCACATTGATATTAGATATCACTTCCTTAGAGACCATGTGGAGAAGGGAGATATCGCGCTTCAGTTTGTAGAGAGTGAGCTCCAGTTAGCCGATATCTTCACCAAATCTTTGGATAGCCCCAGATTTGTTGCCTTGAGGAGTGAGCTTGGAGTCGTGAGCCCTTACGGCTTTTCTTGAGGGGGAGTTGGTTTGTATATTATGTATAATATGTTCTCTTCCAGCTTTGCTTTTCTTTGTGTTTCTTCTGGGTGATTTTGGGCTTATATTCTTGAGTTGAGTTCACTCACTTAGACTTCTGGCATGCCTTGCAAGGACCTCTTATCTTGTGATTTAGGTTGCTATCATGCGTGATTAGCTGTTCTCTCTTCTCTCTAGGTTGAGTTCCCTCACAGTCTTATAAGTCTAGCAGGTGTTGGGCCTCACAGGTAGGCAGTGCATGTGCACTCCTTAGTTGGGATCTAGAGTCGACTTCCCTATGTCGATCCTTTGGGAAGATAAGAGCGAGTCTGAGCCGTAGTGAGTCTCTTCTATCTTTTCTATACTCAATAGCCACCCAGTTTACAGTTTTCTCGACTTCTTCTCTTCATTCTGTGTTTCTGGTTTTTATTGAGTTCATTTGGGTTTTCTTTACGCCTAATTCTGCTAATAACTCAATTTAACCAGATTTGTGCTTTAAATTTGCTCATATGTTGAGGGGGAGTTTGGGAATCTGTTCATGCATTGCATATAGACTGTATTTTCTATTTAATGAGCTTTGTCTATTATGCAATTGATTTCTTCTTCATGCTATACACCATGATACATCATATGGAGAAAATCACTAGCTTAGATATGTCAAAGATCATTTAACTTGCTGAGCTTAAAAATGAAAATAAAGCTTTAAATGAAAAACTTGATGAAACATGTTGCTTTTACTTGCTAGGTTTCTTCTCTAGAGGTTTGTGCCATAATTTGAGAAATTTTGGAGTTCTCTAGAGTCCCTATAGCAACTTGGGTGAAACTAGTTTGTTTCATACTTAAGTCCTTCATTTGCTCATGAATCATTATGCTAAAAATGAAAATTAAGCAAAATTGACTCTTCTTGACTCCACACCTTGCATTCTCAAGACAGCTTCCCATTGCACTTGGGATGAACTTCGAATGCATCATGTATGACCTAGATCATCCTCTTAAGAGTTCATCTTGAGATGGTCGCATATGGCTTGAGTCAATTGCTTGTCAAAAGAAAATGCAAATAAAAAAAACATAAGTGGGTAAAGAATGCAAATAATGTCAAATATTTGCACCCCGCTATGTCATGTAAGATGATAAAGCACAATTTGCATTAAGTGATAAATGAGCCCGAAGGACTTTGTATGCACTTCTAGATTCCCCAAAGTGTTAGGTTGAACTCTAGGTTTTCCTTTTGATCCTCAGAATGGCTATTCTTCTATTTTTGAAACTAAAGTTGAGTGTTGCACTTGTCAAATCTTGCTAAAAATGAAATATTCAAAACTAAGCTTGTATTTGCACTTCGACATGTCTTAGACTAGTCGAATCTAAAAACTGACTAGCTTGGTGTCATATCTTGTTATTATCAATTGAATAATCTTCAAAGCTCCCTTAGGTTGCATTTCATGCATACATAAAAAGGGGGAGAAAATTCCATTTTGATGCCTATATTGCCAAAAGGGGGAGAAAACGTAGAAAAGGCATCATTAAAAATGTGAAAGCTTATTTGGTTATTATGATCTTTGTAAAACTTTGCTACTTCTTTTGGATCATAATCTCATAATCAAATTTGAGATGTATGGTTGGATTTTAGAGTTTTTGTGGAAAACTTGCTCCTTAAATTTAACTCCAAAATCTGAACCTTCTTGATTTTAGCTCCAAAATCTCTTTTGTCAACTTGGTCATGATCTCAATTCTTATCTTTGGACCAGGTTTGATTTTGCAACTAAAAATTGCTTTCTTCTTTATTCAAACTCAAATTTATGCCTTTTGTGCAGTTTGTCAATATACTCATCAAAGGAGAGATTGTAGGACCACGTGGACGTCCATCCATGTTTGTGATGAGTATTTGACTTTATTTGAGCAAGGTGTGCTCAGGTTTGAGTTTGATTTGAATTGGAATTCAAAAGGAAGCAATTTGAGTTGTGTTGGCTTCTTGCGGCACTACCGGCTTGTGGCTGACGATAGAACCGACTGATGATTGAGACAGAATTAATTGTGAGTATTTGTGATGATTAAACATTGCTATGTGAGGTATTTCCTTGTTTTTGATGGTTGCAGGACGAAGGTGCTAGGTCATGGTGAGGCGAAGGATGGCCGGGACAAAGCGAGGACTGTCGGAGTTCCGGAAGGTCGGGGATCGTCGGAAGATGATCGGAGACGGAGTCCGTGCAAGCCATGAAGACAAGGAATGGATGTGATGCTAGCTAGATGCTGCTCGGATCGATGAGGGCCGTCGGATTGCGGTCTAGTTGATAGGATAGCGGGTCTAGTTAGTATGCTGTGAAAACCGTGCAAGAAAACCCATTTGTGTTGTGGGTTTTGGGTGAACCCTTGCATGACTGGTTGAGTGGGTTAATCCTAGCCCTTGATGGATGCTCTAGGGTTTAGAGGCTCATCCAAGGGTGGTAGGTGGCCCAAGAGTTGTATAAATAGGGGTGGAGGGGTAGCCTTCCCCCCTTGAAGGTTTGAGTTGCTCCTTTGAGCTTTGCCCACATCAAGTGAGGCTTTGTAAACCTTCCGTTCAGAAAATAAAAAAAAATTCTTTACCTTATTGTAAATTTAAATTGCGCATTTACATTATGTCTTTACTTTACGCAATTTAAATTCAGCATTTACTTTACCACATTTACATTCTCGCGATTTACTTTCTCGCAATTTGGATTTTCCTCCCCTCCTTCTAAATGCTGTTCTTCTAGGATGTCTTGAGGGTTTTCATATGGTTTTACATCTTTCTTGCATCCTAGCATAGACTAGAGATCAAGTTTTTTATCGAATTGCAAATCTGTCCAGAACTTGTTCTTCACGTAGCAGTCAGTATTTGATTTTTATAAAAATCTAGAAAAATACTTTTTAAGTGATTCTTATTGGAGAAGGTGCATGACTCATATATACATCTCTGGAAAAATTTGTGAGTTCACTGGCTGCACCGTTTGAGCGCTATGAAGTGAAAACCGAACCTCAAACGTTTTGGTCGAAGTTCCTGACTGTCTGTAATGCTTGTTTTTTCATATTTATTATACAAAGCTGTCAGGGATCGGCCACCCTAACACATGGCCCCCCCAGGGGGGGCTTTGAGCAGCCCACCTCTAAGATCGGGGGACTGATCCCTAACTCGGGCGGAGACGTCCCCGAACCGCCAGTCCGGAACACCAATCGGACTGTTTCGAGCCAGGCTCCGACCGAAGGTACCGCAAGGCCATAAAGGAGCTCTTTCCCGACCTAGCCGACCACCCTGAGCTCTTTCCCGACCTAGCAGGGCATTCGACCTTCGTCACAGACTGGGCTCCCCCGACCTCCGACCAGCCCGATCCCGGTCTCAGCCAAGGGTCGAGCATCGGGCCCTCCGCTGACCATAAACCACGTGTCCAACAATCACGACCGCCTGAAGCGACCGCACAGAAGCAGGTGGCTCCTTCCCGAGGCAGCACGAAGGTCGCCAAAGTCAAAGCCTCAGTCCCATCATCCGATCCACGTCTGACGATGGAGTCCACTCACCCAGAGCATGGCGGGGTCATGCATAACAACGTCATCATCGACAAAACCGCGAGAAAGTGGGTGCATTTGTTTCCAAGAAGCAACGACCTGCTTTGCTCGGAGAGTCTACTAACCCAGCGTGGGCAAGGCCAGACATGACTAGTCACCAAGACAAGGGCTTTCTGGCACGAGTCCCTTCATCCTCTCGGCTCCCAATCCCCAATGTAACCTGCCCCCTTCGGCCGTATAAGGGGGGCAGGGCCCTCTGGAAGGGGAGTTCTTCTTTCTAAAAACGCCTCCACGAACTAAGCTCCGGGGCTCTCAGATGGGAACCCCGAACTCTCATTTGTAAAGGCCGGATAGCCATCGGCATCGAGGGTATCTGATATCATCATCCGGCCCGAGTAGGGGCGTTCGTCGAACGATATAAATCTCGTGTCCACTCGCTTGTCTTTGGCTCCTGTTGATCGCCCGCGAGGGTACCTCCCGGACGAGCGAAACTCTGGGCCTCACCCTCTGTACTACCATTCACCCTCTTTCTTTGCGATCGACGGTCCCGATCGTCGACAGCTGGCGCCCACCGTGGGGCCCGAAGTTTCGTTCGTCCAAAGTTCGTCACCTCAGCCAGCTCAACACCTCCAGCTCCACCACCAACATGTCACGAACAGCAAGCATGGGCTCGGACACTGTCCCCGAGTGCCAAGGCTCCACCTCCATGCTCTCGCCCTCCTTGCCGCCCCGCGAACGCCGGGCCTTCGCCGCCATTCGGCCCCCGGGGCGGACGATGGTGGCCCGGAGACTCCTCGGGAGGCGCGTCAGCTCGCCCAGATCGCCATCGACCAGGCCATCGCCGCCATTCGGCGTGAGGAGCATGGTGCGACCGCTCGATCAGCGGCTCAGCCTTCCTGTCGGTAGAACACGCCTAAGAACGCTGCGAGCCATCGCCGGGTCATGGTGGCCGGCTCGGGCGGCTTGGCCCTCTTCGGCAGTCCTTAGCGAAGAGCTCAACAAAGCGGCCGACGGCGTCATACCCGGTGGCAGCGAGCTCTCGGGCTCACGAGTCTCGCCCGTGGCGGCCAGCGGCCTCTGCCGGGACCGAATCGCAAATCCGGACCCTCTGTGTATTCATGCGATCCGAGGATCACGCTAGCACACCTGATCATCTGAGGTTGCACATCACGAGACATTCACAAGGATATAAGAATAAATAGTGCAAACATGTATATAAAGCGAGTTGTACAACCTTATGGTCTCCTTACAGATAAATCGACCACGCAGGCTTACATTATTCAAAACAAAGAAATAGCGGCGGAACATAAAAATCGTGTAAGCATCCATCTTGCCACAGGCAACAGTGGGCTTGCCCCTAGTTGCTCGTGTCCTCGGCGTACTCCTCCTCCCATCTTGGTGTAGTCTCCTCCGCGATGTTGGGGTTGATAAGCAAGGTGGGGTGAGTACACAAGGCACTCAACAAGTAATGCATGAATGCGGCACTATTACTATATGCAAAGCTTATTCCAATGGATTGGCTTAATTGATCCTTTTGCATCAAGCGGCATTTTTAAACTAGTATCTTGTTTAGATTAAAGCGAAGAAACAGATATAAGTAATACTAATTTCAAATGGTTTTTCTTGAAGATTCTCGGCACCTGACCTTATTAGTTCATTTCCAACAACGGCACACAGCCACCCTTCCATGTTTTGTTTATGAAAAACTACCCTTGATTGTAATCCCGAGCAATGCTCAATACAGTGAGCACGGCTATTCGAATAGTTTTGACACTCTGCGGAGGTTGTACACTTTACCCACAAGATCTGACCGCTCACCACACACGGTGATTGTCGCAACAAAGCTTTTGGGAACTTCTACCTTAACCAAAGAACCTCTCGGTATTGCCTTTACTATCACTTCCCTCACACAGGCGAAGTATAGGACCGGCCAATCACCGTTGGATGGGCACCAAGCAGTAGCAGTGCGCTCCCCATCTGAGATACACCCCGTGTCTTGTCACCCGAGTATCGGAGGAAAGATATCGAGAACCCTAGTCAACTAGGTGCATCCCATGTCGGACATGTGGTTGTGCGGGTGACTCGGATCAAAGGCTTGCAAGGTGAAGTCCTTAAGCGACCAAGGCAAGACTTTCAACACTCAACGATGGCACACGGCCCAATGTAGCACATGACTCACATCACTCAACAACCCAATGCCACAGGCCCACAGCACCTGACCTCTTGCCACTTGCCCCGGTCTAAATCATTTTCCACCCGCTTGATTATTGTGCAACACATGCAGCAATAACTCAATATCGATGCGGAACCACGAGTTCTTTGTACCTCAATCTCAACATGTGGCATCATCACACCACTTTTCAAAATACATTCAATATGTCTTTAATCAATATTGTAGCATTTTTCGAAAGATCATTCATGATTCGTTGCAAGGCTAAGCATCTACTCACGGTCTAGCCTCCCGTGTTGGCACAATATTAACATCCAACTAATATAATCGAACTTAGGGTGACAATGATCTAGGCATACAATTAATAATTCAAGGTGGCATAACAAAATGGGTTGATTAACTACATTATCCCAAATTAATTTAAATTCATTTTAAATAATTAGCATGCATAGTTTCAAAGCATAAATTACATTTTAAAATCTGGGATCAAAATGATCAAAGCATCACTTGCCTTCAAAGAGTTGCTGGTCGTGTTCCGAAGCTTGGTCTTGAGCGACAATTCTTCCTCGAAACTTCCGGCAAATTTCGTCTCACGCGTACAAACAAAGCATACAATAAATAGCCAATACAGAAGACTATATGTCCTCAAGAATTCAAATAAAATTCACCAATAAATAGCTCACAATTTTATGAATTTTTAGAAATTTGAATCACCCAAATCCGAGTTAAAATGCAAAAGTTATAGTCATTTGAAGTTTGAATAAAATCAAAATACTGAAATTAAGAAAATCCGATTTTTCTGAATTATTTTTATACTTGAAATTCACATTTATGACGTCAGCATGCCTCATGATGACGTCAGCACCGAAATAATTTCGGCCAAAATATTTTTTATATGAAAATATTTATGGCGTCGGCGATAGCGTCGGACGACACGTGTACGCCGAGGCCGCCACGTCGCTCTGTCTATGGGTGAGTCTACGGGTTGGCTACGGTCTACCGTGGGCTTGGTTCACGAGCAGTGCGCCACGCGGCAAAATCGGACCGTTCGCTAAAACCGGCGGTCGAGATCCTCACGCGCGCCGCAACAAGACCGAGATCGTCGACGACGCGTCGCGCATCCGGTGATCGGCCTAAATCCAACGGTTGGATTCGCCGCCGCGGCGGCGCCTCGATTCCGCCGCGGCCACGCGTCGCGCATCGAGCGGTGCCCTCGGATCTAACGGCGGCACCACACACCGCTGCGGCGCCTCGGTTTACTCGTAGCCACGCGGCACGATCGCGGTGGCGCCCGAAAGCAACGGCCGGATCGGTCTGCTGCGGTCAAAGCGCCCGCGTCGGCCGCGATTTGGCGAGAATGCGGTGCCATCTCCGCCGCTCGTTCAAATCTGAGCGGCGCAGATCCTTAGGGCAAAACCAGATCCAATCTCTACCGTTCGAGATCTAATCCAGCGGTCCACGGTACGAGCATTTCTTTGTTCATGGTGCGGCGTGGTTCAATCTCTGGCGTCCACTATCGATCCAGCGGTTAAGACAAAAACATATCGCGGACATTAGATCTAATCCAAGCCGTTCGTTCTAGATCTAGCGGTTACGATTCAATCTAAACATCTACAGAGATGGAGGCTACGTGGACTCACGAACGAGCGATGCAAATCGGACGGTCGGCGTGATTCGGCGAGGTTGACGGCGAAGAAGCGAAGGTTGCGGAGTGGGGAAGATGACCTCGGCGGCAATGCTGCGGGCTTCTCCGGCGAGAAGAAGTGGTCCACTCGTCGTCTTGCTTGGTGAACTTCGGGCGGGCCGATGCGGCGAAAGCGGCGACGGCGGCGAGAGGAAGCAAAAACAACGGCGGCACAAGGAAGCAACTCTGGCGAGCTCGCTCAGCGCTAGAGAGGGTCTCGGCGTGCGCGAGTCAAAAGACGCTTGGCGAAGGAGCTCTGCCGACGCGCTACTCGGTGCACAAAGGGGCCTCGGCGTGCGCGCTCTGGTAGCGAAGCGAACGAGCGGAGCGGTCGGCGGCATTAGCTCGGTGATCTCGCGAAGGCGACCGGCGTGGCGCAATCCCGCAGCGTCCGTCGGCGACGATCCGAAGGCTCACGCGCGAGCGGCGTGGCACACGCACAAAGCGTCGCGATCCGGATCGAGCGGCTTGGTGGCGGCGCTAGGGTTTGGCGTGGATGGGCGGCGCGCCAACGATAATGGGCTCGGCCCATTCGCATTCATAGCCACTTTTAAAACCTTTTCAATAAAAATAATTCTAGAAATTCACTTAAATCATTTGGGGCTTTTAAAATAGCGAAAAATTCTAGAAAAATTCGAGAAAATACTTTGAGATATTTGGAACTCAAATAAAATATTTTCAATAAAACTTTGCTAGAACTTTTCCATTATTTAATTGTTTTCAAGGAAGGCTAGTTTTGAGTAATTCCAAATAAATTTCAATAAATTCCCAAAAACTCACAAAATAAAAAAAAATACTCCAAAATTTAAATTAGAGCAAAAATTAGGGTGTTACAAACCTCCCCCCCTTAACAGAATCTCGTCCCCGAGATTGAGAACATCTATAAAGCAGGTTAGGAACTCCTTCTTGAGATCTTCTTCACGTTCCCACGTTGCTTCACTTTCAGAATGGTTGCTCCATTGAACTCTGCGAAGCGCGTTGACTTGTTCCTTGTCTCTCTATCCATTCGCCCGAGAATCTTCATTGGATGTTCTTTGTAAGTCGAGATCTTCTTGCGGCTCAATTGCCTCCAAAGGTGTTTGCTCTTAGGTACTCGAAGACACTTCTTGATTGAGACACATGGAATCGTCATGCACTCTGCCAAAGAGCTGCGGTAACTCAATTGATCGCAACTTCACCTCTACGGCTCAAGATTTTGAATGGTCAGACATATCAGGTGCGAGCTTCCCTTTGCATGGAACCTTCGACTCCTTTGAGTGGTGTTACTCTAAGATACACAAAATCTTGGGTTCAAAGCTTAGTTCCCATGACGGTTGTCGGCATAACTCTTTTACTGGATTGTGCAATCTTCAATCTTTCCACGACCGGGGTGATCGTACTTCCGCTTCTGAAGAATGTCCGTCGAAAACATGTCGTTACTTTGTCTCATTCCAATTCAATGGTGTTCGACGGGACCTACCATCTGAGCTTCAAATGGAGACATTTGTAAACTTGCTTGATAAGCTGTTATTATAATGAACTCGGCATAAGGCAAACACTTGTCCCATGAAGTGGAATATGCTAAGGCACATGCCCTCAACATATCTTCCAATATCGATTGACTCTCTCGGTTTGTCCATCGCATGCGGATGGTATCTTCATCTTGAAGTTCAAGCGAGTCCCCATTGCTTCATGAAGCTTACCCGAATCTGGAGGTAAATTGGGTACCTCTGTCAGACACTATCTTTTGGCACTCCATGTAAGCAGACAATTACGGACATATAAAGTTACGCTAACGGTCTCGGAATAAGTGGTCTTCTTGGTATGAAATGTGCCACCTTAGTTAAGCGATCTACTATGACCCATATGGAATCATATCCACTTTGCGTTACGGGCAATCCGGTTATAAAATCCATACCAATTTCCTCCCATTTCCATTCGGTATCTTTAAGGGTTGTAATAGCCTGCTTGCCTTTGGTGCATAGCTTTGACCCTTTGGCATATGTCACATAATGCAACGATTCGCGACTTCGTTTCATGCTTGCCACCAAAATTTTCCTTCAAATCTTGATACATTTCGCACTTCTGGATGAATTGAGTACTTGGAGTCATGGGCCTCTCCCAAAATTAATCGCTTCAACTCCTTTTGTTCGGCACACAAATCGCCCTTTGAACCACATAGTACCTTGTTCATCAGATTTAAAATCTTTTGCTTTGCCTTCATCCATTTGCCCTTAATTCTTTTGATCTTATCATCATCTTTACGCCCTTCCTGATCGATCTTCGGTAGGTCTTACTTCAAAGTTACTAGGAATCCTTTTGGTACCATTTCCAATTCTAGTTTCGAAATCCCTACACAATTCACTGACTTGTTTCCAACGCATATTTACAACGTGGTTCTTTACGCTCAAAGGCGTCGCCACCACGTTAGCTTTCCCGGGTGGTAGTGAATTCCACATTATAATCCTTGATTAACTCTAACCATCTTCTTTGCCTCATATTTAGGTCAGCTTGTGTGAAAATATACTTAAGGCTTTTATGATCGGTATATACTTCACATCTATTTCCGATGAGATGATGGCGCCATATTTTTAGTGCATGCACTACGGCGACTAATTCTAAATCATGAGTCGGATAGTTCTCCTCATGTGGTCTCAATTGCCTCGATGCATAGGCAATTACCTTCCTATTTTGCATCAACACGCATCCCAATCCCGACGCGATGCATCACAATAAATGTCAAAGTCTTGGTGAGCGTCGGTAAAACTAATACAGTGCCGATGTTAACCTCCTTTTCAATTCTGAAAACTCTTCTCACACTCGGTGTCCATAAAAATTTCTTTTCTTTTTCAACAATTGCGTGAGAGGTCTCGCAATCGTAGAGAATCCTTCAATGAATCGACGGTAATACCCGCCATTCCAAGGAAACTACGGTTTGGGTTACCGTCTTGGTACATTCCCAATGTAAAACCGTTTCCACTTTCTTTGGATCTCTGACAACTCCTTCTGCTGTCATTATGTGTCCAAGAAATTCCACCTTATCTTTCCGAAATCACATTTGCTAAATTTCGCAAACAACCGTTGTTCCTCAACTTTTCAAGGACTAGCCTCAAGTGCTCGGCGTGCTCTTCTCTCGTCTTGGAATAGATAAGGATGTCATCTATGAATACGACGACGAACTTATCCAAGTTTTCCATAAAACCTTATTCATTAAGTTCATGAAATATCTTTGGTGCATTTGTCGGACCAAAGACATCATTTGTAAACTCGTAGTGTCCATATCTTGACGAAAATGCAGTCTTCGGAATATCCTCTGATCGGATCTTCAGCTGATGGTATCCCGATCGAAGATCAATTTTGGAGAATACTCCTGCTCCTCTCAACTGGTCAAACAAATCATCGATCCTGGGTAGCGGATACTTATTCTTTATCGTCACATCATTGAGTGCACGATAGTCTATACACATCCTGAAACTTCCGTCCTTCTTCTTAACGAATAAGGCAGTGCTCCCCATGGCGATGAACTAGGTCTTATAAATCCCTTTTCAGTGAGTTCTTCAATTTGCTTCTTCATTTCCACCAATTCCTCTGTGGACATCTGTAAGGTCTCTTAGCTATTGGAGCTGTCCCTGGAACTAGTTCTATCACGAACTCGATATCTCTATCTGGCGGCATTCCAGGTAAATCTTCTGGGAAAACATCCGGATATTCATTGACTATGGAGACTTCCTCTAAGCTGACAGTCTTCATGCTGTTGACCATCAATTGTCCATCTCGTACTGGTTTCGCTTCAAACTCAATTTTCTTTCCATCAGGGCTCTCGTAGATATGACTCTTTTCCATGATCCAATATCGCCTTGTGATCGATTAACCAATCCATTCCGAGGATAACATCCAAGGTTTGGGTATTAAGGGCGATTAAGTTAGCTAGGAACTCAACTCCATTAATTATTATTCCTACCCGAGAACATCCTACTTTAGATCGGAGTTACGATCCGAGAGATTGGACTATGAGCACACATTTAAGATTCACTATTTCCATATCATTTTGAACAGCAAAATCTCGGAAATAAAAGAATGCGAAGCTCGGAATCAAATAAAGCGATGGTGATGCGAGTTTACTAGGAACTTACCCGATTACAACGTCCAGGCGTTACGGACTTCATCTGTTTGTGATGTGGTTGACTCGCCTCGTGCGGTTCCTTGGGATGGAGTCGCTGCTTTGTTGATGCCCGCGGTTCATGATTAGTGCGGGAGTCCTTGCGGTGTGTTCCCCAAGTTAAAGCGAACCGGGTGACACCTCCCTTCTTAGAGGCGATTGTTGGCAAAATGCCCCATTTCATTGCAATGATAGCAACGTCTTCCCACGGCACGAGAGGTTCCTCGATCATGCCATAGTTTGGCCGAGTCGAACATTTTGACCCTTCGGGCGATTCTTGGCGGTGGTGCTCATCATTGCCTCTAGGTGGTACCGAATAATTTGTTGGGGTGCCGTCCCTGCCTCTGCTTGTACAGCGACCTCCTTGTTGCGCCATTCTGCGCTTCTGTTGTCATCAACTCTCGGCGCTTGTCCTCTAAGATCGGGGCTTTGTTAACTAACTCTTGAAAGTCGGGGAATGTGTGGGTGATCACCCCACTGCAACCTCGCATTCAATCCCTTCATGAAGCGGGATTATGCGGCCTTATCCGTAGCCACGTCCTGCAGTGCGTAGCGTGCGGTTAGGTGAACTTGTTGGTGTCGGCCAGCGATCGCCGCCTTGCTTGAGCTTCGAACTCCTCCTTTTAAGATCCATGATACCCTCGGGTACATGGTGCTGACGGAAGGCCGAGGTGAACTCCTCCCATGTGATACTCCGCGGGTCCTCATGAGTCTGCGCGAAGTTTCCCACCATTCTGCGGCGGTCCTTGAGTTGATGAGAGGCATAGAGTACCCTCTCATGTCCTACACATTGGGTAATGTGCGGCTTCCTTTCGATTGTCCTTAGCCAATCGTCGCCTCGATGGATTGGCGTTGCACGAGAAGGTAGGTGGGCGGGTTCTCATAAACTCCGACAACCGTGAGTAGGGGTGTGGTCCATGGTTGCCCCAGGTTGAACATTCGCGGCTTGATTGGATATCTGCTGCATGGTTTGAACCATCGTGGTCATGAGTTGAGTCTGGGCTGTCAAAAAGGCTCCCAGGTTCTGCATATCGACCTGCGGTGGTTGAGGAATCGGCTCTTCATTCTGGTTGTCCGTCTGGTTAGCTCCACTTCCGCTGGCTCCAACATTTCCACGAGTCCTCACCATCTATTGCAAGCTTCCATGGTTAAGAAAAGAAGAAAGCATAGACGAGTAAAAGAACTTATGTGGGGGAAACAGGTGTAACTTAAATTATTTAGCCACTTTATTGATATAATATAAAGCAGTATGGTTGCTCACAAGTGCCTAAGGGCAATGCAACACATACGTGACACTCATAACCAATAAGCAAACATAGGAATCCAAGACAACTCACACCTAAGGGTGACTCTGAAGCAAAGCGCGACTCGGATATTCGAGTCTCGACACTACACTCTACTACACTCGATCACTCATCGAGCCAACCCGCTGCGGCTTCCCGGGCGTGCCGTAGTCTTTGCGGCATTGAGGCGACTGGTCTGGTGACCTCTGCGGCGGGTGCAAAGACCCCATCGACTCTGCTGGTCCCGGCTGCTGCTCCTGATTGGCGCCTCTGCTCGGCTCCTCCGGATCTGGATCATGTAACTCGGGGTGGTTGGGCTCGGGTCCATATAGAGCCATCTCCAACTCCTGGATCTTGTATGGCATGAGCTAAGTTCTCCGGTGTTGGGTTCTTGCCTCTATAACCTCGTCGCGGGTCCTCTGCGGCTCTGGTATCTCGTCCAAGGCGTCCTCTGGCGATGGCGTATCTCGCCAGTGGGTGATCGTAGCGTCCTCCTCCACGAGCTCCATCTGTTGTATCGGTGTCGCGGCGGATGGTGGCGGAAGGCGGTGCCCTCTAACTCTGCGGAGTAAGTGCGGGCAATTTGCCGCATCGCTCGACGCGACGTCTCACGAATCCGGCCTCGAAAGAAGACCTCTGGCGGTGATGTAGATGGGACGACTCGCCCTCGTCCTCTCCCGAGCATACTGCGTGATCTTGGCGCCCGAGCGATGTCAAGTCTGCGCCGCACCACCAAGTCCCTCGATGCGATGGTCGGTCAAAACCTCAAGCAAGCGCATCATACGCCATAACTCATGGCGTATCCTCCGTGCGCTCTCCATAGGTATGGATCATCCTCATCTGCCAAAACAAACCTTGTTTAAATTAAATAGAGAATAATAAAAATTCAGCATAGGTATGAATAAGGAGAAGAGATAAGTCGAGATTTCTTTGACATTCTTGCTCAAGTTGATTAGGTCTTTAGAAAATAGTTTTCACCCTCCTAGGCACAACCAAACTAAGGTCAAGGCCTACTGATCGGCTGCTCGATACCACCTCTGCCGGGACCCGAACCGCAAATCCGGACCCTCTGTGTATTACATGCGATCCGAGATCACGCTAGCACACTGATCATCTGAGGTTGCACATCACAGACATTCACAAGGATATAAGAATAAATAGTGCAAACATGTATATAAAGCGAGTTGTACAACCTTATGGTCTCCTTACAGATAAATCGACCACGCAGAGCTTACATTATTCAAAACAAAGAAATAGCGGCGGAACATAAAAAATCGTGTAAGCATCCATCTTGCCACAGGCAACCAGTGGGCTTGCCCCTAGTTGCTCGTGTCCTCGGCGTACTCCTCCTCCCATCTTGGTGTAGTCTCCTCCTTGATGTTGGGGTTGATAAGCAAGGTGGGGTGAGTACACAAGGCACTCAACAAGTAATGCATGAATGCAAACACTATTACTATATGCAAAGCTTATTCCAATGGATTGGCTTAATTGATCCTTTTGCATCAAGCGGCATTTTTAAACTAGTATCTTGTTTAGATTAAAGCGATGAAAGCAGATATAAGTAATACTAATTTCAAATGGTTTTTCTTGAAGATTCTCGGCACCTGACCTTATTAGTTCATTTCCAACAACGGCACACAGCCACCCTTCCATGTTTTGTTTATGAAAAACTACCCCTTGATTGTAATCCCGAGCAATGCTCAATACAGTGAGCACGGCTATTGAATAGTTTTGACACTCTGCGGAGGTTGTACACTTTACCCACAAGATCTGACCGCTCACCACACGGTGATTGTCGCAACAAAGCTTTTAGGAACTTCTACCTTAACCAAAGAACCTCTCGGTGTGCCTTTACTATCACTTCCCTCACAGAGCGAAGTATAGGACCGGCCAATCACCGTTGGATGGGCACCAAGCCGTAGCAGTGCGCTCCCCATACAGATACACCCACATGTCTTTGTCACCGAGAGTATCGGAGGAAAGATATCGGAACCCTAGTCAACTAGGTGTCCCATGTCGGACATGTGGTTGTACGGGTGACTCGGATCAAAGGCTTGCAAGGTGAAGTCCTTAGCGACCAAGGCAAGACTTTCAACACTCAACGATGGCACACGGCCCAATGTGGCACGAGACTCACATCACTCAACAACCCAATGCCACACAGCCCCCACAGCACTGACCTCTTGCCACTTGCCCAGTCTAAATCATTTTCCACCCGGTTGATTATTGTGCAACACATGCGGCAATAACTCAATATCGATGCGGAACCACACAAAGTTCTTTGTACCTCAATCTCAACATGTGGCATCATCACACCACTTTTCAAAATACATTCAATATGTCTTTAATCAATATTGTAGCATTTTTCCGAAAGATCATTCATGATTCGTTGCAAGGCTAAGCATCTACTCACGGTCTAGCCTCCGTGTTGGCACAATATTAACATCCAACTAATATAATCGAACTTAGGGTGACAATGATCTAGGCATACAATTAATAATTCAAGGTGGCATAACAAAATGGGTTGATTAACTACATTATCCCAAATTAATTTAAATTCATTTTAAATAATTAGCATGCATAGTTTCAAAGCATAAATTACATTTTAAAATCTGGGATCAAAATGATCAAAGCATCACTTGCCTTCAAAGAGTTGCTGGTGGTGTTCGAAGCTTGGTCTTGGCGATTTAATTCTTCCTCGAAACTTCCGGCAAATTTACGTCTCACGCGTACAAACAAAGCATACAATAAATAGCCAATACAGAAGACTATATGTCCTCAAGAATTCAAATAAAATTCACCAATAAATAGCTCACAATTTTATGAATTTTTAGAAATTTGAATCACCCAAATCCGAGTTAAAATGCAAAAGTTATAGTCATTTGAAGTTTGAATAAAATCGAAAATACTGAAATTAAGAAAATCCGATTTTTCTGAATTATTTTTATACTTGAAATTCACATTTATGACGTCAGCATGCCTCATGATGGCGTCAGCACCGAAATAATTTCCGGCCAAAATATTTTATATATGAAAATATTTATGGCGTCGCGATAGCGTCGGCCACGACACGTGTACGCCCGAGGCGCCACGTCGCTCTGGTCTATGGAGTGAGTCTACGGGTTGGCTCTGGTCTACCGTGGGCTTGGTTCCGCGAGCGGTGCAGCCACGCGGCAAAATCGGACCGTTCGCTAAAACCGGCGGTCGGATCCTCACGCGCACCGCGGCGCGACCGAGATCGTGCGACCGCGTCGTCGCGCATCCGGTGATCGACCTAAATCCAGCGGTTGGATTCCGCACCGGCCGGCGGCGCCTCGATTCCCGCCGCGACGCCGCGTCGCGCATCGAGCGGTGCCCTCGGATCTAACGGCCAGACCACACCGCCGCTGCGGCGCCTCGGTTTACTCGTAGCCACGCGGCACGATCGCGTGGGCGCCCAGCTGTGGCCGGATCGGTCTGCTGCGGTCAAACGCCCGCGCGTCGGCACGCGATTTGGCGAGGTGCGGTGCCATCTCCGCCGCTCGTTCAAATCGAGCAGCGCGGATCCTTAGGGCAAAACCAGATCCAATCTCTACCGTTCGAGATCTAATCCAGCGGTCCACGGTACGGTACATTTCTTTGTTCATGGTGCGGCGTGGTTCAATCCTCGCGTCCACTATCGATCCAGCGGTTAAGACAAAACATATCGCGGACATTAGATCTAATCCAAGCCGTTCGTTCTAGATCTAGCGGTTACGATTCAATCTAAACATCTCGAGAGATGGAGGCTACGTGGACTCACGAGAACCGAGCGATGCAAATCGGACGGTCGGCGTGACCGGCGAGGTTGTGGCGAAAAGCGAAGGTTGCGGGTGGGGAAGATGACCTCGGCGGCGGCTGCGGGCTTCTCCGGCGAAAAAGTGGTCCACTCGTCGTCTTGCTTGGTGAACTTCGGGCAGGGCGGATGCGGCGGAGCGGCGGACGGCGGCGAGAGGAAGCAAAACAGCGGCGGCACAAGGAAGCAACTCGGCGAGCTCGCTCGGGCGCTAGAGAGGTCTCGGCGCGCGTGCGAGGAGTCAAAAACGCAGCGAAGGAGCTCTGCCGGACGCGCTACTCGGTGCACTAAAGGGGCCTCGGCGTGCGCGCTCTGACGGCGAAAGCGAGCGGGAGCGGTCGGCGGCATTAGCTCCGGTGATCTCGCGAGGCGGCCGGCGTGGCGCAATCCGCAGCGTCCGTCTGGCGGCGGCGATCGAAGGCTCACGCAGCGTCGCGAGCGGCGTGCACCGCCTGCGCGCGATCCGGATCGAGCGGCTTGGTTGGGCGGCGCTAGGGTTTCGGCGTGGATGGGCGGGCAGCGCCTGATAATGGGCTCGGCCCATTACTGTTCATAGCCACTTTTAAAACCTTTTTCAATAAAAATAATTCTAGAAATTCACTTAAATCATTTGGGGCTTTTAAAATAGCGAGAAAAATTCTAGAAAAATTCAGAAAATACTTTGAGATATTTGGAACTCAAATAAAATATTTTCAATAAAACTTTGCTAGAACTTTTCCATTATTTAATTGTTTTCAAGGAAGGCTAGTTTTGAGTAATTCCAAATAAATTTCAATAAATTCCCAAAAACTCACAAAATAAAAAAATACTCCAAAATTTAAATTAGAGCAAAAATTAGGGTGTTACAGCCTCCTACCGCATGATCGCCGGCCGCTCTACGGCGGGATCCCACCGGGCTCGCGCCTAGCGCCATCTTCACCACCTCTCGAAGCGGGAAGGGTGGCGCGTGATAAACTTGCCCCGTCACCGGTGACATGATGGCGATGCTCGCCCGGACAGCAATACTTCCGAAAGTCTCTCTCCGGACGTCCGGCTCAAGCGGCCCGGGGACGCAACCATCCGCGACATGCCGTAATAAGCGCTCCGTCGGCCATCGCGGTCCGGCGCGCGGTCTTGCCGTCGCCTCGAGTTCTCGCTTCGATTTGGTGGCGACTCAGCGCCCGGCGGCGGCGGTAGTAGTCTTCGACCTCTGGTGCCGGCGTACTCGAATGATCTCCGTCGGGTACGCTGGCCGGCCCGGTTTAAGCCGGCGATGATGGAGCGGTTCGACGGGACCAAGAACCCCGCGGAATTCCTCTCCATATACTCCACCACCATCTTGGCGGTCGGGGGGGACGAGGCCGCGATGGCCTACTATCTCCCCACCGTTCTGGACGGCGCCGCCCGCACCTGGCTCTCAACTAGTCGCCCGACACCTTCCGATCATGGCGCCGGTGCGGGCGCTCTCACTCCAACTTCGAGTGCTACTCTGGCGGCACGGGCGGAAAAGGACCTGAACCGTGTTATCCGGGGAAAGGGGAACATCTGCGAGACTTCGTCTGGCTGGTTCACCCGTCGCGTGAAACTTCGATTCCCAACATCTACGATGAAACCGTCATCAAGGCTTTCAAGTTTGGTGTCAAGACAGGCGCCTCATGGAGGACCTCGAGATTGCTACGAGGCTCACCGTCAACAAACTGTTTTGCATGGCGGAGCAATATGCGGGCGCGGACGATCTTGTGTCATTGGGAGCATGACTACGACCGAGGCAAGCTCGATCTCGCCTTGGCTAAGCAGGACCATCGGCGCTAAGGAAGGAGACCGGCCCAGCGCAACAAAAGCGAGAAAAGACGCGGCGTCGAGGCGCCAGCTCAGCGTAGTCGCCATGGTCGACAACAAGCGCGAAGGCGAGCGCGCTAGCCCGATCGCGGGCCCCCGGACCTCGTGCCAGAACCGCCGCGGCCGCACAGCGAGCGCAGCGTCGACCCAAGAGGCGGTCAGGGGACCCCCTCACGCGACGTTGAGCTTGGGGCAACGAGGAACAGCCTAGCTTCAACGCCAACAAGTTTTGCCTGTTCCACAAGATTCACGGCCATGACTGCGGTGCGAGGACATGGCTGTTCAAACTGGACGCCTTTTATAGGGGGACTGGAGAGATGCCCACGCTCCCAAAAGGCGACGAACGACCCGGAGGGATCGACGCCAATCAGGCCCAAGCAGGCCCCGACCTGGAATTCCAACAGGGTGACCGCCGTGTGGACGTAATCTTCAGTGGCTCCTCCGCATACCGATCCCGCGCGGGGCGGGCGCGCGCGTGCCGTCTATCAAGCCCGCCCGAAGCCCCCGACCAACCTGCGGTGGGGCGGCATCCCCATCACCTTTTCTCGGGACGACGCCCCTCCGGGGATGTCCCGAGACTTCAAAACTGCTCTGGTCGTCGCCCCGACCATAAGCCACACCGTCGTCGGCCGGGTCATGGTCGACGGGGGCAGTTCCCTCAACCTACTCCTAGCCAGCGCCTTAGACCGGATGCAAATACCCCGGTCGAAAATCAAGAACATAGCAATCCCCTTCTTCGGCATCGTGCCGGGGAGCTCGACCACCCTGCTGGCGCAAGTGGTCCTCCCCGTCACCTTCGGCAACTCCGTAAACTTCCGCACCGAGCTAATCACCTTTGAAGTCGTGGACGGCGATCTCCCCTACAACGCCATCCTCGGGCGTCCCACCCTGATCAAGTTTATTGTTGCGAATCACTATGGGCACTGGTGCATGAAGCTCCCGGGGCCCGGTGGCGTCATAACGGTCTGCGGCGACCTTAAGGCAGCGCACGGCTGCAAGGAAAAGGCCCTGGCGCTTGCCGGCATACTGCCCCAGCCGGGCCCCGAAATCACCCCAAAGGGTGCCCATCGGAAGACGGCTATCCAACCAAGCGGCCCGACCAAGGCCGTGCAGCTTGAAAAAGGGAACTCGGGCAAATGCGTCTGCATTTCCGCCCAGCTCGATTCCAAATAGGAAGACGAGCTCGTCACCTTCCTCTGAGATAACAAAAGTATTTTCGCATGGGAACCGGCGGACATGCCAGGGGTCCCACGGGAGGTGATCGAGCACAAACTGCAAACAAAGCCTGGCTGCAGACCCGTGCGCCAGAAGCTCCAGCGTTTCTCCCCCCAGAAGGCGGCGATAATCAGAGAGCACCTCGACAAGCTTCTCAAGGTCGGTTTCATTCGCGAGGTCAACTACTCCGAATGAGTGGCCAACCCTGTAATCGTGCAGAAGAAGGGCGGGAAGTGGCGGATGTGTGCCGACCACCACGGGCTTGAACGCTGCATGCCCCAAAGATAACTTCCACTCCCCGCATGGACCAGTTGTGGACTCCCGCCATGGCCGAGATGTTGAGTTTTCTCGACGCCTACTCCGGATACCACCAGATCAAGCTCGCCACGGAAGACGAGGACAAGACCGCCTTCATCACGCCGTTCGGAACCTTCTGCTGCGCGACCATGTCGTTCGGCCTCCGCAACGTGGGCGCCACGTTCCAGCGGTTAATGGCCAAAGCCTTCGACCTGCAGATCGGCCGGAACCTCGAAGTGTACGTCGACGACATCATCATCAAGAGCCCCTCTAAGGCCAGCCACGTCAACGACCTGATCGAGACCTTTGCCAATCTGAACATGTTCGGCATCAAGCTCAACCCCAAAAAATGCATCTTCAACACGACTTCTGGGAAAGTACTCGGCTACATGATCAGGGGGTCGGGCGTGGGCCCGAACCCAGAGAAGATCGAGGCGATCGAACAAATGACCGCTCCGACCTCAGTAAAACAAGTGCAGAGCCTCACCGGCCGCATCGTCGCCCTCAGCCGCTTCATTTCCCAGCTTGGTGAGAGCGGGTTACCTTTCTTCAAGATCCTGCGCAGTCACGAGGGTTTCGAGTGGACTCCCGAAGCCCAGCGGTCTTTCGACGAGCTCAAGGCATACCTCTCGCGTCCTCCTCTATTGACAACCCCTTGCGAGGGAGAGGTCTTTGCTTTACCTCACGCAACCCAGCGGGCGTCGGCCAGCGGTCTGGTAGCCCGAGGCGAGGCGACGGCACCCAATCTACTATGTTAGCGAAGTACTCCACGGGCCAAGGCGCTATCCCTGAGTCCAAAACTCCTCTGTCGCTCTTCATGGCTTGCGGAAGCTTGGCACTACTTCAAGCACATGCGGTGGCTATCGGCGGCCTCCCGCTGGGGACATCCTCGAAACCGGCCGGAGTCGGCGTCGCCAAGTGGGCCATGGGCTGGCGAATTCGACCTCCGCTTCACGGCCCGCACCGCCATCAAATCTGAGGCTAAGCGATTTCGTAGCCGAGTAGGCGGTGGAGCACTTGAGAGCAGGCGAGGCCGAGACCCTTGGACCATGTTCTTGACGGATCAAGGTCCTTTGGCGCTCAGGGCGGCGTTGTCCTCGTCACCCCTCAAGGTGACCACTTGAGATATGTGGTCGCTTGGCTTCCCGCTACCAACAACGCGGCGAGAATCGAGGCCCTCTGGCGGCCTTGAGCTTGCAAGTCCTTGGGCATTCGCCGCCTCATTGTGAAAGGAGACTCTCACTTGTCGTCAATCAGTACAACAAAGTTTACCAATGTTCGGAACCTCTGATGGCCAAGTACCTCACTGAGGTACGCAAGATGGAAAGGTGGTTCTGGAACCTGAGAATCCAGCACATACCAAGAAAGGACAATTCCACCGCCGATCTTCTGTCTAGGCTCGGATCATCCGGCGATGAGCTTCCGCCAGATGTCATCTTTGAAACCTTGGCCACACCGTCCGTCACCGACAAGGAAGACCCAGTGGCCTTCCTCGAAAGCATTCTGTCGTGGATGGATCCATTCATCCAGTTCCTCGACCAAGGAGAGCTCCCCGCCACTCCAGCCGAAAGAAGCAGGCTTCGACGACGTGCGGGCTCATACAGGCTCGTCGGCAGGCAGCTCTACCGTCAAGGGGCCTTGGGTGTTCTGTCAAAATGCATCACTCCAGAAGAAGGTAAATACCGGCTCAACGACATACACTCCGGCCTATGCGGCGCTCACTCCTCTTTCAGGACCATGGTCGGGAAGGCCTTCAGGATGGGCATTTACTGGCCAACGGCGCTCGAAGATGCTCGGCGCATCGTTCGTTCTTGCCAATCCTATCAGTTTCACGCCCGGAAAGCCAGGCAACTGGCCTACGCTCTGCAGACCATTCCCCGTGCCTGGCCATTCTCGACGTGGGGCCTCGACATTCTCGGTCCCTTCCTGAGGTCGGTCGGGGGGAAGAAGTTCCTGTTCGTGGCCATCGACACCTTCTCAAAATGGATCGAGGCAGAGCCAGTCTCCGCTATCACCGCCAACGCCGCGGTAAGGTTCTTCCGTTCCTTCGTGGTCACAAGGTACGGAGTCCCTTGCAGGATCATCACCGACAACGGGACGCAGTTCACCATTGAGCTGTTCCAAGAGTTCTGCGCAGATATGGGAACCAAAGTCTCCTATGCCTCGGTGAGCCACCCCTGAAACAGCAGGCGGCGGTATGTCGGGACCGAATATGCAAATCCGGACCCTCTGTGTATTCGGCACTAGTCGGGATCACGCTAGTGCACACGATCTCAACATAGATGAAATATCACAATCATACACATGGAATAATAAATAAAGACTTCATCTATTAATATAGAACTATTGAGCGACCTTAAGGTCAAACTTACACTTGTGAGGCCTTGGTGGCTTCAACTCAAAATAAATAAGCAATGGAATGAAGAATGTCGTGAATCCCATCAATATGCCACGGGCAAGCGACAAAGTTCAACTCCTAGATATTCGCCTCCTCGTAGAACTTCTCCTCCTTGAAGTTGTAGTCTTCTCCTCAGCTGATGATTTTGTGTGTTGCAAGGGGTGAGTACATAAAGCACTCAACAAGTTGTGCACAGAATGCAATTCTATGTAACTATATGCAAGGCTTATTCCAAGGAAAAGGCTATTATGGCTATTTTGCGATGAAGTAGCATTTATGAACAAATACAATAAATAGATTGTAAAGATAAAACAAATACTTGATAATAGATAGATTCAGCGTTTACGAAGTAAACCAAGTTTCCAAACCTAAGTCAATTTCCACTTTCCATGGCATCCTGCCATCCCAATAAGTTTTGTTTAACAAAAGTCTAACCTTGCTTGTAATTCGAGCATTGCTCAATACCATGAGCACGGCTATTGAATAGATTCACACTCTGCAGAGGTTATGCACTTTACCCACACGACATGATCGTCCCTTGTTGCCAAGCTATTAGCACACTTCCTTTGGTGTCTTGCGGAGAGATCACGACAAAGCCTTTACAATGCTACGGCAACCCGATACTACCGCTAAGGTTTCAACAACTGGTGGGGTGGTTACCACATCCGGGCCCCCTCTTGCGCCATGTGAATTACTCCATAACTCGGGAACTCACACCGACCAAGATAGTACCAAAGTTAAGACATTGCAAATTAATCAGCTAGGCTGGCCCATACCAGACATGTGGTTGCATGATTGACTCAGGTCAAAGGCTTGCAAGGTTAAGTCCTTAATGTGATCAAGACAAGACATCCACATACCCTCTGCCCATCGGGCCCACCTTGGCATCCTCGCCCCTTGTTACTTGCCCCAATCTAAGTGATTATCACCCAAGTTGATTACCAAGCACCACGTGCCATCAACAATTCAACATCGTTGCGTGACATGACTTGTCACAACAACTCAATCTCATCGTGTGATCCCACATGACACACAAGTTCATAACATTGTTCCATATTCCATTAATCAAGATTTATTATCAATGATTCCAATACATGTGATGACATGGCATGGCTAAGCAACTAATACGGACTAACCATCCCATGTTGATTATAATTATTAACCAACTATATTGAACCAATCTAGGGTGACAATAGATCATGGCATACAAATGACAAGGTAGGGTGTAGATCAAATTGGTATAATAGCTAAGTCCCAATTTAATTTGAAACAATTGTACACTTGAAATAATATGCAATAAGGTAAAACAAATATAGCAATTTTATAAACATGGGTTCAACATGATCAAAGCACAACTTGCTGGCCCTTGCGATTTTCTTTGTTCTTTACTCTTTATCTTTGATTCTTGATCTTGATCTTCAATCTTTACCTTCTTAATCTTGACTCCTTAGAACAACTTAGGACGATCGTCTAACGATTAAAGAAGAAGCAAATACAAACCAACTCAAAAGATAAATCAAATAAAATCCAAATTGAGAGCGGATAGTATTGGATCACAAAGGCTTAGATGAATTTAGGAACTTGAATGGATTAGATCGGAGATTAGACAAAGAGAACAAGCTTTGGAATACACGAAAAGGAAAAGAGCATGGCGAGAAAGAAATAATAATATTCCAAAGAATATTTCTTACGAAGTTATTATCTTGATTGGATAGATAATGATATATGGGCTCTCGATCTATAAACCGGGTCCATAAAGATCGTTAGTTCGCAATGAACTAAGTCGATGCTCAATGATAATTTTGTTGACTAAGCAGATATACTGATCAAACAAAAGAAAGAAAGACTAATAGATTAGATATGGCACAAGGATATGACATATGGCCAATGGTCTATCGACCAAGTCCACGAATGACTTCTAGGTCAATGGCGATTAGATTTTCAAGAATAGGACATGGACAAGGGGTGCGACATTCATGCGATTCGATCGAGATCGGTCATCGTCGATCAAGAGGCTTGCGATGACAAAGCCGCGAGGAAATGGAGACAAGGCTAAACTCATAGGTGATGGGGTTAGATTACAATAAGGCGATAGAGAGGATGATGATATTGCACTAGGGCTTTTGCGAGCATGCACACATGCAAAGATAGCGAAGCAATGACGGGACACTCATGCAAAGATGAGATGTCGATCTTGATACAATGATATGGTAGCAAGGATATGATATGGCACGAGATTGATCTGCGAGTTGCGAGGTTTAAATGACATGATGCATCGTCAACGGCAGTTGGACACAAGGTTCAATTAGGGTTGGAGAG